>JAEQBH010000243.1:0-617337 GCA_016808115.1 Tetrastigma voinierianum | reverse complement strand
TTCTGAGAAGTCTTATATTCTTTTTTCTGAGCAGAGCAAACATAAATGTATATTAATAAAAACAACAAGTACAAAGGAAGGAAGAGTTTGCATGGGTAGCAATTTGGGGAAAGATCTTAACTTGTGCGGCTTCAAAAAAGGGGTTTTCCCCTTGCTAATAGATGCTATCTTTGTCTTGAGGCGAAGAAACTGTGAGGACCATATCCTCATCCATTTATTATCAAAAACTGAATCTACGTAGGAGCTCCTCTTCTCTCTTTTTGGGGTTACTTGGGTAAACCCCCTCTTTCTCCGAGACTCTCTTAAGTTGGAAAGGTTTTTGGGGTCAACAAAAAGAGGAAGAAGGTTTGACAAGCAAGTCCTTTATGTTTATTTTGGACAGTGTGGAAAGCTAGAAACAAGGTTGCTTTTCAGGATGAGGTGTTATCTTTACAGTAGCTAAAGAGCTCTTTTGTTTTTCTTCTTTGTTTAGAGACAAGTTGTCTATAGTGGGTGGGCCTTTGACTTTAATAGGATTTATTGATTGTGTGGGTTCTAGTGGGTGGGCCTTTGACTTTAATAGGATTTATTGATTGGGTGGGTTCTAAATGAGGTTTAGGATTTTTGTATATCCTAGCTGTTGTGTGCGGTTTTGTGGGGCCTTCATCTCGTAATTTCCAAGTCGCTACTTTAGCGATTTTGTAATACATATTCTTTTATTTATCAAAAAAAAAAAAAAAAAACAAGTACAAAGGAAGGAAGAGACTTCCATCAAAAACTTACAAACCTGAGCAGGGAACTAAAACTGCCTCATATAAGCAATACCTACAAGACCCATTCTACCCCATTTCATGAGGATAGTCACAAACCGCTAGCCAATTCAGTTTGTAAAACGATAATGGAACTCCTCTAAAAACAGTGGTGCAAGAAGCTAAAGATGAATAAAAGTGCAATACGTCCTCCCCTTCCAATTTCTTTTATTCTCAAAAATTCTTGCATTTTAAGCTCTTGCCATACAAACCAAACCAGGAGAGACATACAATTGCCATAAGTCTTGCCCTCCCAGTGCAAATTTCCAAGACCTTTAAAGGCAATGATAAACAATTCTTCTATGCTCCTTGGGGAAACCCACATCATGTTAGCTAAGTTGAAAAGTTTGTGCCACAAACCAATAGTGAAAGAACAATGAAGGAAGAGATGATCAACTGACTTTCCAGCTCCTTAATTGAGAATGCACCATTGAGGGCTAAGGGATTTATAAAGTCTTCTCAACTATAGTAGGTCATTGGTGTTAACCTTCCTATGAGCT
This sequence comes from Tetrastigma voinierianum, assembly GCA_016808115.1. Classification (NCBI taxonomy): domain Eukaryota; kingdom Viridiplantae; phylum Streptophyta; class Magnoliopsida; order Vitales; family Vitaceae; genus Tetrastigma; species Tetrastigma voinierianum. The sequence goes on along the minus strand of JAEQBH010000243.1, from coordinate 616,049 downwards.
GCCAACCAAGCAAAGACCTTAACTTTAAGAGGAGCTTTTGATTTCCATAAAAACCTTGTTGGATGAAACAAGGGACGGTAAACAATCCTGTGGATGACACGGACCAAGATCTTGAATTTGCATTAGAGTGGATGAGATGCACAAAAACAAGAGAGGACAATAATCTCTGAAAGTGTTCAACTTCTAAGTCAGTGAGATTATGCTAGAAAACTAAGTTCAAGGTGGAAGGAGGAGAAGAGCCAAGAACCATTGAAATGGACAAATTTCTCACAGAAATAACTCTGAAGATTTGGATATTGTAAACAAAGCGGTTGATCACCCCACCATAAATCTTCCCATAATTGGATTCTCTCCCCATTCCCCACCGTAAGACAGTAAATTGGGAGAAAAAAAAGAAAACCTTGAGCTATAGCTTTCCATGGACATTTGTGAGACCATTTAATGACCATGTTGGTGTCCCAACCATTCACATGTGTCCCATAATTTTTTTTTGATCGGTAAAAAGCAATATATTGACCAAAAAAAGAGCAAAGAGGCTCCTGAAGAGTACACTAGAGGTATAAAAAAAGGGAACCCAACAAAAAAAAAACCCTCTAACTCACCTATACCCCAACCACGCCAAAAAATCCGCCAAAGAATCAGTGTTATCAACACTATACAAATTTGCCCAAGACAAGGTACGCCAAAAAGTGACTTTCATTCTATGGCTTGAGAGGCGAAGCGCCCTCAAAGTGACCTATTTCTTACTTGCCATACGGTCCAAAATAAGCAAAGAGGTGCTGCCATCCAAATTCTCTTGCGTTTTCTGCTAACATTAGCGCTTTGCCAAGCAAGGAGGGTTTAGCGGACCGTTAAGGGGAAAACCCAACTTGAGCTAACAATGGTTAGAAAAAGCTCCCATAGCATCTTAGCTCTTGGGCAATGGATAAGTAAATGGTCTATTGATTCCTCTTCCTCTTCGCAAAGAAAGCACCTATTTGCAAGAGTTACCCCTCTTCGCTTAAGCTGGTCAGGAGTAAGCACCTTACCCCAGGACGCTTCCCATGCAAAAAAACCTATCTTGGGGGGAACAATAGGATTCCATATGATCAGTCCACCATCCCCATATTAGAGGGTAGTGAATAAGAATGTGTTCAAGCTCTTCTTCCTCCCTCCCACAGAAGGGGCATTTGCTTGCTAAGTGAAAGCCTCGTTTCTCTAGTTGAGTAGAGGTAAGAACCTTACCCCACCATGCCTCCCAAGCAAAAAGCCAACTTTAGAGGGGACGTAGTGATTCCAAAGGATTTTGATTGGGGCCAGCAAGGGGGAATCACTTTTCAAAAAATTAAAATAGACATACTTGGTGGGAAACATGGGGTGTTGTCCCCTTTCCATGCTAAAATATCTTTCCGTTGAGTGGAAATGGAGCTTTTGCTTAAGACACCGATGAAATTCTGAACAGTCTTCGGCTCTCAGTCATTGAAAGGCCTAGTAAAGTTAGGATTCCAGACTCCTGATCCTCCTTCCCAAACCCATAGCTTGGTAGCCTTTGTCTCTTTTGAGTTCGCAATGGAGTACAAAGAGGGAAAGGCTTCACACAGAGGAGAGTTCCCACACCAAACATCTTACCAAAATTTTATCTTCTTACCATCACCTAGATTAAACACTCACTCTTGTTTCAGTTGTAAAGCTTCTTTAGTTATGGCTTTCCACAGGGCTACCCTAAAACTGCCTCTAGGCATGCAGGTGAACCACACCCCCCTTCATTTGTTCCATATTGTGGCGATAAACTTTACGACATGCTGAATCTTTTTCCATAGCAAACCTCCAGGCCCACTTTCCCAACACTGCTCTATTTAGTAGCTCAAGGTTTCTTATGCCCAAGCCACCTTTGTCTTTACTCTTGGTAACATTTTTCCAATTTACCAAGTGCATTTTACTTTCTAAGGAGCCACCCCCCAAAGAAAGTCTCTTTGAATTCTTTCCAATCTTGCCTTCATTTTCTTAGGTAGCTTGAACAGAGAGAAGATAAATGGATAGATTTGACAGGGTGCTTCTAATAAGGGTAAGTCTCCCCCTTTTGATATATATTATCTTTTCCATGAAGCAACTCTTTTTGGGAATCTTTCTTCAATCCCTTCCCAAACACTCACTGCATAGTGTCGAGCCCCAACCCCAAGCGGAAGGCCTAAATAAGTTGAGGGGAGGGCCCCAGATGTGCATCCAAGCTCACGAGCCAGTTGATCTACATTCTCTACATTTCCCACTAGCAGAATGACACTTTTGTCCAGATTTACTTTTAGCCCGGACTAGGCTTCAAAACAAGCGAATCCCAGGCTTTCGGAGAGTATCAATTGCTCCTTAAAGTCATTGCGAAAAACTAAGGTATTGTTTTGCGAAGACGGATTGATAACACCTTTACTTCCTTCTACCCACAACAAAATAGCTTGGTAAGAAACCCCTAGAAGTTGCCTTGTCAACTAAAAGGGTGAAGACGTCCATGCCTAAGACAAACAAGTAAGGGGACAGGGTGGATCTCCTTGACAAAGCCCCCTCGAGCTTCTAAAGTAACTTGTCGGCCTTCCATTTAAAATGACTGAGAAGGAAGAATTTGTCGTAATGCCACTAATCAAAACGTAGTAATGCACCACTAAATAATAACTAAAATGATGCTTGTTGTTAAGGAAATTCAACTTTATCCATTTGAAGGTGGATGATCACCACTAAGCATTACTACTCATCTAGGACATGACAAAATCATGTGATTTTTCTATTGGATTATCTTCTTTGATGTATGCCTCATTAGTTCTTGTATTATAAGGAGAGGTTGGTTGCTGTAAAAGACATTGTTCTCTTGGATTTTGTAAAGCATTTCAAAAACTTAAAAAAATAGTACTTGATTGTGAACTTTGTGAAAAGAAGTTTCTTGGTGTGGGTTGTTGCTACTTTCTCCTGGCGTGAAAGTAAAGATATCTCTTTTTATTAAATGAGGTACTTGGGTGGAAATTATGTCATTTACAATGCCTTTGAAATATATTACTAAAATTTAATGCTTAAAGAAATCGCATAATTGAAGTGGTCTTATAAATACCTACATTTAGTCATGATGGTCATCATCTCCACCACTCTAATTATAGTTATCATTAAGATTCAAGTGTAATCTAAATAAATATATGTGAAGTTGAAGTTACAAAAGAAATTAAAGAGACCTCTTATATTCACTTTAGAAAGTGGTTCAGGACTACACTTAGAAACTTCGTGGCATATTAGGAAGTTACAAGCAAAACACGCTCTTCAAACTTTTGAGAGGCTCTGACAAGAAAATGATGCACATAACAACAACTGATCTCTCCTTATATTATGGATATGATAATCATTGGGGCTTACCATAAAGAAGATAAGATTACCAAAAATCCCATTGTTTTTTGTTACGGACCCCAGCAATAATGTTCTGTTGGGGTAGTCAATCTTCATGTGAATTTCCCTGAAAGCAAACATTGCCTTAATTTATCCTTTATACTCTGCGAACAAATTAGGAATTATGTGAATTGTTGTGATAAGTGCAAATTTTGTTTTAAGGATTCATTTAATTGTTAAGAACTTGTGAAAGATTTCTACCATGGATGTTGTTGAGAGAAAAGAAATACTTTGATTCTCATTAATTTACAAAGGAGGAAACATACATATTTATACTATAGTGTTAGGGCAAAATGAAAACAAAGTTAAAGTCTAACTAGGAGACTAAAGAGAGAAGGAAAACAATCCTAAATGGATTAGGAGACTAATCCTTAACACTCCCCCTCAAGCTGGAGCATATAGATCAAAAGTACCTAGCTTCTCACATATATACTTTATCCTAAGACCTCTAAGAGACTTAGTGAAGATATCTGTTAGTTGGTTATTAGAGTTGACAAAACTAGTAGTCATGCATCCCAATGCAATCTTCTTTCTGATAAAGTGGCAATCTACTTCGTGTGGCAATTACTCTCATAGGCTTGGGTTAGATGAAATATGCAAGACGACTTGATTATCACATATAAGTTTCTTCTGTTCATCATTCCTAAATCTTAGCTCTTGTAGGAGATGCTTCAACCATATGAATTCACATGTTGCTAAGACCATAGCTCGATACTTGGCTTCAGCACTAGATCTAGCTACTATATCTTGTTTCTTACTCTTCCAGGATATTAAGTAATCTTTAATGAACACACAATACCCTGATGTAGAACGTCTATCGGTGGTAGACACTTGATGCATCAGCAGCAAGCGATGCAGGTATGACCTCTGTTCTCATACAACACCCCATAACCTGATGTTCCTTTGACATAATGGAGAATATGAACTGCAGCATCCTAATGGCCATCACAAGGTGATTGTAGGAACTAACTAACTATGCTCACATGAAAAGAAATGTCGGGTCGAGTGATAATGAGATAGTTCAGTTTACCTACAAGCCGTCGATGTCTCTTTGGATCTTGTAAAGGCTCTCCTTGACTTGGTACAAGTTTGACATTTGGATCATAGGAGTGTATACAGGCTTACAGTTCAACATACCAGTGTCTACCAATATATCCAAGGTATACTTTCTGCAGAAATAACCAGCGAAATTGAAATTTGATGCGCCGATGCTGAAAATACTTGAGTTTCCCAAGTCTTTTACAGAAATTGGTGAGAAGAGGTGTTGCTTGAGTTTCTAAATAGCATCCTGGTCATTGCTTATAACGACAATGTCATCCTCATAAACAATCAAGTAAATACACTGGCTAGTAGAAGTATGATGATAAAAAACGGAATGGTCTGCTGTGCTTCAAAGCATGCCAAACTCCTAAACCACTGAGCTAAACGGGCTAAACCAAACTTGAGGAGACTGTTTCAGACCATATAAGGAACGATGTAGCTTGCATACCAAACTAGACTTCCCTTGAGCAACAAAACTAGACTGTTGCTCCATATATACCTCATCGGCGAGATCACCATGAAGAAAGTCATTCTTGATATCCAACTGAAAAATGGGCCATGAGCGCATACGAGCCGTAGAGAGAAGCAAGCGAACATAGGCAATCTTGGCCATCGGATAAAAGGTATCATATAGTCCAAGCCATGTTGCTGAGTATACCCCTTGGCAACCGAATGGGCGTCCTTAAGCCGATCTACCTGCCATCAGGTCCCACCTTCACTGTATAAACGCAACGACAACCAACATGAGACTTGCCATGAGGAAGAGTGACAAGCTCCCATGTGCCATTGGAGGAAAGAGCATTCATTTCCTCAACCATTGCCTGTTTCCAGCATGGATGAGGAGAGAGCCTCACTAGTGGTTGTAGGGATAGAGACAAAAGACAAGGTGGAAACAAAGACAAAGTATGGTAAAGATAAATGATGATAGCTAAAATTATAAACAGAATGTGGGTTACAAGTAGAGTGAGTACCTTTCCGAATGGAAATAGGTAGATCATTAGGTGGTTAGGGAATCAGAGTAGGAGATGACGTTGGCATAGAAGATGAATCAGCAAGAGACCCTGTTGGAGGACGAGGACAACGAGTATAAACTTGAAGCGGTCGAGTCTCAACATGTGTAGGTGGAGAAGGGAAATCTGGAGGTGGTAATACAAGAGGGACATGTAAGACATTCGAAACATGAGGATGCTCTTCAAAGGAGAAGAAAGAGGAACCCTCGAAGAAAGTGACATCAACATAGATGAAATCTGGAGTTGTGTCGGTAGAATAATCCTCTTATACGAAGTCGAATAACCCAAGAAGATACACTTGGTTGCTTTGGCAAAGAGCTTGTATTGCCTAAGAGTTAAGAATATGAGCAAAACAGACACAACCAAATACACGAGGAGGAAGGCCGAAGAGAGGTTGATTAGGAAAAAGGATAGAATGAAGGATCTGATCATGCAAAAAGGAGGATGACATACGATTAATCAAATAACAAGCAACTAAGATAGTATCCCCCTAAAAACGTTGAGGAACTTTATGATGGAGTAAGAGAGTGCGAGCGGTTTCAACTAAATGACAGTTCTTACGCTTAGCCACTCCATTCTGTTGAAGAGTGTAAGCACAAGATGACTAGTGAAGAATCCCATGTGAAGACATAAATGAGGAGACTGATGCAAAAAGATATTCTTTGACATTATCACTTCGTAGGATACGAATGGATGTATTAAATTGAGTTCGAATTTCAGCATGAAACTTTTGGAAAATAGAGAATAACTCAGAATGGGTTTTCATTAAAAATAGCCAAGTACATCGATAATAATCATTTATAATAGTAACAAAGTACTGGAACCCTAAGGTAGACTCGGCTCGAGAAGGACCCCAAATATCAGTGTGGACAAGCTCGAAAAGGGACTTTGTTCGTTGATCTAGGCGTTGTGGGAATGAGTCATGAGTATGTTTCCCAAGATGACATGACTCACTCAATTGAGGACAAACTAGAAAAACGAGGAACCATTTTTTGAAGCTTTGAAATGTTCGGATGACCAAGGCGATTGTGAATAAGGAGAGGAGTATCCATGGAAGTGCAAGCAGTGGAAGATGAAGGCGAGCTAAGATGAAAGAGGCCCTGAGATTCACGTCCTATGTCAATCGTCTGCCCCGTACTCCGGTCCTGCAATATGACAGAGTGATCAGAAAAGGTAATCAAACAATTAAGATCACGAGTTAACTTATTGATGGAAATCAAATTAAAAGGAGAATTAGGAACATAAATGACAGAAGTAAGGGGTAGGGAAGGAAGAGGGCATCTTGAGCAAGTTCAGCACAGCTATGGTTTGAGATCCGTTAAGCTAAAGTAACCATGGAGTAAAGGAGTAAAGGTAAGAGAAGAAAAAAATGTCCTTATTCTTTGGAAAGATGATCGGAGGCTCCAGTCGAATCCGGGACCAGGAGGATGTGAAGGTGGCGGGGAGGCATTCTGGGTCCTGGGCAACAAACACAAGTAGTGTAGATTTGGATGCTTGAGTGCAATGAGGGTACGCAACTAATTTCTCCGATGTAAAAACAACAGATGCAGCCAAAATGGGAGAAAAGATTGAACCTGGAGCAACCATAAAAACTAAAAAATTACGAAACCACAACTATGAGGGATTTGAAGGATGAAACACAATTGCTAGAGGGGGCAAAACAACTCTCGAAATCCTATAGATGTCGTTGGGTGTTGGAAAAATCAAGAAAATCCAAAAAGTACAGTTGTCGAACACAAAAGAGGGAAAAAAGTGTAGTTGCAGGCTTCGGATAGGGGAACCAGGGGTCTAGGGAAGCTTGTTGGGGAGGGACGACCTAGGTGGGAGAACGACATTGTCGGAAAGTTGGCCATGCGCTCCCACACGCCACCCATGCGCCGACTCGTGGTGGCAGACGCTGATTGAAGAACACATGTGTGTTGGCGCGTGGCTCACAGTTTCAGGACTGGGTCTCTTTTGGCAGGTGGATCGGGGGGAGACAATCCCGATGGTGGGGTTGCCAGTCAGAGATGAGGTTGCTGGAAAATCTCTTCGGAAAAAGTTGTCGGCGGCAAGAGGTTCTGACGGTGGAGGTGACTTTCAACAACGACACGACGACTGATGGGTTGTTGGAATTGACTGCATGACAAAACCCTAACCCTAAAAATTCTGATCTCTTTTATGGCTTTGATACCATGTTGAGAGAAAAGAAAACATACATATTTATACTCTAGTGTTAGGGCAAAAAGAAAACAAAGTTAGAGTCTAACTAAGAGACTAAAGAGAGAAGGAAAAGAATCCTAAATGGATTAGGAGACTAATCCTTAATAGATGTCATGTAGATTAATTATAGCTCTAGATGTAGATTTGAGTGTTAGATCAAGCAACGAGCATTATTTCTTTGAGTGCTTCATTAGATAAATCTGTATCCTTTTCCTGCGTTAAAGCAAGTAAAATTTCATCCATAGTGGTTGAAGATGAGCTTGTTAATCTAATTCTTGTTAGATAATAACCATGTAAAGATAGTAGGTTTGAGAGATCCATATATAAATTTAGGTCACCATTTGATTGTTACTTTTCTTTTAGAGGTTAGGTGTATTATTAATAGTTGATATGGAGATATACTCCCATTTGATCCGGCATGCAATTTCATAAAATGTTGTGAAATTCATGGGATTCCATCATCTTCTGGGAGTATTATACCCTCGTTTTTCAAATAAATTTTTCCGAAAGATTTTTCAGCTTATATGAGAAACTTTCATTTGTTAATCCCCAAACAAAAAACCAATTTGGAAATTTTGTGATCTTATTTTGCATATGAAGTTATGTACACCAACTATGAGTCATCTCTTTGTTTTAATGATATAAAAAGTCATCCAAGCCTAAATATAATGATGGAAATTAAAGACTTTTTGAAAAACACTGTTGTCATTAAAAAAACTTAAGTTGCCTTAGATGGAATCCCTTTTATAAGACGAATAATACTTTTAAGTATTATTATTATTATTATTATTTTATTATTATTTTTTTTAATGAGTAAAGGCAATATATAAAAATCACCAAAAAAGACCCAAGGGAAGCCTACCAGTATACAAGGAGTATACAAGAGGGTCCCTTAAGGGGGACAAAAGAGCAAACAAGGAAACAAGAAAACCCACCAACCCTCAATTACACCCCAACAAAGTCAAAAAATCAACTAAAGATCTAGGCCTATTAGCCATGTACATATTTGTCCAATACCAATAATTACAAAGGAATAAGGCTTTCATTCTTTGAGCTGAGAGCTTCTTATTATCAAAAGCAATGTTGTTTTTTTCACGCCAAATAGTCCAAAACAAAGTTAGGGGTGCTGCCATCCAAACCTTATTCCGTCTCTTCCTCACAAAGGAACCTCGCCACGAGAGGAGGGTTTCTCTAATTGACTTATGGAACACCTAAGTAACCCTAAAAATCGCCAAGAGAAGATCCCATTACAATCAAGCCATAGAACAATGTAATAACAAATGATCAATCGTCTCTTCATCCTTCCCACAAAGGAAACATCTATTGGCTAGATCTCTTCCTCGCTTTTTTAGTTGATCGAGAGTCAATACCTTGCCCTAAGAAGCTTCCCAAGCAAAAAAACCCATCTTGGTGGGAACCTAGTTACTCCAAATAAGCTAATGGGGAAAAACAATAGAATTTGACCCAACCAAAACCTTATAGAGAAGCTTCGCCGAAAAGTGCCCATCTCTAGCTTCTCTCATAAGCATCAAATCATATTGGCTTGGAAGAATTCTTTTATCTTGTATAGCTTGGAGTAAATTTTGAATCTCCTCCACTCCCAATCATTAGAAGGCCTAACAAAACAGGAGTCCTTTCCCTCTCCTTGAAGGCTCTCAGAGGCTTACGCTCGAGACCTCTTTATTAGTTGCCAAAGCAAATAAGGCGGGATAAGAAATTGAAAAGGCCTCTTCCCCACACCAAGCATCCTTCCAAAAGTGAAGTCTCCTTTCTCCCCAAAGAGAAGACAACAAGAGCAGAGGCAGTATCCCGTTCCTTCCTAATCTCCTTCCAGACACCAGTACCATAAGCTCCCCTCAACTCAGTAAAGCACCAACCACCTCTTTCCTCCCCAAACTTCCACAAAATGACATTTCTCCAAAGGGAGTCCCTCTCATTCTTGACGCCAAAATAGAGGATCTTGCTTTTTTTTTTTTTTTTTTTTTTTTTTTTTTTTTTTTAACAAGCCTCGATTTTACATTTGAACAAGCGTCGAGCAGCTTCACACCTAAGCCTCCAATAGAGCCTTATTGTTATTTTTTGATTGATAAAGCAGTATATTGACCAAAAAAAGAGTATACAAAAAAGGCCCTAAAGGCTAACAAAAAAAGGCTAGAGAAAGGAAAGGAGCATACAAACCAGCTCAAAAAGACAAACATCCTAGGCATAGCCATAGGATCCATACAAAAGCAACCTAACAAAAGAGATATTCGCGTTTGGGATACAACCAACCCAAGTAAAAAGGGAACAAATAATAGAGAGTTTCAATCTCAAGGTTGAAAAAGTGGCGTCTTCAAAAATAACTCTATTCCTTTCCTTCCAAATAGCCCAAAAAAGAATAAGGGGAGTTGCCCTTCAAATAGCCTTGGCTTTTTTTCTAACTGGAAAATGCAGCCAGTTTTGAAGAAGATCTTTAACAAGGAGGGGGCAAACCTAAGAAGCACCAAAAGCAGAAAGAAGATCAGTCCATTGTCCCCAAATTGAAGGACAGTGGATCCAGCTCTTCCTCCTCTTTTCCACAGAAGGGACATCTGCTTGCCAAGTGATAGCCTCTTTTCTTAAGTTGAGAAGAAGTAAGCACCTTGCCCACCAAGCCTCACAGGCAAAAAAACCAATTTTTGAAGGGACATAAGGGTTCCACAGCATTTTAGTGGGGACTGAATGAGGAGAGGCACCTTCTAAAAGCCTAAAATAAGCCTTTACTGTGAAACAACTAGAATCAGCACCCTTCCATACCATTTTATTCTTTATCGTAGGAGTAATAGAATTGTTGCTTGTTAAGTCAATAAAGGCCTGAATTGTATCCATCTCCCAATCATTGAAAGACCTTAGAAACTTGGGATCCCACACACCTAAAACACCTTGATCCACCCAGAAATCTGCAGCCATAGTCCCTTTTGTGCCAGCAATGCTATAAAGATTAGGGAAGGCTTCACATAAGGGCACTCTTCCACACCAGTTGTCTTCCCAAAATCTGATTTTCCTACCTATTATCAATTTTAAAAAGCAATATTTTGTTTATTCTAATGGCTAGTCAAATCAATAGATGCATCCAATTTATGTGAAAATAGCTTCATAGAATTTCCTTAGAAGGCAAGGATTAAAATGATCCCTTAGACAAAGCTATGCTAATATTCTACGTATGCATGCTCTATGTTTTGGAAGGCATTTTAACCTTAGAGGAATAGTTTTTCCCCCCTTTCAAAAGGAGGCTTAGTTGGCCTCTTTGGAGCCTTACAGAAATTTATGGGTTGAAAAGGTTTGACCGAACAATTTGTTTCCCCTTTAGTCTAACTATGTCAAAATCAAAGATTTCTAATAAAGTTTGCCATTTGACAAAAAATTGTTTTTATGCCTTTTTTTTGTACTTTTGTAGTCAACTCTACAAAATTTTTGTTATTTGAGAGATCATCGTTGAATTTTTTATGCATAGTATAATAGAAACAATTTCTTTCTTAATTGTACGGTAATGATGGAAATTAAAGATTTTTTGAAAAACATTATTGTCATTAAAAAAACTTAAGTTGCCTTAGATGGTATCCCTATTATAAGACGAATAATATTTTAAGTATTATCCATTTTAAAAAGCAATATTTTGTTTATTCTAATGGCTAGTCAAATCAGTAGATGCATCCAATTTATGTGAAAATAGCTTCATAGAGTTTCCTAAGAAGGCAAGGATTAAAATGATCCCTCAGACAAAGCTATGCTAATATACTACATATGCATGCTTCTATGTTTTAGAAGGCATTTAACCTTAGAGGATTAGTTTTTTCCCCCTTTCAAAAGGAGGCTTAGTTGGCCTCTTAGGAGACTTACAAAAATTTATGGGTTGAAAAGGTTTGTTGAACAATTTGTTTCCCCTTCAGTGTAACTATGTCAACATCAAAGATTGCTAATAAAGTTTGCCATTTGACAAAAAATTGTTTTTATGCCATTTTCTGCACTTATGTAGTCTACTCTTCAAAAAATTTGTTATTTGAGAGATCATTGAATTTTTGATGCATAGTATAATAGAAAGAATTTCTTTCTTAATTGTAGGGTAATTTTGTTGTCTGGGATTCTAGACTCCTGATGTGAACCTCACTAAGACCTTCTTCCCAACTGTAATTTATTTAAGGATTCCTTTATATCCTATTTTAGGTGCATTTGGTTTTTGTGATATCTTACATCAGATAGGGAAAAATTCTTGACACTAGACATGAATGAGCTCTTCTTAACTTTGTATATATGTTTTAAAGGGTGGAGGCATTTTAGTCCCAAAGTGGATAATATTCATATGATGAGGAGTAAGTCATTATGAATGGCATTAGAGCCAATCCCCAACTTTAGTGTGGGAGTTCATTTGGCCTTGTAAGGGGTGGCTATCTATTTGGTCCAACATTCCCATTTGATATAACATTGTGTTTGCATAGGGGATGATTGTGATATCTTACATCAAATAAGGAAAAAAGTTCATGGGCCTGGTTAATTGTGATCTCCATGCAGAGTGTGTGAGTTTGTTTGGTTTCATGAGGAAATATGTTTGTTTGACCGCGTAATCCTATGGAAAATGATGAAGATGTTATGTTTGCGTGGCCCTGATTGTGATATTTCATATTAAATATAAAACAATGTTTTTGGTGTTATATATGTACTACTTTCTTTTAATCTTATGGATGCATTTTAAATCCATGAAGGTCTCTTGGACTTAAAGCAAGCAATATGCACATGGTTAGGAGTAAGTGGTTGCATTTCTACTATTTTAAGTAGTGAAGAAAAAAGAAAGAGACAAGGAATGTTTAGATAAAGGGAGTTTTCTTGCCTCTAATTTAATTTTATGAACTGCTTCATGCGCTATTTGTCCCACATGATAGGAAAGCGAAAAACATGTAATCATACACTAAGGAGAACTTTATTTTGGAGAACTTTGGCTTTTGACTTTCAAAAAGCATGTTTAAGGAAAATAGTTCTCCAACATATTCCACTAGTAACATTTGCCGCCAGAGTACAAGCCTCTTGTCCATTCATCCGGATGTCTCCATACGTCCATCTATCCATCATATATGTTGTGTTAGTTTAACCAATTCCTATTATTGAAGTGCATGTTGATGATTATTTTCTAAACAAAATATGTTTCAAGTAAAAGTCAAAAGTCCTCAGAAGCTGATTTTCGGGTTTTTCCGTTTGATCTTTGGTGAAGAGGTTTACTGTCAAAAGCTGATTATCAGGAATTTTCATTTTCTTTGTTCTTTGGTGAAGAGGTTTAATGTTCATGGATTGGGCCATTACTCTGAACCTTGGAAGTGGGACTAAAACCATCTTAGTGGAAAATATTTATCTATGTGAAAGGTTTACATTTAAATTATTCTTTCACTTGAATTGTATGCACTAACTGACCTGTAAAAAAATTGTACGTTAAATAATTTATGCCAATTTAGCAATACACATTTTCCTTCTGGATTAAAACATTACTGATGGTCAGGAAAAAAAAGAAAGGAAAACACTATTTCTTTCTGAAAAGATTATTATGATTAATTTTTAATAGAGACTTCAGCTCTGTTTGAGATACTCACTAATATCTTAAAGCCCTTTGGACTGTTAAAAAGATTACAATGCCATTACAACATTTTGAGGTAGAAGCTTTGAATGGGATGCTTTTACAGAAAAGTTTCAGAATTTGAAATAGATTTAATTTTTTTTATGCCTATACAAAATGATCTTTTTAACACTTATTAAATAAAGCCCTCCTTCCAACCAAGGAAACTCCTTGCTAGAGTTATAGTAATGCCAAGAAAGATTCTATCACGATGTTGCAGCATTAAATTGCAAAACATGTAATAGTGATGAAATTAAGTCCACTTATTGTAAATGGAACATGGACACTTTGATTCTTCTTGAATTCATTTTAGATTGATTTTTTTCAAGTTGTATACATCTGAAAACAAAATCTACTGCATGATTTAATTCTAAAGATTAGAAGAATTATCTTCTGGAATTAAGGCCACAAGAAATATTTCAATAACTGCAAACATCATGAAATTTGAACATCAAACAATTTTTTTTTATGACAGTGGAAGTATGAAAAGTCACAAACTCCCATTTAACAGAACTTAATAAGTAAAAAAATCTCTAGATTAACATAAGATTCTACTGCGGTAGTAAAATCTGCTCATTTTACTAAATCATCAACATTACATCAAAGAAGTTGCTGACAGAAATTATCCATTTCTAAAATTTTCTCACTTAGAAAAATCTGAAGGAGTAATAAAGTAGGGGTGCGTTATTACTTAGTAGGATTTATTCCCAAACTAACAATCACTCTCTAGTTTTTGTTACCAAGAACTGAAATTAAATTAAGCATAAGCTATTATTTTGGATAATGCACAAAACTTATATCATAATAAAATAGAATAATAATTCAAAAACTCATTAATTTTACTTAGCATTAGTTTTCAACTTATGCCATCCTTGTCCCTCATTCATCTGTATGTTAATTGTAAGTTTCAATCTTTTCCATTGAGGGGTTTTATTTCCTGGAATTTGTTGCCTTGGAACTACAAATATAATATTGCTTCTTTTTATGTTGTTTACCATCTAACTATTTTTGTTGATTTTTTGACAGTTATAACATTGATTCACATGATTACTCTGTGCGTTTGAAAGCGCCGCGAGAAGTTTCTGCAAGAGCCGGTGACAAGGTTAGTTTAAGACTTCCTCATTGTATCAACATAAATAATATACATACAATTGCATGTGTTACATCTGTTAGTACGATTTTACTGCATTGAAATTTTCCCATCAATTCCTTCAGGTCAAGGTTATAGTGAACTTGAAGGGCCGTGAAAATGAGTTCAGGAATATTGCTATCGAGCTTATCAGACGTTTCCAGAATGATGTTGGAGAGGTATTCATAATTTACAATGTTTTCCTCTCAATGAATTATATAGTAAATTTTAAAAATCCACACCTAATAAAGAGAATAACATTGCATGAAAAATCTGAAATCTTGACTGAAAATTATGGAAAATATGTCTTTCCCCTTAGCTTTCTGCTAACTATCTTTTTCTTTGCTAGAGCTAGCAACAAAATAAGAGCATGCTGATGAGAATTGAATGTGAAGGTCTCAACTTTTGGAATAAAAAAGTTCTGTAGCTTTTTTTGGAAATTAAAAACGATTTTAGCTTGAACTGTAAATTTAATATGTTAGATAAAAAAGTTCTATATTCTTCTTGAGAGGAATTCTGTTCAAGAAATAGTTATTCGAGAAACAGACATGGCGCTAAGGTTTGCATTTGGTTAGTAAACCTGCGAAGCCTTACTTTGCTCTCCACTACGGAATCTTCTTGTTGAGTCTCTCTTTCGTTAAGGCATCTGGAGAATCTGCAGAATGGGCAGCATTGCCTTGGCAATGTTAGCTCCTATAATCCCCATCTAAATCAAAAGAAAAGAAAGAGGGATTTCTTTTTCTCCTTCTAATGTTTGAGTCGTGCATCCATTGTTGTGTCCATATTCATTGCAGCTGATCTTGCTGGTAATGTTAGTGTGAAATGAGAGAACAAAAGAATGTTTTTCTTTATTGAATGAGTGAGTTACATAGTATAGAGGCGCCTATATATATACAAAATAATGGAACAAAAATGAAACATAATGAAGTGGAAAAGGAAGAATGATAAAGTACAAAAAAGGTAGGAGATAAACCAAAGAATATCTAGAGAATATTCTTTGATTCTCAACACTCCCTTTTAGGCACAGACATATAGGTCAATCACGCTGACTTTGTTACAAATGTACTTAATTCTAGGATTTCTGAGATATCTAGTGAACACGTCTGTTAGTTGGTCACTCGAGTTGACCAAACTAGTAGTCATGCATCTTGATGCGATCTTCTCTTTGATGAAGTGATGCACTTTATTATGTGGTCTCATCTCGAGGAAAAGTGGAGTTCAAATGCGTGTGGAGAACGACGTGATTATCATATTATCTTCATTTGTTCATCATTTCCAAATCTTAGCTCCTGAAGAAGATGTCTTAGCCATATGAGCTCACATGTAAAGCCAAAGCCATGGCTCGGTGTGCAGCCCGGCCTTGATCGCTTCTAACACTGCTTACTCTTCCAAGATACTAGATTTCCACCAATAAATACACAATACCCAGAAGTGGAGCGTCTATTTGCGGTGAACGCCGGTCTGCGCATCCGCAATGTCCAGGCAATCTAAAGATTGGCTGACGTAACTTTTTCATATAACACCCTTGGTCTAGATATTCCTTCTTCTATGGAATCAGATGACGTCGATTGTTATGTGAATGTTGAGCCGACTAACAACATTCACTGGATCATGAGTGGGAGATGTGGGCATCTCAGCTGGGATCAAATCAGTTTCCTTGTATGAAGATAGTGTTCAGGCTGACACTCAGGATCTGTGGGGCTAGTTGATACTGACATGAGCTTGACATTTTGGATCTTGCATGGGTGGTGTTGGTTTGCGATCTACAGCACTTCTTTGTCACCTTGATATTTTTCAAGACATATTACTTTTTTGATTTGTAACATGGATTTGGATCAGAGCCTATCTCAGTCTCTCAGAAAACAATTCTGAATGTAGTTTAGGGAGATGAGAAGATATTCTTTTGTTCTCTAAATATCTGTGTGATAGTCATTGCTTTAAGTGATATGATGTCATCTCTTGTCGTGTCGAATAAATGTTGTACTGAACTCGTATGATGATAGAAAACAAAGTGATCTTTTGTTCTCAGAGTCATACCAAAGCTCTGTCCCACGGAACTAAACCGGCCAAACAGCTGAGGCTGCTTTAAGCCATATAATGGCGGCGTGTAGCACCGCGCAATCAGATTTAGGAGCAACAAACCCGGGTTGGTTGAAAGCCATGAACACCTCCTCTGTGAATTAGCCATGTAAGAAAGACATTTTTAATGGCCAAGGCGATGAAGCTAAGGTGCCATCTTATTGATAGGAGAGAAGGCAATGAATAGAGACAATCTTGGCGATAGGGGAAAAGGTATCATAGTAGTCAGAACCGTAGACTTGAATGTACCCCTTTGCAACTAACTGAGCCTTAAGACGATCCACTCGACTATCGGGGCCAATCTTCATTGTATACACCCAACGACATCCTACAGGTGTTTTGCTAGCAGGTAAAGTAACCAAGTCCCAGTGCCTTGGGAGAATGTAGGTGGCCACTTCCTCAGCGTGGCTTGTTTTCTAGTCAGGATGGGATAAAGCCTCATGGTTGTGGAATAGAGAAGCACAGGATAACAAAGAGATTGGAAACAAGGTAGAGTATGGGAGATAAGCTGATGATAAGTCGAGGTATAAAAAAATGGGATGGGGAGTTCACGAGAGGAATGAGTATCTTTTTCGAATGTATTAGGAGAGGCCGGCGGTGGTAATGAGACCGGCGTCGTGGAGGAGGGTGCCATGGGAGATGGAGTAAGCGGAGCTCTGGGCCATCAAATCACGTGGATGACAAGTATAAACATGCAATGGTTGAGGTGGAGTAGCTAGAGGTACAAGTGAGGTATCGAGGATCAGATAAAGAAGGGGTAGATATATGACATCAGAACTGGGAGGGTGGGTGATAGGGAACATAGAAGAGTTCTCAAAAAATGTGACATTGGCAGAGACAAAGTATTGATATGTATTAGAAGAGTAGCAATGATAACCTCGTTGAAGCCGGGAATAACCAAGGAAGACACTTCGTGGCTTTAGCCGAAAGCTTGTCTTGTCCAGGAGTAAGAATATAGACAAAACAAACACAACCAAAGACATGAGAGGGAAGACAGAAGAGAGGTTGGTTTGTGTTAAGGTTTAGTCTCCTAATCCATTTAGGATTCTTTTCCTTCTCTTTTTAGTCTCCTAATTAGACTCTAGCTACTGTTTTCCTTTTCCTAACACTAGAGTATAAATATGTATGTTTCCTCCTTTGTAAATTAATGAGAATCAATGTATTCATTTTCTCAACATGGTATCGAGCCATAAAGGTTTGTGACTACTACGGTTGAGGTTTACTTGTGGAGTGGTGAACAACCTATCCAAAGACTGTGTCACAATCCGGTCGTGCTACAGTCTTCACGGAAGCCAAACCATCGTCGGGGTTCCTTGCCGCCGGCAACTTTTATCGACGAGTTTTTCCAGCGACCTCCATTCTGAAGGCACACACAGCGGGGAGCGCCTCCCGTTCGATCTACCTTCTGGTGATATAGTAAAATAACATCACGTGCCACGCGCCCGATCTCCGATGCGGCGCGTGAATTCATCTGCCAAACGCGTGGCGGCGCGTGCATAGTTGTGAAAGGCGCACCAAGGCGCAAAGGCTTCTTGGAGCCTTGAGGCGCGGGCTTTTTCATATAAGGCGCTATATATATATATATATAACTATTTAGTATTTATGTTTCCTAAGTATAATAACGTCATAATTGTTTTTACATTTATAATAATTAAAAAATTAATAAATAGATAATTTATTATCATTTATTTGTAAATGCATAATTTATATTATTTATTTATAAATAAATAATTTATTATTATTTATTTACAAATACATGATTATTATTGTTAATTATAAACAAATAATTTGTTATAAAAAACTAAAAAATAAAAAAATATTTTCCTTTGTTTTTTAAATAAAAATAAGTATTATCCTTTTTTTTTAAAATAAAAAATAAGTATTATCCTTTTTTTAATCGAAAAATAAGTATTATCTTAATAAGTAAAGTATAACATTTAAGTGGCTTCTCCTTTTTGACATTATCTTAATAAAAACATAATATGAAAATAAATTAAGTAAATAAAAATATTAAAAATTAATTAATTAAAAATATGAAATAAAACATCACGCATGACGCCTTTCTAGTCTCAGGTACGATCCCTTCTCTTCTTTTTCTTTCTTCTTCTTCCTCTCTTCTTTTTTCCTTTCTTCTTCTTCTTCTTCCTGTGATACACGACCTCCCTTTCTCTCTTCTTTTTCTTTGATGTTCTTCTGCAATACATCATTTTTTGTCGTTTGCTCTTCTTCTTATTACAATCCCATCTAGCCCTAATTAGGGCATTTTTGTTTTCATTTCACTTGAAAATACGACAAATGCCTTTGCTATTAGGGAAAAAGCCTAGGGCTAAAAATCGATTGTTAATGCGAAGAAAAAAAGAAGAAATAAGATATGGAGAAAGCGAAATCGAGAAATGACTTTTTGGTGCCCTTACGGTGGGAAGTCGCCTTGTGCACCTAAACGGCGCCTCCTTGAAGGGGCTTGGCTGAGCTCGAGCGGGGAAGCTGAGCTGCGCTTCGCATGCGCCTGGCGCGCCTCGAACCGCGCCTTTAGCAACTGGGCGCGTGTAACCTTTGTTTTTACACGCGCCTCCTCGGGCCGGTGCGTGGAATCGACAAGCCCATCCATCCACTCCCACGCCCGTGAGTCGTCGAAAAGCCCCCTTCTTTTTCAATTTTCTCTTCGACCACTTTATTCTTTGCGTTTTTCATGCTTGAATCTCCATTGTTTTTGTGTTTTAAGACTCACGACATTTCGAGGACCTTGAGGTTGTATGCGGTGATTCCTGCGATTTCTCATCTCTCTATGGTTGAAAAGACTTCTCTATGGTTGAAAAATGTCGGCTTTTAATTAACTGTATGCAGGCTCACATGATTACGGCCCAGGATAAACTCACGGGAAGTAGAAAATTATCGATCATGGGGCGGTTTCGAGTGGGCCTTTGGTTTATTGGTAATGGATGTGAGGATCATCTTACTACTGTGGACACAAGTATTCCTGGTCGCGTACTCAATGGAAAAAAATTGATGCTTTACTTTGCAATATTCTTCGACATTCTATTGATGCCAATACTCTATATAATATTAGGGCCTATAAAACTTGCTACACTCTGCAGGTCCCGGTAAAGAATCATGCACTAATGATATTTAAGCGTCTCTACGCAGATGTATCCTCTACCAATTTGAAGCTTGACTCGGTATGGATATATTTTCTTATGGTGGGCCAGATATGCGCCCTTAAGGATGAATTTATCTCTATTTTTTTCAAAGTCTACTATCTGCGGGGGCTTTACTGTCGAGATGGTCAGTCTTTATGATCATTCTTCACTTAACCTTGGGCGAGATTTTGAGAACATCGCGAGAATAAATACTCACAGGCAGTTATTCCAATTACCGTGTGGCTCTTTTTCGGTTAACCGCCCACACCTCCTTGCCACTTAATCCGTATGATCACGAGATTCTGGCGGGCGACTACGTGGTGGTTCACCGATCTCTTTTTAATTGATTCAGGTGGGCCAGTAGCAAGCGGAGGTAGAGGACAACGTCCTCGATGCACACTCTGCCATAAGGCTTGGACACACTCGTGATGGTGCTATCAGTTATGGCGACCTCACCGTCTTTGCTCATTTGACTCAGTCTTGATCATTCGGCATGTTTGAGTTACGTCTCAGAATACCATCCACGTAGGGGTCATTCTTATGCCAGTGAATATGAGAGTACCTTCGTCTCATTCAGCGTAAAAATCTTCACTCCATTATACATTTGCCCAGTAATGTCTGCAGCATACACATTCATCGCACCTTGGATCCTTGATACTAAGAATCTACGATCATATCTTTAGTAATAAAGACCTTTTTTCTTCTCTTACCTATCCGTCTCCTTTATCTACAATTACCTTAGCTAATGGTTCTTAAACCATAGCTAAAGGCATTGGCTTGGTTTGTCCCCTCCCTTCCTTGTCCCTTACCTTTGTACTCTATGTTCCTAATTTTCCTTTTAATCTTATTTCCAATAGTAAGTTGACTCGTGACCTTCATTGTGTACTTACTTTTTCACACAACTCTGTAACCTTGCAAGACCGGCGTGCGAGGAAGACGATTGACATCGGACATGAGTCACAAGGCCTCTTTAACCTCGGCTCGCCTCTTTGTTCCACTACTTGCACTTCCATGGAAGCTCCTCTCCTCCTCCACAGTCGTCTTGGTCATCCAAGTCTCTCCAAGTTTCAGAAGTTGGTTCCTCATTTTTCTAGTTTATCTTCGCTTGAGTATGAGTGCTTGAGTGTGAGTCCTGTCAGCTTGGGAAACATACTCGTGTTTTGTTCCTAAAGCGTTTAGGTCCTCAGACAAAGTCTCATTTTGAGCTTATTCACACTGATGTTTGGGGTCTTTTTAGGTCTACCTCTACTTTAGGATTTCGTTACTTTGTTACTTTTATATATGATTATTCTCGATGCACTTGGTTATTTTTAATGAAAACTCGAGTTGAGTTATTTTCTATCTTTCAAAATTTCGTAACTAAAATTACGCACTCAATTCAATACTTATTAGTATTTTTTAAGAAGTGATAATGCAAAAGAATATTTCTCTACATGTTATCTTCTTTTATGTGTCTTCTCATGGGTTGCCCTTCAGTAAATGCTTTTGTCTTTACGCTCCTCGATAGAATGGGTAATTTGGCGTAGAATCGATCATTTAAGTTGAGACGACTCGCACTCTCTCCTCCTCCGTCATAAGGTTCCTCAATGTTTTTGGGGGGATGCTATCTTAACTGCTTGTTATTTGATTAATCATATGCTTTCCTCTGTTTTGCATGATTAGATGCTTCATTCTATCTTACTACCTACTCAACTTCTCTTTTATCTCCCTCCTCGTGTCTTTGGTGGTGTTTGTTTTGTTCATATTCTCACTCCTGGGCAAGACAAATTCTACTACTTGGCTCCTAGAAATCGCTCTTCTTGGGGTTACATTCTAAGCCTTCAGAGGGGTTATCGTTGTTATTCTCTCGATACTAATCACTACTTTATCTCTGCTGATGTCACCTTCTTTGAAGATTCCTCCTTCTTCTCCTCTACAGTGCGTCCTTCTGCTCCATATGTCTTATTTATTCCTCTTGTTTTACCCTCTCCCGATTTCCCTTCTCCACCTACAGATGCGATCGCTTCAGGTCTATACTCGCCGTCCTCGTCCTCCTATAAGGCCTCGTGTTGACTCATCTCCTATACCTTGATCATCTCTACTTATTTGGTTTGCTCAATACGATGGTCTATTGTCATTCGGAAAGGTACCCACTCTACTTCTAACCCACATCTTGTTTATAATTTTCTCAGCTTTCACCGTTTATCTTTACCCTACTTTGCCTTTGTTTTCACCTTGTCTTCTGTCTCCACCCTTAAAAGCACTAGTGAGGCTATCTCTCTGTCAGGTTGGAAATGACTGATAGGCGAGAAATGGATGCTCTCCTTCAATGACATGAGACATGGATTCTTCCTCTTGGCAAGTCTCCTATTGGTTGTCGTTGGGTTTATACTGTGAAGGTGGGACCTGATGGTCAGATTGATCGGCTGAAGGCCCGTTTGGTTGCCAATGGGTACACTCAACAATATGTCTTAGACTATTATAATACCTTTTCTCGATTGGCGGTGCTGTTAGCTTGCTTCTTTATCATTTACTTTATCAATTCAGTGGCTTCTTTTAGTTGGATATCAAGAACGCCTTTCTTCATGGTGATCTCGCCAAGGAGGTTTATATGGAACAACCACCTGGTTTTATTGCTGGGGGGATGCAGTTTGGTATGCAATTAAGTACGTTGTATATAGTGCGAAGCAGTCTCCTGGGAACTTGGTTTAGTGCATTTAGCTCGGTGATTCTGAAGTTTGGCATGATTGAAACGTATTAGACCATTAGTTTTTATCATCATTCATTTACTGGAAAGTGTATTTACTTGATTGTTTATGTGGATGATATTGTCATTATAGGCAGTGATCGGGATGGTATTCAAAAACTCAAACAACACCTCTGCAGCCACTTTTAGACAAAAGACTGGGGAAACTCAAGTATTTTCTAGGCATTGAGGTAGCTCAGTCTAATTCCGGAGTGATTATTTCTCAGAGAAAGTATACATGGATGTATTCACGGACAACGGTATGTTGAATTTTGTCAGCTTTGTAGACACTCCCCATGGATCAGGATGTCAGAGCTTGTACTAAGTCGAGGCTTCCTACGGGGTCAGGGGGGAGATATCGTGACTTGTAGGTGGCCCAGACTATCTCACTATCTGATACGGCGACATCTCGTTTCCGCATGGCGTAGTTAGCCCAGTTCCCTGCAATCACCTTGTGATGTACTTTGGGATGCAATCGTTCGTATTCTCAGTTATATCAAAGACAACGGTCGAGGTATTGTATGAGGCGGCGTACCTATGTTGTTGGATACGATTGATCTGGTGGACGGTTCACCTACGGATAGACGTTCTAAATCGAGTGTGTGTGTTCATTGGAGGTAACTTAATGTCTGGAAGAGTAGAAACAAGATGTAGTAGCCGAGATCCAATGTTGAAGTAGAATGCACCGAGTTATGACGTATGACATGTGAGGGCTGTATGGTTGAAACATCTTCTCCAGTAAGATTTGGGAAGGATGAGCGAATGAAGACATATGTGATAATCAAGCCGCCTTGCATATTTCATCTAACCCAGTTTTCCATGAGAGGACCAAACATATTGAAGTGGATTGCCATTTTATCAGAGAAAAGATTGCATCGAGATGCATAACTACTTGTTTTGTCAACTTTAATGACCAACTAGCAGATATCTTCACTAAGTCTCTTAGAGGTCCTAGGATAAAATATATATGTGACAAGCTTGGTGCTTTTGACCTATATGCTCTACCTTGAGGGGGAGTGTTAAGATTTAGTCTTTTAATCCATTTAGGATTCTTTTCCTTCTATCTTTAGTCTCCTAATTAGACTCTAACTTCGTTTCCTTTTTCCCTAACACTAGAGTATAAATATGTATGTTTCCTTATTTTGTAAATTAATGAGAATTAATGTATTCTTTTTCTCTCAACAGTTTGGAAAAATAATGAAATAAGGGATTTTATCATATAAGACGGATGATGACATATGATTAATCAAATAACAAGTGGCTAAGGTAGCATTCTCCTAAAAACATTGAGGAACCTTATGATAGAGTAGAAGAGTGCGAGCGGTTTCAACCAAATGACAGTTCTTGCGCTTAGCCACTTCATTTTGTTGAGGAGTGTTAGTGTAAGAGGATTGATGAAGAATCCCATGTGAGGACAAAAAAGAGGAGAATGGTCCAGAAAGATATTCCTTGGCATTATCACTTCGTAGGATACGAATTGAAGTATTAAATTGAGTTCGAACTTGCTTGTGGAACTTTAGAAAATAGAATAAATCAGCTCGAGTTTTTCATTAAAAGGGCCAAGCTGAGAATAATCTCATCTATAAAAGTAACTAGAAATGCAGAAACCCTAAGGTGGGCCTTCCGATTCGAGATGACCCCCGAACATCCAATGTGGACAAACTCGAAAGGAGACTTTGTCCGTTGATTTAGGAGCTTTAGGAATGAGACACGAGTATGTTTCCCAAACTGACATGACTCACCTTTCGATTGAGGGACAAACTAGACCGAACCATTACGAAACTTGGAAATGTTTGGATGACAGCTGGGTTATGAATAAGGAGAGGAGTATCAGTGGAAGTGCAAGTAATTGGAAGATGAGCGTTTGAGATGAAAGAGACCTTGAGCTCCGTCCTATGCCAATCGTCACTCCCAGTACTCCACGTCTTGCAATGTGTGAGTGCTCGAAAAGGTAATCAAAAGCAATTAAGGTCACGAGTCAACTTATTGATAAATAAGATTAAAGAGACCAGTCGAGAACATAAGGACAAAAGTAAGGGAGTAAGGTAAGAGATGCGAAGGAAGAGGACATCTTGAAGGCAAATTCCTTTAGCCACGGTTTGAGATCCATTAGCTAAAGTAATCATGGTTAGAGGTGATGTAATAGTAAGGGAAGAAAAAAAATCCTTATTACTAGAGAGATGATCAGAGGCTTTAGAATCAAGAATCCATGGACCAGATGAATGTGAAATGCAAGCAGAGCCATTACCGGTCTGGACAACAGACGAAATGGATGCAAATTTGGCTGCCTGAGTGAGGTGGAGGTACTCCTTGTACTCGTTGGGTGTAAGAATAACTCCCGAAAGTGTGGATGAGCCCCCTTTTGCAGCCATAGAGATAAATCAACAAAACTTAACTGAATCAACACGAAAGCAAGATTATTAGGGCATAAGATAGCCTCATAATGTAAGATGAGCCTGTGGAGAGTGCTGAGATGTTGAAAATTGACAAGACAAAGCAGAAAAACCTGAAAGAGAAGGCTGTCGAAGAGAAAAATTGAGAAAAGGGTGAGCTGTAGGGATCAAACTAGGAAAGCCAGGTGGATGGAAGGGTGGGTCGGCGGGCGAGCCTGAGGTGAAGTCCACGGTTGGAGGGTGCCACGCACCCCGGCGCACGAGGAGGACAAGGCTAGAGTTGCCCGAGCGCGTGGTCTTCATTCTTTATCCAGGAGTTGCTTCCTCCGATGGATAGATCAGGCCGAGGTGATTCCAATGGTGGGGTTGACGGCCGGAAACGTTACTAGAAAAAAGTTCACTGGAAAATTTTTTGGCGGCCGAGGTGATCTGATGGCGGCAGAGGATTCCGAAGATTAATGTGGGGTGGCCAGAGTGCGATACGACCAATAGATGGGTTGCCGGAGTTGGAATCGTGGCAAAACCCTAACCTGAGACTTCGAGGGCTATGATACCATGAGAAATGAGAGAAGAAAAAAATGTTTTTCTTTATTGAATGAGTGAATATAGAGACACCTACATATATACAAAATAATGGAACAAAAAATAAAGTGTAAAGGAAAGGAGAATAAAAGTACAAAAGGTAGGAGATAAACCAAATAATATCTAGGGAATATTCTTTGGTTCTCAACAATTAATGACCAATATCATAGTTTTCTGCAACAAAAATTAAATCATTCATATTGTTTATTATCACGTTTAAGCACATAAGTTATCCTCTGGAATGCAGCATGGGATTTTGGATTAATGTTTGGTGCAGGGATGCATATTTGAATGGTCATTTTCTGGTTTTAGGCTATATTTCAGTCAAGGCTGCATAATTGGTCTTGAGATAGTGGAAGCCAAGTTTCTCCAGACATTTTCATGATTGGTAGGTTGACATGGTGGGGTAATTTCTTTCTTGTTGGGAGTTCATCGTTGCTGAGGACAGGAGGATAGGTTAGTTTTGAAGGTTCCTAAGAGCAGCTGTTTCAATTTCAGTGTGCTTTTCCCAGGCCTTCTGGGTGTTTCACCTCCCTGGCTAGGGGTATTTTGAATCCTTTGCACCTTCAAGGTAGTGCTCTTTGTGCAAGAGGTTGCTTGGAAGATCGTTGCTATTGGCAATTTGCCATTGCATGTGCACTCAAGCAGAGAGTCAACCGACCGCCTTCTAATTGTTTATGGCATGGCTTGTAACTTATGGTCCTCACATTCACTGCCTTTGGTATCTCGTTAGTGGTCTTTATCTTAGCAGAGGTGGAATTTGAGTTGGGACATTATTTTTGAGGGAAAGTGCTAGTGGAAAGTAGGGAAGATGGATTCTTTGAGTATTCTGTGGTGTTTATGAGGGTCGTAGAATTATAGAATATTGGAGGGGTGAATTCTATATTGGCATAGTTGAAGATCTCTTTGTTGTATCTGTATCTTGTGATGAGGTTCTTAGATTTATCAATGAGTTGACTGTGCATCATTGCTGTTTTGTAATGTATTGTATTGCCGACAAAGTAGCTCTAATGAGAAGCTACTTAGAGTGGAAAATTAAAGAGAGGTGTTGGGAGAAGCACTTTATTGAAGAAATATTGGGAGCTTGAAGAGGATGATTATAATTGGTGCATAGTGGATTGAGGAGGGTTTTCTTTTTATAAAGCCATATTTTGAGGCTAAATTGGGGGATAAGTGAGGCAATTTCCTAGGGAGGAGATTGGGTATGCTGACACTGTTACTGGTGGTTTTAATGTTTATCAAGAGGAGGATCAAACTAATGGGATCAATTGAAAAAATTGAAGGTTAAGTGGATTTTGATACTGACCTCAATTTTGAGGGATCCGCCTACTGACCACTAAGGCTGTCAAGCAACTTCTTGTTATACCCTCCTCCCCTAACTGAACTAAGTTCCCCCATAAGCACTATGACTTCCGTAAAAAGATTTCTTGTGTGAGAGAAGAAAAAGAAAATCTAAACTGAATTAACCTTCAATTTATATAGCATTTTCAAATATTCATCTGCAAATCGATACTGATCATTATAATGTTTGATTAAATAATTTATAAATTATTGCTTTGCTGTTTGAACTCCACGTTTGGTTTCCGAAAATTGTCCATAGGGGGGAGCTGCATTGGGGCTGCTGTCTTGGTTTGTACATCATTAATTTATCTCTAAGGTTCCTTTCTTTAAAAAATAATAATAATAAAAAGGATGTGTGCTTAATTCTGCTCATATGTTTAGTTTTTTACTTGACCTTAAATGGCAGTCACTTGTTTTGGTCATAGGCTCACTTTTCTTGTTTCGGTGCCATGTTTGGCAGCTTGCAACCGAGGAGAGCAAAAACTTCAGTGACAGAAGCATTTTTATGACTTTGGTACCAAACAAAGCCATTCTTCAGAAAGGTCAAGAAACAGCCAAGAAAAGGGAAAAAACAGCAACGACTGGGATCTCAGCTGGTGTGTGAGTTAGATACTACGCTGTGAGGTTGAGGTTGAGGTGGCAATCGAGTGTCAGCTCGTAATCTTCAGTTATATTTTTCAACCAGAATGCAGACCTTGCAGATTCCATTCTGTAAAAGCATTTGAGTGACAAGGCCTATATGAGAAAATCATTTTTATTTGATATATAACTGGAGCAGCAGCCTCTGTAGTGTTCAAATACTAGTCAAATTTGATGGGCAATCAATCCCTACCCAAAAGAAATCAAATTCCCCCAAGTTCAAAACAAACAACTAAGATGTAGAAAAGTGAGAGTTTGTATGGATCTGTGACTAGAAGTTCATGGATGCAGTAATTTTGACAATATAAGTTGTGTTTATATATCCATCCAGTTATGCTTGGTATCTCTGTACATGAAAATAAAATATTCATAGTTTTGTAGTTAGTTTCGCAGTTTTAGATCATTGTATCATCAATTGTTTTTGTCTCCACTTTTGAACTAGTGAGTTAAATTTTTTAGGATGCCTCTGGAGTTCTTCTGATCAAGTCTAGACATCATATGGGAGGAGGGAGTTCAGCTGCAAATTTGGATGCTAGGGGCTTGTATGTTTACGGTTTTTGAAAACTGTTTTCCTTGTTCTGAAAAACAAGGAAAAACAAGGAAAACATTGAGAACACTTTTTGGTTCTTAGGTTTTTTTTTTTTTTTTTGGTTATGAAGAACACGAGAAAGCGATTAGATTTAAATGCTTGAAGCGTATTTTAAGAACGATTAAAATAAATTTCATTTCATTGAAATTAGTCCATTTCATTGTTGGTGTAAAATCGATTTCAGGATTCCAACAAATGCCACTTGGATCTACCCTCCATCTAAATGCCATTTTAGTTGAAGAGTAACTTGTACACTATCAAACAAATATTTCTGAAAATAGGTTGATAAATATGTTCAAAAAATTTCTCCAAATGCTACTTTATTGCGGGAAAAACAGCTAGTAAGGGAACTTATTATTATCTTCCTTGGTTATGACAAGATGCAATTGAATGCTAATGGCTGTTCCTTGGATTATCTCTGCATATACTGTGATGACTCTTCTTTTCCGAATCTGGGATTTGTTCTGGCGAACAGCCAGGCAGCTGATCTGATCGGAATGTACATGTTTCAGGGAGGAGTTTGGCTTGTTGCCTAGTAGACTGAAGTCAGTTTATAAGCAGAAAAGGGTTGTTTCATCTAGATGATAGAGAGCCCCCAACTTCCCAACCTAACCATATGAGACTGGCTTGTTTTTTAAGTTCTTATAACCCAAGCATCCTTTTATATTCCATTCTTTTTTTTTTCTATTCTCTTAACCACTGAAACAGTGAAAGCAATGATTGTTTGTTTTTTTACTTAACATTGAAAGCTGAAAGGTTTTCAAAATTACTCTGTTTGTTTTTTAAAATTTTCATGATTTATCGTTGAAATTTTTTAAAAAGTTCTGAATAGAAAAAGTGAAAATATTAGGTTTTTTTTTATTAAAAAAAAGTCATTTTAAATCAAAATAAAATTTCATAATTACCCAACTGCAAAGATAATGACTAGCGATACTCATTTCTTAGGGATGATGACGAGATGGTTGAGGCAGGGCGAGCTCCATCATTAATTTCAATTTATTTTTTAATCAACAAACGTTTTTCATTTAAAAAATTAAATAGGATGTGTGCGGGGATGAAAAAATTCCCCAACTCGTCCTGTTTACATTTAATTTTTGTTTTTATTTTTTTATTTTTTTATATTTACTTATTATATTAAAATTAATATATTTCATAAAAATAAAAATAATAATAATTTTATAAATTATTTATTAAAAAACATTCTAATTATTATTATTATTTCAATCTGAACACTTGCAGGCACATACCGGATTTGAAAAATAAATCCAAACTCATTAAAAACTTCGATTATAATTAAAGCCAAGAAAGTAAACCCAGATAAGAATGGGGTGGAAGCGAAAATCAGAAATAATTCATCCATGATAATCTGCTATTCTTATCAAATGTTAAATAATAATTTAATATTTAATGCTATTAAATACTATTCATCATTTCATCATTAAATTAAAAAAAAATTATTCAATATTAAATTAAGAAAAAACAAACACCACTTAGTGTTGTGATTGGGAGAACAGTGTTAGGTCTCTCTCTCTGCCTACTGTTGAAGTAGACCCAGAAGTCAACAGGTTTGGTGATAATTGTTTAAATTTAACCATTAAGTGGAATCAGCGATTGCCATCTGTTTTCTCCATGCTCCTGAAAATTGCACATGCCATCATTACTTCCATTTTTTTCACAGATGGTTGGATTGGTTTTTTTATTTTTTATTTTTATTTTTTGTAATTCAAATCATATCAAAGCCTTGCCACGGACCCATGTCAAGTTAGGGATTTCATCTTGCACCCAAACCTTGAGAACGAAATAATAATAATAATAATAAATAAATAAATATAAAATGACACCAACTTGAATTTGAATAGTTTTTCAATTTTAATCTTGAAGAGTAACTTGAAAGACTTATATGTCAACTTGATCATGTTTATAATATGGAAACATGAAATGAAATAGGATTTTACATACCTCCAGTCATTGAATTCCTTATAATATGGAAACATGAAATGAAATAGGATTTTACATACCTCCAGCCATTGAATTCCTGGCTACGATATTGAAACACAAAGAAACTTTAAGCTTAAAGCTGGCACACTCTATATTTGATGATATTCTTAAAATGAATTGTTTTTTAGGTGAAGTAGCAAGAGAGGACCATTTAGATATATTTATAGATTAAGTGAATCACGTCTTATAATTCATCACCACTTCAGAGTCCAAGTTTTAGAATTTCAAAAGTTCAAACGTTGCACCATGAATCTCACATTCTCCCACTTGGTGCAAAGTTAATCAAATTCTTTAATTAACAAAATGAATCATAGAGATAGGTCCTCCAATAATGAGTTTTATCTTCATGTATCACAATGCACTTTAGCTTCAGTACTTAATGTGGTAATGAAAAACTTAATGAATAAACCTTATGTTTATTCTAGGTCCAAATGAAATATATTTTCTCAAATGAATTAAAGTGCATGAAAATGAGAAAATAGCGAATGCTTAAGAATTTCATAAAGTGAATGTATATATACAATTACAAAGGAAGCAATCCCCATTACGTCCACATGATCCTTGAATTTCATTGGTAGCATGTGGCTAGTGAGGATCGTGATATTCAAACTCAGTACTATATGCTCAATGATACTTTCTTTTTCCATAACATGTTCTCTAATGTAAGTAATCATTTGATGTCGATGTGCTTGCTTAGACTCGCTTTGTTCTTGGCAAGAACTTTGCTGTTTGAGTTATCCACGAGAAAATCTTCAAAGGCACAGAAATAGAATCCATAACTCTAAGCCCAGAGGAAATGAAACTCTTAAGCCATACACATACAGCGAGAGTAGCTTGAAAACAGTGCAATTAAACTCCATGGTAGAAATTAATCAAAAGTGCATTTGACACTTCTCAACTCAACTCAGGCCATAATGAATATGTACCCGGATGTTGATTTGCGAGAATCAACCACGGCCAATAAAAGTACGCATCGAGTGCTTGACAGTCCAGAGTTGTCAGTACACGTCTGCCATAGCGCTAATCTTTAGTTCCTTGTAGATACCTCGACTTTCTTTGCGGCTCTCAGGTGGTCCACACGGATTACTTTGACTCGCCTAACACTCAATGCATATCTGTCTCGGGTCTTGTACAAACACAGCGAGCATACATAAGGCTTCAAACTAAAGAGCATATGGAATATTCTTCATAGATTCATTTTCTAAATCATTTTTCGGGCATTGATTTAGACTTAACTTATCGCCCTTCATAATAGGAGCAACACTTGGTGAACAATCCTTCATCCGAAATCTCTCCAAAATTTTGTTGATATAGGTTTCCTGTGATAGACCTAAAATACCACGAGATCTATCTCTATGGATCTTAATGCCAATGACATAAGATGCCTCACCCATATCTTTCATATCAAAGTTTTTGGAGAGGAATTGTTTCACTCCATGCATCATTCCCTTATCATTGGTTGCAAGTAAAATGCTCATCACGTATAAAACAAGGAAACAAGTTTACTCCCGCGACCTTCGGTATATACACATTGATCCATGGGGTTTTCAATGAAACCAAATGAAGTAATTACTCCATGGAATTTGTAATACCATTGACAGGAAGGCTTGTTTCAAACCGTATATGGATTTCTTAAGCTTGCAAACCAAGTGCTCACAACTTCAAAGAAGAGAAACCTTGAGGTTGTTTGTGTATACCTCCTCTTCCGGATCACTTAGTTAAGAAATCTTTGTTTTCACATCCATTTGTTGCAACTCAAGGTCTAAGTGTGCAACCGTACTAAAAATAATACGAAGAGAATCTTTCTTGGATACAGGAGAAAAGGTCTCTGTGTAATCGATTCCTTCTTTTTGAGTAAATCCCTTAGCAACAAGTCTCGCTTTATATCTTTCAATGTTGCCTAAGGAGTCTCTTTTGGTCTTATAGACCCATTTACAACCAATGGCATGCACCCCTTTAGGCAACTCTACAGGTCCCGGACCGTTGCTTTTC
The DNA here is from genome assembly GCA_016808115.1 of Tetrastigma voinierianum. Lineage (NCBI taxonomy): Eukaryota > Viridiplantae > Streptophyta > Magnoliopsida > Vitales > Vitaceae > Tetrastigma > Tetrastigma voinierianum. The sequence continues at coordinate 584,179 of JAEQBH010000243.1, read as the reverse complement.
ATGGAATCTAACTCATCCTTCGCATTATACCTGATTCGGACTCGTTACAACATGGCTTGTGAAAAGGTTTCAGGATCATTTTCGGCTCTAATATCAGTTTCTTGTAAATACACTATGTAATCACTAGGAATTGCCGACTTCCTTTCACTAGTAGATCGTCTTAATGTTGGATCATCTGCTCCTGGAGGAGCTTGTGGTTCAGTTGTTTGTTCGAATTATAAGGTAATTCCTGAACTTGTTGATCCTGGAAGGTTCTCAGCTATTTGTGGAACTTCAATGATTGGTTGTTCAACACTAGTTGGAACTTGAGGAGTGTGATGAACTATAACCAATCTCTCATGTGACGTGGAAGGTTGAGTTTCTATATGATCGTGAGCAGATTAAATCACAATCGATCCCTCCTTCCTTCATGTCATTTCAAGAAACTTGGCATTCCTTGATTCCACAATCCTAGTTGAGAATGAGATGGACGTGAAATCTATAACCGCCCAAATAGTTTAGCGTAGCCAATAAAGAAACCACTAAGTGTCCTTGGGTCCTGTTCTTCTCATGTGGATTATCACTATGTTCACCTAAGGCCCAGACTGACCCAAAGCAGCGCCTTATGTAGCAAACCGGTTTCCAACCTTTCCATATTTCAAAGGTGTCTTTGGGACGGCCTTAGTTGGAACACGGTTTAATATATACCTTTGTTTACAATACGAAGTGCGTCGAGTCCACAAAAATTGAGGGAAGGTGGAGTTGCTAAGCATACTCAGCACCCATATCGCAAGTTAAGTTCTCTTCTTCTGCTACACCATTTTGGTGGAGAACCCGGAGGCATAGTGTTGGGCAATTATCCCATGCTGCTTGAAGAAACTTTGCAAAGAACGGTGCTTGTCCATTCTCGGTCTGTACCTACCATAGTATTCACCACACTCTATCGGATCTCACTATGTGTATTTGCTTTGCATTGGTTCTCAACTTCAGCTTTAAAGATTTTGAAGGCATCCAATGCTTCCTTACTTGTTATGAAACAAGTATACATACATATATCGTGAAGTGTCATTGATAAGTGATGAAATATTTTTTGACCAGGCATATCCATATGCGGGCGGCCTTATGTCGAGTATATTGTGATTTCTAATATGTTTGAACTCCTATTGGCATGCTTCTTAGACTTGTTTGCTTTCCTGTCTGATCCACACAAGTCTAGTAATTTCAATCTAAAGTACTAAGTACTCCATCTTTTACTAATCTCTTAATTCTATCTATGGAGATGTGACCTAATCTCCGATGCCATAACATAGAAGAATCCTCATTAATATTACACCTCTTAGTACCAATATGAACATGCAAAGAATTATTAGTGGCTTCATTCCGTAAACAAATTCTATATAGACCATTTGCTAAAATACTTGTTCCAATATTATTTGATTTATAAAATAAGTTAAATACATTGTCTTGAAAAGTAAAAGAAAAACCTAATGGAACTAGTCTAGAAACAGAAATCAAGTTTCGTGATAAAGCAGTACATAAAAGAGTCCTTTCCAAAACTAAAACAAAGCCATTGTCTAATGTTAATGTGCATGTCTGATAGCCTCACGGGTGAGCCCATCTTGTTACTTTGATAAGATCTTTGAGCTCATTTCCAACTATAGGTTTTGCATACCACGCAAGAGTTTGCAATATGGTTAATAGAACGAGAATCAATCCACCAGTGTTAATATTAACATTAACCATATTAGATTCATAACAAACAAGGATGATATATTACCTTTCTTCTCGAAGCCACTTCTTGAATTTAGGGCAATCTTTCTTCCACGTGTCCCCTTTCTTTTACAAAAGAAACACTTATTTTCCTTCTTGATATCGGCTGAGGTGGTATTCTACCTTTCCCATACAGTTTGATTTAGAAGTATAAGTCGAATGTATCATTCCTTTTGTTCTTCCCAAAAGTTGTAGCCGACATCGCACTTTCACCCAATTCCATAACGAGCCTCTTTTCTTCTTGAACACATATGGTCATTAATTCATTGATTGACCATTTGTCCTTATGTGTATTATAAAAGTCTTAAAGGTCCGTATTGATGAGGAAGAGTGTTCGAGAATAAAGTGCACTAGAAAGGAATCCGGCAATATCTATCGAGTTTTCTTAAAAGTTGAACGCGATGTCCCTACGTTTGCATGATGTGCTCCGCACACCCCTAACGCTTGTCGCGAATGGAAGAAAATTTCATTATCGGGGTACTTGTTTAAAGCTTTGTACGAAGTGACAAATTGTTCCTCGATGGCTTTTAGCAAATCTTGGACATATCCGTATTGCTCAAGCAGAACCCCTAATACCAGCAATGATTTTTGTCTTAATGAACATTACGCGGTGAGTTAGTTCTCCATGCTCATATAAGCGCAACTTGATGGGTGTGCTGTACATCATACGGTGGTTACGATTTCCTTATGGCAAAATGGTGCCCATATACCTAAATGAAGGAGAATCCTTTCTTTCCATATTTTGTAGTTGTCACCCCTAAGTTACGGAATGTCTAGGTGCATATCGGTGTAACTAAGCGGGTTGAGAAGCTGTAAAGGTCCAAGCTTATGTTAGATGTGAGGCATGTATTACTAATTTGCATGTGTACCAATGTAAACACGCACTAAACTATATCTAATTTAATAAAAGATTACACATGGGCAAAATCTTCTTAATTAGTTATTTCTTTATGATAAGAAATTGTAAATTATTTAATTTTAATGGGTGAAACGATAACATAAACGGATAGAGTAAATGCGTTTATATCTGTGGAAAGTCCCAGGTAAGTGGAGGGGGTGCAATGGTCCTCTTAAAACCACTAACCTTGAGGCTCTTATCGCCCCCGCTTTTTGTCGAACTTTCCTAGACATGTATAGTCCACACAAGTACCATAATGTTCGAGTTCGAAACCACTATATAATTTGCATTTCCATCCTTAAAGATAAAACTAACAAATTATGTATCAGTTCTTAATTCTGTGGGTAGATTATGAAAATAATTTAGCATCTCATCCTAATTAATTATATAAATATATAACAAAATTTCATATGGGATAAATTTTATTATATTAAGTATAGTGGTAAGTTTACTCATCTCATTCTTTATGTGATCTTAGCAATAAATAATTTTATTAATTAAAGATGTTGTGGCTATTCCTTAACTAACAAAATTATTTTGATCACTTGGACATTTTATAAGGTTTTAGTTGTGCTTTCTAAATTAGGCACTAAACTTAAGTTTTATGTATAATATCAAATTTTATTTGAATAGCATAATTAAACACTCTTATTATGCTAAAAAATTGTATAATTAATCATAATTATTACCAAATTTGATTTCATACCAAAAGAATCAAAGCATAAATAATATATTCATGCATGAGAAAGCCTTAAAATTTAGCAAATTTTATAGCATTATTCTTAAATAAACATGATTTGAGCAATTAATAAATAATGCTTACGGCTTATGTAATGAATCAGGCGTATAGGTGAAATATATAAACACTTTAACACACACAAGCCAAGTTGGCTTGGTGGAAGAATATAATTGAACCTTTGCTCAGGTTCAAACCTTATTAACAACATTTTTTTTTTAAACTTCAAAGGATTTCAACAAGCCCACTTTATATTACTAAAGCCCAAAATAAGGCTTGTGAAAATTTGAAAATAAAGGTCACAAACATAAATGGAATTTGGATAAAATAAAACTATGACGAAAGCAATCTTTTATAAAGAAGCTGTTTTATTTGTTTTTTTTTTTAAGTCATGCATCTTCTTCGTATGGTGAACCACCATTAAGGACCTTCATCGGAAATAAAACATACATTTGATGTCCCATATAATCACATAATACATTAAAACAAATGGAAATGTGATTGTGCTTCCTAAAACAATGAAAAAGGTCAAATCAAGGGTCTAAAAATCACGGAAAATTGGGATCGTAATAACAGATTACCGTATCTTTGCCAAAATTTTTTTTTAAGAATGTAAAAACAATCGAGCGAAGTGTAGTATACGATGCAAATGAAAAGACTTATATGTCATTGATCGTGTTTATAATATGGAAACATGAAATGAAATAAGTTTACATACACCGTGAATTTGAATTCTACAAACTAAATATTAGCATCGAAACTTTAAACTTCGCTAACTTTGCTCATATTTGATGGTATTCTTAAAATGAATTGTTTTTCGGTGAAGTAGCGAGAGACGACTATATTTATAGATTCTCATCAAAGAATCAAAATGCCCATGAACCATCACCACTTTGAAATTCCAAGTTTTAAATTTCAAAAGTTCAAAACGTTACCACTTGAATGCCAGCATAACTTAGTTGGTTTAGCCTTCAGTTTACTTTCTAATGGCTACCACTTCGAGTCCTTTAAGAGTCATTGGAGGATTTAACCGATTGTTAACAAAAGGACTCATGAAATTGGTCAAGGGCACGCAAGTTGACTTGGATATCCATAGTTAACAAAAAATTCTCAAGAGTAACTTAGTTAGTTTAGCCTTCAGTTTGCTTTCTAATGGCTATCACTTCGAGTCTTTTAAGAGTCATTGAAGGATTTAACCAGTTGTTAACAATAGGACTCATGGAATTGGTCGAGGGCGCGTAAGTTGACTTAGATATCCATAATTAACAAAAAATTCTCATTTTTTAGTCCAAACTTAAATATGATTTGATGTTCAAATCTGTAATAGTTGTCACTTCGAGGTCCTTTAGAGTCATTGAGGGTTTATCAGTTGTTAATTTAGGGCCCGTAAATTAGTCGAATGAATCTGGCGGCCTGAATGCATAGTTAACCAAAAAAAGTCTCGGTTGTTAGTCCAAACTTTTAAAAATGTGATTTCAATGTCCAAAATCAACAGCATATAGGTCTTGAAGAACCTTTGTGCTTCAGAATGGCCCCTTCTTTTTGCCTATTTGATTTTGGACTGATGTTCAGAAATAATTGGATTTTCATAATCCCAAACAGAACAGATTTGGAGGTAAAAATTGGAAAACCACAAAAAGGTTCCAAAGAGAATGAGCCTTACCCCACCATAATAAAGTCATTGAAGAACTTTAACACTCGTGGAATTGAAAGATCTGAACCCTCAATGACCCTTTAGTGGAAAACTTTCAAGAAAATTATTTCATGTCGCAGATTTTGGTCATGTTCGTAGAAGTTAATCATACTCCAAATTTGAGTTCAAGTTTGTATATTTCCAATTTAACATACAAAGGTTTATTGAAATTTATTCAAATATAAGGGATGGGTGGTTCTTAAATTGGTTACAATAAAATAGGTGTTAGAAACTGGAGTGGAGTTTAAGTTTACTTGATAAAAGACAAATAAAAAAAATGAAGGAATATTTCATCAACTTAATCCAAGGTTAGCAAGATACGAACGAGAAAGATTTTTGATCCCAAAGACAAAATGTTAACACTTTCTAAATAAAACGTCAAATATTCTTTCAGGCATTGTGCTTGAAGATTTTATTTCCTGAACATAGCTTTATTTTGAAAAAATCTTGATTACAAAACCCAAAAAAAAAAAAAGTAGGCAAGGGAGGATGAAATTGACAAATAATCAACAAAAAAAAAAAAACACAAGAGGGTGGTGGCTGAAAAAGGAAGGGAGAGGAGGGAAGCGAAGGGGGGATGGGGTGGTTGAAACAGAAGAAAACTTAACTTCAAGGCAATGGAGACTCTGCAACAAACTACAGCTCCCTTATGTGGACACATTAGGTGAGAACCAAAGATTTGAGCCCCACCCCCCTTCACCCTTCACCCTTCCTCTTTCATAAAACACCCACCTTCCCTCCACATTCCTCCCTCATCAGCAACTCTCACCTCCACTTCTCCCATCATCCACCATGGAAGCCAGTGCTGGCCTTGTCGCCGGTTCCCATAACCGGAACGAGCTCGTCGTCATTCATGGCCATGAGGAGGTATACATACATGCGCGACAACAAACTCTTTCTTGTCAGTAATTAATTTTTTTTTGCAGTACTAATTGATGGATTTGGTTTGAATTGGTTTATGGTGCAGCCGAAGCCCTTGAGGTCTTTGAATGGTCAGGTGTGTGAGATATGCGGTGACGAGATCGGTCTGAACGTGGACGGAGAGGTGTTTGTCGCCTGCAATGAGTGTGGTTTTCCGGTTTGCCGGCCTTGCTATGAGTATGAAAGGAGAGAAGGCAGCCAGCTCTGCCCTCAGTGCAAGACCAGATACAAGCGTCTCAAAGGTAATACATAATTCATATATATACAGACTATAATCATCATTTACAGATGACTATATTATTGTTTAGTGCATGTCTAAAATTCTTATCATTTTCTTCTCTGAATCCATTACTTAATTAGGATGTGCAAGGGTGGCCGGGGACGATGATGAAGAAGATATCGACGATATTGAACATGAATTCAACATTGACGATGAACAAAACAAGAACAAGCTCATCGTAGAAGCTATGCTTCATGGAAAGATGAGCTATGGACGCGGCCATGAAGACGAGGATAACGCTCAATTCCCACCTGTCATAGCTGGTGTTCGATCCAGACCTGTAAGCAAAAGCAAAAGCAAAAACAAATAATCATCCATCCATCTGAAAAGTAGATATAATTATTTTTTCCCATGCATGCAGGTGAGTGGAGAGTTTCCAATATCAGGTCATGGCCAAGGAGAGCAGGGGCTGTCTTCTTCAGTTCATAAACGTGTACATCCTTATCCAGTGTCTGAACCAGGTATATATATATTAATTATTTTATAAACCAATATAGATAAGAGTTGTATTAGTATGCAGTACTGAGCATTGAGTATTCATATACAACTCTTTGGAATAACCCAATTTGAAACACTCCTAAACAGGAAGCGCAAGATGGGATGAAAAGAAAGAGGGAGGGTGGAAAGAGCGGATGGATGACTGGAAAATGCAGCAAGGCAACCTCGGCCCTGACGCCGACGACTACAATGATCCCGACATGGCCATGTACGTGTGCTTCACTTCAGTTGCAGTTGTTGTTTGTATATGTACTAGTAGAGCCAGAGCTAACTGATTATGAAACAAATTTAAAACATGGAGATGTATTTGATTTTGTTTGAGCTGTACTATTACAGGATAGAGGAAGCGAGGCAGCCGCTGTCAAGGAAAGTACCAATTGCTTCAAGCAAGATCAACCCTTACAGAATGGTGATCGTGGCTCGCCTTTTTATTTTGGCCTTCTTCCTTCGCTATAGACTTCTGAACCCTGTCCATGACGCCCTCGGGCTATGGCTTGTGTCTGTGATATGCGAGATCTGGTTTGCCTTCTCATGGATTCTTGATCAGTTCCCCAAATGGTTCCCCATTGATCGGGAGACATATCTTGACCGCCTTTCTTTCAGGTACAATAATAATATTCTCAAACTGATTAAAAAAAAAAAAAAAGAGTTTACTGCATCAAGTTGTCAAAACTGGTATATGTTGATGAAATGCAGGTATGAGAGGGATGGGGAACCAAATATGCTATCTCCAGTGGATATCTTTGTCAGTACAGTGGATCCATTGAAGGAACCTCCGCTTGTTACAGCTAACACGGTTCTTTCGATCCTTGCCATGGACTATCCTGTGGATAAAATCTCATGCTACATCTCTGATGATGGAGCTTCCATTCTTACTTTTGAAGCACTCTCTGAAACTGCAGAATTCGCCAGGAGATGGGTTCCATTCTGTAAGAATTTCTCCATAGAGCCTAGAGCTCCTGAGATGTACTTCTCCCTCAAGATCGACTATCTCAAGGACAAAGTCCAGCCTACCTTTGTCAAGGAGCGCCGGGCAATGAAGGTTATTCTTCATATTCAGACACTTACTTGCCCATGAGCAACACGCTGTACTTGAAGACATCTGGGCATGCGTTGAAACTGAAGTTTACTGATGTTCTTTTTCCATGTTTGTTTTTTGATAGAGAGAATATGAAGAATTTAAGGTCCGGATCAATGCGATTGTGGCAAAGGCCGGGAAAGTTCCTCCAGAAGGGTGGATCATGCAAGATGGAACTCCATGGCCTGGGAACAACACTAAGGATCACCCAGGTATGATTCAGGTATTTCTAGGACACAGTGGAGGTCTTGATGCAGAAGGAAACGAGCTGCCTCGCCTCGTCTATGTCTCTCGTGAGAAGAGGCCTGGTTTCCATCACCATAAGAAAGCTGGTGCCATGAATGCCCTGGTTAAGAGCTCAAACTCACTCCTACTACTACCTTCTTCTATTTCATCTCAATTCTCTTGCGGTTAATGGATGCTTTCTTCTTTTCTTTTTGACCCTGTCTGCAATTTCTCAGATTCGTGTCTCCGCAGTCCTCACAAATGCTCCTTTCATGCTTAACTTGGATTGTGACCATTACTTAAATAATAGCAAGGCTGTTAGAGGCAATGTGTGATGGATCCACAAACCGGGAAGGAAGGTTTGTTATGTCAATTCCCTCAGAGGTTTGATGGTATTGATAGGAGCATTCGATGCCAACAGAAACACTGTCTTCTTTGATGTGAGTATGAATAACCCACCTCCAAAATGGTCTATCTCTCCTACACTCATTTTTGCATATCCTGGATTGTGTGAGAAGAGAAAATGAAATCATCTTCCTCTTTTTGCAGATTAACATGAGGGTCTAGATGGGATTCAGGGACAGCCAGTGTGTGGAACTGGATGTGTTTTTCAGGAGACCAGGCCTTATATGGATATGATGATCCTCCAAAAGGGTCCCAAACGCCCAAAGATGGTCAACTGTGATTACTGCCCTGTTTGAGACATGCTGAAGCTTCAAGTATGCTAAACATGGTGAAAATGGAGCAGGTTGCAGCCAGCCCTAAACATTTTTCAGAAATCATTATTTGTAGCTAACAAATACTGGTTACTGATAAGTTGGTTTTAATTTTCCCAACTAACACTTGTTTTCTGATGACAGGAATGGAAGAAGACAAGGAAATGTTGATGTCACAGATGAACTTTGAAAAGAAATTTGGACAGTCAGCAATTTTTGTTACCTCTACTTTAATGGAGCAAGGTGGTGTCCCTCCTTCCTCTAGTCCAGCAGCCCTGCTTAAAGAAGCAATTCATGTCATCAGTTGTGGCTATGAAGACAAAACTGAGTGGGGATTGGAGGTAAAAAAATCAACAACTAAAACATCCAAAAAAAAAAAAACTGTCAGCAAATACCCATCATCATTAACAACATGGTGTTTGATCATATTTTCAATTGTGGCAGTTGGGATGGATTTACGGGTCTATTACAGAGGATATTCTAACAGGGTTCAAGATGCATTGCCGTGGTTGGAGGTCTATATACTGCATGCCAAAGAGACCTGCATTTAAGGGGTCAGCTCCCATTAACCTCTCTGATCGTCTCAACCAGGTGCTTCGGTGGGCGCTTGGCTCTGTTGAAATCTTCTTCAGTCGTCACAGCCCTCTCTTGTATGGCTACAAGGGAGGAAACCTCAAGTGGCTTGAACGATTTGCATATGTCAACACGACAGTCTATCCCTTCACCTCCTTACCTCTCCTTGCCTACTGTACCCTTCCTGCCATCTGCTTGCTCACTGGAAAATTCATCATGCCAACGGTGACAATATTAAGCACAAGCTAAATTTACTTCCACCATGTATTAGATAGATAATAAATACAGAGCTTTTCTTTGAATCTCCATCAAGAAGGTGAAACAGATCACCAACCACATCATCAAAACAAGTAAGGAGTTCTTTCCATTTCGTAATTTTACTTTCCATTTCCATTAAAAATTTACCTGTCAATGAATGATTGATCACCAACTTACCAGTCTTGATTCATTGATGATACAGATTAGCACCTTTGCAAGTCTCTTCTTCATTGCTATGTTTATCTCTATCTTTGCAACTGGCATTCTGGAACTGAGGTGGAGCGGAGTGAGCATAGAGGAATGGTGGAGAAACGAGCAGTTCTGGGTCATCGGTGGCGTGTCAGCTCATCTCTTTGCGGTGGTGCAGGGTCTTCTGAAGGTTCTGGCTGGAATAGATACCAACTTCACAGTCACATCAAAGGCAGTTGACGATGAGGAGTTTGGGGAGCTATATACCTTCAAATGGACCACCCTCCTTATCCCCCCAACCACTCTCTTGATCATCAATCTTGTTGGAGTTGTGGCTGGGATCTCTGATGCCATAAACAATGGGTACCAATCATGGGGACCTCTATTTGGGAAGCTCTTCTTTGCCTTCTGGGTGATTGTTCATCTCTACCCGTTCCTCAAAGGTCTTATGGGGCGCCAGAACCGGACACCTACCATTGTTGTCATATGGTCTGTGCTTCTGGCTTCCATCTTCTCCTTGCTTTGGGTTCGAATTGACCCATTTGTATTAAAGACCAAGGGACCTGATGTTAAGCAATGTGGAATCAATTGCTGAAGGCATCGCTTCCACTTATTTCTTTGTTTGGTGCAGCTCCAGATATGCATGTAAATCTTGTTTGTTACAAGCATGGTATATGAACCAACAATACAGAGCTGCACAAGAGGAATAAAGCTAGAGTGAAAGTTTGTGTATCATAATACTTTGTAGTGGTTTTGGATGCGAATTAAAGAAAGTGCTGCTTGTAGTTCTTTTAGAATGCTAGTTTATGGATTACCAGATTAATTCAGTAGTACATGCACTCAAGTCTCAAACTGCTAATCTTCTGCTCATTGCACCACTGGCATCTAGCTCATGAAACAAAATACAGGGAACTTTGAAATAGAAAATCCATAAACAACAATATAAATAATGCAAAGGAGGAAGACTCACCTAAGTCACAGTAAATTATTTTCTAAGTTCATCTAGGACTACACCATATTTGTATTCAATGAGTTCAAATTGAGTTTTTCTACATCATGAATTTGCTTTGCCAAGTATGATGTGTTCTACCTTCTTCATCCTCAGCAGTCTCTCAGGGCTTCTGGATTATCAGTAGGACAGTCTGAGACAGGAATCCTCTCTTGATAGCACTCAATAATTAACAGCACACTCTTTAGAAGCCTGAAGAAAGCTGCTATACTCTCATATACTTCAGAAAAAGAGAAAGCATAGTAAAACCATGTAGCTCCATGATTGCATCAACTGTTTCAATAAAGAAGAGAAGAATAGGATGTTAACATTGTTATTGGTTCCATGAAAGAGAGATGACAACTAATTTCACATCCCCAATAAAATATTTAGAATAACTTAAACATTTAGAAGCATTTATCTGGCGATGGATATTAGAGATTAAGTCTGTGAAATTCGATGAAAACAAGCACAGAAAAGTACTACTCCTCATCCTGATTTTTTACTTTGCCACACAGAGCCCACACAACATAAGTTCTGATGAAATAAAATTTAAGCTGTGGTTTTCCACAAGTTGGATATCATATTAGGTGCTCATTTAGAGCTCACTGAATTTGTGATTCCGGCTCACAAAATAATGATGTAATGAGAGGAACTACTCCATCATCAAATTTTTGCATAGGAAGTACTATTTTCTGGCTCACAAAAGAAGCATAAGTCATCATCACATTTTTGCATATACACAGAGCCAAAACATAAGTTCCAATCGGAAAACAAAATTTAAGCTATATGGTTTTCCACAAGTTGGGTATGATATTAGGTGCTCATTTGAAACTCACTATATCTGTGATTCTGGCTCACAAAATAATGATAACAATAATAGTAATAATAATTGAAAAAATAAAAAAGTGGAAAATGGAAAGAAGATCTCCATGAAGACATAGATAAGAAATAGGAAGAAGAGTAAGAATAGAGCAGGTCATCATGCCCTTAGAACACAATCATCTCCATATAAGATATAAATTAGTTACAAGTAAATTCTATATGTACCCAACACACATTAAAACAAGTTCGGAAGCAGAGCAGCAAAATCTTTGTATCTCTTATATATCATTATTAAAATCAATTTGAATCCTCAATATCATACAAAATTGAAAAACTGTGTGACAGTAAGAAACCTGGACGATCGCAATCTCAAGATTCCAAAACAGCTGGAAATTGAATGAAACAGATGGCAGGTTTGAGGACAAGGTAAAGAACATGATGCTGAAACAAGTTTTACAGCCCAGGAATTGGAGGAAGTTCAGATTATAGGTATAAAACAAAGATTCTCAAATTTTATTAGTTTTATATACGGAAAAAAATATAACTTGATTGTTGTTATCATGACAGGCCATGTAAAGTCATGGAAATAGTAATACTTTGTCCCATCAGCTTGTTTGATGATAGTGGTCAACATTGAGCACGAAGAAGATCATGCATCTTGGGAGCATGTAGTCTCTTGTATTGCCATAAGAAACTGATGAGTGTTAGCACATCAACCTTGCATGCCTTAATTGTAGTATCGTACAATTCTGCTCACCAGTAGTCTCCACAAGAACAAATACCATCTTTGAAATGATGGAATCTATTAGCATCCCTAACAACAATCACTCTCTCTGTGATCTTGGAAATGAATTTCGTTGCATTGTGACAGTCTAAACAAACCCGTAGATTCTTGATGATTCTGATTTCAGTTCCAGGCTCAGAAGTAATCAGCCCAAAAGCAATTGCCAACTTCTCACTATGAACCCTTACCATTAATTCTTTCTCTTCCTCTTCCACATCATGCAAAGCTGTGCCAGTCTCTGTCTGAAATCCAGCTTCTCTCATCTTTCCAGTTAACTTCTCCAGCATTGCATAGATTGCTGTTGCTTGTGGGTGGGACTGATCACCAGATGTAAAGATATGTTGGGTGTTATTAACCTCAATTAGAGTGCAACCAGGAGTCTTTGCAAGCTTCCTCCTCTTAATTACTCCTCGTACAGAAGCAGCCTCAGGATAATTTTGGCCAGCCGAATATATATTAGAAAGTAAAACATAGTATCCCACATTTTGAGGGTCCAATTCAAAGAGCTTATCAGAAGCCAGACGAGCTAAGTTTGCATTCTTGTGGATCATACAAGCACCAAGTAATGCACCCCATACTGGAGGACCTGGCTTAACTGGCATTTTCCTTATAAAATCCAAGGCCTTGCCCAAGTTTCCGGCTCGGCCAAGGAGATCAACCATGCAGGCATAATGCTCTGGGGTAAGGGCTCAAAGCCATGATCATGAACCATAGAAAGGAAAATCTCATCCTTCTCTCAATTAAACCAGCAATGATCAAAAGCATATAAGAGATAGAAAAGAAATAACCTCAGTCGGGAAACCTCCTGAGAATGCAAATATCATTAAAACTCTAGTGCTTCATGGCCATATCCATGGAGGCCATAGCCAGAAATCATTGCATTCCAAGTAACTGCATTTTTTTCTGGCATCATGCTGAATAATCTTTGAGCCTCGGTAATGCTTCCACATTTTGCATACATGTCAATTAGAGCTGTTGAGACAAATATATTGGACTCAAAACCCTCTCTGTTTATTAAATCATGGACCCATTTTCCCAGACTTAGAGCACCAAGTTGAGCACAAGCTGAAAGAATACTTGTAACAGTTACTGGATTTGGACGGACATCACACTTCTGCATTTCCTTGAAAAGAGATATTGGTCTTTCTGTTAACCCATCTGGCAGACAACCTGAGATCATAGCATTCCAAGATGCCATTCTTCTCTGAAGATTCACTGCAAGGCCCAGATTCAATCTCATTCAATCTACTATAAACTGTAGTTAATGCAGTTGAAACTGAAGAATTGGAAAAACCAGATTTTGTACAGAAACCATGAATGCACCGACTAAGAGACAGATAACCAAATGGAGAAAACACAGGAATCAACCCTACAATTGAGCTTGAATTGACTTTTTCCCCAGAAACAAGTAATTCTTTGAAAAGCCTAACTGAAGACTCAATCTCATTATTGCAAGTATACCCAGATATCATTGCATTAAAAGAAACCAAATCAGGGCTGCCTAATCTGTCTAAACAACAACCTTGCTGCCCCACCTCTCTACAATTTGAATAAACAAACTAATCCCGTGATAACATAAGCATGTGAATGGAACCCAACTTTCATCGCCAAACATTGAATCCCCATCCCCAATCCCAAGTCCTGCAGCTCCGCCACCCCAGGAAGAACAGCAGCCAAAGTGGTGGAATCAAACCCAGTTCCACCTTTAACCATATCTCCGAAAACGAGAATCGCTTCATCAAAACAACAATTCTTTACCAACCCAGAAACCATAGTATTCCACAACACCGTATCCCTCTCCAGCATTCCATCAAACACCTTCCGTGCCACCCCGACCCGCGAAAACTTGAAGTAACAGGCAACGATAGTAATCTCACGGAACAAATCTGAACTAAACCCAGCAAATAAATGGAATGCGTGTGCAAACAAATTCAATCCCCGCCGAAGTGAAGACGCACCCAATATAACAAAGGCAGGTGAAATTATCAGGCTCAAGAGAGTACTTTCCAAGATGGGTGTAGAGAGAAAACAGCTGAAGAAGGTGAGTTGGTTAAGAGAAAAGGCTCTGATGAGGACATTGCAGAGGAAAAGATCGGGATTGGGGATAGTGGAAAAGAGAAGAGAGGCTTGGTCTATGGCTTTGAGGTTTGAGAGCTTGTGTGTGAGCTTGGTAACAGTTACAAGGTCGTTATGGAAACCGTTAAGAATTATTTGGGCATGTGTTTGGTTGAGTTGTTGGAGAGTGGAGGCTCTGTTGATTAGAGTTAGAAACGAGTTTCTAGTGGAGGCTATGCCTCTATGCAACATTTGTTTTTTGATGAATGCTTTTGCTTTTGGGGCTTTAAATCATATATAAGTGACTCTGGGATATTTTTTTCGACTGCGCTCAAGCGCCAATGGAAGTTTAATCTTATTTCAGTATTTGAAGAGCTACAATCAAGTTTGACCATGGGTGGGAAAAGAACCAAGGACATTGAACTAAAGAAATCAAGACCGAAAAGACCGAAAATAAGGTTAATCAAATCTGGTTGATTCCCTTGATTTTTTTTAATACAATTTTAATTTCGACGAGCAAAGATAAAACTGTGATTTAAATAATAATACTAAAAAATAAGCCAGATTTATACGAAGGCGACTTTCTCAGTCACATTAATCACTTTTAATATTTTCCTCCATTAATCTTCTCGATGTGTATAAATCATCGTTCAAAGGTTCTATTATCGATTTGTATCCAAGTACTTTCACGTTCTCACTTTCTTCATCCATAGCTTAGCTTTGAGTTTTATATATTATTTAAGTGTAATATATTATGACGTATCAAGTATTATAAAATTGCAAATGAATAGGTTACAATTTATTTATTTTTTCTTTGTATTTTCTTATTTTATTTATAATAATCATTGTAATTTGAACTTTTATACATGATTATGGAATCGCAAATTTTTTTTTCTAGTTAATAAAAAAACTAATATTTGGTTAATCTTATTTAAGATTAAAAATATTGGTTTCAATGGATATATTAATACTTGAATTTTATAGATATATTGGTAGATATTTTTACATGAATATCGATATATCTAATTCTAACAAAAATACTTAAATTCAATAAATACTTGTGAAACGTAAAAATGACATTAATAATCAAATATACACGCTGGTATTACATCAGAACATCTTAAGATCAAACGGCACGACGTACTTTCATTACAACATTTGACGTGTAGATCTCATATCGCCAAGATAATACTCACGCAAAGACATAATGCTTCAAAATATCGATTATGTGATCGAACATATCATGATAATTGTTTCGACTTCTACCCACAACCTCTCTACATCAGGAAATTCAAGGTTCACTCATACGCCATTTGAAATCCTTCACAGATTGGATACGAAATGTAACGATAAGCCTTTGCTCAACATGAAAATAGTTTATCATTCCATGTTCTTCATCAATGGTACGTGTGTCAGAGTGTCTGTAATCCGGTGAAATATTCATAATCTCAAATTTTCTCCCAAAAAGCGATGCATATAGATTTTCCAAATTCTATATACTATAGTCAACATAAAATGTAAAATATGTTTAAGGCCATAAGATTTCGAAAGAAACCCCTTTCGGGATGTCTCTTAAAATTTAAAACAATTAAGAGTTAATCATATAAATAAATAAGAGAGAGATAAAACATTAAACAAGTTTCATTTGATAAAACACACCTTTATACACAGAGGAAGAAAACTTGAGCTGAAAGCTTCTGAAAAGCTTAGGCCGAAAGCTTTTGGGATATATCACAATAAGAGAATAAGAGGGTTGTGGGTAGAAAGAGAGAGCTCAGGAGTGAGAGAGGTTCGAGGATACAGGTTGAACTCAGGTAATTATAGATGAGAAAATAATATCGAAAAAATTTATAACTTAGCAGAAAAACCTATGACAGCACAGTAAGTAGACGGAAGTCTTAATAGATATACCAACTGGCATAATACAAATAAAATATCTATTATGATAAATTGCTACTTAACCTTAATACTCTTAATATTAAAAGAAACACATAAACTCTAAATCTAGACACCAAGTTATATTAGACTATCATTTCTATTAAAAGACAATGGACAAATAACTTTTAATAAAGATTTTTTTACCCTATCAAGACATTGCATGAAAAGTCTACTACAAAAGAAATTAGAAATTATAAGTCCAGAGGAATTAGATAAACAAATAGAATATTCTAAAAACCAAGCTATTAGCAAAAAACATTGTGAATATGAAAAGAAGGACAATGCACGTAGGAAACATGATATGGGGAAGACTATGTGAAACCCCGAGAACTAGTTCTCGAAAGGGTAAAACAAGAATTTCATCAAACCGAATTTTCAGATTCCTGACGATTTAAACTGACTAATCGGGTTTAATCGTCTTGGCGAAATCTAAATTATCACGTCGAATTTGGTCGAATTTCAAGACAGTCGAAATTTCATGTTTTTCGAGGCATCGGGAGTGGTGTGGGACACTTGGCACGGGGTGAGTGGCTCAAGAGGTGCCACGTGTCATGTGCAGAATGAGTCAAACATGAGCTCTAATGGGACCCATGAGAGACATGTGGCAACATGTGAGTGGGTGAAAATCCATGGTAGATGGATGTTTGACAGTGTGATAACTGTTGTTCACTTAAAGTTAGGATGGGCAAGTGAGAGGATATCTCACTTGACTTCTATCTTCTCCCAACTGGTTGGGAGAGAGAGGAGAGGAGAGGAGAGAGAGAAAGGCAAACCAAATTTGAGAAGAAGAGTTAGAGAGAGAGAGAGAGACTCTACCTTATCTTTAGATTTTTCGACCATCGGACCATCAGTTTCCGGCGAAGTAAGGGGGAAGAGTTCATCCTCACGACAAGGGCTTCACATAGAGACCGGAGTTGGTGAGTTTCGACAAACTCTGAGAGGTAAGGGTTTTCTCCTATTTGGTTTAATCTCATTTCAAGGGTCATTCAAATGACTGGTCAGGCGAGCTGGGCGAGTGGTCGTGCGAACCATCCCAAGACTCGGGACAACAGGTCAGGAGATTCCGAGACTGCCGAATGTAAGCCCGGGACTCGACTCTTTGACTAAGTAATTGTCCTTTGCGGTGCCATTTTTATGTGTTAAAGTAACAATGAATAATGGTGTATTATCTTGCCTTTTAAGGGGAAATGTTTGGTTGTGTTTTTGAACTATGGAAGCTACCATATTGTGGTAGTACACACTAATCGGACTTTAGAATTGGTTTTGGCAGGAAATAAAGGAATTTGGTAGTAAGTCCTCGTAAATAGTAGCCAAGACGTTGAAATTGGATGTTAGGCTTGAATTTCTCAAATCGGGATCAGAGCCCTGGGTTATGGTCCTACTCCCGATCACTAGTGGAAGGGCTGTCCTATTTGGTTTGCCCTACAGTTCACCTGTGCTCGGGTCCGTCCTCAAGAGGTCATGCATGACCTCAAACTTCGAAAGGTCATAACTTATTCGTCCGAACTCCGTTTTAGGTGTTCTTGAACTCTATGGAAAGCCCATTGAGTCAAAATTCCAGCTGTATGCCTGTGGAGGGTAGTGGGTACTGGATCTGGCCAAAAATGGGAGATCGGGTAGTCGTGGGTAGGCTAGCCTGCAGGGTCAGCTTATTCATGTGTGACCTCTAACTTCAAGGTCATAACTTCTTCGTCCGAACTCCGTTTTGGGTGTTCTTGGACTCTATGGAAATCCTATTGAGTCAAGATTCCATCCATATTCTATGGAGGGCAGTGGGTACTGGAACTGGCCGGAAAGGGGAGATTGGGCAGGTCGGGTAGGCTAGCCAGGTAGGGCTGCCTATTCATGTGTGACCTCCAACTAAAGTCATAACTTCGTCCGCTGCTTTCGGTGTTCTGACCTCTATGGAAAGCCCATTGAGTCAAGATTTCAGCCATGTTCCTATGGAGGACATTGGGTAATCGGGTCGGTTAGTGCTGGCCAGTTAGGTTGTGTGTTATGGCCTTTGTGAATAACATGCAGTGTGAATTTCGTTAATATATATATATGGCATGCTTGATATATTAACATGAATTGTTGTGAAATGCCATATTGAATTTCATATATGCACTGGGCAAATCCCAGAATGTGAGAGGTATGAGTGCATGGAATGAAAACATGGTTGTCAAAATGAATTTCATGGGAATATTTTCCGAAGAACTGCCTTGGAGAGTTGTCCAACGCCATCTCGAGGATGACCCATGACTGCTCGAGAGTTATCCGAAGAATTCATTTCTGAGTGGTTGTCCAATAGAATTTTATCGAAAAAATTATATTATGTTTTCGCAACAAAACCTTGCTTAAACAGCTGGCTTTCTCACACTTGGCGAGCATGCAGCGGAGTCGGCGCCTGATGTGATGGGTGTATCATGTTCTCATCCATAACATGTAGACATTTGAGTAGTGACTTGTATGTTTTACTGAATGTTTGGTGTAAGTCATTGCATGAGCACTTAGGGTGGGAGTAACCTCAGGAGATTATCACTACTCGGGCTTTGCTCACCCCCGTCAGGATCCCCTTCTAGGTAATAAAGTGTAACGCCCGTCCCGAGAGAGTGTACAAAGACGCAGTAATCAGGGCGCATACAAAGACCAAGCTGTCATTGTAATATTTTTGGGAGTTGTTATTAAGGATGAAAATTGTGAAATCATAAATTTATTTAACCCGGAATTTGTACTAGAACAAGGGTAAAATCGTAATTGATCAAATGGGACATAAAGGTCATAAGGAAGAAGATAAGATGCCAAATGTAAATAACCAAAGTTGAAGTGCAACAAAGAAGAGATGGAGACTTAATTGCAATTAAGGCCTAAATGATAGTATAAAAGGAGAAAGACAAACCAAAATTCATTTTCGTCTCCTTTTGCTGGGCAAAACGAGAAGGTTGGAGAAGAGAGAAAAGAAGAGGAAGAGAGGAAGAAGAGGAAGAAGAAGAAGAAGAGGAAGAATTTCGTGTATGGAATCCTTTTAATTTGCTTTGATATGAATTCTAAGGTTTCCATGGAGATTAGTTGCTCCTTGTTCTAGGGTTTTGGGGAGGGATCATCCTAACCCTAGAATTCTTGAAGTTTTATGGGAAAAACCCTAATTGGTATAGAATAAACATGGAATCCATCATAATTCTATGGTTTTTGTAGGACAGATCTTGGGTTGAATTCTAGGATTTTCACCTAGGGTTTGGTTATATGAGT
Source organism: Tetrastigma voinierianum (assembly GCA_016808115.1). Taxonomy (NCBI): domain Eukaryota; kingdom Viridiplantae; phylum Streptophyta; class Magnoliopsida; order Vitales; family Vitaceae; genus Tetrastigma; species Tetrastigma voinierianum. The sequence continues at coordinate 564,544 of JAEQBH010000243.1, read as the reverse complement.
GTTCCAAACCACCAATTCAAGTGTTAAAAATAGTTGTTTTGGATGAATTTCATGTTGGTTTTGAGGAATTGTTGTAAAAAGGAGAATGTTGGGTTTTTTTAAAGGAAATGCTGTCAAAATTTGGTAAAACCCCTGTTTTTGTTTTGGCTATAAATTAAGTTATAGTTATCCAAATGAATTGCTTCCAATTGGTAAAGAACCATAAGAGGTAGGGATACAAATGTATAGAAGGGAACAAGAGCAAATTGTAGCTCTAAGGCTCCCAAATACGGACTGAAAGGTGAGCTCGTGTAGCTCACTGATTATGCTCTGTTTTGGGTATTATTGTAGTGTTTTTTGGCCATATGAGTTTTAATCCCAACTGAGTGATTCAAAATTATGGGTAAAATAGACTTCTAGGGGAATAAGTTAGCTGAAGGAAGTTCATGAAAATTTAAACCCAAAGTTCCTAGAAATTTGTCAAAGTGGAGTTATGTGCAAATTCTGTTATGCCAAATTGAGTAATATAGATGTAAAATACAATAACTTGAGTTTTTGTGATCCAAATTGGGTGATTCCAATTGGAGAAGAAACTCCAGAACATAGCTTCAAATGTTAAGAAACAATTTCCAATTTATGAGTTAATACCTCATGAAATCAAGGATAACAGTAGGTGATTCAAAGGAGCTAACCAATTTGGGCATTAAAAAATGTTGTAACTTGTGTTATGTGGTTATAATTTAGAGGGTGAATTTTAATTGAAAATTTACAGAGATGTCATTGTATATATAAAGGACTGATCTGGGAGAGTTTCATAATTTTTGGAAGACCGCTTGAATAATTTTTGCAAATAAAGTCCAGAGAGTATTGTTAAAAAGGTTTACCAAAATAAGTATTTTTTAGGGGCTTTCGTGCTCAAGGGTCAATTTGTTCATTTGGTTTTATGCGAATGTCAGACTCAGCACTAAGGCAGAAGTGACGTTAAGTTTTACTACACGCAGGCGATTAATGTTTTTGGCTTTGGTGATTCGTTGAGTGTGTAGGCTAAAGCAAAGTGGGTGCTGTAGAGTCCTTGCCAAGTTTCGTAAACAAAAAGGTGAGCGTCAAACCTATTTTCAAATACTAGTGTATTATTATAAACTGTTTTACACTGGTATTTAATGGTTTTGATTGTAAACCATGTTTTAAAGCAAGCAATGAGATTTAGCAAGCAAGCAATGATTTTGAATTATCAAACCATATTTAAAGCAAACAATGGTTTTGAATTGTAAAACCATATTTCAAAGAGCAAGCAACCAAGCAAACAAAAAGAATATTTTTCTAAAATGCACCTAACTAAAATCCCTAGTTTTAAGCATACCGGTTGAGCTATTCAGACGTAACGGTGGTGTTAGGATATCATTCATGCATTTTAGATTTGCCTCGTCGGCAAACCAGGACTGGGCGCATCATGGCATTTTAAAGAAGACCGTGGCACGACGTGAAAGATATGTGGTTAACGCTAAGAACTAAATTCTGGTGATGGAGACCGAGGTCAATTCCACCATATTTACCGAAAAAAGGGGAATTGAGCCAAGGCTCTTCTACCTAGGTGAGTGGACCCAGGTCCAGCCACCGGCACGGTCGATGCCCAAAGGCCTGTTCACTAGTGGTACGCATGCAAGAGTACTCAAAGGGTTGATGATTTATAAGCATGTTTATACAGATTTGAAAAATCAACCACTGGTACACGGTTGAGCCCAGGCTCCCGTGTTTGTTTTAAAGCAAACGGTTGAGCCCAGGCTCCCGTTTTTATTTTAAAGCAAATCTGAGCTTTAGGCTCCCTTTATTTTAAAGCATGCTACGGTTCTCAAACTCCTGCTTTCTTAATAAAAAGTTTTATAAACTTTTAAAGCAAAAGATTTGAGAAAAGTTTTATAAACTTTTAAAAGTAAGCAAGTACAAAAAGTTTTAGAAAGCTTAAAGTAAGCAAGCAAGACTTCTGGAAAATATCCTCAGAAAAGAGTTTTTGGCGCTTTTGAGATGTTTTCGTGGAAAGTAAACATTTTATAAAGCATACACTCACTCCAGCTCGCTTTAACTCATTATTTTCCTCGTTTTTTAAAAATTATTTTCCGTGTACAGCACTCGACGCCGGGAGCATTAGGATTCTCTTTAACTTTTGTATAAGTGTCAGAATTAACAATCTTTTGTAAGGAAATACTTTGAATTTGTATATTGGAGTATATGTATGTACATAGTGTAGTTTTGTGAAAAATGTGTTGAGCCTGAGGCTCTGGTGAAAGAATGTTGTTGGTTGTCATATTTGGAAATGTGTAAATTGTGTATACAAGATTTGGGACATGTCCTATATGCAACTGTTACGCTGCTGAAATTTTATAAAATCACAAGTTTAGAAAAGAAAAATTTTTATACGGGTTTTCATCAAGCAACACGGCTCGTTTCAATGCACTTCTAGTCAATGAAGCAACGGCCGGGGTTTTGTGGGTACGCACACCTGCCGATAGTAGGGGGTGGGGTGACAAGTTGGCATCGAAAGCATAGGTACAAGGATAACCTAAGGCCTGGGGGATATGATACCAACACAAGTTATCGTGAGCAGATCTTAGGAAACCTATGTTATTACATTGTAGTTTTCGATACACTATTTTACACTACTGGCAACCACTAAGCATTTTCTAAACTCAAAGTACATACATATGAGGTGATTCAATGTATCAAATAACTGATTTTTTTTTTTTTGAAATACAAGACTATGTCGCAGAGACGCCGAGGTCGCTCCTAGGAGAGTCATTCCGTAGGTTTCCAGCCGCCCCAAGACTTGGGCAGAGATGAGCACGAAGGGTTCCACTACCGCCTCATGAATCGCCAAGAAAGCAGTCAAGCACCATCTCAGCCACTCGTAGGGAGCTCAAGTGCCAGATTGTTTACGGCAGCAAAAAGTACGTATTGCTCGATAGTGGCCATAGCGACATCGCCGCCAGCCGCACTCTCCACCGCCACTCAATAAGTTCGAAGAACCCGGGAGGTCTATCGAGAGAGCACGAGCCGGGCGCCTGCCATGGCGACTAAGCAGCGGGCGATCCGCAGGCAGCCCGGGTTATATAGACAAGAGTAAACAAGGTTTAATGGAGCGCTGGGCCGACTGGATGAGCAGAGTCTTGTTTTCCGCTCGATGGAGGACAAGGCTAAGGATTGGTGGGATGCTGTGGACAGGAGGTATCCTGAGGGTATATCATGGGACCAGTTTCAACAAGAGTTTACTGACATATTCTTTCCTCAAAGTCACAAGGATTCGAAGATTGAGGAGTTCTTCAGATTAGAGCAGAAGAACATGTCAGTATCAGAATATGAGAAGAGGTTCTCAGAACTAGTTAGATTGGTTCCATATATACAAGTTGATGAAGTCCTGAAGTGCAAAAGGTTTTTAAGTGTGGATTACGCACGGCTCGTGAGTGCATTATCCAGTGGTTCCTTAATAGATTCGGGACTTAGTCGAGGCCGCTCCGAGTTGAGCAAAGTACTAAGTACTTATGTATCGCAGCAGGCGTGAAAGGAAGAGAGGCACCGTGCACTTCCCACCAGCTCCGGGGTCAATCCAAAGAAAAAGAGAAGCAAGGGCAGAGGTTACAGAGGCCGAGGTGCAGGTCGGGGAGCTGCCTCTAGTCAAGGATCAGTGAGGCCCCCAGTTGCCAAGAGTGACACCCAGAGCATTCCTCCCGTCTATCATATGTGTCAGAGGCGACACCATGGGGAGTGTAGGAGATATAGTACAGGGTGTTTCCATTGTGGCTAGGAAGGCTATTTCATTAGGGAGTGTCCTCGCTGATTGGTGCGAGATATCGCAGGCAATTTAGCTACCCCAAAGACCAGAGATGAGCACTCGAGGTCTTCGTGGGAGAGGTTTCCCGTGCGCAGGGGCCGCAGCGCAAGTAGAGGCGGGCTCGTGGTAGAGGCGCAGGTAGTGCCCCAAGGATGCGCACAGGCCCCCACTGTGCTAGAGTTTATGCTGCGGATTCGCAGGATGCGATGCGCCCGCATGTGGTCATCGGGTATTATTTCTATCCCGATCATGACGTATATACATTAGTGGACCCGTGAGCCACATCATTTGCATCTAAGCCTTTCTTAGATCGCTTCCAGATAGAGACCCAACCATTAGAGGGTTGCATGAGGAGTTTCTTCAAAGCAGAGATCCGCTAGTCTCGCATGCAGTAGTCGCAGATAGTAGAGTTCCACTGTGATGAGTTCTAACTGATCTCAGGCCTTAGATATGAGGATTTTGATGTGGTTCCTGCACGGATTGGCCATCTCGCCATAGATCCAACATTAGATAGATATAAAAGGAAGCAAAGTTGCATTGGCTTGGGAAATTGTAGGTAAAGCCCTGTAGGAATACACAGAGTTATCTTCAAGATGATCCCTCCGCCTCGGCGCCGCAGGATGTTGCGTAAGGGTTGTCGTGGTTATCTAGCTTATGTGGTGGAGATGGGAACGAGGGGACTCAGTGGATGAAATCGCTTGTTGAGGAGCTCCTGCATGTACTGCATGATACAGTGATTACTCCGCATAGAGAGGCCGAAATTACATTGATTTATCCAGTGGATCAGCCCATTTCCATTCCTCTTTTATAGATGGCTCCCGCAGAGTTATGGAGCTTAAGGCCCGCTGAAGGAATACAGTGGGGTGGATTCATTCGCCGAGCATATCCCCATGGGAGCTCCTAGCTTCTTCATGAAAAAGAAAGATAGAGTTTGCGGTCATAGATAGATTACGTGCAATTGAACAAAGCACATCCAATTAGTATCCACTCCATAGGATCGATTGTTATTCGATCAACTCCAAGGGTCTTTGGTGCATACCCAAGATAGACTGGAGGCTGGTATCACTGGGCCTTGAGGGTGCAGAGAGCGATGTACCCAAGATCGCAGATCCAGACACGCTACGAGCATTACGAAGCTCTCGTGATGCCGTTTGGTTCGACTAATGCTCGCGCCTTATGGATTTGATGAACCTGGGTATTCCAACCGTATTTGGATATGTTTATTACAGTCTTTATCGATGATATCCTAGTGTATTCAGTAGCCCGTGAGGAACATTCAGAGCACTGAGATCAGGTTACATACCCTAAGGGAGCCAGCGCCTGTATGCTAAGTTGAGCAAGGCTACTTGCTTGGATGTGTGGCATTCCAGGTCATGCGATCTTAGTCGAGGGGTGAGTGTGGATCCCTTAAAATAGAAGTCAGGTAAATTGGAAACCGCTGAAGAATGTGTCGAGGGTCGGCTTCCTTTGTTTAGCAGGCCACAGAGTTTATCGAGGGGTTTCAAGATAGCGTACTCTGACCGACCAAGTCGACATGAAAGATGTCAAGTATGATTGGGTGGATGCCTGCCAACAGAGAGTTTCGAGTTGAAGGGTAGATTGACTTCAACTCCACGAAGCCACCTAATGGGAGTATGGTTTGCGGGTTTATAATGATGCTTCCTGCTAGTTTTCTGTCTGCTTTTGATGCAAAGAGCGATTGCAGGATCACATGCCTCAGATAGTTGAAGAAGCATGAGGAGAATTACCCACTGTTTCACCCACTTGTGAGCTTCGGCAGAGTCGTGTTTGCTCAAGACAGCGGAGACATTACTTATATGGTGTTCCTTTGATCTTTTACAGATCATAAGAGTCTTCAATATGACACCCAAAAGAAGTTAAACCTCTATGCAGTACATTTTTACTTTTGAGTTGACATGATCACGACTCGTACTACAGTGCCATCTGTAAAAGCTAATGTCGTAAAGGCATGCCTTGGAGTAGGCTAATTGTATGAGTTCTTTGTCCTATATGAAATCAAAGCTATCTTCCACCGCCGGTGGATCTAAGAGCCAGGTGATATTTGAGGTCGAGGATTTAGAGCCTTGTTAGCCACATTTCATGTTAGACTCTCCTAGTGGATCGCATTTAGGTGCTGCAATCAAGATCCACGTATGATTGCTTTCTACGGAAGAGATAGAAAGAAAGAAAGCAGAGTTTCAATGGTGATTACGACATGATAAAGGAAAGGTCGAGAATGTGTGCGCAGCATGGCGAAATGAAGAGAGACATTATGGAAGAAGCACATTCATCTCACAGATGTTATGCATCCCAGTACCAAGATGTACAGACGAAAAGAACATTACTCGGTGGGAATGGGAGCTTAAGCAAAGAGATTGTGTTTCGCTCTAGATGTCTAACTCACAATAGTGGCTATGAGTATTAGAGGCTCCGTAGGAAGATAAGGCCATTCCTATTCCGCATGGAAATGGGGAGAAGATCACTATGGATTTTGTGTAATGTGTCTTCCACGCACTAAAGGCAACATGATGCTATATGGGTGATAGTTGGATCGATTGATCGACGCTCTGTCATTTTCATGAAGGTTAATGCCGAGAGATCCTCCTAAAAGTCGGGTCCACCAGATGTACGGTATAGCGAGACTTCACTGGTTCCGCTCGATAGTTCGCATCGATACCCCGTGTTCACATCCGTGTTTTCGCCTAGTTTGGTACCAGCCTTTAGGTACTCGCCTTCATTTCAAGATAACATTTCATCCGTACTCTGATGGCCGCCGTAGAGGACCATTCGATCGCTAGAGATTATGTCGAGAGCTGCAGATGGAATTCAAGGGGAGTTGGGATACTCATTTGGCACTGATGGAGTTTGCCTACAACAACAGCCATCGTGCCGCATGTAGATGGCTCCATTCGAGGCGTCAGACAGAAATGCAACTCCTGGCGCTACGATGAGGTTGGGCGAGAAGTCCTGCAGCTCCCGACCAGTGCATATCACTTTAGAGAAAGTTAAAGTTGTTTGTGATAACTTGAAGACAGCAAGAGATAGATAGAGAAGTTATACGGACAACCATCTTAGAGACTTGCGCTCGAGATAGACTGAAGTCTTTTGAAGTTTTTCCAAGGGTGTTTTTGAGATTCGGGAGGCGAGGCAAGCTCACCAAGATTTATAGGACCTTATGAGATTGTGAGCAAGGTGGGGCGTAGCTTACAAAGTTGAAGCTACCCTTTGAGTTATCATGATCCATGACACATTCCATGTGTCGATGTTAAGGAAGTACATCCCAGATCCTTCACATGTGCTGAGAGAGCAGCCAAGGCAGCTAAAGGAGAATCTGACTTATTAGGAAACACCTGTGCAGATTGTAGATCGCAAGGAACATGTGTTGAGGAGTAAGGTGATCCCTTTGGTTAAAGTCCTATGGAAGAATCATGAGAAGGAGGCAACTACTTGGGAACCAGAGGCTCAGATGCGCTGTCACTACCCTCAACTATTTTTCCGAATGAGGTATTTTTCTTTCCTTTGAGTTTAGTTTGTTCATTTCGAGGAGGAAATGTTCTAAGGAGGGAGGATTTGTAACGCCCCGTCCCGAGAGTGTGGCAAAGATTGCAATTGTAGGGCTTATTACAAGCACCCAAGTGTCATCAGAGTATTCGGGGAGTTGTTACATGATGAAATTGTGAAATCATAAATTATTTAACCCGAATTTGTACTAGAACAAGGGTGAAAACTGCACTGATCAAATGGGACATAAAGGTCATAAGCAAAGAAGATAGTATGCCAAAATAGAAATAACCAAAGTCAAGTGCAAATGTTAAGAGATGGAGGACTTAATTGAAATTAAGGCTCAAATGATAGTATATAAAAGGAGGAGAGACAAACCCAAATTATTTGGTCTCCTTTTTGCTAGGGCAAAACGTGGAGAAGGTTGGAGAAGAGAGAAAAGAAGAGGAAGAAAAGGAAGAAGAGGAAGAAGAAGAAGGAGAGGAAGAATTTCAGGTATGGAATCCTTTAATTTGGGTTTTTGATATGAATTCTAAGGTTTCCATGGAGATTAGTTGCTCCTTGTTCTAGGGTTTTGGGGGAGAGATCATCCCAACCCTAGAATTCTTGAAGTTTTATGGGAAAACCCTAATTGGTGGATGGTAACAAACATGGAATCCATCATAATTCTATGGTTTTGTAGGATTGGTGACTCAAGGAATTCTTAGGATTTTCACCTAGGGTTTGCTATAAGGAGTTCCAAACCACCAATTCAAGTGTTGTGAAGTTGTTTTGGGTTAATTCCATGTTGGTTTTATAGCGGAATTGTTGTAAAAGGAGAATGTTGGGTTTTAAAGGAAATGCTTGCCAAAATTGGTAAAACCCTGTTTTTGTTTTGGCTATAGATTAAGTTATAATCATCCAAATTGAATTGATTCCAATTGGTAAAGAAACCATGGGGATAAATTTAGAAGGGAACAAGAGCAAATTGTAGCTCTAAGGCTCCCAACATGGACTGAAAGGTGAGCTCGTGTAGCTTACTGATTATGCTCTTTTTTGGGTATTGTTGTAGTGTTTTGGCCATAAGTGGAGTTTCACTCATCCAAATTGAGTGATTCAAAATTCTGGGTAAAATAGACTTCTAGGGGAATAAGTTAGCTGAAGGAAGTGTATGAAAATTGTAACCCAAAGTTCCTTGTTCTTCTTCAAAGTGGAGCTATGTGCAGATTCTCTGCTCTGCCAAATTGAGTAATATAGATGTAAAATACAATAATCTCAGTTTTGTGATCCAAATTGGGTGATTCCAATCGAGAAGAAACCTTAGAACCATAGTCAAAATGAGCAAGAAACAATTTCCACCATGGAGTTAAGACCCCAGAAATCAAGGATAACAGTAGGTGATCTCAGTGAGTCAACCAATTTGGCATTAAAAATGTTGTAACTTTTGTGGTTATGGTTGAGGACCCAGATAAGAATTTAAATTGGAAAGTTTAAAGAGATGTCATTGAGATATATAAAGGATCTGATCCGGAGAGTCAAGGTTTCAAAGACTGCTTAAATAATTTTTGGTAATAAAGTCCAGAGTATTGTTGGAAAGTGTCACTAAAATAAGTGGTTTTTTTTTGTATTTTGGTGCTCATGGTAAATTTGTTCATTTGGTTTTATATGAATGTTGTGTGACCCTAAAGTGACTTATGCAGAAGTATGCTAAGTTTTACGCTATACGCAGACGACACGTTTTTCGTATTCGTTATGTGGAAGCAAAAGCAAAGGCGGGAAAGTTGTGAGTCGTGCTCAAGTTTTGGTAAACAAAAGGTGAGTGTTCTAACCTATTTTCAACACAGCAAAATATTATAAACTATTTTATTAATCAGTATTTAATGTTTTACTGTAAACCATGTTTTAAAGCAATGAGATTTAGCAAGTGCTAAATGGTTTTGAATTATCAAACCATATTTAAGCAAACAATGTTTTGAGTTGTAAACCATATTTCAAAGAGCAAGCAAGCAAGCAAACAAAAGAAGATTTTCTAAAAACACTCCAACCAAAACCTTAGTCGCGGCAAGACACCGTCGTGAGTATTCCGCACGTGCACGGTGGTGAAAGAGATATCATTCATGTATTTATATTTGCCTGGTCGGCAAACTTAGGTCACATCATGGCATTTAAAGAAGACCATGATTACTTACTGAGTATATAGTATTAAACGCTGCTAACTAAATTATGGTGATGGGAGACCTAGGTCAATTCCACCATATTTACCTAAAGGGAATTGAGCCAAGGCTCTTCCACCTGTGTGAGTGGACCTGTGTCCAGCCCACCGCACGGCTATGCCCGTGCTCCCGTGTTCACTAGTGTGGCACAGCTAGCAAGAAAGGCCTCCAAAGGATTGACGATTTATAAGAAGCGTTTATGCTGTGATTTGAAAATCAACCACTAGTACACCTGAGCCCAAAGTTCCGTGCTTGTTCAAAGAATTGTTATTCTCGTGCCCCCGCGGTCAGTTTAGTTAAACCGCTGAGCCCAGTTCCGCTTTTATTTTAAAGCAAACTGGCCGAGCCTGCACTCGCTTTTATAAAAAGTTTTATAAACTTTTAAAGAAGATTTGAGAAAAGTTTTATAAAACTTTTAAAAGTACAGAAGTTTGTGAAACTTTAAAGTAAGCAAGCAAGACTTCGAAAATATCCCAGAAAAGAGAGTTTTACGCTTTGAGATGTTTTAGGAAAAAGTAAAGATTTTATAAAGACACTCACCGAGCTCATTTAGCTCATTATTTTCCCGTTTTAAAACTATTTTCCTGCATGTGCACTCCGATTGACCGTATAGATTGAGATTCTCATAACTTTTGTATAAGTGTCGAATTAACAATCTTTTTGTAAGGAAAATACTTTGAATTTGTATACTGAGTCTATGTATGGGGCCAGTGTAGTTTTTTTGTGAAAATGTGGTTGAACCTGAGGCTCTGGTGAAAGAATGTTGTTGGTTGCCATATTTGGAAATGTGTAAATTGTGTATACATGATTTGGGACATGTCCTATATGCAACTGTTATGCTGTCGAAATTTTATAAAATCACAAGTTTAGAAAAGAAAATTTTTATACTGCTTTACAAGCAACACGCTTCGCTTCACAGATTCTCTAGTTGTCGAAGTAACTACCGGGGTTTCAGGGTGGCCGCACACCGCCGATAGTAGGGTGGTGTGACATACAAGATGTGCACGTGCGCACGGTGTCTCTTAGAGACCGGGACTATAAAGCGGGCCAGACTGTGGCCTTGATTCATGTTTTGTGTATATATTAGAACAAACTAGTTTTAATATATGTTTTGTATTAAGAGTGATATAATGACTCTTGAATCTATAGAAATGCATGGCTATAGAAATGCATGGTTTTGTAACTGCATGGATGAGTATGGATGATGGGCCCTATTGGGTCATCTTACTCATGTATGAATCTTATGAAATGAGTCACACAAGCTTCTTCCGCAAGCTGATATGGCTCACCTGACCTTTCAAGTTCAAGGCCACAAATTCAAGACGTAGGTCATAAAAATATAAAATTAATGCATCTAATTCGTCCAAGTTAGTAATAGTATAAACTACTTTATGATAAATATAAAAGAAGAACAAATACAAGCTTAATTGATAGGCTAGAAAACTAGAAAATTATAGCATAAATGTTTTAAAAATATTGGGAAAAGATAGCACAATGTATATTAAAAATAAAAAACCTGGATTATAAAATAAAAGCTGCTAAGATGGAAGCAATTGAAAAAGATAGAGAAGATTATAAGACACACATTAATGATTTATTAAAACTAGATATAATACGAATATCATATTCACGTCATAGATCAACAGCCTTCTTAGTAAACAAACATAGTGAACAAAAAAGAAGAAAAAGTAGGATGGTGATTAACTACAAAAGGTTAAACGATAATACAGAAGATGATGGATATGATATACCAACAAAAGAATATTTATTAGGAAAAACAAAAGATTGTACTATTTAAAGAAATTGAACAGAATCGATTTTGGCAAGTTAAGACAAGACCTGGGGATAAAAGATAATTTCTGACAACTTTTTCGTCTGCATGCATTTTTAATGGCTTGTAATGTCATTTTGGTTTAAAAATGCACCATCAATATTCCAAAGGAAGATGGATAATATCTTTAGGAGACAATGATTCATTTCAGAAGAATACATGATGATATACTTGTTTTTAGCAAGAATAAGAAACATATAGGACACCTCCAAATAGTATTGGAAAGTTCAAGAACATGGTATTAATTATGAAGAAACGCAACTATTTCTACAGACTATAAAATTTTTTAGGTAATAATAGAAACGATAAAAATATTATTACAAATCCTCGCATATTTAAAAAATTCTAACATTTCCGATAACAGAAAACAAAAGAATTGGCAGAATTTTTGTGATTATTAAACTGCGTTGACCTTTTATAAAAAATTTAAGTAGAATTGCCTCTGTTTAGTAAAGTAGGAAGTAAAGGATAAAAATATTTTAACCAAGAAGATATCAAGCTAGTAAAAACTCTCAAAGGATTAGTCACAAAACTACTACCACTAGAACTACCATTAATAAATGATTACTTAATAATTGAGACAGATGGATGCAGCATAGGATGAGAAGCAGTATTATTAGCAAACCCCATAAGTATTCAGCCAAAAATATAGAAAAAATTTGTAGATATAGCAGTGGAAAATATAGAGAAAAGGGTAATATAAGCAGCATAGATGCAGAAATATTAGCCATAACCTCTGCTATAGATAGCTTTAGAAGATTAATAATTCCCAAAAAAGAAATTTTGATCAGAATAGACTGTGAAGCAATAGTACAGTTTTACAAACTAAAAAATAAAAAAATATCTTCTCAAAGGAGATGGTTAAATTTCACAGAAAGGATAATTAATACAAGTGTAAAAATAGAAATAGAACATATCAAAGGAAAAGATAATAGCCTAGCAAATTCACTAAGCAGACTAATAAATTAGTTTTATGTCACAGATGAACAGACATATAACTGGGATCATTCCAACTTATTCTAGTAAAGATCAAGAAAAAGTATTTACCTTCGGAAAGAATTCTCTTAAGGTATATCCTAGAAGTAATATAATCTTCAACTGCTACCCCATTTAGAACTAGATGAAGAACAAAAATGTATTGAGATAACCTTTGATTAGTTTGTACCATATTTTAATAACCATTAATAAGAGTCTAGATAGAAAATATTTATTACTTGCTTAAATTGTTTATCAGAATATTTTAACAAAAAGAATAATGGTAATGTCAATTTCAATTTTTATATTATCTACCAAGGTCATAAAACATGCATTTTTAAAATATGAGAAGAAGTCATTCCTTATATTTCAAATCATCCTAGACCATTTTTCAAAGGATATTATAATCCAATCTGTGCCTGCACTCAATGTAAACAAATTTAGGAAATAATTATTTTATTAGCCCATTAGTTAAACAATTTTTAAATCATCATGGCAAACCCTATTTAAATCCTATAGAACCCTCGTTGAAGAGCTTTATAAGAAAACATTAGATTTAACACATGACTTTCTCCACTCAAAATCAAGACCATTTAGTTATAAGAATTGTAAATTCTGTAGTTTAAAAATATGATAGGATCCGAACAAAGATTATTTAGTTATGAAGAACTATATGAAGATAAGATGAAAATGAAATAGACATAAAATTAAAAACATGCTTGGAAAGAAAGAAATTCAAAATAGAACATAATGAATACCAATTTTGAAAATCAACATGATACCGGATTTGGATATCAAGATAGAGCCTAGTCCCTGGGGGCCATTAAAGAATTGTCGAGCCCAGTTCATCGGGCCAATTTAATGAACCTAAATTCACCAAACGTAGTTGGTAAAGACAAAGCAAATCTATTTATGGGTGAGGTTTTCCCAAAAAGCCTTTTAGTCCAATTAACACAATAGGTGACTGAGATCCTTCAAAATGATTTATGCAAAGAAAAGTAGAGTTAGAAAGCCCAAGATCTATTGAAAGCCCAAGAAAAGAAGATAAGGATGTTTGAGTAACTTTTTCACCAAGGAAAGATGCTTCTCGACAAGATTTAACAAGGGCATAAGAAAAAAAAACAACAAAGCATGGGAAAAAAGCAGAAGCCAACTATAAAGTAGAAGCTAGCTATATGGAAAACGACTTAAAGCAAAACTGAAACAACAGACCCTTTTGACAAGATTTGACAAAGTTACGTGCTCACTGTATAAGAGACCCATCTAGGATTAAAGAAAAGACAACTCAGATATTTTTTCTTTTTAGATCATCTTGCGCATATTCTCACAGTAACAAATGCTGACTATTCATGTGTCGTAATCTTATTAGAAAACCCACCATATCCAAATTTTCCCTTGTCCATATCTCTTGTAAAAGGAAAAAGTTTGAAGTTTTTGATTTGACGATGGGGCCCAATGAGCGCCCATAATCAGATTCTTTAATCTTCTCCTTATCCTTTATCCTTATCCTATCATCCCTGGTTTCTTTATTTCCTCTATATATAGAGGACTTTTCTATCTAAGAGATACACCTCGAACCTCTCTCACTCCTGAGCTCTCTCTTTCTACCCACAACCCTATTATTCTCTTATTGTGATACATCCCAAAAGCTTTTAGCCTAAGCTTTCCATAAGCTACTGCTTTCTTTCATCTCTATATGTTTTATCAAATGAAACTTGCTTAATACCTGTTCTTTATTTATTTATATATTCTTAACTCTTAATTGTTTTTAACTTTAGGGGACATCCTCGAAAGGGGTTTCTTCCGAAATCTTATGGCTAAAAAATATTTTATATTTATATCAATCTACAGCCACATAGCTGAAAAATTCAGATATCCTGTGATAAAGTCGGATTATAATATGTTTCATCCATCAGAGAAATCATAAATCAAGATCATTATTTCTTTTCCCCATTAACAAACCTTTCTTGATGATCATGGTCGCCCATATTTCGATATTTTGTCTTCCTCGCTTGTCTAAATCGACTATTTAGGATTTCTTTCTAATATTAAGGGAACGCATGATTATACTCACATGATGTTTAATTAGTAAAAAGGATTTGTAAATCTTTAGAAAAAGAAAAAAGAAAAAAGAAAAGAAAAGAAAGGGCCATATGAGAGGACCATATGAGAGTTAGAAAAATCATGAGTAGAACTCATAAAACTTTTTTATCTCATCCCACATAAACCTTAGCCTAAAACTGAAAATTCACTCTTTCTTAAAATTGCATTCGTTTTCACTCTATTATTTTTTTGATCCTTATTATGACTCATGTTCAATAACATATTGACGACCATGATTTGATTAATTGTCTATATCTAATCATATATGCTTTACTCATCTGAATCGCTCATACATAAATAAATGCCGAAAAACAAAATGGTGTATCAAAACAATGAAACCATATATCGCAACAAGACAACATCGAAATCATAAAAGAAAAAATCAAGGGTTTAGTTAAAAGCTCAGTTTTTCAACAATTGACTGAATATTCGGCATTTTGTGAACCCTAATAACCCAAAAAGTGATAAGAATCCGTATCTAACTTAAAAACCCGGTACCTTACTATAGCTCTTCCCAAAATTGAAACTTAATTCCAGAAATAACCACTTTATTTATTGAGAAGGAAACCGATAGAAAGAGAGGTAATTTCAAGCCAACTAAAAAATCACCCCTTTTACTTAATGAAAAATGGTTGAGAGAAAAAGTAGGTTATATGGTTAATATGTTAAATATGGCAAAATCATTACAATTATATTGAAAATGATTGCTCATGAAATGGAACATGCAACAGAATTGTCCTAGAAAGAAATAATTACCAACCAAATGAAGAAAAATAAAAGAGTCATTCATTTAGCATGCTAAAAGTAACAGTCCAATATCAATGCAAATTTTGGAACAGTAAATAGATAGAATGTCAACCACCAAAAACGTATCTGTGCTATTTCCTAAGCAATACTTCACTTACTAAAATAAAGAAATAAACCATAACTAGCTGCTCTTAAGACTTGACTCAAGCGGTAAAAGGGGATGGGTGAATAGGAGGTCCTAAGCTCGAGTTCCTATAAGAACAAAGTACCACAATGATGTAATACAGAACAAATAGATGTAAAAAAAAAAGCTTTTAACTAAATTAAAGTTCTACAATTTCCATTTTGGGCCAATACACATTCCATGATCTGGTATGATGAACAATCTTGGCAATCAGAAAAACAGACATGAATCACAGGTGCTCAAAGAAAGTGAACATCAAGAGAGAGTAAAGGGATGTTAAATTGCCCATATAACTCTAATAAAGGTGAAAAGGATATGGAGTTATGTTAACAAAGATACATGCGTTTGGTATATAAAAGACTGACTGGTGTTTCCACACATACAACTTTGATTCTATATTGAATTTCAATCTTTGCTTCCTCTGCTTTTCCTTTAATTTAAGCCATATGATATTAAATTACACATTGAAAAGATGGAGCTAAAATTTTCTTGCCCAAGAAACAAAGGAAAGAATGGAATGAAATATGATCAATTCCCACTACAGTTGAAGGAAAAAAGGGAAAAAATAAAATCAATTTACAGGCATTGAGACCCTGCAGGCTGTGTTGGTTGTGTGCCATTTGATTCTGTCAAAGAGACAAAGAAGGAAACTGTTAGCTAAGCGTCTGGACAGGATGGAAGGTTATGGAGGCATTTTCATTGCCAAGATTCTGCGTTTGCCCTCCAAGACTAGTTTCAATTGAATGAGATGGGTCCTAAGGCTGTATTCTTCTACCTGCTCAAGCCAAAGAGTACATCTCAAACATTCATGATGACAGAGATATGTAAAAGAAAAATAAATAAATAAATAAATAAAAATCCCAGTAATAGCAAGATTCTATTCTCTTTTATGCACAACAAGATAAGAACACATGAAGCAATTTTACTGATAAATGAAGGGTGTGAGCCATCTGGAAGCAAAGAAGACCATTCAACACAGAAAACTTCTCCTTATTTACAGGTATTCAAAGCTATACGAGCAAGGAATACCAGACACATGATGAGAGGGTAATGAAGTGACTAAAATTGGGCAACTGCAAGACCTTTGACTCACTAAGGGTTGGCATACTTCATCGCATCAGACACATGTATAGAAATTGTCATATACATTATAGTATTGAATAAGCACTTTGAACACTAACAGACATTATATGAATCAGAAGTGCGGGTGACTGGTGAGGTAGACTTAGGTAGAATCGAGCAGAGCAGAACTTATCCTTTCATTTTTTCTTAATTAGTAAGGATGATGAGCTTGACAATAGGATATGGACCTCAAATAGGAAGAAATGAGATTCATCTGGCTCAGATAGGAAAATTTTGATAGAAGGATGGGGCATAAGTTTGGACCTTAGTGCTGTCAATGATTGAAACAACTCATTCACTATAGGAAATAGCAGCAGAAGTCAGCAAAACACTCAAATTGCTGATCCAGTGCCTAATGACATTGTTCACTTCAAAATTATTAATCAAATGAAGGTATTATAAATAGAGAACGATGAAGCATAAGGCCCAGTTTTTCCCCTCAGCTAGACGCATACAATGCAAGACATCATTAGCAGAAAATTTACAAAACTGTTTCTTTTTTTTTTTTCCTCTTTCTTTTCCTTTTCTTTTCTTTTCTTTTTCTCTTTTTACAATTATTATCATTGCTCACTCTGCATAGCTTCGTTAGCCAATAGAGCTTCACATTCATCGCTTTATTCTCTCCTGTGCTGCAACATCAGCAAGTTCAGAAACCAGACAGTCTATTTCTCCCACCTGTAATCAAGAAATGATCCAAACCAGTCTCAGCCAGGATGACTATTAATTACCACACTTTCACCATTTAATCTTCAAAAAATTCCAACATTTACAAACACTGCATGTGCAAGTACCACCAGTTGACAAAATGCATATTAGCATTTGTGAGTGCAAGAACTGAAACAAGACAAGTCTAGCAACTCAAACTATGGCAGCGACCTTTTTATTTAGTGGAGGCATGAGAAATTTCAGAATTAGTAAGACAAAAATGCTAGAAAATAAGTATCCTATAAAATCATATAGGTTATATTTGATACTTAGAAAGTACTAAGGAAAGAAAAAAAAATACTAAGGAAAATAGTTTTCTCATGTTTAGTTCAATCATAGAAAGCATGAAAGAAAATAAAATATAATTAAAATCAAATAGAAACATATGAATCTTAAATTACATAATCTTTATATAATTTAGGGAATATGTCAAATTAAGTTTGAACGATACAAAAGTAATTCACACTTTAAGTTTCCTCTATTTTTTCTTTTCTTATTACTTTGCTCTCTTTTATTTCCCTGGCATTTTCCTATGAATTTTCTGGAAAACAGACATGATAATAAATTCTCCCAATCTTGTTAAAACCTTGTAAGCCCAAGCGAAAAAATATAACCAAAAAAAAAAGCACAACATTGAGATCAACCTTCATTTTTGTTGAGGGGTTGCAAAACCATATTGGAAATTACCATTTGTTCAAAAATGGTGGTACAGTAGGAAAAGAGTAACATTACTAGTTTCAAATCCCAGGAAGCAAGTCCGTTTTTCCTGTTATACAGAAATCCACCAAGATTAAAATACCCACCAACTGCACTAGCACAAATCTTTTAATTCAATTAGGCTTTATGTAGGGTTATATCCTCCATTATACCATTTGCAAATTTTTGGCACGCATGTTTATCAAGTCTGATTAGAAGGACAACCCTGTTTTCACCTTGCTGCCACAACCTCCTTTGATCTTGTTACTGCTAATGTGAAAGATGAGATGCTATAAACAGCAAAGGTGTTCTTTCTTGTTTTCACTTCTTAACTTCACTACCTAACCTCAAAATAATTATTTGAAATAAGGGATACAAATCTTGATTTAAGCATAAGAAAGTTGAAAAACAGAAAACCATATTGTTGACAACGCTGACTATTTGGCTGATGTCATCACCAAAGTATAAACTGATAGCTTATTTTGAGAGTGAAGCAAGACCTTTCTATTCTACACTTTTGAGAGATTAATCATTTGATGTAATTTCAAATTTATTGATCATTTGAAGTTTTGAATTAGTATTTCAGCTGATAACCCATTAAACTTATTTCTTATTGTAAAAGAAGAAATGATGTTTGGTTAGATTTCTTCTATTTGGCAAGAGCAAATTCCACTCCAGAGCAGGATATAACTGACCATTTTTTAGTGGCAACATTAGATGCTTGCCTTTGTTAAAAGTCATAAACAGTATAAAACTGTGACTAAATTTCCAATGACATTCATGCTACATGATCATACCTTTTCTGAGAAATAAAGCAGTCAACTCTGTGGATTATAAAAAGGAAAACAAGAAAGATATTGTGAGTCACAGGATTCCTAAATTAATTTTGGAACATACAGAAATCAAGAAGTTGATTGGTCATTTGATCTAAATGCATATACAGGAAGCATTTGAAAAAAGAAAAAAAAAGAAAAGAAGAAGCAAGGGGTCTAATGAGATGGCTGCAGCATTGACTGCTTGCTGCATTGTTCTGAGAGGCATGTTAGACTTAATTACTTAGGGGCTTAGGCATGAGGTGAGCCTTTAAAAGACAGGAACAAAGTAATTTGTTAAGACTTGTATCCTCTAAGCTCATGTTTAAAGAAGCTTATTCTACTTGGTCTTGTCTCATCATCACAAGCAGATGATGCATTTGCATCAAATGTTTAAAAATATAATAAAAAGGTAACATAACAAACACATGACACCATATATTCATTGCTATGACATCCCCAATATTTAAGTCTTATATGGATGGGCTTTAAACCTTTGGCTACAAAAATACCCAGGTAACCATAATGAATTTCCAAAACCATCTAGGACATGAATGCATTATCAAAATAGCATATGCTACATAAGAGTCAAACAAAAAGGTACTGTAGTCAAAAGAGAACTACAAGAAAGCTAAATTAACATTAGATATGTGAAGACCACAAACAATCAAAACAAAACAGAAAAGACACAAATCTCACCCTTGAGAGTAAAGCACAAATGGAGGATCCCATTGCCTGCATCACATCAACGGCCGAGCAGATAGCAAGCTTCACAGTTTCAATATCTGCCTGCAATAGTACAAATCTAGTACGGTTCATAACGTAATTCTTCATATAAAACAATTTTTTGTGAATTTTTACAAATCCCATACCCTTGCACCTCCAGTAACTGGCAAACGGAGAGTGCTTGCTTCTAAATCTTCAATGGCCCCAGATAAAGAACTAGAATGATCTCTTTCAATCAATGCCCAGTCATCAAGGTAGGCCATCTGAATAAGTCATTGTTAAATGCAAGCCTTTTAGAAAAAGGAAGCACTAAGAAACTAACATCTTAAAAGTGAAAAAGTGCGTTGTTGTCTACAAATCAATCACAAGAGAAAAGCTAAATGAAAAACAGAACTGCATTTATATATTTAATACTACTTATGGCATTGTACTTGAAAATCAAGATCAAACGCTTAATGCACATTAAAGTGAGAAATGTCAAAATTACTATTCATTTCCATGGTTATTATTGCAGGTTTGGCTCATCATGCAAATCTGTTTGCATTGTGCAATAATAAGAATAATCTGGTAACTGGATTTCTTCATCTTTATGTTCTATCAGATGCATGAATAGGTTCTAATGTTGTGTTAAAGAGTGGTTTCATACAGTACAATCTCCTTTCACCTAGGAATTGCACCTTATTATGAGTTGCACATCTGATTGCATGGTGACCCAAGAAACAAACTTGCAATTTTTTTTTTTTTTTGAACTTTTATTTTTATGATATGAGAAAGTTGACCTCCCTATAAGCGCACAATGCAATTTTGAACTGGATCTAGTTCAAGGCTCTACATTGTAGAGATTCATGCAGCTGAAGGGAGATCAATTTTCAGCATGAATTATTCAATCAGCCACACATAATCAAACCTCATAACACAGGAGACAAGCTAATGGATTTAATTTCTAACTATATAACGACTAACTTCATCAGCATGAATATTGTTAGTCAACGTATTACCAACCACTACCAGCTTTAACTTCTGATTAAAATTGGTAATTTAACATGAAACTAGAGATATTAGTTAACTAGGGGTCTTGGGTTTGACTCTTTCTGTCTGTTGATTTCCCTCATCTGGGTATCTGTGATCTACAATCCATGTGAGCTTTTGTTCAAATCTCATGTACCATGTAGGCTCCCTTCTTCAGTATCCTGGCATACTTCCTCACCATAGCTTCATATTCATACCATTTAATACTGCAAGAAACCTTGGAATTCTGAAAGTCTGTATTTATTTATTTATTTTCTATCTTTTACCTCCAATCAAGCTTATTTTTTGCAGTATATTACCAACATTAAAATTTAATGGATTTCAAATAAAAAAGGGATCAAGAAACTTATTCAGATGCCAATTAAAATTATATTATATTATTTATTACATATGTAGCTATGAATAACCTTAAGCTGTGAGAAGAAAAGCCAGGCAAATGAGAGCCTCCCACCCTTTTGTATGAGCTCTTAGGGCAGCTTAGGAATTAATGCTGTACCTCAAGACAATTTGAGTCGCTTCGAGGCAAAGCTCCAAAGATCCCTAAAACTATCTTTACAACTTATTTTTCTTCTAAAATCTTAGACTGCAAAAGCCCTTGTACAGAACAATGAAACTTCAATCATAACAAGTGCCACAAAATTTTTTTACAACCAATATTTGATAGCCATCATGTCTTACCAATATCATTCACCACAAACACCATTTTTTCCAAAGGAAAATAGCATACCCAGGGCTTCCACCAACAAGGTGGATATGGAAACAGGTTCTTGAAAAGGTTCAAGCTACATATGGTAAAGTTTTGAATGAAATGCATTTGCTTCTCTCAGTTAAATGGTGAACCATTTCATTTGAAGCAAAGATTCAAGTGCCAAAGGGGGGAATTTGTCTAGCATAGATCCAGGGTCAGACAACTTTTGAATGTGACCATGTCCAACAGAAGAGCTTATTTCAAATTGTTAGTAAGCATGATATTCATATTAAACCTAAATCCTACAAGTTTGAGCTTTTAGGAGAGTTGATCGTTTAACAAGGTATTAGAGCTTGGTTTGGCAAGAGCTGCTGGGTGGGTTCGAGACCTCTCTCTGCAATTTGAATCCCCATTTGTTGATTTGAAAGTCTATGGATGACTCTATTTAGTTTGTTTGACTCTCCACGTGTGGGTATGGGTTGTAGGTGAGGGAGGGTGTTAGTAAGCATGATATTCACATTAAATTCAAATCCTACAAGCTTGATCTTTTAGGATAGGTGGTCGTTTAAGACAAATATTTCCGAGCGGGAATCATCAACTCTCTTCACAAGTTGCCATTCCCTAAAACAGGAGATTTTTATATCAAAAGAACCCCTAACTAAAATCATTCATCATTGACTCAAAGGTAAACCTCGGAAGCCCTAATATCCTAAAAGACCCATTACGTGCTTACAAGATAATCAATACATTGTCATGTTGTGGTGATTCACTATTAGCCTATTTATGACTTTCCATATAGCTAGGACATTGTCATTCATGCTTACACAAATTTAAAATGGAACATTCCATATTGCAGTTCTCATATCCCTTAAAATTTAAACTAGGGTGACTTTGTCATATATGGTATCTTGCTTAGGATCTCACACAAATTCACAATTACTGGACATGATTATACTTGTTTCAAGGTAGTTCATTGTAGAATGTGGCAGCACTCTACAAAAAGGTAGACTCATTAATTTTTCTGTAATCTTTTCATTCAATTCAAACCGCATATATTGATATACTAATGCATTTGCTCCCCCTTTTAGTATATTTGCTCCTTGCCCTTCTCTCAATTCAGGCCTTCAATTATTATCACAATTTTGTAGAAGCCACAATTTCAGTTGTTTCCATAGATGATTTGAAGCAACTTGGATTATCTGCACTATTTTGGCCCTTTTCAGCTTTAATTATTATTAATTTCAGAATTTTATAGGTGAGACACCAAAAGGTAGCAGTTTGGGTCCAAACTTATAGATAGTATAGACCTTATAGAGGCACATCTGAAGAGAACAAAAAAAGATGGCTGATCAGACTACTTCCCCATAAAATGAGCATCAAAGGCCTTTTCAACCACTAAATATTCTAGTAACTTAAAATAGATTTATTCATCCTTGAAAGCTTCTTTTAAAAATCCAATACAGGTCTGAGATTCCTTCCAAACGTCAATTTAGACTATTGAATTAATTTTTCAATATTATCTATCTATATATATATATATATATATATATATATATAATATATATATATATTTGATTGGTAACAAGAAAAATACATTAAAAGTACAGAAAAGCACACCGTATGCATAATGTAATATAGAAAGAGCACAAAAAAAGCAGGCAAAATGAAAAAAATAACAAATCACTACCCAATGCCCTAAGTATCAAAGAAAAGAATCAGAGGACTCCCAAACGATAAAACCTAGTCCACATTCTGCTATCTGACCAGGACTAACAAACCAACAAGAAAAACGAGCAACAAATACCGCACCCCCAACAACAGCCTACTTATATAAGCATATAAATGAACACCAAACAGGTGAATTTTTTTTTTTGATAGGTAAATATTTTTTTATCTTTCATTCTTTGTCCCCACTAAGACTCGAACATTTTTTTTGATCGATCCCACTAAGACTCGAACATAGTCCTCTCCTTATGCCCACCCCAACCCTTAACCACTGAGCCAAGCCTCAGTGGCTATAGACTAAACAGGTGACTTATAAGACAGTAATAGCAAATCCAAATTTGATAAGCCAAACAGGGTTCTTAGTTCTTTCTCAGCCTTGTTTATGTTTTACTTTCTGTCCATGCATTCCAACATAATTAATATCATTGCACCTATCATATAGATGTAAGAAGATCCGAATAAGATCTACATTAGATACATCCCAGTTGATTAATGCCAACAACCAGATGTTATAATAAAAGAATCATGTCACAAGGAAGAGAGAGATTACTTGATTATTCAAAATTGAGTTCAGCTTCAGCTCAAGCCTCAGTTGTTGGAGCTTGATCCTTTTTGCTATCACCGAAACCCACATCTCTAGAGTAGTACTCCACACATAGTATAGAGTTTTCTGTATCAAATTAAAGCATACCACAATTAGTGGAGGGGAGTACCTAATACCAGGAAAGCTTAAGCCAATCCCAATGCTTAACAACCAAAGAGACAGTACAACATAAAAATATTTTAGGGAGAAGCACATCTTAACTTCAACATTCAAATAAGTAGTGACATGATTAAGCACAGTAGAAAAAGGATTATAACATTCATGTATTGCATCATAGAAGACACAATGTTTTCCAAGGATTGCAAGGCAAGGGTTTAATAATTTGAAGCATACACACTAAAGGAAAGACTCCATTTTCACCAGAAATTTGTTCATTCAACAATGTCTTTAAGGCAACTTCCCAAATGTAGAAACTAATTAATACACAAAATCATGGTATTCACTGTTGGAAATCCAATAAAGGGAAACAAAACATTAGATAACTCCATTATATGATAAATCCCACAGCTGAGATGCTTAATTAACATAAGGAAGCTTGGTAGTGGCATAAAGATCAAAACTCCCACCTCTGCTGTCTCTTTTTGAATATAGAGTGCATCATCTGCCCTTGCATTAGCATATAGCCATTGCAAATCTTGGCTGTATAGTAGCCGTAGCTGATGAGCATCTTCAATGTGATTACCAGACTTCTTTCCCTTTCTAAAATCCGCAACAAAACTGAGAACAGAAGCTGAACTGGTCAATTGATGAGAAGGACTGGACAGCCTTATTCGAGATGGACTGGTGATGCTTCTAGCTGAAGTAGGGGTGGAGGGCCTAGTAGGGGTGGATGGCCTAGTGGAGGTGGATGGCGCAAGGGGGGTGGATGGGGTTTAAGGGTGGATGGCCTTGTAGGTGGATGGCCTGCAGAAGTGATGGGCTGACCATACCTCTAGAAATGGAGGATGATAATGCTGTGGTCTTATTTGGCGATGCAGGACGTGATCCAGGGATACAATGAGTTCTCACTGTAAGATTCTTTGCAGCCATTCTGTCAAAAGAACTCAAAGAAAAAGGCTTGGGTTGTTCAGGCACCCGGAGTGGATTATCATCAATGGGATTTGCCTCAGAACCTGGGCTTCCACTTTCATCAAATGATAATAATTCTGTCATTGCATCACTAGCAGACCTTGCTAAAGGTTTATTTACACTATCAGACATGGGCATTCTTCTCAGCAAAGAAACCCCAATTCCAGAAGATGGTAGAGTTTTAACGGGTTTATCACTGAGATCCATGCTTTTAGTCAGGGAATTGGAAGATACCTTTCCACCTATTCTACTAGGCCATCGGTGCTGATCTATCAAGCGAGCATGCAAACCTTCAACCGGTTTTGAATTCTCAGAATGATCAGAGCCATTTTTCCCCTTAAGAGGGCTCCTCTTCCTGTCAAGAGTAGGCTTTCGCGAACCTGCTGATGTCTCAACCTGCTTATGTGCTACATTTGAAGATGGCTTCAAAGTTCGATCATAAGTAGCATGAGTAACAGAAGGTTTTTCTCGTTTACCAATGGGAAGGGAAAAGGTATCGGACTGAAAAGAAACGCTGAGGCTCCGCATTGTAGAAGGCCATAGACTCTCCTGCAACCGGCCACTCATCCTTCTCGATGATGAATGCATGTCCGTGGTTGAATCCCGGGCAGGTGTGGATAGACTGGGAGGTGAAGGTGGCGTAGAGGGGCGCTTCCGTTCAGCAGATTGAGTTTCTTTGCGCCAAATGGGCGGGGCATAGGAACCGTTCTTGCAGGCTTCGAGAATTGTAGCGTCTGGGACCAGAGGGTGGACGGAGGAGTGGGGATTTATAGCGAGATTCCAATCTCTCGTTTTCGCCGGCCGGTGACACCATTGCACTTTTCAGCCGGAACCAATGGCCGTCTTGAGGTCTCCACTGCTGTGTGCTTCTGTATCCTTTCTTCGCCACACAAGATTCATCCACATCCATCCAAATTAGTCCACATTGATATTTGTTCTCATATAACAAAAATCATTTGCCAGGCTTTCATATATCCCACAATTAATGGGAAGACACCAATTGCTCAAAAAGAAGATCCTTTCTCTTGCCACACCTGCCAAACAAACAATAAATCAAAAGTAAGATGTATCATGTGACAAGAAAAGAAAAGAATAACCTGCAAAAGAAAAAAAGAGAATTGAAAAGAATACCTCTTTACAGACACACCCAGATCTGATTTGAGAATTAAAACACACCAATGCAAATGGGTACTGATTTTTCATCAACAAATGCCTAAATCCAAGCAGATCAGGCCATGGTAAAGAGGCTAGAGAGTGGTGATGCATCTGGTGGTGGTTTGCCTTATAGAAAAATCCGGTTAGAACGCGCATTAACGGTCATCACTAGAGGGCGGTTACCAGCAAATTGCAGTGTAGGGTCCCCTTAGAAATTGAGGAGACTAAAGTAAGTGGACTGGGAAGTGGGTGTACAATATGGCAAATTAAAAGGTAGGGATGGCGGGAAGCATTCTTTTTCCTTTGACCTCTCTTTGTTGTCCTTCCTAATGGGAGGCCATGGTCGGGTGGACTGTATTTGGGCGTATTTCACATCCCTACCCTGTTTCTTCTTCCTCTACTTCCCCAACTTCTTTTCAAGAAAATTCAATTCTACGATAGTGAAACCAAAATTATGATAACTCTCCTCCTCTCCTAATTTTTCAAGAAAATGTTGGCATAGTGTGTTGACTGTTTTTACGGATAAAATTTCAAAAGAAAATAAAAAAATATAAATTCCAAGATTTGTTGTATGTGTATGATTTATGATAAATAGAAAATTTGAGATCGCAGATGCTACTACTGTATCTGGGTTTATGGGAAGAGACATGGAGGTCCACGTGCAAATGAGATCATTGTCCATCCCCATAAATTTACAATTACAGGAAAAAATGTAATAATATAAATAAAATAAATACTTACAATCAGGGTTTTAGTTAAAGTAATACCTATCTTTTTTACCTCTTCCAAGTTTTCTTTTCCAGATTTAGGAACGATAATCAGTAAAATTCAACATGTTCAGGAACCAAAAGTGAATGATGATTTTCATTGGTATTTACCAAGAATGTCTATGGTAGTGTCAAGTGTCTCCGATTTGGTAGAGGACACACAGCATCAGTAAACTTAATACGAATTACGGAAGTACACACAAGTAGCGAGGAACTTAGAGGAGAGAAAATAGAGTCAGAGAGATATTGAATCAGTTCAGATACTTCATCGGCAACCAATTTTTCTTTTTTTTAAATAAAACAAAATATATAAACCATCATCAGAGTTTGAAATTACAGGAACGCAAACAACAAAAGAAGTGCGATGATAACATAGTCTTTTTTTTTTTCAATCTTCGCTTGTTCTTTTTACTTAATAGGGATCGAAGCAGTTCACTGAATCTCAAACAAATTTGAGCAAAAAAAAAGGAAAAAGAAATCAATAATTTTTCAAATTTACAGCCAATACAATCATCAAAAACCCTAATAATAAGAAATGATATTCGTATCGAAGGATCTCACCTTCAACAACGATGCTCGAGAAAGACCTTCAATCTCAGAATTCAAATACCGGAATCACCGCACAAATCAACCACCAGAGTGGTACCCTCTCCAAACCAAAAGCTTAAACGGCAAACAGGAACCGAAATCTGAAGATGGAGGTGGATCAGAGAGTAGAGATCGCCGGAGATGGTGGTCGGAAAGCCATGTTTCGCGGCGGGAGAGCGCAACTGAACGTCCAAGCGATAACAGAGAAACGGAAAACAACGTTAAAACAATAATAGGGTCGGAAGAGACGTGCTGGGAAATAGAATTAAGGAAGACGTTATTTTCGCGCCACCTACTTAAGTTATTTAGTTAAGCGAACATTATTTTTACGCTAAGACATTCTTATCATTTTCTTACCACTAACTTATCCCATAGCTCTTTTCTTAACTGATTATTATCATTATTCCTTTTATTATATATTTTTATTCAAAAAATAACAAATAAATATTTTCCCAAAATATTTTATTTTATTATTTTAAATTCATAATTTTTTAAATAATTTTTTTTGAAAGCATTTTTTAAATAATTAAAAATGGTGTTATAACAATTTCGCAATTAGTTCACTGGTTTAAAAGTAACACCTAAAATTGTTTATTTTTGGATTAATAAAATAAATGATGTCTCAACTTTTTAATTTTTTCTATTTTGGTATGTGAGCTTTTATTTTGTTCAATTAAATGTTTGAAATTTTAATTTTTATGATATTGAATCAACAAAAATTGGATTCATATAGCATTCCGATTAGATTATAATTCTCTAATTATGATTTTTATTATCCATTTATTATAGAAAAAGAAATAAAAATGGTTATCATGAACTTGAAATAAAAATAAAAATATTACTTATTTTTACAATAATTTTCATATTTAATGTTTTTTCTACGATTAAAGACTTTGTTAGTAATAAACTGTTCCAATTGAAACTCGAACATTAGTCAGAGTTTTATTTTTAAATATGCACATATAATTATTTTTATATCGCTTAGACATAAGTATAAATAATATAAGATAATGAAATGTTGTTTTCTTAAAAACGTCATTTTTAAAGAAAAAGTTTTTATTTTTATTTTAATTTCATAGTAACCAATTTTATTAACTTCTTTTTCACTTTAATAAATAAATAGTCCCTATAAAAAATAATTTTGTTATTTTTATATGATCCAATTTTTGTTAATTCAATATCATATAATCTCACATTGATGATAACCCACGCGATGTAATTCGCCTCACCGCTTTCAAAAAGTTTCCACGACAAGAGTTTTGTGTTAATTCGATTCGAATTCTAATTAAAACAATTTCTACTATATTATAATTAAATAAGTATTGCTAAAAAACATCCTTTATAATCTTTGGGAAACCAATGAGGAAGCACTTGATTTCACAAAATTAAAATTTAAATAACAAATAAAGTTGAGAACAAAATAAAAAAATCTAAACGTTGAGATACCATTTATTTGATTACTCTATTTTTATGATCAGCTTTATTCGAAGTACTACAAGGCACCTCACCGATTTTGAAGATCCAAAGTTAACCGGTAAACTCATCATTTAAGAGAACTTGAACAAATTATTACCAGATAAAGAAACCCAAAATTCCGACCAACTGAAGGACAAGAATAATTCTAAATTATAATTATTACCAGATTACAAAAGCACAATATTTGAAAGTCAAATATAGTAATTTTATATTCACCCTTAAATATTTTTAAGTGAAATAATAATTATTTTTAAATAGTTGAGGATTATTTTACATGTTCACTTAAATATTTTAAATTTAAAATATTTACTTAGAAAAAGATACAATAATTCCCGAACCCCAAAAATCCAAAAGAAAATGATAATATGATATATAGCAATCAAATTGATAAAGCAAACAAAGATTTTAGTTATTAGTTATACTACCTACTTTCATTGAGAATTAATTTTCACTTGGATAGCAACTTCAAATGCAATCCATTAAATAGTCATTACAACTTATAGAACTGAAAATTCCTATGACTAAAAGACTTAGGTGTTTTGTTTTTTCAAGTTTTTAAATATGTTTGAAAGTGAATCATATCACCCTAAAAATTCATTGGGAAAATCAAATTTAAAAATTCCATTTTCTGTTAATGCTCAATAAAAATGAGAGATAATCACATTATACTTATCTATCGTTAAAACAAACCATTTAATATCAATATATTGTTTCCTCTATTAATGTTTAAAAAAAATTATATTCCATATTAAATAAAAAATAATTCAGACCAAACTGCAGGAGTGTAGATCTACTGTATGGCTGGTCATTATTAAGCCATTCAGATCCCTCCAATATTCACTGAATGGCATTAAGATCAATTTATAGGTGTTGAGATTTCCCTCCTACCAACTTTTGACCTCATTCTTACTAGGATTTGCCTCACTAATTATCATAAAAAAAAAACTAAAAATTATAAAGAAAATTTAAATTTTGGCTTAACTCTTTAAACTAATTTAACCATTGGTGTTTGTTTATTTTATTTTTTAATTAAATGATACATGGAAAATGTAATAATGTAAATAAATTCCCACCTTCCAATCTATTCATGAGATGTTGGGGTTTTTCAAAATTGATATAATTATGAAAAAAAGATACATCCCACCAACAAAACATAAACTGTAAAGCTCCCTGCTTTACTCTAATCTTTTTAAATTTTAAATTAAATCAATCCTAAAAGTAATGAGGGAAAAAAATTTGGACATAATGATAATGATGGAAGCATATGGTTTCCATATGATAATGATGGACGTACTCAAGGGGTATCCCCTGCTCTAAGGGGGTAGTGGGGTACATTAATATCCTTGGGAAAAAGTCTTACATTCAATTCTTCCACTATCATATTCTTCTCATAAAATTTTTAAAAATTTAAAAGAAAAATATTATTATTATTATTATTTTAAATAAATGTGGACTTCCTTTCAAAATATTCCAAAAACTAATATTTTTACTTTTAAAAATCATATTTACTAATTATGATTTTAGAAATTAACCTTAAGACCCGACTCATCAACTTCGGTTTTAAGATAAATTTAAAACAATATTTATTAATTACGATTTTAATATTAATTTTTAAAACCCCAGTTGGTAAATACATTTTTAAAAAATAAAAGAACTAGTTTGATGAATATTTTAAAAAAAAGAAAGAAGAAAGTCTATATACGTACTTTAAAAAAAAAAAAGAACTAATTTGATATGCAAAATTTGTGTTTAAACTTTGAATTCTCGGGGAGGAAGGAAAAGAAAAGAAAGAACAAATGAATGGGTGGTCAAATTCGGGTGTGAGTTTGGTAG
Source organism: Tetrastigma voinierianum (assembly GCA_016808115.1). Taxonomy (NCBI): domain Eukaryota; kingdom Viridiplantae; phylum Streptophyta; class Magnoliopsida; order Vitales; family Vitaceae; genus Tetrastigma; species Tetrastigma voinierianum. The sequence goes on along the minus strand of JAEQBH010000243.1, from coordinate 534,215 downwards.
TTGACCATACATTTCCAGCACGCCTAACGACGGCTTCCTAAGGATATGTTGAAACGTTACACGAGGAATAATAAATGGGTAAAATGACAAATTCAATAGTTAGGTAACACACTTCTAACCCATATTTATTAATTTAGTAATTTAAAATAATATAAATTAAAATTAATTCATCAATATTTAATGTAAATAATATATTAAATGAGTTAATTTAGGTTAAATATTAATTAACATGATAATTAAACGAGTCAATATATGTCATAGTTAGGTACTATGGGCTCCTAAGCTATTCAAATTCAGAAGAGCCCCCAAAGAGATTGCGCCCAAGTTCGGGCCGACCCAACGCTTCAGACGATCTTTCCGTCCAAGTACCTGCATAAAGGACTAGCCCAAAAGCCGCTACCGGTCTCAGTGAACGCCCCGCCAACTTTCCGTCTCGGTGCCCGGTACCATATCCCGATGCTCTTACTCCACAAGGTTTCCTTTCCGACCCAAGAACCCCACTAAAACGAAGCTATCAACCTGGCCATGATATAAGTAAGATCTCCATGAGCCTGGGCCTTGTTCCGATGGGACAGAAAGCATTCCTAGCAACGCCATATCAAGCGCTACGCAGTTTAGTTAATGTGTCATCATTCTCTAAATGAAGTTGTTCACTTTCCCTAACATTATGAGAATAACCACCACTTCCAAATAAGACGGATCCTCTTTTCTCCTTCCATAAAGGTAAGAGCTACACCAAACCGGTTATTATCTTGACTCGTGATAATTGTTACTCAGCCTCAAGTCTTCAAGAAAAAAATACTAACTTTGCATCTGAGGGCTTGATCAAACACCACCTACTGCCGCCTTATTTATTTCTGTGTCACAACCACCCCCGCTTAACGCTCACGATCCATTGACTGAGAATCAGAGACTACACAATATATGAGTATGATTCATTACTGATATAATCGTTTAATAAAACAAGTTATACGAATTAACATGAATTCGATCCAAAAACGATCAGACTCATCCAAACCCATAAAAAAACTACAGTCAGATTGTATTTTAGTTCTTATTAAATTTGCCAGGACCTATATGAGAGTTTCCAACTTTTTCTTTTTGTCTTTTCAATTAAATAAGGACTAATTACATAAATTATCAGATCGCCTATCGCATGCCTAACTACGCGATGTAACGCTTAATGTTTACCACATTGTAACTAAAATATTTAATTGTAAAAAAAATACATAAATATTATCTCAATTTTTTTTTCTATTTTGATTTCACCAACTTCTTTTATTCAATTAAATGTCTCAACTCCTAATTTTAGTTCTTAATTTTTATTCAATTTTTCTAATCGATCCAAAATTGAATCCCCGTGACATTCCATATTATATAAAAATAATAAAATTATTTAAACTAATTCAACATTATGTCATGTGTACCCAATTTATAATAATTCAACATCTTAATAAGATTTGATTGACAGTCACGTGATCGAACATAAATTAGGAGTTTTTTTTTTTTTTTTAATATCTATTCACTTTCAGAGCATCACTAATAACAAAAATTAGTTCTTGAACAAAAGAAGTTGAGACACTAAATATAAAATTAAAAGTAGAGACACAATTTTTAGAAGTTAATCAATTAAATAATTATTTAAAAATGAAAAAATCAGCATATATTTTTTTATATCTGTTCATTTACATTATAACTCAGAAAATTAGTCACATAAAGACTCAAATACTGAGTCAATCCTCATTAGCAATCAATGATAATTATTTATATTTAAAAAAGAAGTAAAAAGAATATTTAAGAAGAATCGATAATCAAATATGTTTGGGGAAATTTCAGATATTTATGGGAATTAATATGGAGGTCACAGCAAAATCAAAGTAGCATGTTTGTAATACATGAGTTGAATACGAATAGAAAATATTTGAGGTTTTGAAAAATGTAATGATAATAATAAAACTCAAAATATCTCACACATCATAGTCTAAAAAATAACAAAACCGATGATCTCCTTGCTGGCACCAGTCACCCCAATGACCGGCCCCTATCCAAGGAGAAAGGAGATCATGGGTTTTTGTTATTTTTATTTTTTCCATATTATAGTATGATGTATTGAGGGGTATTTTAAGGTTTTTTTTTTTTGCCATCATTATATTTTTACCAAAATCATAATTATTATTATTTTTTCTAAACATGGTTATTACAAATTCTTCGGGCCGATTTTGCTAATATTTTCATATTAATTCCCACAAATACATTTTTAATTAATATCTTGAGTTTTTTTTCCCAAAATAATTGTTTGGTGGATTGTCAAGTGGAATTTACCATAACATAAAAAAAGAACGAGACTGGGGTAATACTTACTTAAGAAATTATAGTATTTTCTAAATTTGGAACCGTAATGAATTTAATTATGTAGTTTTTTTGACTGAAACCGTTTCAAATCTAACTTCTATTCAAACGACAATGGGGATCACTCTGGGCTCCCTTAACAGTTCCCTGGGGACATAAGTGAAATGAAAATTAGATTGTATAGACTGAAACAAAGTTCAAAGAAAAATGAATGGACTAGCTTGAAAAATAATATTATATGTGACCTACTGAAATCAAACTAAAGCTCTAGCCTTTGAAGACAAACATTTGAAAGAACATATAAAACTGTTGTGAATCCGAATAAGAAGGTCAGATGGTCCTGAGAAAATATATAAAATGTCAAATGCTTTTATATTAGTTTTGACGTGTTTGAAAGTCGGTCTTGAGTCTTTGAAAGTTGGTTCTGGATGGATAATTGTCGGTCTTTGATTGTGAAAAATTTAGTCCTTTGCTTTGATGCTTTAATTACCTTTTATAGGCATTTCTGAATAACTGTCCTAACCCACCTTCTCCAATAACCATCTATGTCTCCCTAGAGTCTTGTTCCCCAAGTAACTTTCCCCACTTCCAATAATTGTTCACATACTCTACCATGTTATGACTTGGAGAAAAAGTTTCTTCCACCTTTGGCTTTTGAGACAAAGTCTCACTATTCTTTGTAGGCGGCTTTGACAACTTTTTTTTTTAAAAAAATTCAGAAATGTCTCTGGACCTTTCCATGAGTTGATTATTATGGGCTTAGGCTTTTTTTACTGAGCCAGTTTCATTATATCAATTCACTTCTCATTCCACTACCCTTTGAGCTGAAAAATTATATTTATGTAACACTGTTTATTATATCATATGGCCCATGGACCATGTTTGTATGGAAAAGCTTTTATATGTCAAAAGGCTTCCTTCCCTCTTCTCTCATCATTTTATCTGAGACCCAAAGTGCAACTTACCCCTTTGGATATGGATTATCAATAGGAAGAACGAGCCAAAACCCGAACCTAGTTAGATGAGTTGAAAAAGCCAAAAGTAATACCTCAAGAAAAGCCTTTTGCCAATTTTTCTTTCAAGCCTACGACTTTTGATCTCCCTTTTCCTCCACAATCGACTCATTCTACAACAAAAGACTCTCATTTGAAAGGTTCATAGGAAGAAATGCCTTTGATTTACGTACCAATTTTTCCACATTCTCCTCTTCATCTTCCTCTTCTATTTCTCCTCTCACCGCTATAACATCACTTTGAACCCAAACCTTTGTTCTTTCTATCGCCAAACACATTGTTGCTTTTCCTCTGCGTGATCGTCAAGAGTAGAACAAATTGTCAATGCTCCTTTAACTGCCAATAATTACCACGCCATGGTCGTGAAGCTAGGGTAGTCACGCTTGCTCGTGTTGTCACAACCCTTCTTCTCAGAGCAAGTTCACTTTTTCTCGGCTATCCTCCAAGGCCTGAACTCTCCTCTTGCACTGGTGAGTAGATCTATCCCTTTTTTTGCAATGAATGTTCCATATGACCTCTAAGGGAATATTGAAAGACCCATCCTTAATAAAGAAAAATCTAGTAATCCAAAGAGTTTTCCCCATATTTTTAAGAACTAGGAAGTTTTTTTTAGGTTTTTAGAACTTCAAATCCTTTGTTCTTCAATAAAAGTCTTTGATAATCAAAGAAATGATTATTTTTTTCGATTTTTAGAACTTTGAATCCTTCGTTCTTCAACGAAAAATTCTTTAAAAATCAAGAAAGACCCTTTTTTGTTTTTTAGAACTCCGAATCCTTCCTTCTTCATAGAAAAATTCTTAAAAAAAAAAAAGATAAAGAACGATCTTTTTTTGTTTTTTAAAACTTCGAATCCTTCGTTTTTCACCGAAAAAAAATCCTTAAACATCAAGAATTTTTTTTTTTCGGTTTTTAAAACTTTGAATCCTTCGTTCTTCAATGAAAAATTCTTTAAAAATCAAGAAAGACTATTTTTCGATTTTTAGAACTTTGAATCTTTTGTTCTTTATCGAAAAAAAAAATCCTTAAACATCAAGTTTTTTTTTTTTTCGGTTTTTAGAACTTTGAATCCTTTGTTTCTCAATGAAAAGTTTTTTAAAGTCAAGAAAGAGTATGGTTCTTACAAAAGCTTTTCTTCTTTGTATGCAGATCTTGGTCTCTCTCCCTTTACTTGATCTTTTTGCCTCATCTACCAACGGAAGTATATCAAGTAGAGCAGAATCTCTCAAACTTATTTTTTGATGGACCTGAAGAACTTGCCATCATTCCTTTAGGTAAGTTGAATAATCTTACATTTTCTTGATAAGATGGCTACGTGCCAACCTTCCTTGATTGTTATGTTGGGAACTCATTCACATTTGCACAGGCGAACTCACAAGCATGATATTGTATTAGTGGACCAAGGTATATACTCAGCTCACTCTTGGATGTAAATAACCCAGTGTACTATTTTTGGATTCACTAAACATTGACACATGTGCACTTACAACCATGACATTTCATTAGTGGACCAAGGTGGCATTAGGCTTACCTTTGGAAGTGTGCTTGTGTGTGGTGGATGATATATTGTGTCTATCAGGTACTACTCTAGAGAAATTGATGAAACAGTAGCTAAAATCCTACTCTATATATATATATATATATATATATATATATATATTCAACTGTCAGGTGTTTGGGAAATCTCAGACGCTTTGAGAATAGTGGCTAAGAAGTCTCGCTTGACTCAAAACTAGGATAGAAAATGTATTATGTTTGAGAAAAATCCGGAATATTTGAGAACAATAGTGGCTGAAAGTTTCGCTGACTAAAACATTAGGATAGAAACCATTTCTACCAACATTTCTCTAGCTGCCATGGTGGTGACCTATTTTTGAGAAGTTTCTACCATTTCTCACTTGGTAGGGAAATACTTCTTAAGGTATTTCCATTGAGGAACCTTTGGTGCGACTCCTCTTGTAAATTTGACATTGACTGTGTTTTTGTCATTTCCATATTAGGCTTTTCCAATATCACCTGTTGGGGCCTATTTCTTTTAAAGAGTTCAATGGTGATCCCTTTGTAAATGCAGCCTTTGTTTGCTGTAGGTTGTTTCTCTTTCACTTCTACTAGGCTTTCCTCAATTTCCTTTGACTTGAAGAAAGCTTGCAAAGTTAGAGAACTAGTAGAACAATTTAAGGAAACATGAATTGTAACTATCAGAATAGCCCTCAAATCTGTTTCTTCATCCACTCCATTAGATCCGCAACTAGACTCATCATCCTCCGGGGTTTCCTTCCGTATTTGGTTTTCTGGAGTAGGCATCAATTTTCCTCAAGATTCTTACTTCTTTGACTTTCTCTATATCATTTCTCAAAAGTTGCATTTTCTCCATGGCTCTTTGTCTCTATATCCTTCTCTTTTAGGTTATGGTGAGTTTTTGAGGAAATTTCTTGTGTTCACCAGATGATATCTTCTAAGTGAGACCGGAGGAGAGATTACAACCTAGAGTCATTTTCTTTCTTTGCGTAATCATTCATACTCCTTCCCTTGGAGAAACATGTCTCTTTTTTGGAGAAAATAACATTCCATTCTTGAGAAATTCGTTTCTTGCCTCCTGCTCGAATCTTCAAATGGATGTGGTATGGATACCTTTAATTTTTCCATTTTCTGGTCGCAAACACTTTCATTTTTGTTGCCAAATCATTTTATAATAAGGCACGCTTAGAATCCATATCTTCTTATTTTGTCATTAGGTGAAAATTCTGCCTTCTTTTGCATTTAGCATTGCCTTGAAGTCAGAAGTAGTTGTGTTGATTGAAGCTGCTGGTGGAAATGGATATTTATCAATCACTATGACTTCTTTTCTCCATGGGACTTCACTATGACTTCATTTTCTCTAAGGAACTCCACTGTGACTTTCTTTTCTCCATGGAACTCCACTGTGAATTCCTTTTCTACAGGGAACTCCACTATGACCTCCTGTTTTGAATCTTCAAATGGAGTTCCCTTTTTTCCTTTTTCTCTAGCTATAAACACTTTCATTTTTGCTGCCAAATCATTTTTATAAGTAAGGCACTACTTAGGAATCCATACCTTTCTTATTTTGGCATTAGGTGAAAATTCCTCAACCTTCTTTGTATTTAGCATTGCTTTGAAGTCAAAAGTAGTTGTGTTGATTGAAGCTGCTGGTGGAAATGGATCTTTATCAATCACCATGACTTCTTTTCTCCATGGGACTTCACTATGATTTCCTTTTCTCCAAGGAACTCCATTGTGACTTCATTGTCTCCAGGGAACTCCACTGTGACTTCCTTTTCTCTAGAGAACTCCATTGTGACCTCCTGTTTGGAATCTTCAAATGGATGGTATGGATACCTTCGAATTTTTCCTTTTTCTCTGGTTGTAGACACTTTCATTTTTGCTACCAAATCATTTTTATAAGTAAGGCACTACTTAGAAATCATACCTTTCTTATTTTGGCATTAGGTGAAAATTCCTTAGCCTTCTTTGCATTTAACATTGCCTTGAAGTCAAAAGCAGTTGTGTAGATTAAAGCTGCTAGCAGAAATGGATCTTTATCAATCACTATGACTTCTTTTCTCTATAGGACTTCACTATGACTTCATTTTCTCTAAGGAACTCCACTGTGACTTCCTTTTCAAGGAACTCAGATTGGTTGATTCCTGGTTTTCACTCTGCCTTGGAGAACATGCCTGAAAGTCCAGCAAGAATTAGTATTGTGATTCCATGAGTTGTCATACTTACATTATACTTTTACTCTAAGCTCCTCTTTGTTGGGGAGTTGGTGATTCTAAGGAAAAGTGATGAACTTCTCCTTCAAAAGGATTTCTCCTCAATCTTTGTCACATCAAATGTATACTAGGCTTATGCATTAGAGGGTTGTGAATTCTTCCCTAAGTCAGGTGTTTTCTTCCTTTGTAAAGGGTTAGTGAATGACTCTATACTTAGAAGATCTGTTATTGCAGAGGATGGGTGCATGGCGCCCCCCGAGCCTTCAATAGAAGGAGGTGGTTCACCATAGAATCCATGTTGTGCAACTGAGTTGGTGTGAGTTTGAGGAACCATTGTTCTGGGAACATTAAGATGCCCATAAATCACATTCACTAGATTGTCAACCTACACATGTAAGTAGTGAAATTCACTAACTTCACAAGAATTCCCTTACCGTCCCAGCCTGGCTGATGGTTACTTTATGTGTCCAGAAGCAACTCATGTTTCTAATTCTTCCATCAATTCTGCTTGATTTTCATTATGACTATAAATTTCACGCCTTGTCACGCTGTGGAGGGAAGCAAATTACGCGACCAAGTACTACAATTTCATGCTCTTCACAAGTCACTACGTGAGAAGCAACGCTGCGGACGTTGATTTTTGTTCGCTGATTTTTCTCCAATTTTGTTCATGATAACTGGTCTCGGGGTAATGATGTAATGTCCACCTTTGTGAGAAATCTTGTGTATTGAATATATGGTGGCTACAAAGCCCACTTTCCTTTACTTCTAATTCATCATGAGGGTTTATTTCAATCTTAGAGTGATTATGATACCCTCTCATGAACTTGTCCGAATTGCTTTGCCTGGGGAAAGATGGTCTAAAGGGCTTAGAGGCCTACCTTATTCACCTCTTGAATATTTACGCTCATATTTCCCTAATCTTAAGATGATCAAGCGGTCTCTCGGGGAATCTAACAACTTAGAAGAAGCCAGGTTAGGTGAAGCACGCGTCAACTATTGCCTCAAATCCTATCTTGGAACTTGTCTCATACCTATTTCTCCAATGACCTTAATAATCCTGGGACCTATTCGGAAAGGGAATAAGAACGCCCTTAGAGAAATCAATGTACTGACGAATGTAATGACCAAGAAGCCACTTTATCACTAGGTCATCCCATATTTCTCTGATCCTAAAGTGGTCATGAAACCTATACTTCTGGTAACTATAACAACAGCCCATTCTTCGGGAAAAAATCTCCTTATTTAGGATCATCAGTGGATCACAGCCTTAATTTAACCTTCCGACTAAAGATCTCAGATCTACTCTCAGTGCGAAAGTGGTCATGGACCACGCCATTTATTCATAAACAATTCGAGGGTATAACAAGCGCATACGAGAATCAAAACGTTTGAGCCGTAAGGGCCAAAATACTTGTCACTCAAAGTAATTACTAGGAATAGTTTCCCAATTCAAAATGGTCAATGAGACCTATTTTACTTCGCGTATTTCATTCCACTTTATTTTCTTGGCAAGATTCAAATTTTTCCTACATCAGGCACTTTCAGGTGCTTCCCATTGATGAACCTTTGAATCTTTCAAGGCTTGATATCCAAGAGACATTCGGTTAATACTTTTGGTGAACTTTGTCGGTCCTCTCCGAATTAGAGACCATTTCACCCTTCCACTTTACACCTAATAGTAAAGACCACCTTCCAAACGAGCTCCCCCTTCTTCCAAACTCTCTTCTCGACCATTATTGCGAAGCCTGAAACAATTTTTTTTTGATCAAGGACGTGCCTGCCCTGTAATCTTTTTCCATCCACGCCTCAAGTTCCATTATCAAGGAACTCACTGAGAGCCTTGAGGATTAAGGCCATTATGCTTGGATGCCCCTGTAGAATCTTTTTTATAGAATCTATGTCCATATGTTAGAGAGTAGAATCATCTGGCCGTAGAAACTTCTTTAGAAGTTCATAGTTCATAAGGTATTAGATAAAATTATGTGTCAATCTCTGGGATTATTCTCTAGCATCTTCTCCAAGATGCTTGTCAACACCTTATTAGAAGCTTTTCCTTGCCCATTTACTTAGGCATAAAAAGGAGTGGATATGATGAGTTGAATGCCATAGTCTTTGGCAAATTAAGTCATCTCATCCCTAGTGAACATGGTGCCTTGGTCGGTTGTAATGGACTAAGGAACTCAAAATTTATGAATGATCTGTTCCTTGATGAATTGGATCACATCCTTCTACTTTGCCTTCTTCAAGGGTATTGCCTCCACCCATTTAGTAAAGTAATCTGTAGCAACTAAGATGAAGTTGTGTCCCTTTGATGAAGCTGGGTAGATTTTCCCAATTAAGTCCATGACTTATCATTTGAAAGGTCATGGCTTCACAACTGAGTGGAGTTCCACAGCAGGTATCCTCTGTATGCTCCATACTTTTGACACTATTGATAACCCTTGCAATTGATGAAGTCACTCAGGGGATGGTCGCCAAATCAACCATGTCTCCAATCACCATCAGATTTTTATTCCGTTTGCGGGTTCACTGTGACCCTTCATGAACTTGTTTCATCATCTATGTCTGGGAAGGACAGACATCTAAGTAATAACTCCACAGTCCTCTTCCAGCCTCTTAGTAAAACAAAGTTTTGTGATTGAGCTTTCAATTCCCATGAGACCTGCCATGAATCTTCAGTTACCTCCCATTCAGAGACCTCCAATCTCCTCTAACAACATTTGCATCTGTATTGACAACTTCTAATCTGATTCCCCTTTCATAAATTAAAGGGTGATTCTTCTTTCTTATCACAATGAGCTTATGAGTCAATTCTTCGCTCATTTTCACACCTGAGGCTACTTGTGCTAGCTCATCCGCTTTCTAATTAGATTCCCTAAGCACATATTCAAAATCCACGAGTGAAAAGAATATAACAATTGAGTGGAAGCAGTTATAACAAGGAGCCAAATAAATGTTGTTGCACAGATTCCCTGTTAGCCGCCGAAACACTAATCAGGCTTTAAGTTCCATCAAATCTCTAAACCGACTGCTACAAAAGCCTCAGGATTCACTTTGATTAGTCGTGCAATTTGAAGGCAAAGTTGAAAGATAGAGTAGTCTTTATTCCTTTTGGTAAGATGATTAATATCCCAACTCCAACGGATTTCTCCATGCTACAACCATCAAAATTAATCCAAGGCTGCCTTTCTACTTCATACTATCCCTAATTCCACATCCTTTTTTGGTTTGATTTCTAATGAAGGATGATCAGCTAGAAAGTTAGGTAAAGCTTGCCCTTTGATTGATTTATGTGGAAAATAGACCAAGGTAAACTCTGACAAAGCAAGGGACTAGCTCCCGATTTGTCTAGTGATTAAGGGTTGATTCTGAAGATAGGTCAACAAGCCGGGCCAGGAGACCACATACACTAAGACTAATCTTAAGTAATGTCTCAATTTCGATGCAAAGTAGAAAATAACACAACTTCTAAATTGGTGTATACCTTGTTTCTGCTAAATTTAGGACCCTACTCAAATAGTAAACAACTTGCTCATGACCTTCAACATTATTTTGTATTAGAAGGCATTATAGACTATTTTGCAACTGATAGATAGAGTTTGAGTGACTGACCCCTTAAAGGTGGCATTAAAATAAGGGGCTTAGAAAGGTAACCATTGATTCCATCAAAAGATGTCTGATGTTGTTCATCCCTGGTCAAACTTTCCACTTCTTTCGCGTTTGATTAGGTCGAATACCTAGTCTTCCTCGATTCGATGAACCTCCTAAATATCTATCTTAATCAAGAACTTATGAAGTTCTTTTTTATTTTGAGGAGCCTTGGCTGAAATGATGGCCTTGACTTTATTTTGATCCACTTCCACTATTCTTTGGCGAACTAGAAACCCTAAAAAGTTTCTTGCTTGAACTCCAAAAGCACATTTGAGGGATTGAGTTTTAGTTGATGGAATCTCATCCTTTCAAAACTTTTCTTTAAATGATTTAGAAGTTCGGCGGCCTTGTTAGATTTAGCCATCATATCATCAATATAAATCTCCATGTGGTGGCTTAAAATATTGTGAAAAATGGCATTCATAGCCCTTTAGTAAGTTGTTGTGTACCAACGTTTTTCAAAACTAAAGGCATCAGCTAAACAACCCGAGGAAACTACAAGACATCAAAAAAATGCTTCCTTTGGGTTATACTTATTAAGATTTGGTTGTGCTCTTAGGAAACCGTCCAATAGGGGCTGACAATAATTCATTATTTGGAATAAACTAACATGTCAACAATAGGCATTACATACATGTCTTTAGGAGTGGTAGCATTTAAATCCCTAAAGTCTACATAAACTCTAAGTTTCCCATTCTTTTTCATCACATGGATAATATTTGCTAACCACTAAACATACCTTGTAGGTCTGATGAATTTTGACTTAAAAGCTTCTTAATCTCCTCGTTCACCTTCAGCTCTACCTCCTTAGACATTCTTTTGGGTGGTTGCTGAAAGGGGTAGAACTCCGACTTGATAGGAAAGCGATGTTCCACCAAGCTTCTGTCCAACCCTAGCATCTCACCCACAGCACCAATTCTAATATTGCAATAATCTCTTCCTTCAAGTTAGAAGGCAGCAAGGAACTAATATAAATAATCCTCGGCTCCCCAATGCTGTCTACTTCTCCATGGGGTCGTGGTACAGGCTGTGGCAGTCTTCGAACTAGAGTGGGCTTGATCCAAATTTTCCATATGTATTTCTTCATCTTCTTCAAATGCATCCTCTTCAAAAATCATCTCAGCCCCACAAGTTCTCTTCTTCAATCATTTCCATAGTATGATGCATTTTCATTTTGAATATGGCAGTTGTAACTACTGCCTTTTCCTCTTGAGAGTAATTAATCATCATCGATCTTCTCAATGATTAGACTACTCATCGACTTGTAAGGCACATTTGTAGTCACCTTTAGGAGTTTGGCAACTTCCTTTTGGATTTCCATAGAGCGCTTTGAGTCCTTAGGATCCCATCTTTCCTTCTACTAGTGAACTTGATCGTAATCGACCTCGATCATAATACTCCGGCTTCCACAAAGCCTGTACTCGCCATGAAGGGGCGCATTTCTACTACTTACTTATTACTTTTCAAAATAGTAAGAGTCGGGGTGAAGAGGAAGACATCTTATCAAAACAAATAATCCAAATTCTCCCAGCAAAACATTGTAATTTGTTGAATTGTCGCCAATGGTGATATCTATAGGTAGTATCCTCAGTGGTCTTGATACTTCCTCCACAAAGCGTATTAATAACCACCTCTCGCTTCGACTGACAATACAATGCCCTTCATAAAGCTCTCAACATCCTCAATGGCATTACATTACCTTTGATCCATTATCTATCAGTACCTTAGACACCCGTCTGCCATTGAGATAGGCTCTTATGTACAAAGGCTTTATGTGCCGTGTCATTTCCACAAAGGGTTTCTCAAGTATTACCTTTTGGGTTTCTGCATTCTTTTAAAGGATTCTATGGTAACCCCATCATGGCCCACATTTTCCTCTGACGTAGGGTGCTTCCCTTCTACCTCCACTAGGTTTTCCTTTGTCTTTTTTGACTTGAAAATAGTTGTCAATGTTAAAGAAATAGTAGAACAATTTAAAGTAGGGATTTTACCTACTAATGAGGCCTCCGAGTCCATTACTTCATTTATACTACTCATTGACTCCATATCCTTAGTAGCCTTCCTCCCAAACTTTGTTTTTTCCGAGCTATGAACCATTCATTCCTTCACTTTCTCTAACTCCATGACACCTTCTTTTTGGATTTCCATAGGTACGTCAATGAGCTGCTCTTTGCCTCTACATCCTCATTTTTTGAATCCTAGATAGTCTTTGGAGAAATTTTTTGTGTTGTACCATATGCAACCTTTGACCATGAGAAACCCTAAGAGGAATGATACACCTCACAGGCCTTTCCATCTCTACAACCTTTTCCTTGGAAAAAAAACAGGTTTGTTTTCCACCATATCTTTTAGAGAAGTGAATTTGTCTTTGGGAGACATCATTAAGTACCTTGGAGAAATGGGTCCACCTCCTGAAAAAATAGGTATGATTGGAGGAAAATGCCTTTCCCTTGTCTTCTCCCTTGAAGAAGGGAAGTTGTCTACAATCTTCTCTCTCGAGGAAAAGAACCTACCCTTTGGAGGAGTGAACTACCACATGGGGAAAAGGCTTTATTTCTTGAGGAACATTCTTTGAACATACCTGCATCTTTTTCCCTTGGAGCAGTGAACCTACCCACGGATGGGTGGGACTTTCTATAACATTTTCTCTAGGAGGAACGAATTCATCTTCTGTGGAATTCGTCTTGCCTTTTGGTGAAAATTTCCTTTCCGTGAAAATTTCCTTTCCTTAGAGAATTGGATATACTGCTCTGTTCCTTATTGTATCCCCTTCACTGAATTTCTTCTTGATAGAGGATCTATATAAACCGTAAGTGTTCCACTTTTTCAACCTATCAACACGAACTTAATAACATTTAAGGACCCATCCTTCCTTGAGAGAGTTTTCCGACCTTCGAATCTCATCACGAGGTCGAAGCCAGTAGCGGTTGATTGAGGCCACTGGTGGGAAAGGATCTTCATCGATTGTTAGAGCCTCTTTCTTGTCAGGGAACTGGAGTATCCCTTTATTGATCCTGTCCTGTATGACTTTTCTGAAACCCCAACATGCATTAGTAGAATGGTTCCATGAATTATGGTACTTATAGTAAGTATTTCCCCTTAGTTCATCCTTGTTGGTGATTCGGTGGTCTTTAGGGAAAGTAATGAATTTTTCTTTCACCAAAAATCGAATATTTCCTCTGTCTTTGCTACCTTAAAATTATACTGAACCTGGTGTAACACCTTGAAAATACCCTAACAGTTTTATAACATGTTTAGGGTGTAAAATAAATTAAATTATATTTTTTCGGAGTTTAAATGGCTAAAAAAAAAAATGATAAAAACCCAGAAATTTTATAAGAGCCAAATAAATTTGGTAAAAATGTCAAATGAGGACCTAAGGGTTATAAATGAGGAGTGTAAATGTTAACATGAAAATGAAATGAAATGAAGTGAAAATGAAATGAAATGAAGTGAAAATGAAAGTGAAATGAAGCCCTAAAATGCAAAAAATGGGAAAAATAGGAATTAATGTGTAAGTTTTTATGCAAAAAATGGGAAAAATAGGAATTAATGTGCAAAAACATGGCCTTATGAAGGTTTAGAGTATTAAGACCAATTATTCATAGAATGAGAGCTTATTTAGGCATTTTTGGCTGGGCAAATCCAGTGAGATAAAAAGGGAGACGAGTGGGTGATTTATTCATGAGATCAAGAGTTTAAGTGATCAAGAAAGGAAGAAGAAGAAAGAAGAAAGCAAAGAGAAAGGAAGAGATTTAAAGGTAAGAAACCCCTTTTGTTTGGGTTTGGAGAAAAACCCTAGCTTTGTGTAAAATGTTCTTGGATGGTTTTAGTTCAGTTTGAGGTTGTTTTGCATTGTTTTGATTGGTTTGGATTGGTTTTGAGGAATTTTTGTGTAAAGGAAATGATGAAGTTTCAAAGGAGTTGTTGTCAAAATTTTTCAAAACCCCTGTTTTTGTTTTGGCTATAAGTTAAGTTATAATCATCCAAATTGAGTGATTCTAATTGGTAAAGAACCATAAGATCTAGAGCTACAAATTTATAGAAGGGACTAAAGCAAATTGTAGCTCTAAGGCTCCCAAATATGTGATTAAAGGTAAGTTTCGGGTAGTTAATGGGTATGCTTTGTTTTGCGTGTGGTCAGGTGTTAATGTAAGTTTGTTTCAATGATAATGCACCAAGATTCAAAATTATGAGTAAACTAGAATTCTAGGGGAATAATTTACTTGAAGGAAGTATATGCAATTTGTAACCCCAAAGTGCCCAAAAATATGTTAAAGTGGAGCTATGTGCAAGAACAATTTGATTATGCTTTGCAAATTGTAGCAGCTCTGACGTAAATCTAATAACTCAGCCTCCGCATCCAAATCGATGATTTCAATTGGAGAAGAAACCTTAGAACCATGATTCAAATGAGTAGAAGGGAACTCATTACCAATTTATAGAGTTAAGACCCCTAAAATTGAGAATAGTAAAACGAAAGGATGGGGGCATACCGACCAGTTTGGCCTTAAAATAATCGTAACTCGAAGGCCTGAGTGATCCAATGAGACTTCACTCTAATAAATTAGACTCATATAGCTATAATTTTCTTGAAGGAAGCATGAGCAAAATATGGCTCATGTGTCCCCAAAATGTTTTTCAAGTAAAGGTGTATTGGGTAGACATCAACCATAACCAAAAATCCTAGAATGCACAACCTGACTGGTCGTTTCTTGATATGGAATATTATGGACAGGTTGGTGACATGAATCTTGACCCAAGAACCAGATTCCAAGGATAATAATCGAAGAGCGACAACCTTTTTGGGTTTGTTCTTCACACTTCTTCCTTGTTTTGGTTTTGTGTTTTGTTTGACAAAATAAATCTAAAAGGTTTTATATGAATATGCATGTGTGTCTGCTTGAGCTATAAAATGAATTTAATTTCTGCTCTCCACTTCTTTCTCTCTATTTCTAAAATGTTTGGCTGATTATGAAATAAGTTGATTTATTTAAATGAATTACGATAAATTGCATATTGATTTGTTTTAAATTGATTTGATACAACTGATTGTGAAATGAATTGCAAAAAGAAAAAAATTGTATGAAGTATTGTTCAAGTATTTGATATAAATGTATATACACTATTGTAAATTTCTAAGAATGATTTGAGCGCCTAATAGAATGTTAATCAAGTAAATCTTAGTTAAGGATAAATTGGTATACCAGTCAAAATGAAAGCAAAGATTGCGACCGAACGTAATGATGTGTTACTCCGACCGCAGGCCAACGATGTGATTTCCGTGAGTGTTCACAAAATGATTTTAATAACTACCAACAACGAACGTGGACCGCGACCGTGTTATAAAACTTTATATAATCGCCTCGCAGTCACAGATCTGTGGTCGGGTGATTCGCATCCCGTGCACCGAAAGCATAGGTTAAATTCACTTAAGGGCAAAATGAAAAGAAAATTGTGAAATGCATGATTTGTGTTTTGAATGATTTATTGCATATGAAAATGCATATTAAACGACTAAGCAACCAGAATGAATGTATATGAATTTCAATATATGTATTGTATTGCTAAGATCATTCAAAAGGGTAAAATGACATTGTTTTAGAAAAAGCATGACTTGATTTAAATCAAACGGAAGAGAGTATTATATATAGGAACCATTAAGATGAAATGCTGAGTATGTTGTTTTTATCATCACAGAGGGCATCGTATGGAAAGACAGACCGAAGATCTTCGGGCGATCCTGCGCAGAGTCACCGTCAAATGTGAGGTGGAGCAGGCAATGCCCTACTTCATGCATATCATTTCATTCACATATTTTGTAATTATTTTACACTTAACCAAAGATGTAAAAGTCTTCAAAGAGGAAGATCGCTGCATTTTTTTTTTTTTTTATATCTTTTGAAGTATGGAAATGTATTTTACATAGAGGACAACTGTGGTGAAACCTCCATAAACATTTTGTAATTATATTTGAAAAGGCATCGAATGTCAATCGAAAATACGTTATTCAAGAACAATTATGGGCCCTTTTTAAATCAAGGAATGCTATTTACTTGACTAAACTATAGTTAAATCATGTTATAAAAGGGCGCGGGTGTGCTACAACTGGGCAACGACTTAACTAGTCAATCTCACAAATCAAAAGCCTTTTTCACCAAAAAGAGGACACGGTAATATTCTTATATAGACAGATCCGCCATTGTTACCCCTCAAAATCTCTATAATAGGTCTCACGGACTTCTTTCTTCCCATAACTTTTCTTGGTTAGTTCCTCCCACTATAACTATTGCAAGTCATAAACTGGTACTTCATGTTCTCTTGAATTTTTCAACTCAATGTTCAAACCTCTCAGGCCACAATAATCTTTGCCCTCGAATAGATCTTGCATTTGCTCAGACTCTTCTTGAACCGGGAGAACAAACCCAATGATCTCCGCTTCTTTGAGTCACTTTGGACAATTGCAATGCACACTTCGTGTTCACTTTGAAGAAACTGGTGGAATCGTCTTCATCTCCCGCAAACTTCACCGGAGTTCTCAAGAAATGCCAGGTACGGCGAATGTTGCCCAGCGTCAAAGGAGCAGAAACAATCCGCTTGAAATGATAGAAATTTCGTGAAGTTAGCCAATTCCCCACATTGCAATGTGCGAATAGCAACATGCTCCAGGTGAATCGCCATCTTCCGTGAGAACGCTGAACCAAATCCCACCCTCGTGGGTTCTATCATTTCCCGGATAAGGCTCAGAGAACTGGCTAATTTATCCAAGGCTTGACCCATATAACTCCTGAAACTCGCCTCAATACTCTAAATCTAGTTGGACCGTGATGCTTAATCCAGTTTAGGTAAAATATATTTTCTATTTTAAGGCCAAAATAGGTTATGGACAACTCCGAGATTTTCAAGTTAGGGATGTGCATTGGATGCGCATATATAAAAGTAATATTTCAGGAAGGTTTGTGTAGTATAACAAGATTTGGAGTTTTAATGCATGGAAAAATTGGTTATGGAAAGTTTAACGAGCAAGATGAGATGGGCGAGGGAGTTTGCACAAGAGTGAAGCTATCAGGTTAATGAAATGATCCACACAAGATAGATGATGGAGTGAAGGCGCCCACAATCAACTATGGATCTCGTTGATTGATGTCCTGACAAAGCACTTCGCCTACCATGAATCCACCCAGATGAGAAGCCACGAACCTGGGTCCCTCAAGGGAATCCACTGGCACCCAAGAGATAAGAGAACAAGAGAGAACTCTTAAAAAGATAAATCTGAAAATATTATTAAACTTAAACTGTTTGTTAAAAGACTACATTAGTGAGTTATATATGGCCATACTTTCTAAATCAAAAAGCAACTTCTACTTTAACTAGGAAAAGAAACTTTCTAAATTACAAAAAGCAACTTTAAAAGCAAACTTTCTAAAATAAACAAAACAAACTTTCTAAAATAAATAAAACAAATCTTCCTAAAAGGGATAGTAAAACAAAATCTTGGAGCAAATCTCATAAAGGGCAAATCTTTCTAAAACTAATATGGCGCCTCCACATCAGTTTGTCCAAGTCTCGACTAATGCTACTACTTTCCAAGGCCTAAATGAGGTCCAAAAAGGAGTTTTCACATGTATTCACGCGCCTTGACCTCCCTAATCCAATTCTTCAATAATAGCCAATTCCCAATGTTTGGTGTGTTTATAGAAGCCTCATCAAACCCCCTATAGTTGGAAAAAAGATTGGTCCAAGCCTCGCCCATGATAAGGCCTCAACCTTTAAATCTTGAATGTAGGCAAGATATTGCAATCACCGGGCAATTTAACCTTGTAAGCATTCTTATGATCTTCTTAATAATCTCTAAGAACCATCTATTCTTGTGCACAACTTGGAACACTCTCATCATGTGTAACCGAATCCATCCTCCCCGGATCAAATATCACCAAGTTGATAGCCTTCATGTTTGTCTTTCATATTGTTCCCACTCTGCCCTTGTTGAATCTTGCTTCCTCATGAATAAAATGTTGTTGAGTTTGGCAATCAAAACACATACTCCAAGATCCATCTTTTCATATGCACCAACATAGTGTGGGAACCACATAGAACTTTCACTCTCGAACAAGCCCTTTTCAAGAAAGTCAACAAACTTTGTGTTTTAAACTCTATGCTCCTTAGGGCTCCTTCAGAGGCTAGCTTATTAGAAAAACCAAACCCGTATGAGGTCTAGCTCGATGTTGAGTACCCTATGTGTGGAAAACCGTGTGGTATTTCTTTAGGCATTACTTCAACAAATTCTAATTGATTTTGCTTCTTGTGAGAATTCCTTTCACTTTCGGCTTCTTCAACCAAAGTCGTCACAGATCTGGAAATACTTTTGATTTCTAAAATCAAAATTTGACGGTAGTGAACTCTCTTCTCCTCATCTTCTCGATATGGTTAGATTCAACTACTTCTTCAACATCCAACTTAGATTTCATAAAGAAGTAGATTTATTCTCATCGCCTTCTTATTATGGTTAGATTCGATCAGTTGTCTAACATCTTCTTCCTTGGCTTCATCTTCCTCAATTAAGGCAAATCGCCTTTGGTTAGAATGTATCTAGAATCAATATGCCCCAACCCTTGGCACTTAAAACACGTCGACTTGTCAATTGTCAAGGCTCACTTTTCGCTCGAGCGTGCAGTTCTACCACTAGGATTCCAAGAATTAGAACCTCAACAAACCCTTCATTAGCCACACTCTTAGTTGTAGTAGAGTTTCCATACTTTTTTTAGTCCCAACTCAAAGCAAGTTTTCATCTACATCTTGAAGACTATTATACGGGGGTCAAAAAAATAACCCGAAGCAATACTGCATCTCTAAACCACAGCAATATGGGTGGGCTGCGTGATATTTCCTCAGCCTCTTGCAAGTCTCCTTGATAACAAGTTTACAAACTTAGTCGAATACTCCACACTCAAATCTCGCTTGTTTAAAGTTCCACTTCGAGGTAGATGTCTCACAGAGTTAAAGGGAAGGTACTTCCTTTTAGTTCTTCTTCATCTTCCTCAAGTTTGAATCTTCTTTTATCATCTCTTTCACTTGTCTCTTCATGTTTTTCCACCAAATAGAAGCATTCTGCACATCTTTGTAGCCACCAACTTCACTTTTCACGCCTGTGGAATCATAATACCTCAAAGACATGCTCCATCATATTAAGCCAATCCAAAAATTCATCAGGATCCATCCTTCCATCGAATTCTGGAATGTTAAATTTTGGATTAAATCTAAAGCCTTCATCATAGTTACCATGCCTCTTATAGTAATCTTCATTACGAGTAATAACAATCATACCTCCATGATAATCATAGTCTCGTACATACATACCTTTAGCTTTCTTGTGCCCCGAGAAACCTTGAGATTGACTAGAGGCTGCCAAAAGCTCTTCATAAAATCATGTCCTCCTTGGCTAGTGAAACGACTCAAATCGTATCTGAGATCTTGTCTCACAGCATCAAACACACCATTCAGTTATGATCGACCATCAATCCATGAGCTGATGATACCACTTTGATGCAAGGTTGGAGGCGAGTGATGGATGATCCAGTTTAGGTAAGTCAAAATATGGGGTTTAGGTAGTTTCTAAGGCCAAAATAGGTTATGGACAGATTTTGAGATTTTCTAAGTTAGGATGAATTGTTACTGTATATAAGGGAAAAGGGGTATTTAGGAAGGTTTTAGTAGTATGGAACAAGATTTGGAAAGTTTTGGGTTGAGGTTGAAAAATTGGTTATGGAAAGTTTGACGATAAGATGAGATGGTGAGAGAGTAGAGTTTGCAGTGGTTACTTATTGGATTAATGAAACGATCCACACAAGATAGATGATGGAGTGAAGGCGCCACGATCAGTATGGACGGGTTGATTGATAAAGCGGACAAGACTTAAGCCACCGAGGAATCCACCTAGGTATGAGAAGCCACGAACTCGTCCCCTGAGGGAGAATCCGCGAGATAAGAGAACAAGAGAGAACTCTTAAAGAGAAATCTGAAAATATTATTAAACTTGAACTGATTGTCAAAGACTACATTAGGGGTATATATAGCCTCTTACTTTCTAAATCAAAAAAGCAACTTCTACTTTAACTAGGAAAAGAAACTTTCTAAATTACAAAGAACAACTTCTACTTTAACTAGAAAAACTCTAAATTACAAAAGCAACTCTTAAAGAAAACTTTCTAAAATAAATAAAGCAAACTTTTCTAAAATAAATAAAACAAACTTTCCTAAAATAAATAAAGCAATCTTCTAAAAGGGATAAAACAAAATCTTGGAGCAAATCTCATAACAAATCTTTTCAAAATCAATATGGGTGCTCATCAAGATTTGTCCAAGTCTGACATTTTTGCCTTCCAAGGCCCAAATGAGGTCAAAAGGAGATTTCACATGTATTCAATGCGTCTTGACCTCCCCAATCCAATTCTTCAATAATTAGGGCTGAATTCCCAATGTTTGGTGTGTTTATAAAAGCTCCTGCATCAGGCTGGTTGCCCAAAAGGCTGCTAAGGAGCTTGTTGAACCTGTTGAGGAACTTGTTGAACCTGCTGATTCCTATTGCCATTCACTCCTGTAGGCGGCTCCATGATGCCCCCCGGGCCTTCATAGAAAGAAAATGCCCCCTTCATATTTTCCAAGCTATGTAAGTGGGTTAGTTTGAGCAAAATTCCTCTAAGGGGCTATGACTCTGACTGCATTAAGTATTTCCCCTGTTATGTTCTCTAGAGTACTACCTTCTCTCCTATGTGGAGGAAGGTATCTAACCTCTGCTTGCATAGGTGAGCAGTGAAATTCACCAGCTTCTCGTAGGTTCTCAGAATGCTTCCCCCCAAGTTCGTTAGAAAATTGCCTTTTAGGTTTAGAAGCAACCTCTTGCCTCGGTTGCATCCTTTCTCTAAGGTTGTTCAGGATGGATTGAGATTGATGCTTCATTTTTTCCATAAAGCCAGTCATGATCACTCATTGACTCTTTAATTCTTGCATGAGAGCTTGAAATTCATTAGAATTAATAAAGAAAATAATAGGCACATCTACATTACCTACACTCCTTCATTCCACTTGTTCAATAGGGCTGTTGGTCGTTCACGCTGTATGCATCTTAGAAAGGCCATCAGGTTTTTCTATCTGTTCCACCATGGTTGGAACTCTTCCTTCTATGTTAGCCTGCAGCATTAAATCATAGTGAAAACTCTGTTATCTTACTCCTCAATTTTGGTGGCATTCTTCAGCAAAAAGTGTGTCCCACCGTGGAATATACATAACTATAATACAAATAAAATAAAAATGTATCGATGTTCCATAAAGATGTGTCACATCGGGCATGCCAAAAATATGTTTGGTGGATTTTCTAATGGAACTCACCATAACATACAAAAAACACAAGAATTGGTGAATGCGTGAGCGTGCTAGGAAATTATAGTGTTTACGAACTAAAATTGTACCGAAATCAAACTTTTGTTCAAACGACAAATGAATCATCTAGTTCTCTTGATAGTTCCCTAGATTCTAAGTGAAAAATACCTTGAAAATTAGATTGCATGACTGAATTAAAAGCTAAGAAAAAAACTGAACGAACTAGCTTGAAAAATAGGAGATTTCAATACAGAATTAGACTAAAAATCAAATACTGAAGCAAGAAAGCTTTGAAGTGAGAAAATACTTGGAAAGAACATATTAAACTAAGACAAGAATCTAAATAAGACGCTGATGAACTTGTAGAAAAATAAGAGAAATGCTAAAATGCTCTTTCATTGGTTGTAAGTGTTTGAAAGTCGATCTTGAGTCTTTGAAAGTCGATATTGGATGGATAATTGTCGGTCTTTGATTATGAAAAATTCGGTCATTTGCTCTGATGGTTTGATTCCCTTTTATAGGCATTCATAAATAATTGCCCCACCTTCTCCAATAGTATGTGTTCTATTGAGTCTTGTTCGCAGTAAACTTTACGGCTGATAATATCTTTCGCGTCTTCTGTCGTGTTATGAGCTTGCTGGAGAAAAGAAATATCTTGTCTTTGTCTTTTCGAGATGAAGTCTGCACAATTCTCTATTGACAACTTCAACAACGTTTTTTTTTTTTTTAAATTTCATAAATATCCTTGGACCTTTCCATAGGTTGATTCTCACGGGCTTAGGTTTTTTTCGGATTGGATTCGACTTGATTTGGACTTGATATATCGATTCGTGATTTATTCTGGCTTTGAGTTGAAAATTTATTTTTAGTGTAAACAATAATATATGTATATATATTATATTTTAAAAATACTAATCTATGTTTTTAAAAAAATATTGAAACTAATGTGTCCTCATTAAAATCGTAATTGGTGACTAAAGTTTGAAATTCTTTTAAGTTAAAATCTTTTTTTTTTTGAAATATTTTAAGTTAAAATCTTAGCTGCTCACAATGGTTTTAATTTTTTTAAAGTTAAAACCGTAATCACTATCTATAATTTTAAGCATTATAAATTGATATTTAAAAAGAAAAAGTATTATTTTAAAACAAAACTCCAATATTTTTCCATCCTATATTTCTTGAAAGGAAAGCACTCTTCGAATAGTGCCAAACACGTACTTAGGCGTGAAGTTAGAGCCGTGTACTTTTCTAATTTTGACTGCTACCGGATATTGTTGACTAGGGCCTGCTAAATCTAGTCAGTCAAACAGACTTTATTAAATTAAATTAAATAGTCCTTTAAAAAATAAATAAATTATAGCTTAAAAAAGAACATAAGGGATATATCGAGACTTTAATTAAAAAAAAAAATTGACTTTCGTCGTCATATTAATAGCGACATGGCGTGTTGTAGAATTTTTTTAAAAAAATAATTGAAATGATTTAAAAAAAAAAAAAGAGATAATAATATTAAAGAATAGTCAATGTTAATATTGCTCCTAGAAATCCCTTTTAATTTAAAAAGCGTTTATTAAAAATATACGATAAAATTTAAGAAATAATTTAATATTTTTTTTTACTATTAAAAGATCATTTGTTTTCTGAAGTAATAATTTACAGATCATTACTTTAAAATAAATATTCTCAATAAAAATATATTAATATTATGAAATCAACTCCATTTTTTGTAATATTTCTTGAAAAAAATTGAAAAATGGTTAGTTAAACCAATTTTTTTGCATTCCTTTATTTTGGAAAAATAAATAAATAATAGGTTAAAATATCTCATATTCCTAAATAACTATTATTTTACAAAACATCATAAAATATTGTCGAGCTAAAAATTATTTTTGGAAACGGATAATAGTGTATTATATTTATTTTACTTGATATGGAAACAAATTATTGAAATTAGCAAGATGTTGAAGCCCATGAAACAAAACGAGCCAACTCAGCCCCAGCCCCCGTCTGCAGCAAGTACGTAGACCCTAGATTTAGACAGCAAGAGGAAGAATACAAATTTGTAAGAATTTTTAAATAATTGCATGGGACTGAATTAGAAAAGTTATATGTTAACAGTTTAGTAAGGGAATCAGTGGTGAAATCATGATCGGTCGTATCAAACAGTCTAATCATGTTTTATTTATTTATTTATTTATTGACTTTTATTAACTTGCATTCCATCCTCTCCTCTGCTCTTGGATTTTTGAACCTAGGATGGAGCCAGATCTATGATCTAATCCTGTTTTAAAAACAATTATAAATTTTGACCTTAAATGAAGAAAAAAAGAATAAGATCGTTTGTTTTTTTTTATTTAATATTGAATAAATTTTTTTTGTTTAATATCAAAAAATATTTAATAGTATTAAATATTAAGTTATTTATTTTTTAATATTATATAGTGAGTAAGAATAATAATGAGACATATTATTTTGGGGTTTCGTCTTAATCTATTTTTAATGGGACGGGTTTAGTTTAATAGTAATTGAGTTTTTAACGTGTTTGAATTTATTTTCTCAAATTTGAGACGAGTTTGAGATAGGTTCAAGTATTGTTACTCCCACCATGCTTCGATTGTATTTTCAAAATAATTTATTATTATTTTATTTTATACTTTAATATAAATAATAATAATAATAATAATAATTAGAATGTTTTTTGATAAATAATTTATAAAAATTCATAATATTTTTATTTTTTATGAAATATATTAATTTTAATATAATATTAATAAAAGATAAATATAAAAAATTAAAATAAAAAATAAAAGCAAAAATAAAATGTAAATGTGGCGGGTTTGAGAATTTTCTTATGTATGGGGTCGTTTAATTTTTTAAATAAAACGAGTTTAGGAGTGAAAAAAAATAAACAATAGGATCGGATGAGCCACCCATCACAATCATAAGATTTAATGAATTTTAGTAGAGTGTTCTTCATGCTAACGATATGAAGCGATGATAAAGTTTTTTTATTTTGATGAGAAAAATGATTTTTTGAATAGAAAAGTAAAATATTTTCGTTTTTAATTCGGGCGTTTTTAAATTTTTAATAATAAAGTCGTAAAAATTTTAAAAAATAAATAGATACCCAATAATAAAAGCTATTTAATTTTTAGCGTTAATCAAAAACAAACTGCCGTACAGCAGATACAAGAGATAAGCCTGCAGTGCCAGTGAATACACATTCCAAAAATAGAGGCGAGCTATTGTCAATTTTGAGGCCCAAACTGGTTGGATTCAACCCCTTTCACATGGTGTCTGATGCAGACATTTTGTATGTTTCTAGAATCTCTCTACATTTATTGTCCTTACCATAATGCCATTACTGTCTTTTCGTTTTCTCTAAATTTTCTGCCCGATACGTTCCGATTATTTGTTATTATGTATTCGATTGCACTGCAACAATAGAAAAAATAATAATAATAATTTAGAAAATTTTTAAATCGGTGTATTTGAACGTTGTGTTCTAATAATAGGAATAATATGTGGTACATTTTTATAGAAAATGAGATTCTGGTGAAAATTTTCCTTCTCCTTATGAGTTTGAGAACAAAATACTCATAAATCAAAGTAAGAAAATAAAAGTAGAAGATGATTTAGACAAAACTTGATATAGTTATTTGGAATTTTTTTTTATCATATTCCACGTTGAATTGAGGGAATATTTCTAACATTATATAAATACAGGTTCACTTTTCGGAAGGTTATGTTTGGAATTAAGAAAGTATTAGGGAAACACAAAAAAAATTAATTTTTTTTTCATATTTGATTTTAGTGTGGAAAATATGAAAGAAAATAAAATATAAATAGAATTCCTCTAAATTTTTACATATTTTTAAATTTCTTAGTCTTTATATAATAAAGAGAAAAAAATAAAATAAATTTAAATAAACATATAGAATTAATTTATCAAGCTTAAACTTATTTTTCAGTTTTTTTTCCAAATTTTCTTTTTTTTTATTTTTCTTCTCTAAAGTTGGATCCTGAATAATATTTATGTAGTCAGGGTGCAGTTAGTTACAATGTTGAAAAATTGTATTTAAAATTGTTGTATATATTTATGGAATCACTGGAGCCACTCATTTTTCTTATGTAATAAATGATTTAGACGGGTAAAACTTATTCAATTAAACATAGATAACAAATCAGATTATGATCGTCAGTATATGTTTGTAGAACTAGAATAATAGGTATTTTAGTTACTATAGTATTTTCAAATTTGCATGCTTTAAATCGATAACTTAGGTGCTATTTCATCATTTATGGTTTTTAATGATTTAATATATGCGTTTTTAATAACCTGGATGTCGTTTTATCTTCTATGATTTTTAAAGATTTGATATCTTCATTTATATCGATGTAATGCTAGTTTGAATCAATGAAGTTATTTTCTTTAATTTTTTTATGGAATGCAATTGTGTTCCAAAAGTTTAAATATATTTAACTTATTTTTAGGTTTTTAATATTTTTAAAGAATAATTTATATTGCACTGTTTTATTTTTAATATTTATGTAACTATTTTTTTAAAGTATTCTTACTTTTATATTTAATATTTTTGATTATTTGTTTCAGAAAACTAAAATATGCTTGTAGAGAAGGTTTAATTTTATGTATTTAGGAACATAAAATTATTTTTTATTTGTTCTTGAAATTTTTTTTTTTTTTTTTTTTTGCCAATACACTAAAATATTTGTTTTTGTACAGGATTGGCCATGCGGTCACATGGGTTGCTATGTCTGGCTCTCTCCCATCTTTATATAGGTCTCTTTCTTTAATAGTGTGTCCAACGATATAAATGTAACCATACACATCAAGGGCTAAGCCAAATTAAAAGTTAGGCATAAGATGTGAAAGAGAAAGAAATATCTTATAATTTTCCTTAAAACATTCAAGTATAATAAAATGTATTTTGATGTTTTTTTCCTTAAGAAAGGTAATTTCAAAATCACTAAAATTTTTATTTATAAAAAAGACTCATTCCCTATTCATATGAGATGAAATCTTGAGCAATTATTATTATTATCATTTTTACATCATTTATTTTGTATATTATGTTGTAGCATATATTCTCAAAAGGATTCGATATCGATCTCCCATAATTCATTTTACCCTTTTACAATCTGAGGGATACCTAATTGACAATCCTGAGCAATTATAAATGTAAAAGTTTGAAGGGAGAGAAAATAAAGCAATAATTATGTTCTTGTATGAGAAAGGACATCTCATCTCATGGAGAACCAAAAAGGCGATTTATGAGTATGAGGTTTTCTTTTGTATTAATTTTGGAACCAAATGACCTTTTAATAGAAAAAATTGGGAAGCAACCAAAAGTTTTCTAAAAAATAAAATAATGGATTTAATGAATAATACTTAAAATAATATGATTTTTGGCTTGGGTTGTCTTGGGCTTTGTTACCCTGGATCTCAATCCCATTGGCGTGCATGTTTTATGGAAAAATGGAGTGCGGAGCTAATATGACAATAACAAAATAAATGATTTTTCTATAAAATTTTGAAATCTCAGGGCAATTTATCATATGGAAACCTCGTGACATGTAAAATTTCCTTAAAATATTTTTATCGCAAAAAATCAATAAAATATCTTTAATATATCCCAATATTTTCAACCCACCTTTAGAGTTTGGTGAAGTCATAACTACTCAATATCTAAGACTATAACTATAATATCCATAATTAAAAAAGAAAAAAAAGAAAAAAAAAGAGGAGGAAATAAAAGGGCTTGTTTTGCAATTTCTTAAAGTTAGAAGAGTCTCTTTACTAATATAAGGATGTTTTGCTAAAAGAGGGTTTTCCTACGTAATTCTAACTTTATTCATCATTTTTTTTCTCTCAAGGAGAGGAGAGATGAGTTAGGGTTTCAAAAAGAGTGACTTCAAGTTTCAAGAAACATCAACCCAAAATAAGTATTTTTTTCCCCTCTTGATTCTTAGTAGTTAGGGTTTTCAAATATTTAGATTTGCAAGCCTAGGGCTTTCTAAAACTTGAAAACATGAAACCCTATAAATGATTAGAATGCATATAGTAAAGAAACTTGATTAGGGTTTGATGTTTGATGTATTTAGGCAAATTCTCACTCTTGGAAACTTAGATTTGAAAAATCTAAGATTACTTCAACCTTCAAGTATGAAACCCTAGGAATGTAGGAAAGAGATAATATTGAGAAATTTGTTTGAGAATTGGTATTTGATGTATTTGGTAGTTCTTAGACTATCAAACTTTGGATTTGAAACCCTAAAGGATTTCCTATAAGTTACAAAGAACCACTTGTTCATAAAAGATTTGGGAATTTCAACCAAAAACCATGTTGTATGATAAAATCCCTAATTTTGGGGATTTAAAGAATTGATAGAGTTGGAAAATGGGTGATGTTGAGGCTTTTGTGGAAAATGACCTAATTTATTTGAAATTCTCAAGCTAAAGAGCCTTTGAGATTTAAATATTTTGGTTCATATAAAAGAAAATTAGGAAATTATTTTTTGTCTGATAGGATGTTATTCATATTATTTAGGTGATTTGTGACTCCTTGAGGCTTCTTGGTTTTTTGCTAGTACCTTGGAATATCGAGTAAGGAAGATTAATGCAACTTTTCTTACAAGACAAAATATTTGGTTAGTATATGTGAATATGAGTTTTGAAATTTTCTATTTATTTAAATCACATGCATGGATCAAATACGTGTTTTTTTATGGAAAATGGATTTGAAAATGTTTACGGTAAATATTGAAAGTTATGGAGAAATGCTTTTGTATTTTTGTGAAATTGGAAACATGAAGAAATATGTAATTTTGGTCTACACCCCTATCACGAAGATAACTGATAATAATTCATGTCATGAATAGGTATAAACTTGACAAATATGACCCAATTTTGGTTTAAGGAAATGAAGAAAACTATGTTATATCTCAAATTTTGAGAATTTTAAAGTACTTGATCCATGAAATTGTATTAAAATTCTTTATTGGGTTTTTATCTCACTCTTTATTATTGATCATTTTCAGGCACCTTAGACATTGACGATGAGTGATGGCTTGCAGGCAGGATTTGAGAGTCGGTAACTTTTTTGGATTAGTGTTTTGTTAGAAAGACATGTGATTGCCGACTACTTGTTGTTTTGGGATTGAATGTTCAGAATCATTGGAGAATTTATGTTGCTAGAATGTTACGTTTTGAGATTATTTTTGAAGAATTTATTTTGTTGGGGGATGTTAGCTTAATGATATGTTGTCATACTTTAAGGAAGAATTTATGTCATTGGAAATTGTTGTTTTTTTTACGAAGTTAGTTTAAATTTTTGTAAGTATATTAAAGACAAACAGGATTCCAAAGCAGGAATTTTGAAGGTGTTGTTTACAGGAGGGTTTTAGTGCCCTATATGTGAATTGGTAATAGCACCCTTAGTTCAGAGTTGAGGTGTTATAGAATGGTATCAGAGCATAAGGATAAGATCCTATAGATTGTTAGAGTAGATGGGTTGAGTTAGATTGAGTGACGAAAATTATTTGTTATTACTATTATTATTATTTTTATATATATGCAATTAGTTTCATTGAAGAACTACTTTCGTATCTTTATTGCATTTTTTTTTCTGATATGTCTTGAGATGATAGGTGGAAGCAGGCTCAAAGGTACCATTTCTTCTCACTGCAGGCATCAGACAATGCTTCTAACTATTGAAAACCCGAGTATTCCTCCTAGGGTCACTGAACAAGTGGAGGCACCTCCAACAACAAATAAGGAACAGCCCGCATGCCAAGTAATCGGGGAGATTGATCGAGATTCAAACTCTGTGTCGCAGAAATCAAGTTTGCCGAGGCACGTTTCCAGTTTTTAAGAGTCAAACACAAGGCTAGTCATCTATGACTAGTGGGAGTACCTTCGAGTAGTTTAAGAAGTTGAACCCTCCTACTTTTAAATAAGAATTTGATCTAATAGTAGCGAAATCATGGACTCTCGATCTTGAAAAGTACTTTGATGTTTTGAATTGCTCTGAGATGCAAAAAGTTGTGTTTGCTACTTTTATGCTTAGTGGCGAGGCGAAACATTAGTGGAGGATGGAGAAAAGACTTTTAGGGACTGAGGAACCATTAGTATGGGATAAGTTTAAAGAAGTCTTCTTTAAAAAATACTTCCCAAGGAGTGTGCGTTGCCAAAAGGAATCCGAGTTCATAAGTTAAGATAGAGCAATATGACAGTTGCGGAGTATAAGACTAAGTTTACTCCGTTGCCCCGTTTTGCATCCGACCTTATATCTATTGAGGAATGAAAAGCCTTTCATTTTCAAGAAGGTTTGAGTCCATTGCTGATAAGCTTCCTTCATGTTGGAAACCTATTCGTATGGTACAGTGCTCCTCATAATTGTAAAGGAGTGCCAAGGAACTCCAACAGTACAGGGAGCAACACAAGAGAGGTAGATCTAATTATCATCAAGGTGTTCAAACACAGAAAAGGACAAGTACTTCATGAGATAAGGTTGTTAGACCAACTCATGAAGTAGGGAAAGATAAGGTCACTCCATATAGTAAGTGCAGCCAACAACATGGTGGTACTGTGTGCTACAAAGAGATTGGTGCATGCTTTAATTGTGGTGAACGTGGTAATTTTGTTTGAGATTTCCCATGAACATAGGATTCTCAAGCATAGAAACCAGATGATGGAAAGCCTAGGCCAAGGACCCAAGGGAGAGTGCTTGCCATGGCAAACAAAGATTCTGAAGCCTCATTAGAGGTTGTCATAGGTATTATTAAGTTTCATTCCCAACTAATTAGAGTGCTTATTGATCCAGGAGCTACCTATTCTTTTATTTGTGCTTCTCTTATAGATTTGTTGGGCTTAACTACTAGATTGCTACAATTTGATATGCTTGTCTCTACACCAATTGGGAAATCCTTTCTGCCTACCAAAGTTGTTAAGAATGATAGTATTGTGTTTGGGGGTAGAGAACTGCATGTGGACTTGATATTGTTGCAATTACATGATTTTGATATCATATTGGGAATGGATTGGCTAGCAACTCACCATGCCCTAGTTGATTATTTTGCTAAGAGGGTAACCTTTCATATTCCGGTACAACCTGAATTTTTTTTTGAAGGGATCTTTAGTGATACTCTTATTCAATATATTTTGGTTATGAAGGCTCAATCCTTACACAAGAAAGGTTACCGAGGATATTTGACTTATGTTGTGGGAAATGATAAGGATGTGAAATTGGATGATATTCCTATAGTAAGAGATTATCCCGATGTATTTCCTAAGGAATTACTTGGACTACCACCAAAAAGGGAAGTTGAATTCACCATTGAGTTAGTGCAGGAATAACACCTATCTCAAAAGAACCTTACCGAATGGCTCCTTTAAAGCTCAAGGAGCTAAAAGCACAATTGTATGAAATGCTTGATAGAGGTTTTATTAGACCTAGTGAATCCCCTTAGGGAGCCCCAGTGTTCTTTGTTAAGAAAAAGGATGGGAATTTGAGATTATGTATTGATTTCAGGGAGTTGAATAAGATGACAGTTAAGAACAAATATCCATTGCTCAGGATTGATGACCTGTTTGATCAGTTACAAGGGTCTTGTGTTTTCTCTAAGATAGATCTTAGATCTGGGTATTATCAGCTTAGGGTGAAGGGTGAAGACATATTAAAGATTGCTTTTTGTACTAGATGTGGGCATTATGAGTTTTTAGTGATGCCATTTAGTTTGACTAATGCCCCTACCGCTTTTATGTATTTAATGAATAGGGTTTTTAAACCTTGTCTGGATCAATTTGTGGTGGTCTTCATAGATGATATTCTAGTGTATTCAAAGAATAAAGAAGAACATGAGAAGTACTTACGTGTTATTCTTCAAACCCTAAAGAAGCACCAACTTTTTGCTAAGCTTAAGAAGTGTGAGTTCTGGCTTGATCAAATTTCCTTTCTTGGTCATCTAGTTTCCAAGGATGGAATTTTAGTAGAACCAAGCAAAGTAGAAGCAACGTTGAGATGGAGGAGGCCTACCACATTGTTTGAGGTTAGAAGTGTCACACCCCCAACCCTAGCCTAGGCGGATAAAGGGGGTGTGAAACTTTACTGGAATTCTTTACTTACTTTTTCAGACATTGGTGGACCTAAGTCTTATAACTGAATCAAAATATAATATACAAAGATATAAAATAAAACTACCACCGTAGTGGTGTTTACAGTGTCAATACATACAGTCCTGAGTCCCATTTACATATATATATACAAAAACTGTACATTTACATTTACATAATTAAAGCCCAAAACCTATCGTGATGGACTCCTACTAGTTTGTTGCCCAAAGAAGATACTAAGATCGTGGGACATCCTCCTTGTACCCTACATGGATTAAAACTCGTATGTTTAACGCTTAGTGGGAAAACATATGACTCTATACGTATACACATGCACTAATACTCATTTACAAAAGAAGTATATAACACAGATATATAGTACAGATATCGAATTTTTTCATGAATTCATATAACAAAACTTTTATACACATACTTATACTTATAGCGTGACTTATACTTGTTCGCATCTCCGTGAGGAGTTAAAGAGCGTGACGGAGGTACTCAGGGAACTACAAGAGCTTATATTTGTACATCGTACCGCAGTACATTCGCAGCAGAACGATGTACATTACTTTACTCTTTATTCGTTATTCTAATTTTATCATATAATTGCTCGACTACCAGACTAGTTATAAGAAATGAGTAGACACATCACAATAAGTTCGAAGGTACTAGATAGTACCGAGGTGTCAGAGTAATGTGCCAGAGTGTCGGTTAATCGACAAAGAGTGTCGCTGCACTAATCAGAGAGTACCGGTTATTAAATGTGCCAGCACTACTAAAGTGTCACACACTAATCGGGAGTACCGAAGTACTATACGCGGCTCCGCTCCACGCAATGCAGGTGTCGTGTCATTCAACATCCGCCTTAGGAAGTCCCTATAATTATATGTGTCTCAGAACTTACTATCTTATCATAAAGGCATTGTTTGTTTCGCCGAGGCTAGCGAGTACTAGCCTAATTTTTCCTTACCTTTACAGCCATGAATGGACCTTTCATACATTTATGTTCCTTATTAGTCTAATAGACAAGTCCCCTGAATAACTAATAAAAAACATGACAAAAACACATAACCGTAATAGTGCTGCTTTCATGGCATAACACCGGCTATGCCGTGGCGTAGCCTTCGCCGCAGCTTTGCTAGCTCGGCGCATTTCGAGGCTCATTCCGCTTCCTCCTGGCCAATGCGCCACGACGTGACATAAAGATGCCCGGGGCGTGACACGCCACGCCGGTGTGGACTTATGTCGGTCGCTGCGGATACCTACACCGGTACTACTTCAATCTCCGCACTGCTCCGTGATTTGTCGATTTTGTCCATTTTTCCAAAAATCCAACCAAAAACTCCAAAATAATCTAAAAGCATTACTGAAAACGACTCCCAAATGGTTCATAACCCAAACATAAACACAAGACGAGAATTTAACAGGATTCTTAACACCCAACAAGTATTCATACTCTAAACACCTCAAACCCAAGCTCAAGGAGGAATTTCCTACACCCAAGCAAATAACCTACATGAATCCCCACAAATCCATAGAAATCCTAATTTCCAAGCTTATCTATACATATTCTTACAAGTTCCAACCCAATAACTTCCACAAACACATGTAATGGTGGGTTAGAACTTCTCATAGCAAAACCCTGGACAAATAACTGGATCAAGAATTCAAGAATCCATACAAAAGTTCACAAATCCATACAAACCCATAGTAATCTATACCTGAAATTCTCTTCTCCTTCTTCTCCTTCCTCTTTTTCTTCTCTTCACGTAGAAACCCTAGCACTCATTCTCACCAGGATTTTTTGCTCAAATCATAAGACCAAGTGGGTTCCTAATTTCTATTTGATTTTCCTTTCCCTAATTATAATTTGGTCCTTAAACTCCATTCTATTTGCACCACAACTTATGCCATTTCTATAATAGCATATCATTCTTATATTATGACTTTGTGTCCCGCTTTTGACAAGTTACAATGCACTTACTTATTTCCAAGTTGCTCGCTTTTCATGTTTTGAATTTAAATTACGAAAATTCAAATTATAATTTCCATAAAATAATTCCTAAACATAAGCTGAAATGACTAGGGTATATTTTGGGGTGTTACAACCTCCCCCCTTAAAATAAATTTTGTCCTCGAAATTACCCTGGGAATCGAAGAGCCGAGGGTAATCAGATTCATCAAGCCGATTATAGTTCATGTCGCTTCTTCCATACTCGTGGATGTTGCTAAAGCACCTTGCCGTAGGGACTCGCTTGTTCCAGAATCGTTTTATTTCACTGATCTAGAATAGCTGGGCCTCTTCATCGAAGTGAAATCTTCAGACTTCATATCTTCGCGACTAGTGTGTGGTGATGTGTCAACGATATCTCCAAGCATAGATTACAATATATCATGTAATTTGGCTAACTCCAGAGGGAGTGCCAATGAATCTTGGACTCAGTTTTCCTTTTCTTCAAAAGCATAGTATCTTTTTCCACGGAGATAATTTTAAAAACACTTTGTCTCCAACTTCATACTCTATATCCTTTCTCTTCAAATTAGCATAAGACCTTGTTTATCATCGATGTACTTTAACCTCGCCTCAATAATTTGAACTTTTTCTTCCGTGTCTTTTACTAAATCAGGATCAATAATCTTATGCTCGTCCAACTCCATCTAACACGTAGGAGTTCTACATCTTCTTCCATAAAAAGCTTCATACGGGGCCATCCCAATACTGGACTGATAACTGTTGTTATAGGCAAATTCCATGAGAGGGATATACCTATCCTAACTTCCTGTAGTGCCCAATACACAGCCTCAAGCATATCTTCCAACACTAATCACTATTTCGCATCGTCCATCCGCTTTCAGGATGGAAAGCAAAGGCAAAATTAAGTCTCGTATCAAAGTCGATCGTAATTCCTTCCGCAGAACTCGACGAAACCATGGATCGCGGCCGACACATCAATAAGGGAATCCCATGCACTCGACACTCACCACATAAAGTTCCGCGATCGATCCATGGAGTAGTAAAGTTCCGACCTGAGGGAAGGATGCACTTGGTCAATATGTCCACAATTACCCAACCGCATCATGTTTCCTTCATGAGGGTAAGTAAACCTGATACGAAATCCATAGTAATGTTATCCCAATTTAATGGGGAATTGGAAGGGGGATTCAATAAACCGGATTTACCTTAGTGTTCGCTTTTACTTATTTGGGACACGTCGGCGCACGTACTGTAAATGTCCTTTTCATCCCTCACACCAATAGTAATTTTTCATATCCCGCATCAATACACATCCTAAACCACCCTCGAAGCATCACCGCACATAGCATAATCCCTACCAAGTAGTCAATCAACATCGTGCTTCAACCAGTATTTCTTTTAACCTTTCAAGCTAGATTGACACTTATCATCCCACTCAAACTTCACTCCTTTCCGGAATAATCTTGTAAGTGAGGATACTATAACTGAAAATCCTTGTACAAATCTCCAATAATAACCTGCTAAGCCTAAGAAACTTCTCACCTCGATTACATTTCGAGGAGGTTTCCAATTCATGACTGTTTCAATTTTCACTGGGTCCACTTTAATACCTTCAGCAGATACAATATGACCTAGGAATGACACTTCCTTAAGCTAAAAATCACATTTACTTAACTTTGCAAATAACTGATTCTCTCTCAAACTTTGCAATGCTATCCTCAAATGGTGTTCATGTTCCTGTGCATCTTTAGAATACACTAGGATGTCATCAATAAATACCACAACAAATTGATCCAAATAGGGGTGGAAAACCCTATTCATCAAGTCCATAAATGCAGCCGGAGCATTGGTCAACCCAAATGACATTACTAAAAACTCATAATGGCCATAACTAGTTCTGAAAGCTGTTTTCGGGACATCGACCTCTTTTATCCGAAGTTGATAATATCCCGAGCGCAAGTCTATCTTCGAAAAGACACTCGCTCCTTTCAACTGATCAAATAAATCCTCTCTTCTTGGCAACATATACTTATTCTTAACTATCACTTTGTTTATTTGTCGGTAGTCAATGCACATCGAAAGAGTGCCATATTTCTTCTTAACAAATAAAACTATCGCACCCTGGGCGCGACACCAGTCGGATCTAAACCCTTATGCAATAGCTTTTAGTTGAGTCTTCAACTCTTTTCGGGGCTCAAATGAGCCATACTAGCAGGTGCCCCCTAACAGGAGTCGTTCCCTATACTACCAACAGAGATCCAATTTCTTTCGGGTGGTACTCCCTGCACTCGGGAAAACACATCGTGAACTCCCAAATCCCAAGAATATTTCTCAAATTCACTTGCTCTCTTTTGGGAGCTAAGAATCAAAGCCAAAAGGCTTCACAACCTTTTCCGAGAAACGTCTGCCTCCATAGTCGAAATAACTTTCTGCATTGATTCGCATCGATACCTCGCATCAAGCATTTCGATAGTCAACATTTAAGCAGTGACTACTTTATCACAATCAACTACTACCGATGTTCGATAACCAATCCATTCCCCATTATCAAATCAAACTCATGAAAAGGCAAAGAAATTCAGATCAATCGAGAATTCTCATCATGTACCAACAGGGACAATTCTTACACACTTAGGTCGACTTCTAAGACTATGTCTTAGAGGACTTGTAATAAGTAGTCGTAAGCTAACAACTCCCATCAAGGCAATTTATCACTCATTTGTTCCATGCATACATATGAATGCAGAGCCCTGGGATCAATTAAAGCATGTTAATATCAAAGAGAGGAAAGTACCATCAATAACCTCGATATGTCCTATCTTCACGAGCTCATAGCATAAGCTCCTGGCCGGGTCAGAGCGTGGACGATTCACCGTCAAGCACTACCTCTTCCTTTTGTGAACCACTTCGTCCTCTACCCCTACTCTGAGTCTGTGGAGGTACATTTGACCCTCCTCTACCACTTCCTTGAGGATTTCTTGAACTTCCCGATCCTCACGGACAGTTGGCTATCACATGATCAGTGCTCCCGCACCGGAAACACCCCCCAGTTACTCATCTACACAAACCACAATGATTTCCATAGCAATGCGGGCATGTAGGTCTTTCCTTTTGTTTGGTTGAGGTGCCTCGATCGGAACCTTGTGTCATGGTAGG
Source organism: Tetrastigma voinierianum (assembly GCA_016808115.1). NCBI lineage: Eukaryota > Viridiplantae > Streptophyta > Magnoliopsida > Vitales > Vitaceae > Tetrastigma > Tetrastigma voinierianum. The sequence goes on along the minus strand of JAEQBH010000243.1, from coordinate 496,826 downwards.
TCCTTGTCTCCTATCCCTTGTAGCCGAACCCTATACTGAATCAACTTGTAACTCTCTAGGTCTTTTTCCAAGAGGAACCCCTCTCGAGAACTTTTTCTTCTTTCTTCGACTCCTTCATTTCAACTTCTCAATTTTTATAGCCACTATTTCAGCTAATAAAATTGAAAACTCAGAGCGGGCAATAGCCGTGAGGTACTCTGATGATTCCAATGTAAGCCCTCCTCAAACTCCGTCTACATCTGAATTTTTCAGAAGAATGATTCGTGCATATTTACTAAGATCGCGAATTTTTTCATATTCAACTATCATTTTCAGTTTCTTGTTCTTAACTGTCACTTTGTTTATTTGCCGGTAGTCAATGCACATCTAAAGAGTGCCATATTTCTTCTTAACAAATAAAACCGACGCACCCCAAGGTGAGACATCAGTCGATCTAAACCCTATGCAATAGCTGTGAGTCGAAGTCTTCAACTCTTTAGTTCGCTTGTAACATACCTGCAGGTGCTCAGTAAATGTGAGTCGCTCCCCTATACTACTAACAGAGAGATCTACTTTCTCAGTGGTACTCCCAGAATTCCGAGAACACATCGTGGAACTCCCTAATCCCAAGAATATTTCAAATTCACTGCTTCTCTTTGAGTCAAGAATCAAAGCCAAAAAGGCTTCACAACCTTTTCTCGAGAAAACGCTTCAAGCCCATAGCCGAAATAACTTTCTGCATTGATTCGTACTCATACTCTCGTGCATCAAGCATTTCCATAGGTCGAACATTTAAGCAGGACTACTTTCTTATCACAATCAACTATGGCCCGATGTTTGGATAACCAATCCATTCCCATTATCAAATCAAACTCATGAAAAGGCAAAGAAATTAGATCAATCGAGAATTCCCTATCATGTACCAATAGGGGACAATTCTTATACATGAGGTTGACTCTAACACTATGCCCTAGAGGACTTGTAATAAGTAGGTCGTAAGCTAACAACTCTACTGAAGGCAATTTATCACTCATTTGTTCCATGCATATATATGAATGCGTAGAGCCCGGATCAATTAAAGCATACAAGTCAATATCAAAGAGAGTGAAAGTACCATCAATAACCCTCGATATGTCCGGATCTTCACGGCAGCCTCAGCATAAGCTTCTCCTGGATTTGGCTATTAAAGAACAGGACGATTCACCCGCCTCCGAAGCACCACTCTTCCTGGAACCACTTGGCCCCACCCTACTGGAAATCCGTGGAGGTACACTGACCCTCCCTACCACTTCCCTTGGAGGATTTCTAGAACTTCCCAATCCTCGCGACAGCCACATTCACATGATCGCGTTCTCGCGACCTAAAACACCCCCCAGCCACTGGGCCCGCACAAACTATAATGATTTCCATAGCAATGAGGGCATGTAGGTCTTTCCTTTTGTCCGGTTGAGGTGCCTCGACCGGAACCTTGTGTCATGGTAGGTCCTTGTCTCCTATCCCTTGTAGCTGAACCCTATACTGAATCAACTTGTAACTCTCAGTCTTCGAAGAGGAACCCCCTTCGAACTTTTTCTCTTTCTTTCTTTTCTCGACTCATCATTTCAGATTTCTCAATTTTTATAGCCACAGACTAGCTAATAAAAATTGATAACCTAGCTAAGTAATAAATTATGGAGGTACCTTTGATGGACTCATGTAAACCCTCCTCAAACTGCTTCACATCTGGAATTTTTCCCAGAAGAATGGATTCCTGCAGCATATTTACTAAGACTATTGAATCTTTCATATTCAGCCACCGTCGCTCTTTGTCCTAGAGCTCAAGAACGTTTCCATTTTGACTCCTTGTACTCATCAGTGACATACTTCATATTAAACTTTGTGACGAAGTAGTCCCATGTAATTCTGATCTCGAGCCAAAGGATTTCAAAACCAGCCTTCCACTAATCATGTCGCACCTCGGCAAAGAATGAAAACCGCACTTGTGGCCTTTTGGTCCACAGTAGACATCTCACTTCATCTGGGAGCCCTTTCTAGTTTTTCTGCCAAACCCGGCTTTTATCGAACTCTTCCATACTCACTACGGAATTCCTTCCACCCATGCTTCTTAATAACCACTCTGAGCTCGAGGTCGTGAGCTCCATCTGCAGACCCCGCCATATTCCTGAGAGATTTTTACCAATGTCAAGCCAAGCATATTCATTTGTCGCGAACTCCATCGACTAAGACGATTGATCCAAAGGATAATAAGCCAAATTGCTTCCATCTACCACTTCCCGAGGTGATCCATTCTAGATACAAAACAAGGACATCCTGACAGCCAATGATATTACTATGTAGGTACATCCTTAATCTAAGACTCTTCCAGAAATGCGTAAACCTAGGCTCTGATACTAACTTGTCACACCCTCAACCACTGCCTAAGCGGATGAAGGGGGCGCGAAACTTTATCGACTTCTTATTGCTTTTTCGTACATTGCGACTCCAAGTCTTATAACCGAATCAAAATATCATATACAAAGATACAATAAAACTACCAATCGTAAAGGGTGTTTACAAAGGTCAATACATACAAATTCGAGTCCTATTTACATGTACATATACAAAAACTGTACATTTACATTTACATAATCAGAGCACAAAACCTATTGTGATGGACTTCTACTAGTTTGTTGGCCCAACAGTATGCGGAAGATCGCGAACATCCTCCTTTGTACCTACATGGATTAAAACCCGTGCTAAGCTTAACGCTTAGTGGGGGACATATGACTTATACATATACACATGCACTAATACTCATTTACGTAGTTAATACAACAAAGAATCGAGTATAAAGAGCATATAACGTAATTTTCATTTAATCTATAACAAACTTATATAGATACTTGTACTTATAAAGCAGACTTATACTGTCGTATCTCCCGTAGGAGTTAAGGTAGCTTACTTGTACGGGAGGTACCCATAGGTACTACAGTTTATACTTGTACGTAGGTACCGTAGGTACTATGTAGCTTATTCTTGTACAGAGGTACTGTGAGTTACATCTCAGAGCATGCAACGATGTACATTACTTACTCTTATTCGTTATTCAATTCTCACATATAACCGGTCGACTACCTAGACCAGTAATAGGAAATGAGTAGGACACAAATAAAATAAGTAATTCGGTTGCACAAGATAAGATAAGATCGAGGTGTCAGAGTTATCAGCAAGAGTGCCGCTTGCACCCAATCGAGAGTATCGGCAGACTAAATGTGCCGCGATCTACGAGAGTGCGCTGTAATTAATCGAGTATCGGTTAATTAAATGTGCCGGCACTCCGCCGAGAGTGCCGTCACACTAATCAAAGAGTACTGAAGTACTATACGTGTCTGCCCACTTAACAAAGGTGCCGTGTCATCAATATCCGGTCTTAAGCAGTCTTACATTTATATGTGTTCAGAAACTTACTATCTTATCATAAGGGCATTATGTTTGTTTCGCTTCGCCGAGGCGGTGAGGTATGAACTAATTTTTCCTTTACCTTACAAACATGAATGGACCCTTTCATACACTTATAGGTTCCTTATTAGTCTAATAGACAAGTCATCGGAATAACAGAATAGCAAAACATGACAAAAACACATGTCATGGAACAGTTGCTACGCCTGCGCAGTTACATGGCCAGTAGCCTTGCTACACTCATGCACTCCGAGGCTCGGTCTAGCCTCTCTTAGCAAAGGCGCGGCCAGACATGCCACGCCTTAGCGTGACCCTTACGGGGGGCCATCAAGCAGGATCCTACCGGCGTAGGACCCCGAAATTGCCTAGATTTGCTGATTTTGTCCATTTTTTCAGAAATCCAACCAAAAACCCCAAAATAATCCAAAAGCATCACCGAAAATGACTCCCAAATGGTTCATAACCCAAACATAAACACAAGAGGGGAATTTAAGAGGATTCCTAACACCCAACAAGTATTCATACTCTTAAACACCTTAAACCCTATCTCAAGGTGGAATTTCCTACACCCAAGCAAATAACCTACATGAATCCCCACAAATCCATAGAAATTCTCATTTCCAAGCTTATCTATACATATTCCTACAAGTTCCAACCCAACAACTTCCACAAACACATATAATGGTGGGTTAGAACTTCTCATAGCAAAACCTTAGACAAAGAACTGGATTAAGAATCCAAGAATCCATACAAAAGTTCACAAATCCATACAAACCCATAGTAATCCATACCTGAAATTATTTTCTCCTTCTTCTTCTTCCTCTTCTTCTTCTCTTCACGTAGAAACCTTAGCACTCATTCTCAAATTATTGATTTTTGCCCCAAATCATAAGATCAAGTGGTCTTATCCCTATTTGATTTTACCTTTTCCTTAATTACATTTCTCGTCCTAAACTCCATTCTATTCACCACAACTTATGCCATTTCTATAATAAAGATATCATCTTTCTCTTATATTATGACTTTTTGTGACTGCTGACAAGTTACAAATTCTATTCCTTGCTTATTTCTGTTTCTCGCAAGCACGTTTTGAATTTAAATTACGAAAAATTCAAATTATACTTACAAAATACCCTAAACATGTTGAAAACGACTAGGGTATATTTCGGGGTGTTACAAGAAGCTTTTTGGGCATGGCTTGATATTATAGACGCTTCATTGAAGGCTTTTCCGAAATTTCCTTACCACTTACTAGACTTGCCCAAAAGAATGCCAAGTTTACGTGGAACAAGGAGTGTTAGAGTAGTTTTGAGGAACTGAAAAAGAAGTTGATATTCGCTCTAGTATTGACCATTTCGTCTTGTTAAGGAGGATTTGTTGTTTATAGCAATGCATCATGTTAAGGTTTGGGTTGTGTACTCATGCAACATGGGAAAGTGGTGGCATATGCCTAAAGACAGTTATATGAGCAAATTACCCCACTCCATGACTTAGAGTCACAAGCTAGGTTTTGCACTTAAGATTTGGAGACATTACTTGTATGGTGAGACATGTGAGATTTATATTAACCACAAAATTTTGAAATATTTATTCTCCCAAAAGGAGTTAATTATGAGACAAAGAAGGTGGATTGAATCCCTTAAAGACTATGATTGTAGCATTTTATATCATCCTGGTAAGGTAATTGTAGTTGCTGATGCTTGGAGCAGAAAGTCATATGGATCCATGTCCACTTTGAGATCAAAGCATGCTCAGTTGTTTTTTGATTTAAAGGCCCTATAAGCTTAATTTCAAGTTTATGGACTTGGAGTTTTATTGACTAATTTTAATGTGCAACCAGACCTAATTGGGAAGATTAAGTCTTCACAAAAGGATGATCCAGAATTAGTAGCCATCATGGATAAGGTGAGAAAGGGGGACAAATATGATTTTGTATTGATGGATGATGATACTTTGAAGTTCAATAATAAAATATGCATTCCTCATGTTGGAGGATTGAGGAGAGAACTCTTACATGATTTTCATAACTCTAGATTTACAGTTCATCCTGGGGGGAACAAAGATGTATAACAATATGAAGTAATTGCATTGGTGGCTTGGACTAAAACGTGATATTACGGAGTTTATAGCACAATGTTTAGTTTGCCAACAAGTGAAAGATGAGCATCAATGGCCTAGGGGAAAGTTGCAACCCTTTTCTATTCCCGAATGAAAGTGGGAGAATATTACCATGGATTTTGTTTCAGGGTTACCTAAATCCTTGGGAGGTAATGATGTAGTGTGGGTGATTGTTAATAGATTGACAAAGTCAACTCACTTCTTACCAATCCGAACTACCTTTACATTGGATAAGTTAGCTTCTTTGTATGTTAAAAAGATTGTTAGACTACATGGAGTACTAATATCCACTGTTTCAGATAGGGACACCTGTTTTACTTCCAACTTTTGGAGGAGCCTAAAAAATGCTCTTGGAACCCAACTAAACTTTAGTATTGCGTATTACCCACAGACAGATGATTAGTCATAAAGGGTTATTCATATTTTGGAGGATATGTTGCAAGCATGTGTATTGGATTTTGGAGGTAGTTGGGAAGATCATATGTCCTTGGTGGAATTTGCTTAGAATAATAACATTCAAACAAGTATTGGGATGGCACCATATGAGGCTCTTTATGGCAGGAAATGTAGATCTCCAATTTGTTGGGAAGACATGGGTGAGAGGAAACTTCTAGGTCTAGATTTGGTTCAAGTAACTACAAAAAAGATTCGACTAATATGGGAAAGGTTGAAAACATCACAAAGTCGATAGAAAAGCTATGCTAACAATAGGAGGCGAGAATTAGAATTTCAAGTGGGTGATCATGTCTTCCTAAAGGTGTCGTCGATGAGAAATGTAATGAGATTTGGGAAGAAAGGAAAGCTTAGTCCTAGGGATGTAGGACCATTTGGAGTGCTTGAGAAGGTTAGTTCCTTAGCATATAGAGTGGCATTGCCCCCAAAATTGGAAAAAATCCATAATGTGTTTCTTGTGTCATCACTAAGGAAATATGTTTATGATGCATCTCATGTTGTAGAGATTGAACCAATTCAGTTGGATGAGAATTTGGCTTATGAGGAATATCCTATTCGGATTGTTGACACTATGGACAAGGTCCTTCGTGGAGCAATTATTAAAGTAGTAAAAGTTAAATGGAGTAACCATGAAGAACAAGAAGCAACATGGGAGTTGGAAAGTTAGTTAAAGGAGAAGCACCCGAACCTGTTTTATAACCTAGTTATGTCATGTTTAGAGGACTAAACTTCTTTTAAGGAGAGAATGATGTAATACCCACAATTTAAAAAAAAAAACAAAAAAAAGAAAGAGGAAATAAGAGGGGTTGTTTTGAAATTTCTCAAAGTTGGAAGGGGCCCTTAACTAATATAAGGATGTTTTGCTAAAAGGGGGTTTTCCTACATAATCCTAACCTTCTTCATCATTTTTTTTCTCTTAAGGAGAGGAGAGATGAGCTAGGTGTGGACCCTACCTGATCCATAGGTCGGTGCGCCTCGCTTTTAAAAAGAAAAAACAAAAAAAAGAAAGGCTGTGTTTTCGAAGTTTTGGGAAAACTGGCCCCAAAGAGGAATGGTTTTGTCTGAGTCGCCACACTTTATTTTTATTTTATAAAGGGGAAAATCAAGTAAGAACCAAAAACCCCTAATTGACTTTAGTCAGGAAAAAGCAATATGCAAAATTAGACTTTTGGGTCCGAGGATCAGGTTACCTATCAGGAAGGTACCCCATGCGAGGTAGCACCCCTCTAGGCCCGGAATTAGGTCTCTACTAATGAATTAAGTGCATGGGAGCATATGGGTCAAAGATTGGTTGGTCACTCAGGCTAAACAGATGACATGACACACAATCTTAATTGGTATCTAGCATGCTTAAGAACACTCAACAAAAAGAGCAAATGGCGCGTACTTGTGGTCCCTGGCCATGAGCTACATCGAAGGTTAGCCAACAAACATATCAAGCATGCATGACACTCAAACACTAAGCATCCATGTGAAATACTCTACCTAACATCAAAGCACATACCTGTGGTCCCTAGCCAAGCACTGCAGGGAAAGGTGAGCCAATCAACACAAGTACGCCAACATCAAAGCTTAAACATCATGTCTGCATACGAATATCAAACCAAACGAACAATGTGCCCGTCTCAAACATCAAAACAAATTAAACTTTCTTAACCCACATTTCACAACTTCAAGGCGGGCCCACCTCACTCAAACTAAGCTCGCCGCACTCCCAACAAGGTCTACAAGTGTGCTAGAACAAATGGGCTTGAGCCACAAAGGCTTCGGGCTTGAAACGAGCTAAAAGAATGAGCTTTAAAGATACACAACAAAACCTATTCGACCGATTGAGGAAAATCCTCAAATTTGGTCAAAATATTCCTTAAAGAATAAGAAAACCAACAAAAAAAAATGGCGCATGATTCCAAGTTCGAATGAGTGAGATATGGCTAAAACAAAACCGAGTGCTCATTATAGATGGTCAAACCCGAGCCACCCAACCTTATTGGGGTATCGCTCATGGAGCTCACTAACCTACAAGCAATGCAGCCCCCTAGACCACATGTAACCCAGCCGAAATCTCAGCCCCATTGACCACTACCAACAACCACCTAAACTTCATGCAATCTGTTGGCACTTCTAGCCACTGAACCCCATGAACTAACTAAAAATTTCAACCACCTAAAGCCCCCCAATGCAGCTACATGAAACCTCCATATGCAGCTGCTCAACTCCCTAGAACCGAGCTGAAATTTCAGCCATCTAAAGCCTCCCAATACAGCTACTCAACTCCCCAGAATCGAGCTAAAATTTCAACCATTTAAAGCCTATAAAGCTAAATTAATACCTAAAGCCTCCCAATGCAACTAAGCGATACTCCATACCTTATTACGAGGACCTAGGGTTTAAGTCCCGAATTAATGATGGGCAGCCCCAAATAAAAAAAAAAAAGAAACCTGAGGAGAAGGTCTTTGGGACTCTTTCTCGATACCAAGCAAGGGGTTTCAAGAAAAACCAAATGGCCCAGAAGCGCCCACACCAACATAGCCACCTGAGATCTAGCATCAAAGAAGTTCTAATCCAAAGCTAAGATGGCCATAAGAACCTTTCCCTTAACAAAAAAGGAGGTCACAATGACCTTCACCCAAAACCAAAGCTAATGAAAGTAGTGACCTTATGTCTAAGCATTAAAACCTGGTCACCCCAATCCTAAACAGAAACGATCTAAGATGAAACATCAACCATCAAAAAATAAAGGCAAACCCATGCATCAATTTCACGTCTAGAGCATCCATAAAATGATCAATGAAAATAATTCATCAATAAGAAGCATGAGCAGTGCAGAATTACAAATGGTGCATGATTATGAGCCATCATGAGTGAGAACCAGTGAAGCGATCCGTCGTTTTCTGGCAGGGCTGCCCAGCCGAGGCTTGTTGGAGCGATTCCCAACGGTTCCAATCATTGAGAGAAAAATTCTCAAATTTCACCAGAATATTATTTAATAAATAAGGAATCTAAAAAAAATAAACAGTGCATGATTCTGAGCCTGGATGAGTGAGAATCAACTAAAACAATTCGATGCCTTTTCTAAAACCGGGGCTACCCAGCAAAACCTGTTGAATCGGTTCCCAACCGGTCCAACCGGTTGATAAAAATTCTCAAATTTCACCAGAATATTATTTAATGAATAAGGAATCTAAAAAATTAAATGGTGCATGATTCTGAGCCCGGATGAGTGAGAACCAACTAAAACAATCCATTATGTTTTCTAAAACTAGGGCTGCCTAGCAGAACCTGTTGAACCTTCCCCCAGGATGAGTGTGAAAACCGTACCATTCAATTTAAAGGAATGACACCCATGGAAGTCCCATAGTTATCATAACTGTGCAGACCTTGAAGGTCTTATGAGATAATCAAAATGAAATATGCATAGAAGGTTAATGTGACCTTCTTGCAAAGCGAAATCTTGTGTGGACCGTTTGCCTTACTGACAAGCGTGGCAGCACAACGAGTAAAGATATATTTTATTCAAGGATTAGAGCATAGGGAACAAAATATGAAATAGAGTGGAGCAAGGATCCAAGTCTTACCTCTGTTTCTTTCACTCTTCCATAAAACGTAGAGCCACCCGCGGATGCTAAAGAATTTCCCCACTTTGAGAACCAGAAAACCTTCCTTAAACAGAGTCTCTTCACTTTATCTTCATTTCTTCCCTTTGTTTCTATTTATTCTCACTCACTCTTGTCTTAGCACTCCCGGACTCTTGGGTAGGACCTCTGCTCTTTAAATCAAAAGACACCTCCTACCTAGAAAACTAGAAAAATCCTAAAACAGAGTCTCCCCCCCAGAAAAAAGTGCAAAAGCTGACTATACTATGATTTTTCCCCATTTTATACTGATTCCAACCTAAGCATCTGAGCCCACCTAGTGTTTTCCACCTTCAAACTTTGGAATGAGCTCCATTAGCCTCGAAACCACACTCTCCAATAACTCTCCTCACCAATTCCCTCATAGTGACTCCCATGATTTTAGCTTCACCACCAGAATCCATAGTTCATGGTGGGCTGCAAGTAACCCAAGCCAAAGCCTAAAATAGACCCAAAATACTACCCAAGACCGATATGGAGCTTATACCCAATCCATGTAGGATTTGGGCTCCAAAAATAACAAAATCAGTGTTCTACACAAGATGGATTGATGAACCGGTTGAACCGGATGCCAACCGGTCAAGCCGATTGAGAAAAAAATTGAAATTTTGACAAAATTTTCCTTGAAGAATAAGGAATCTAGAAAAAAAAAAAAAAAAAAAAAAAACGACATATTCAGGAGTTGGATGAGGAGATATGATCAAAACAAACTCGAGTGCTTCGAATTCGAACCTGCTATAATAATGAATTTTAATTGAAATCCTTTGAACCGGCTGAGCTGGTTCCCAACTGGTCAATCCAGTTGATAAAATTTCTCAATTTTTTTTCACATAATTCCTCAATGAGTGAGGAATCCAACAAAACAAACGGTGCATGATTTCGAGTTTGGATGAGGGAGATATGATCAAAACAAGCCCAAGTGCTTTTAATTCAGACATGCTTCAATGAATTTTGCCTAAACTGAAACTTTGAGGATCGGTTGAACTGGTTGGGAAAATTTTTGAAAATTTGATAGAATATTCCTTGGAGAACAAAGAGTCCATAAAAACTGTGCACGATTCCGAGTTTGGATGAGGGAGATATGATCGAAACAAGCCCAAGTGCTCCTTATTCGACATACTCCAATAAACTTCGATTGAGTTAAAACCTCGAGAGGCCCCACTTGCTTCCTATGGCACGATGCCCAGCCAACCATATCGCGCTCAATGTACCACATAAACCACGCTGAGGCCTGGAGACTGACTAAGCCTAAAAGGATCCTAACGGTGACATATGAGAACGATGGATGAGTGTGACACCCATAGGATAAATGCAAGTGTTGAGGGACAAAATTAAGGGGTTTCAAGGAGAGTGGCTTTAAGCTTCAAGAAACGTCAACCCCAAGTAAGTATTCTTTTCCCCTCTTAATTTTTAGTAGTTAGGGTTTTCAAATGTTTAGATTTGCAAGCCCAAGGCTTTCTAAAACTTGAAAATATGAAACCCTAGAAATGATTAGAATGGATATAGTCAAGAAACTTGATTAGGGTTTGATGTTTGATGTATTTGGGAAAATTCCCACTCTTGGAAACTTAGATTTGCAAAACCTAAGATTACCTAAATCTTCAAGTATGAAACCCTAGGAATGTAGGAAAGACATAATATTGAGAAATTTTTTTGGGAATTGGTATTTGATGTATTTTGGTAGTTATTGGACTAGAAAACTTTAGATTTGAAACCCTAGAGGATTCCCTACAAGTTACAAAGAACCACTTCATAAAAGATTTGAGAATTTCAACCAAAAACAATGTTTTATGACAAAATCCCTAATTTTGGGGATTTAAGGAATTGATAGAGTTGGAAAATGGGTGATGTTGAGGCTATTGTGGAAAATGACCTCATTTATTTGAAATTCTCAAGCTAAAGAGCCTTTGAGATTTTAGATTTAAATATTTTTGTTCATACAAAAAAAAAAAAAAAACTTTTGATTTGAGAATGTTTACAGTAAAGATTGAAAGTTATGGAGATAGACCTTTTGTATTTTTGTGAAATTGGAAACATGAAGAAATATCTTATTTTGATTTATATGACCCTTGTCAATGGGTATAAACTTGAAAAATATGACCCCTATTAATGGGCATAAACTTGAAAAATATGACTCCTATCAATGAGTATAAACTTGACAAATACAACTTCTATCAATGGGTATAACCTTGACTAATACGACCCTTGCCAATGGGTATAAACTTGACAAATATGACCTTGGTCAATGGATATAAACTTGACAAATATGGCCCTAGTTAATGGGTTATAGTAGTTGACAAAATGGCCCTCGTCAACGAGTTAGAATAGTTGACATTTTATTTGAAATAAATACTTATGAGAAACACGAGTATATGTTTTTGAAAAATTGGTGGATTTGACTATGATATGAAATTGTTTGAGAAATAGAAAATATGATGAACATTGGTTTGAAATATATTTATCTCTTATTTTTCTTGTATTCAAGGATTTTATGAGATTTTTGAGGAAATGAAGAAAAATATGTTATATATCTAATTTTGAGAATTTTAAAGTACTTGATCCATGAAACTATATTAAAATTCTTTATTGGGCTTTTAGCCCACTCCTTATTGTTGATCATTTTCAGGTACCTTAGATATTGGCGATGAGTGATGTTAGGGTAGGGAGGGATGAGAGTTGAGAACTTTTTGAATTAGTGTTTTGTTAGAAAGACGTAGGATTGCTAGAGTACTTTGTTGTTTTGGGATTGAATGGCTTTAAAACTTCATTTGAAGGAATTTATGTTCTTTAGAATCGTATGTTTGAATTATTAGCTTTGAAGAATTTATCTTGTTGGGAGATGTTAGCTTAATGATATGTTATCATACTTTAAGGAAGAATTTATGTCATTAGTTTTTATTGTTTTTTTTACAAAGTTAGTTTAAATTTTTGTAAGTATATTAAAGACATATAGGATTCCAAAACAGGAATTTTGAAGGTGTCATTTATAGGTGGGGTTTTAGTGTCTAATATGTGAATTGGTAATAACACCCTTAGTTCAGAGTTGGTGTGCTACAATAACTCATCATAAATCATATACTCGATATCTAGTGCATTTCATCATGGGAATCACATCCTAGTGACAAAGACAAATTAGGTCTTCAATTAAGAGGTAGGTTAACCTATTGACATGAATTATCTTACTCTATAAGCTAAAGGTAAATAAATCAGCTACTAGGAGAGAACCTAAACTTAGGTTTTTAATACGACTCTTACTACACTCAAGTCATATATAATTGTTGTGGTGATTTTTGAATTTCACATGAACATACAAAATACAAACATGCAGGTATGCAATGAAATTAAAGTGTTTCCAAACTGAAATGACTTGCAAGATCAAACTTCTAATTAGATTATGTAGGTTGCATGGTTATCTTGACAGTTCCCTAAAATCAAAGTAGAAAATGCCGTACGAATGGAAATATTGAAGAAAAATATTAGATTTCCCTAGGAAGAAATGAAATAACATGGTGTTGGAAAATTGACAAACTTGAATGAAACTTGGAAATAAAATGCTGGAATTGCTAAAGAAAACATTGGATTTCATTATGAAGGAATGAAATAACAATGTACTAGAAAATTGATAGAAACTTGGTTGAAATTAAGAAATAAAGTGCTACAGAAACTTGGCTAAAACTAGAAAATAAAGTGCTGAAATTGGTGAAAGCTGATTGAAAGCTAGGAATTGCTGAAGTAGATTGACATTGCTGAGTAGATTGATTTGTTGATTGATTGATCCCTTTCTCTAGTCTATTCCTTGCTCCTTTTATAGATGTCTTGACTTGCTGTCCAAGTCTCAATTTTCTGCACTATCCCCACTTCTTGAAGCTATTGCCCATGTCTTCTATTAGGGAAGTTTGTTCCTCAAGGATTTATCCACGTGTCCATTAGGGAGGCTTGTTCCTCAAGGATTTATCCACGTGTCCATCAGGGAGGCTTGTTCCTCAAGGAATTTTTCCACGTCTCCATTATGGAGGCTTGTTCCTCAAGGAAATTCCATGTTTGCAAATAACTGCTCTAACTCTTTGCCACTTATGATATTTGAGTAAAAGCTTCGTTTGACTTCCAAATTTTTGTAAGGATACCCCTAGGATTTCTTTGGGCATACTCAAATGGATACGAGCCCCTTTTATTTGGGCTTTTACTCATGAGCTTGGGCTTAGGCCTAACCCTATTTTGGATCAGGCCAAATTTTAATTTGGGTGCAAACAATTGCCCCCAGCATACATTGTGGCCCGAGAGCCATATTGTATGTATTAAAGCCCTAAAAAATACTAGGCTTTTCTTCCAATCATGAGACCCTAAATTTAGCTTTTGACACATGATGTGGATTTCCAAAGGCAAGAACGAGCCAATTCGGATTGAATGAGAAAGCAATTGTTGATTCCCTAAGGGAAGTTCCCGCCATCCTCAAATTCAAACCTCCAACCTTCGTTCTTCTTCCACCAAAGAACGCTGAACCACAAGAGAGTAACCATTCATCTTCTTTTCTAAGTAATCTAGGATCACCTTCTTTCTTTCATAGAAAGAATATGTTTTCACTTCCTAAAACAACTCCTTTTAGTTTGGAGAAAGGAAAAAAAACCCCTCTTGATTTGGAAAAAATACATTTTTTTACCCTTTTTTTACTTTATCTTCTTCCTCCCGATCTACATCGCTGCCACCACTATTCCTTCCACTAACGTTGCTATTGCCGTTGTCGCCGTCGAAGCCATTACAGCCAAACCAAGTCCCTCATTGTCTCTCATTGAATCTTGTGCGATACTCGTCGTTGGTTATTGCTTGTTTCGTCCATTGCTTGTTGCTTTTCCTGCTGTCGGTCGTTGCTGTACTTGTTGTCGTCGGGGATCGTGCTATTCCTTCACTTGACCGCTGTTGCTTGCTGTTGACACTCGTTATAAGGGCTTGTCTCACTGTCGATCTCAGTGCTACCCGCTCCGATGATGCTGTCGAGAAAGTGCCTGACGTGGTCATCGCTGCTACACTCTACAGTTTCGATCTTTCCCATTTTTATGTAGATATGAAAATTTCTTGAATGCTAAATTCCAAAGTTTTTTTTATGACATTCAGCCATTTCGAAAAATTTTTTGAGTGCTGTAGAATTCGAAAATTTCTTTGTTGAACTCTCGAATTTTTTTTTTTTGAAGCTGTTAGTTTGTTTTGAAAATTGTTTGGAGTACAGATTTTGACAAATATTTTGATTGCACTCTCAAAAAAAATTCTTTTGAAGTTGTTTGACTGTTTCAAACATTTTGTTAAGTGCATATACTGAAAATCATCCTTAATGTACTCTTTAAAAAAAAAAAAAAACTTTTGTAGTCATTCGGCCATTTCAAAAATTTTCTAAGTGCATATACCGAAAATCATTTTGAATGCACTATCATAAAAAAAAAAAAAAAAAAAAATTAACTACAAGTCGTTCACGACCATTTTGAAAATTTTATTAGAGTATATCTAGAAAATCATGAGTGAATGCACTCTCGAAAAAAAAATTATTTTGAAGCCATTTGACTATTTAAATTTTTTTTTAAGTGCATATTGATTGATTTTCAACAATCCTTAGGTTAAATGACCTTTCACCTAAACTTGAGCTTTTTCTTTGGCAGATTATAGGTCGTGCATTGCCAAGAGTTTCGATTTGTCTATCGGTGGAAACAACTTATAGGTAATTCTTTGCCATATATACTTTTTCAATATCTCCTTTGTTTTTGAGCGTTTCTTGGCTTTACAGTCTGAGATTCAGACTTTTATCATGACAATAACTTTCTTTGGATTTGTTTCCTTAGGAATTTCTCGTGTTGGATCAATGGCCTTACCTCGGTCCCGTCTTCATCAAGGTAATCCAATCCTATGCTCATTTTTCCTTCATTTGTACTAGCTTTGACATAATTTTTTCTTTGTAGTATTGTTCTCTCTCCTTTGCTTGGGCTAGAGTTTGCACATTCCCTTGGAGAAGTGTCTTTTTCTCCACCTAATTTCCCTTTTCCATCGAGATGGACAACTTAACTACTTCTTGGGAAGAAGGTAAGGCTTATAGTGAACCCAGCCAAATCATGGCCAAGGGCTTCAGATGGATGGGTTGCATAGGGTTACAAGTTTGTCCTTGCATTTTAGAGGATTTTGGATAGCATTAGGGATTGAGCGGTTATTCATCTTACTACTATAAACACCTCTCCTGATGTGTGTGGTGTCACGCCTGATTCTAGTCCCGACCGAATAGGATCCCAATAGGCGGATCAAGCCGATTCGGGACGAGGCCCCATATCTTGGGACTCCTTACATTTTTTCCAAAGCTAAACTTGTACGTGGGTATACAAAGCGGTTCTGTAATAACAAAAATCATTTACATATACAAAAGAACTACCTTAGAGCTGGTGTCCGTAAAATTTATACACATCTTGAGTCCCGTATCTTTTGAGTCCATTTACATATAGCGTACTTTTACAATTACAAATACATATTCAGAGCGCAGAACCTATTGTGATCTTACTAGTGTGTTGGCCCAGTTGTTTGCGGATGTTTTCAGACGTCTTCTCTATCTACTGCGGATTAAAAACCTGTCGCCCCAGAGCATCTTAGTGGAAACATATGACTTATACAGAAACACATGCACTTATACTGAATCATAATAAACATATAACATTAACTGATCTCAGAATCTTCATGAATTCATATAACATATTTACATACATAATTATCCTTGTAACAAACTTATGCTTGTTCAGATCTCTCGTCTACGGTACTGAACTTATACTTATAGCAATCTTATACTTACTCAGAACTTACACTTAAGGCAGACTTATTCTTATTCCGATCTCCTGTAGGACACATACTGATACTTATCTCCCGTAGGACACATACTTATATAGATTTCACCATTATGCGATGCGAGCTTTTATATACTTATCTGGAGGTACTTATCCACATACTCCCTTACTTGTCTCGAGCTTATACTTATATACCGGGTTACACTTGTTCGGTGCAGGCGAGTACTACGGAGATATTCACGGGCATTATCACGATATTGTGGAACTTATTCTTATATGGAAGTACTCGTAAGTACTACTTGTTCAAATGTTCCAAAAGACACGTACTTGTGCTTATATCAAACTTATATTTAATTAAAAGTACCTGTAGGTACTGCTAAGCTTATACTCATGCGGGTGCCGTAGGTACCTGCGAGTTTATCGATTCGGGCTTATGCGGGTGCTCGTGGAGTGCAGAGTGTCAGTCTGAAGGTAGAGTAGGTACTATTGAACTTATACTTATTCTTGTATTACAGAGTATATACTTGTCTTACGGATCTTATACTTGTATTACGGAGCTTATTCTTGTAATTCAAATCTTATACTTGTATTACGGAACTTATTCTTGTATTTCAGATCTGATACCTATATTACGGAACTTATTCTTGTATTTCGGATCTTATACGTGTATTACGGAACTTATACTTGTCTTACGGAACTTATACTTGTTTTACGGAACTTATACTTGTGTTCTGAGCTTGTCGTGTATTTGGATCTTATACTTGTATTACAGACATATTCTTGTGGCCCGGATCCCCATACTTGTATTACGGAACTTATTCTTGTACTTCGGATCTTATACTTGTATTACAGAGCTTATACTTGTATTTCGGATCTTATCCTTGTATTACGGAGCATATACTTGTCTTACGGATCTTATACTTGTATTACAGATCTTATGCCTGTATTACGAGACTTATTCTTATATTACAGAACTTATACTTATATTCTGGAGCACGGAAGTACCGATGGGGTACTATAGAGATTTACTTGTGCCAAAAAGTACGTAGTCTTATAGAACATATACTTATGGAAGAGATACTTAGTAGGTACTACGGGACTTTACTTATCTGGTACTTTCGTGAGTACATTCCCGATCATAGCGATGTACATT
The DNA here is from genome assembly GCA_016808115.1 of Tetrastigma voinierianum. Classification (NCBI taxonomy): domain Eukaryota; kingdom Viridiplantae; phylum Streptophyta; class Magnoliopsida; order Vitales; family Vitaceae; genus Tetrastigma; species Tetrastigma voinierianum. The sequence goes on along the minus strand of JAEQBH010000243.1, from coordinate 479,247 downwards.
TCTTTATTCAGTTCTTATTCGATCCATATCGTTAAGCTTGTTTGACTACCTAGACCCGATCGCCAAAAAAAAGTATAGGTAGGACCAGCGTATGATAAGTACACGAAGGTCAGTCTGATGCGAGGTGTCGTAGCCTGGCGAGGAGTCTTAGGAAACTCACGACGAGTCTTGGTCGCACTAATCGGAAACAGAGTACTAAACAGGAAATGTAGGAAGTACTAATGTGCCGAGAAGCACGATCGAGAGTCTTGATCGCACTAATCGAGTATCGAGTACAATGTCTTAGAAACACGGTCGAGAAAGTGCCGATTGCACTAATCGGAAATATCAGTACTATACATGCGCCCCGCATGTGAGAGGTGCCATGTCATTTGATATCTGGTCTTGGGTAGTCCTACAATTATATGATGAGTTTAGTAACCTACTATCCTATAATAGGGGCATTCTTAGCCACATTATGTGTTTATGACATATTGCCTTACATATTTAGGTTCATGTTTCAGTTCGTTTTCATGTTTCATATCATATTCATGTTTCATGAACACATCTATACATATTGCATTTCCTATACTTTTCTTGTTCCTCTATGAATCTACTTTACTTAGAAATTGGAATCATTCCAATTGAATCATCCAAACTCAAGTTATGGCATTTTCATGCCAAACTAGTTGGTTTACCCAGATTACACTAGGAACAGTCTGTAATACCTATTTTCAGGGATCTTAACTCCATATTTGACACTGGTTCTTTATATTCCTTCGAAGCTAAGGTGCTAAGGGTTCTTCTCCAACTGGAATCACCCAAATTGGAGCACCGAAACTCGAGAGTTATGTCTTAAGCAGCCGGGGCTCACTCTATGATCAAGCGAGGCAATTTGCTTGAACATAGCCCCCATTTGAGTGAATTTTTGGGCCACATTGAGTCAGAATTTTCAAGGTACCTATTTAGGATGTTTGGTTTTCATGAAATCCCCAGTTTAGTGGAAACTTGAATCACTCAAATCGGATCGAAATGACCAGTTATGGCGAAATCACGAGCAGTGAGGTCAAAGCGAAGAGCAATGAGTCTGATCTAGAACCCCGGTACCACCCTTGAAAATTATGCAGAAGGTGGTTTTTCACCCATTTTCCTTACTTTATATCCAGGTAACTCAATAATCAGTATACACATCAAAACCACTCCATATTCATCTTATAATCTCTATTTTTCTCAAATCATCTTTCAATACTTATCTTTCTTCAAAAACCTTTCATGAATACTCCCTGACAACTCACAATATGGGTAATAACCCATACATAAACCAAACATGAAGATTAGTTAGGGGTTTGTTCTAAACCCTAACTCAATTACTTCAATTAAACCATGAATCCAACCTCGAAAGGGAGGATTATGCTCATCTTGTACCATGGGGGTTTTACAGAATACTAAATTTGAAAATCCAAGGGTTAAGGTTATTCAACAGAAACCTCCGAAAGATTAATTTGAGCAAGTATCCACTTATACATCAAAGTTATAGCTACGCTTCAAACCTGCCATCCACACAGTCTACTGCAAGAAACCACGCACCTGCTTATTTCTTCTTCTACCACATATTATTCTCTTCATATTTATATTTATTCTTCCTTCTTCTCTTCCTCTCTACCTATCTATGATTTTTGAACTACCAAACGAGATGATGATATATCATTTTGATTAAGTATGTTGTGCACATTTAAATTCATATCTTTTGTTAGATCCTTCTCTATTTCTTCTTTATAAATCAACCATACATCTTCCATACTTGGCATCATCTTATAAATTATAATTATATAACATTGTGGAACATCTTCTGTATCTCAGTGACAAATGACCAACACACCGCCATCTAATGTTCTTGGGGACTCTGGTTTTATTTAAAGAAAGTTCTGTTAACTGACCAATATCATAACGTGTTGAAAACGACTAGGGTATATTTCGGGGTGTTACATGTGGTATTGAAATTTTGGTTAAAGAGGATTAACTCTTTACTGCTATCTTTTGGCTCCATTTCCATCACATTGAGGGATATTACCATTCTCACGAGCTTAGGTATAGAAGTTTCCTCTACCACTCAGACTTCATACTCTACCACTATCCAAAAATGGCATAATGCCATTGGGATTCATCTGTGGCTGAGCATGTCAAGTTTTTGTGAGTTCTCTTATGCAGATATGTAATTTTCCCCACATCTGGGAAACCATCCGTAGGAGTGTTACCACGGGCGAATACACTTTCTACGAGTCGGTCATGCGCCCAGGCGCTACTCTTACCTCAGTTTATCAGGCCATGAGTAAATATGTATCTGATGAGCCTTACCATTGAGTTAGTGGTGCCTTATGGTTTGTATAGCTGTGGTTTGCATATTTTTCCAGAACTTTCGGACAACGAACCTACCTCTTTCAAGACTTTAGGACTCCATGTAGTGCATTCTCTACGTACTATGCCCTTCGATGATCTTATGTCATTTTTCTTGGGTTTGGTATATCAAGCACTAATACACTAGTTTTTGAAGCCTGATTATGTGCACATTTTAGCTTGGAATCAGATTTTGGTTTCTTCTTAACCATATCTACATGATTTTGAGAGTTTCATGGCCTCTACTAGTGCCACTTGTACAATACTTATTTTAGGGGGTTGTTCTATCTGCATCCCTAGCTAGTCTACAACCATATCTCCATTGTCTTTAGGCCTGCTAGTTTGGTTTTCAACGGTTTATTCCAGTTTTACCTTCTTTGCCTTCTATCCAACTAAACTTGGAATTTGTACAGAAGTTAGTTAAGGAGTATCAAACTCCTTCTTGCTCCATTAGGATTACCTCCTTATCCACGACACCATCCTTCTTTTCTTAGTAGAATGTCAGATTTGATGAGCTCCCCAGTTCTTACTCGCTCACTACAGGTAAAAGAATTATTTGCTGCATTTGCATTCATAAATTTACCTTATGCTACAAGATTGACTTCTTCTCCTAGTAGGTCTACCAAGAGACTCAAGATGGTTGAGGAGAAGAACACCACTTCTAGTAGTCAGTCTAAAAGTCCAAGCTTCCCAAAGATGTGAGGACTCCTTCCAACCTATGACGTTCTTTGCGTAGGCCAACCCATCATTTTGATTTCTCTAATACTGTTGATGATCTCATTGAGGTTGAAGAACTGGAAGATCCCTTTGAGAGTAGTGAGGAATGGTTAGCCTTTGGAGAATAGGACTAAAGCAAGGAACATTCCAAGGATATTAGTAGTGCACCTGGTGAGACAGAGACATCAAAAGACTCTTTGGATGAAAGGGCCACTGCCGTTGGAGAAGGCTAGTATGGGCATACTTCTTAGCCTACTCCATTTCCAGTATATTCTGCACTTTTATCTTTCTTTTGCAATTTTCATTTTTCCCTACCTTATATTTTTCATTTCTCTAAGCTTCACCGAGATCAACTTTTCAAATAGAGGTGGAAATAGACATGTCTTTGGACTTGTCTTTTTTGGACCAGACTACTGATACTCCTTAGTCCTCGGTGAGTCCTCCTAGTGACTCAAACGTGGTTGCTGCTCACTCTACTGTAAACCATTTGCTTGGCTTGGATCTACTTTCCCTAACCATCAGCCAGAAGGATGCTTTCTATGTAGCTATGGCGGTATTAGCATCAACTTCCAAAGTGACTTAGTCCAAGGTATTAATCTTTGAGGCCTTAGCTCAAACTCCTTCTATTTCCCCTACATTGAATCGTGTTCTGAAATCCAACATGGAGATCTCCTCCAAATTGGATGCCTTAAAAGATAGAGTTTGAGTAGGCTCAACTTGCCAAGAAACAAGCTACCCAGCGGTTGAGTGAGCTAGACATTGAATATGATGCTCACAAAGAGCGTATCAGGGTATTGGCTGAAGAATCGAAGATGGAGAAGGAAAAGATGACCTCTTTAGTGGAGCAGGGTGAAGCCATAAAGGCTTAGTGGCTTGAGCATCTACAAAAAGCCGAGTCCTTAGGCCAATTCTTAGCTTCCCGATGAGAAGAGGCAGCAGGATTAGCTTCAAAATTAAAGGGAATTGATGCATCTTGCCACCATTGCCTTGGCTACTAGGATTCTCTTTGCTTTTTTGATTTCTCCATGATATGACTTTGACATTTTTGAACAATCATGACCTAATGAAACATTGACTTGAGAACTTTGTAGCCATTGGCATTTTTTCAATTGTAAAGCTTCCTTTGCACATTCTTCTTTGTACTATCTTCTCTGTGCTTTTGTACTCCATAGCCTATGATGACAAATGATTGTCCTGAGGCTTGTTTGATCCCTTTCCAACCCTTGATAGGTGGTCACCGCCTACCATTTTTGCTTGGGGGAAGGACGAGATTTTGGGATGTATTCTTCAGAAGTTGTTGAAAACCCACTAAACACTGCACATGCGCACTTATAGCCATGACATTGCATTAGTGGATCATGGTAGCACTAGGCCTACCTTTTGATGTTTGTTGAAATTTGTGGAATGAATCATGGAGAATTCACTGAACACCAACACACGTACACTTACAGCCATGACGTTGCATTAGTTGATCAAGGTGGCACTAGGCCTACCTTTTGATGTGTGTTGATGTTTGTGGAATAATTTTGTAGTTCTTCTATTGATTAAAAGTGGTCATTGGACCTACTATTTACTTGAGAACATATACTGCGAATATCAGGTACTGCTTTAAAGAATTTGAAAAATAGTGTCTAAAAAGCCTATTGATATATTGAATAGGTAACTTGATGGAAAAATTTATATATTTGAGAAAAAGTGGCATAAAAAGCCTACTAGATCCAAAACATAGTATAGAACAAGGTACTATGCTAGAGAAAACTTTGAATGCTTAAGAAAATAGTGGCTGAAAAGCCTACTTTACTTCAAAACATAGAATAGAACAAGGTACTATGATATAGAAAACTTGAATGCTTGAGGAAACAATGGCTAAGAAGTCTACTTTTATGCAAAACATAGAATAGAACAAGATACTATGCTAGAGAAAACTTGAATACTTGAGAAAACAGTGGCTAAAAAGCCTACCTTTACTCAAAACATAAATAGAACATTTAACTAACATTGTCTTGTTAAAGACCGTGGAATCGACCTAATTCTTTTAGAAGTTTCTACAATTTCCCACATAGTAGGGAAATACTTCTTCAGGTATTTCCCATTGATGAACCTCTTATGTGGCTCTCTTTGTAGGTTTGCTAACCAGTATGTATTTCCAGGTAGTACTTGATGTACCTTGAAAGGTCCCTCACAGTTAGGAGACCATTTGCCTAATTCTTTTTCTTTGGAACTGATTGGAAATAAAATCTTCCAAACAAGATCTTCGACTTCAAAGCTTTTTCATATGACTCTCTTGTTGTAGGTCTGAGCTACTTTATTTTTCTGAACCAACAAATAGTTGAAAGCTCGTATTCTTCTATCATATGTGGATTTGAGTTTCATCTTCATGGCCTCGTTGTACTCTTGAGGAGTAAGACCATTTTACCTGGAAACTCTTAGAGAATGTACCACTACTTCCATTAGGAGTACCGCATCTTGTCCATAAGTTAGAGAAAAAGGACTTACCCTTGTAGAACTCCTTTTAGAAGTCTTATAGGCCTACAATGTCTTTGATAAAATCCTGTGCTGGTCTTTAGGATTCTCCTCCAACATTTTCTGAGGATCCCTATCAACACTTTGTTGGATGCTATTGCTTGTCCATTGGCTTGAGCATTGAAAGGGGTTGATCTAATGAGTTGTATCCCATAATCCGTAGCAAAGTAATTCATCTCTTTCCCAGTGATCATTGTTCCTTGATCAGTAGTGATAGACTAGGGAATCCCAAACCTATGAATAATCTGCTCCTTGATGAATTGAATCACATCCTTATGTTCTGCTTTCTTCAATGGTACCACCTCCATCCACTTAGTGAAATAATTTGTCGCATCTAGGATGAAGCTGTGATGAATCTTCCCAATTAGGTCCATGGCCCATTCTCTGAACATCTGTGACTTTACTATTGAATTTAATTCAACAGCAAGGATTCTTTGTATGCTTCCATATTTTTGGCACTGTGGACAACCTTTAGTGTATGTGATGCAGTCTTTTAGAATGGTAGGCTAAAAATAGTTGTCTTCTAATTAACCAACACATCTTTACTTCAGATTGATGGGCTCCACAAACTCCTTCATGTACTTGCTTCATAACTTCCATGTTGTTTATGAAAGATAAGCCTTGAGTAATAACCCATCAAGTCCTTTTCTGTATAGTTCTCCTTTTAGTAGATCAAAATTATGAGCTTGAGCCTTTATTCTATGGAGAACCCTCTTGTTTGGATTCTTTAAATATTCTATGAACTATGTTCTCCAATCTCTAGCAACATTCATGTCATTATTGAAGGTATCTAGGTTGATCCCCCTTTCAAAAATTGAAGAGTGATTCTTCTTTTCTATCATGATGAGTTTATGAGTAAATTCTCCACTCATTTTTACACCAAAGGCTATTTAAGCAAGTTTATCAGCCTCCCAGTTTGATTTCTTAGGCATATGTTCAAATTCCACATTATTGAAGGAATCTAACAATTGAATGGCAGTAGTGAAGTAAGGTGCTAAGAGCAAACAATTGCATTTATACTATCCTTTTATTTTCAGAAGTACCAATTGAGAAACTCCAATGACTTGAACATCTTTTGCCCCAAACTCTAGTAGTATCTCTAAGCCAATCACCAAAGCTTCATCCTCTGCTTGATTGTTGGTGCACTCAAAGGCTAGATTGAAAGACAATGTAGTCTTTACTCCCCTTAGGGAAATGATTACTATTCTTGCACCAATTGAATTTTCTATGCTTGAACCATAAAATTTGAGGATCCAAGATTTCTTTTTGCTCCGTAAATTCCTAGCCCCACATTTTGATATGTCCTAATCTCTAAGGAAGGATGATTAGCTAGGAAATCTGCAAATGCTTGTCCTTTGACCGATTTCTATGGAAAATAAACCATGGTGAATTCTGACAAAGCAAGGGACCATTTACCAACCCTCTTTGTAATCATTGGCCAGTTAAGCATGTACTTCATAAGTTCAATATGAGAAACCACATAGACTCGAGACTTGATCAAGTAGTGTCTCAGTTTAGTACATGCAAAGTACAAAGTTAAACATAAATTTTCAATTGGAGTATATCTTGTTTCTGCTGGATTTAAGACTCTACTCAAATAATATACAACCTGCTCATGGGCTTTAGAATTGTTTTATGCCAAAAGACAACCTATTGACTCATTTGGGCTAATATAATTGAAGTGGATGGCCTTGTATAGGAGGCATTAAAGCAGGAGGTTTAGAGAGGAACTCTTTGATCTTGTCAAAGGCTGCGCTTGATTTCGTTCCTCCCACCTAAACTCTTCTATATCTTTCAGCTTTACCAAGTCAGAGAATTCCTTGGTTTTTCTTACTAGGTTAGGAGATAAAATGTTCTAAATAATTTTATCTCACCCAAGAACTTTTGAGTCTTTCCCGTATTTTGGAGCATCGATAGAATAGCTTTGTTCTAATCCACTTCTATCCCTCTTGGTGAACTAAGGTCCAAGAAAATCTCAACACTTGCACTCCAAATGTACATTTAAGTGGATTAGTTTCAAAATGATAAGATGCCCCACTCACTGTGTTTTTTTCCCATTGATCTACATGCTCATCTGATTTTTAGACTTAACCACGCTATCATCAATGTATACTTTCATGTGGTGGCCTAGCATGTCATGGAAAATGGAATTTGGACTTCGGTAAGTTGCACATAAAGAAGGCTGATCCCGACCGATTAACCTCATGAAACCCTATGGGACCTCCAAGACTCCAAATCCGATATAGAAACTCTTCCTCTCAAAACAATCAACAAAACCATGGAGCGAACCCTTACAATCCTTAACATATATTTAGAAAATAATGTGGAAGTGAAGCAAATATTATTTTTTTTTTTCAAACACTTAGATTTTCTCGTTAAAATCGGCCGAGTTTCCTCTGTCATTTGACTTTTCCCAAATTTACAAAAACCTCGCGAAAAACATTTAAAACACTTCTAATCTTTCAATTCAACTTCCATTTTAGGACTCTCTGCCCACAACCCAATACACATAATCTCAATCAAGCAAAATATATACACATATACATTTATTTATTTCAATCATCAAAACATTACAAAACTTCTTCAATTTCATGCATAGTTTTATAAAAAGGATTGGGCTTGAGCCCGACTTAAGCCGACCGCCTACGTACCTTGTCCACTGAGGATCAAAGCCCGTGTAGTTCCTTTTCAAAATATATACATATATACATATATACATGACAAAATATTCAACATATACAATATGCAAAATATATATACAATGCAATGCAAGGCTGCCTCGATGGCTGACCACTACGCAGGATGCTCACCAAATAAGACCTCGCTCCTGGGTCCTCGAAATGTTTTTGAAACATACGGAAAGAGCAGAGCTAAAGGAGCTCGTTGAGTGTACATTTTCATTTAGGACAACATTTTCAGTATATCAGCAACATACATACTTATACAATTAAAACCAATTTATGCTTTAAACTTTCTTTCTAATGGAACCCTGTGGAGTAAACACACCTGAATAGCCTCGGTGCCCCCAACATGAGAGTCTCAATCCAAATACAACCACTATGCCGCAGAGAAACTCACGTCTTGCATAGGTTCCAGCCATAGCACTCATCGTGCAAGGATAATACACTAAAATCTATTTCCTCCCTCCGTTAGTAACCTAATTGTGTTTCCTCTAAATCCTTACACTTAAGGTACCTCAGCTGATATAAGTCATAACAGTCATATAGGGTTAGGGTAACCATCAGTAAAATATTTATCAAAATACATTTATAAATCCATTTAAATCCTTTACTTTATCATTAAAACACATATGCATTCTTTACACATTTTTAAACTTTCATAATGCCTTAACATATGCATACATATTTAATATACATATATATAAACATTTACATTAAATCCATTTAACATTAAAAATTTTCACTTTTAAAACTCAATTTTCAAAAATCAGTTTTACACTCACCTCTCTTTGTTTCCTAAACTTGAGCACAACTCCAATTACTTTCCGCTGCTTAGCTTCACACACTCAACCAATACTAAGAACGATTAATCGCTTGTGTATAGCTTAAAACTTAACGTACTTCACAGTCACTTTAGGGTTACACACATTCATATAAAGCCAAATTAACAATTACCCTGAGCACTAAAAAACCCCTTACAAAACCATCATTTTGGCCAACCTTTTTCCAACAATAATACTCTATAGACTTTATAACCCAAAATTATTCAAACAGTCTTCAAAAAATTATGAAACTCTCCAGATCAGTCCTTATATATCCACGACATTTATTTAAATTTTCAATTTAAATTTTTTCTAAGGCCCTCAACCACATAACACAAGTTACGATGCTTTACGCCAATTTGCTAACTCACCTAATCACCTGCTTGCTATCTGATTTTGGGATCTGAACCCATAAATTAGGAATTTTTCTTCACTCATTTGAAGTTATGGTTCTAGTTGTTTCTTCTCCAATTGGAATCACCCAATTTGGATCAACAACCTGTTACATTTATATCTAGATTACTCAAATTGACATAGAAATCCCGCACATACCCACTTGGAAACTTTCTGGGCACTTAGTTACAATTTTCTTGCACTTCCTTCATCTAACTTATTCATAGAAGTATATTTTACCCACTTTGAATCACTCAATTTGATGAGTGAAACTCCACTTATGACCAAAACACTACAACCATACCCAAACAAGAGCATAATCATGAGCTACACGAGTTTCCTCACCTTTCAGTCCGTATTGCCTGAGCCAATTTTCTCTTGGCCTCTTATACATTTGTAGCCCTATCTCTTATGGTTCTTTACCAATTGAATCATTGATTTGGATGATTATAGCAATCTATATCCAAGAAACAAGAACAGGGGTTTTACAAAAATTTTGACAGCATTCCCTAAAAACCCAACATTCTCTTTTACAACTATTCCATAATACCTCAAAAACCACATGAAATCTAGCTCAGCTGTAGCCTTGAATTGGTGATTTGGAAATTCATACCACAAAACCCTAGGTGAAAATCCAAGAACTCATATGAATTTAACTAAAGGTTCACCAATTCTATATAAAACCATATAATTATGATGATTCCACATTTATTTTACACAAATTGGGTTTTACCCTCATAACCTCAAGAATTCTAGGGTTAATGTGATTTCTCCACAAAACCATAGACCAAAGGAGCACTAATCTCCATACCAAACCTTAGGAAATCCAAATACCCATGATTACAAAATGAAAACATACCTTGGTTTGGTTTCTCCCACTTCTTCTTCCTCTTCCTTCACTCCTCTTCTTCTTCTTTGCTCTCTTCTCCTTCTCCTCTGACGGGTTTGCCCTGCAAGTGCAGAACCAAACGAAATTTTGTTTGTCTCCTCTCTTCTATAATATTAACTTTGCCTTAATTACCATTAAGTCCCCAAGCACTTTAATATTGCACTTTTAACTTTTGTTTTTACTATTATGGCCCATCTCTACTTTGATTTTGACTTTCATATCTATGGCAATTACAATTTAGTCCTCAAACACTTTGATATTGCAAATCAACTTATTTTATTTTCATTTTGGCATACTATCTTCTCCAAATTATGCCCTTTATATCCTTTTGGAATTTACCACTTTACCTGGCACTGGCTACCTCAAATTAGGGTTCCATAGATTATGATTTCATAATTCCTCTCCAAAATACCACGGTGTGACACTTGAGTGCTCAGTGCAGCCCCTATGATTATGTCTTTGTGCTGCCTCTCTCGGGACGGGGCGTTACAAAATCCTCCCTCCCCTTTAGAACATTTAAGTCTCGAGAATGAATAAATAAACTCAAAAAATAAAGGGAAGGAAAATACCTCATTCGGAAAATAATTGAGGGAATCTTGTGATGCATCTGTATAAACAAAGTAGCCTCCTCTAATGTATGACTCCTCCACAATACCGTCACCAGCGGAATAGTCTTGTTGTGCAGAACTTGCTCTCGACGGTCGAGGATCTGCACTGGTTCCTCTTCGTATGTCAAGTTCTCTTGTATTTCCACTGGTTGCTCTGTCAATACATGTGAAGGGTCTGGTATGTACTTGCGGAGCATAGAAACATGGAAAACATCGTGAATGCGATCGAGGTTAGATGGCAACTCTAATCGATATGCCACCTCCCCAATCCTCTCAACAATCCTGTATGGTCCAATATACCGTGGACTTAGCTTTTCACGTTTACCAAATCTTAGTACGCCTTCCATGGGAAATCTCAAAATACCATCACTGCCTCGAACTCTAGGTCCCTCGGCGATTGTCCGCATAACTTTTAATGGTTTTGTGCAATTTTTCGGTCTATCCCTTATAACTTCGATCTTATCACAAGTCACTTTGACAATTTCGGACCTACTAATTTCTTTCGCCTACCTCGTCCCAACGAGGCCCGGGTTTGACATTTCCGTCCATAAAAGAGCCTCATAAGGGGCCATACCAATCTTTGGCCTAATACTTTGTTGTGGCCAGCTAAACTTCATCGGGGGTCAGATGGGTGTTCCCGGCTCCTCTAAACTCCATAACTGTGCCCTAAGCATATCCTCTAAAATGCATAGTCCTCTCGGATTGGCCATCCGTGTGGATGAAAAGCCCGTCTTGAAATGTAGTCTAGTGCGGTGATATGCTTGGGCCCGAAGCCGATGAGGTAAACACAGGATCTGCATGCGAACAATGAAGCGGCGTACCATGCGATGCGATAATCTCTCTAGCATTATGGTGGGCGACTTATCTAATGAATCACTATTCACGATGGTAGAAATGGGCTGATTTCGTCGGTCGTACGATCACCCATGTCGTATCATGGCCGCCAGCGACATGAAGTCTGCCCTGAAAATCCATGGTGATTCTCTCCCATTTCCGCGAGGGATAGGGAGTGGCGTAATAGTTACGCGAGACTTACGATGTTCGACCTGGCGACATGTGAGAAATGCAGGCGAATACGCAATATCCCTCTTCATACCCTTCCACCAGTAGTGTTCCTTTAGGGTATGATACATCTTTGTGCTTCTCGGATGCATAGCATAAGCGGAGGAATGGGCTTCCTCCATAATCTCTCTCCTCACATCACCTACATCTGGTACACACAACCTCTGTCCCATGACCACGGTACCATCCTCTCTCAATGACAAATCCCTCGTTGCAGACTCTACTTCACCTCACCAGCTTCACTATCTGTGGATCACGCGAATACGAAGCTCTCTAATCACGTCTGTATAAATACGGGACGTACATGAAATATTAAAGTACTCTGAATATGTCGGTTCAGTCCCACACCCAGGACCTCAATTCTATGCATTCGAGGAAGATGCACGACCCTTAAGTGCGATAGGGAACTCATGGGTCTCCCTCACCCAGAGCATCTGTACCACGTTCGCCTTTCAGAATGATATTGATGACCGTTCATAATCCTAAATCCTTGCACGTTACGCATAGCAGTCTTGCAAGCTCTTATGTCCGTAAAAATCTGGGGCACTCCATATAAGTAATGCCTCCCATATCCATAAGTAAATACTACTACGGTGATAGCTCAAGGTCGTGTGTGGTCAATTTACGTTCATGCTTTCAATTGCCTAGAAAGCATATGCAATCACCTTGTCATTCTGCGTTAACACCTGACCCTAGGCCTTGCTAGAGCATCTATTACACTTTGCCAAAGCCATCCTGCCACACGATGAGTGTAAGTACTGGAGCTGAGGTCAATCTCCCTTTCGGTTCATGAAACTCTGTGCGACAAGCCTACGACCATAAGCAGTTCTCTTTCCTTGTCAATCTAGTCGAGTCGACCAAATCCCTCTCAGCGAACTTACGGTAATACGCCAAACCCGAGAAAACTCCTTATCTGCGTAACGCTGCATTGGGGTTTCCAATTCAGTATAGCTTAATTCTGGCGGATCCCTTTGAGACCCCCTCCTACGAAAATATGTGTCCCAAGGCGACACTTTTGGGCAAAAATGACACTTACTTGGTTTGGCTTTGCAGTGTTCATGTTTGCGAACTATCCTTAAGTGCTTTCTGCATGTTCTTCTCCCTTTGCCTGAATAGATCAATATATCGTCAGTAAACACGATAACAAACTGATCTAAATAAGGCCTGAAAATCCTGTTCATGAGATCCGTAAAAGCATTTGAGCGTTAAGTAAGTCCCGAAATGGCATATTAGAAACTGAAATGAAGCGTCTTGGGTATTTGAATCTTTGTGTGAAGCATCCTCATCATGAACTCTCAACTGATGATAACCTGACCTCAAATCAATCTTGGAGAATACCTTAGCTCCCTATAACTGATCAAAGAGATCATCAATCCTCGGAAGCGGATATTGATTACGTATTGTTACCTTATTCAACTCTCTGTAATCAATACATAATCGCATGCTTCCGTCCTTTTTCTTCACAAATAAAACCGGTGCTCCCCAAGGAGACGTGCTCGGTCTGACGAACCCCTTGTTGACCATTTCTTCCATCTGCACCTTAAGTTCTTTCCAGTGCGAGGGCCACTCACGTAGGCGCTCTCAAAATCGGTTGCTGCTCCCGGGGCTAACTCGATTTGAAAATCAAATCTCTCCCATTTGGGGTAATCCTTCGGAAGATCATGCGGGAAACACATCAGGAATTCTCACGACTGCGGAATGTCTTCGAGTTTCACATCATCACCTCAACTACATAGGCTAGATACCGGGATATGACTTTGGAGCATCTTCCGGTATCATTACCAGGCAATCATACTCGAGACGATATCTTCCTTACCGTAGTAATCTCGGTTCCTTGTCTCTGTTTTAACTGTACGAAGCAATCCATGGTAGCGTCTTAGAACAACCGGTCCATCACTAAGATCACATCAAAGTCACGGATGTCGACAATACTAAATTGGCCTAAACTCTTATTTCAGTAATCACTCTGACCAGTAACCATACTCTGTCTGGCTATCGAGTGAATCTCTACAGGAAGGGAGACTGCCATGCAATCTATGGGGTACGTATCTCTATGTTCCTTGTGCTAAATTTGTGAAATAAACGAGTGAGTAGCACCCGGATCTATCAAGACATAAGCATCCCTATCAAAAACTTGGATAGTACCTGTCATGACCTCTGGTGCTACATCTGCCTCTTGCTAGGTGACTGTAAACATCCTAGCCTATGTCTGAGGTCGTCCCATCTGTCCTCTGGATGGCTGACCTTTACCTGCTGGTCCTCCAGGTCTGGTAAATGTAGTGGGGCCTCTGCCTGGAGCCCCTCTCTGACTCTGACCCTGACCTCTACCAGCAACGAAGCTTTGCCTCTTGTCTGTCCTATCCCTCGATCCTTGCGAAACTATCACGTGGGCTCATGGCCCGAAGTGTTGGCTATCCACTAAAAAGCACACAATCATTGCCCAATGCGCACCACCATAATGTGGTTCTTCCCACCGCGACACTCACGGCTTTGGACCCTTGAGCTTCCACCTATCACAATGGCCTCAGACCCTAGCTAGGCGTAACTGGCCCGGAGCTCTTGCCCTTGGAGTCCACGTAATGCTCCTCCCCTCTTGGACCCCCTTCTTGGAACCTCCCGAACCCATAGCCAGACTCCGTTTACGTCCTTGGCGGGCGTAGCTGGGTTTCAGTGCCCCGCTGCTCCTCTCAGCCTAAGCTGCGGCCTCTACTACCTGACCGTCTTGTGTGGGTTGTCGGCCTCTTGTGGTCTGTCCATTTGGACTAAGCCTCTGACAAACCTCTTGGTCTTCGAAACTTCATCATCCCTGATAAATGGAACATGTCTGACGAGCTCAGAAAAACTCCGCTCATAATCTGTCACGGAGAGTATCCCTTGCTCCAGCCTAAAGAACTCCTCAGCCTTCTCATGTCTTGGGTGGAACAAACTCATCCCAATAAACTCTTCCTTGAATTGTGCCCGGGACCTCCCCTCGGGCATCTCCATACATTGCCCTCCACCGCTCCCAACGGCTACATAGTAGGAGAAGGCGAGAAAAATGACCATCTTGCTCATCGTACACTTCATCACGTGGTAGACCACGCTCATTTCCCTCTAACCATGAAGCCTTTCGGGTCTCCCGATCATCATAGTTCCGTGCCCACAACTTTCGCCCCTCTCACATAGAAACTCACAGGCTCTCGAGAATTTGTCGTATCTTGATGGTAAGGCCCGAGCCATTTGCTCCTAAAGTATCTGTTCTCCCACGACCTCGGAGAAACGTGGCGGCTATGCGTAGTGGCTCTGAAGGCATGGTCACCTCTCATCTTTGTGGGTGGAGGAACATGCGCGAGACTTCATCCAACATGTTCCTCGGGTGGTGGTACTAATGCCTCAGGAGCTCTCCTGGTGGGGGGTCGGCCTCGATGACGCATTTTGGTCGCATTGTATGTCATGTAATGCATATGATTTTAAATCATAATAATTTATGCAATTTTAAATAAAACATTAAAACAATCATATGAAAATAAAATTTTCAAATCTTTATAACATTAAAACTGTAACACGATACCACGTTGAAGGATCCAGGCCACGGTTAACCTCATGAACCCAGGGGACACTCGGCACTCAGCGGATATAGAAACTTTTCCTCAAAACAGTAGTGAAATCATGGAAGCGAACCCTTTACAATCCTTAACATCTTTTAGAAAACCTAATGCGGACGTGAAATTGGTAAATATTAGTATTTTCCAAACATTGATTGAGAAAATGGGCGAGTTTCCTCTGTTTGTCGGACTCCCCAAATTTTAAGCTTAGTATTAAAGCACTTTATCTTTCAATTCTCAACTTCCATTTTAGGACTCCTCGTCCACAGTGATTAAGCACACACTCAAAATAATATATACATGCCATTTATTTATTTCAATCGTCAAAACATTCAAGTTCTTCAATTCCATGCACAGTTTTATAAAAGTTGAGTTGGTAGACTTAAGCCGGCCCAGCCTCATTACCTCGATCACTTTGAGGATCAAAGCCGCCGTAGTTCCTTTTCAAAATATACATATATACTTATATACATGACGAAATATTCAAGCATACAATATGCAAAATATATATACAATGCGATCCTGGCGTCGTCTCCTCGATGGCTCGACTCCTTGCGCAAAGGGGGGATGCTCTACGGCCTTTGTTATAGATGAAAATGTTTTAAACATCACAGGAAAGAGTGAGCTAAAGGAGCTCGGTGAGTGTACATTTTCATTTGAATAACATTTTCAGTATATATCAAAGTAATAAATACTTATACAATTAAAACAATTTATGCTTTTAAACTTTCTTTCTAATGGAACCCAGTGATAACCTACCGGGGTTTAGAATGCTTGGCGGTGAGGGCGATCTCAATCCAGTCATAACCACTCGCTGCGGAGAAACTCCGTCTTGCATAGGGTTCCATCATAGCACCTTATCACGTGTAAAAGGATATTACACTAAAATCTATTTCCCTCCCTCTGTTAGTAACCTAATTGTGTTTCCCTCTAAATCCTTACACGCTTAAGGTACCTCAGCTGATATAAGTCATAACAGTCATATAGGGTTAGGGTAACCATCAGTAAAACATTTATCAAAATACATTTATAAATCCATTTAAATCCTTTACTTTATCATTAAAACACATATGCATTCTTTACACATTTTTAAACTTTCATAATACCTTAACATATGCATACATATTTCATATACATATATATAAACAGCACACATTAGACTTTTTCATTTTAACATTAAAAATCTTTCACTTTTAAAACTCAAATTTCAAATCAGTTTACACTCACCTCTTTGTTTGAGAAACTTGAGCGCAACTCCACTACTTTCGGCCCTTTGCTTTTGCTTTACACACTTTCAGCGAATACGACAACGTATTAATCGCTGCGTATAGCGTAAACAACGTCTTCGCCGCAGCGAAATCGCTTTAGGGTCCACCTGACGATGCATGTAAAGCCAAATTAACAATTTACCCTTGAGCACTAAAAAACCCCCTAACAAAAAAACCCACTCATTTTGGCCAACCTTTTTCCAACAATACTCCTATAAGCTTTATGACCCAAAGAATTATTCAAGCGGTTTTCAAAGAAGTATGAAACTCTCCAGATCAGTCCTTTATATATCCAATGACATCTCTTTAAATTTTCAATTTAAAATTCCTTCTCTAAGGCCCTCAACCACATAACACAAGTTACAGCATGTTTTTTGATGCCAATTTGGTTAACTCACTGAATCACCTACTGTTATCCTTGATTTCTGGGATCTTGGCTCCATAAATTAGAAATTTTCTTCAATAATTTAGGCTATGGTTCCTAGGTTTCTTCTCCAATTAGGAATCATAATTTGGATCACCAAAACTCAAGTGTTATTTTATATCTAGATTACTCAAATTGACAAGAACAGAATCTGCACATAGCTCCACTTAGGCTTTCTGGGCACTTTGGGGTTTACAGATTTTCTTACACTTCCTTCCATCTAACTTATTCCCACACAAGTATATTTTACCCAGAATTTTGAATCACTCAATTTGGATGGTGAAACTCCACTTATGACCAAAAACACTACAACCATACCAAAACAGAGCATAATCCAGTGAAGCTACGAGCTCACCTTTCAGTCTTTATTTGGGAGCCTTAGAGCTACAATTTTCTCTTGATCCCTTCTATACATTTGTATCCCTATCTCTTATGGTTTTTTACCAATTGGAATCAATTGATTTGGATGATTATAACTTAATCTATATTCAAAACAAGAACAGGGGTTTTTACAAAAATTTTGACAGCATTTCCTTTAAAAACCCAACATTCTCTTTTTTACAACTATTCCATAATACCTCAAAAACCACATGAAATCTAACTCAGCAACTCCTGACACTTGAATGGTGGTTGAAATTCATACCACAAAACCACAGGTAATCAAGAACTCATGAATTGCTTAAGGTGCAATTCTATATAAACCATATAATTATGATGATTCCACATTTATTTTACTAGAGACCAGGTTTTACCCTCATAACCTCAAGAATTCTAGGGTTAATGTGATTTCTCCACAAAACCATAGACCCAGAAGGAGCACTAATCTCCATACGAACCTTAGGAAATCCAAATACCCGCTGATTACAAAATGAAAACATACCTTGGTTTGGTTTTCTCCCACTTCTTCTTCTCTTCTTCCTCCTCTTCTTCTTCTTTGCTCTCTTCTCCTTCTCCCTACGGGTTTGCCCTAGCAAATTTTGAGACCAAATGTGAAATTTTGTTTTGTCTCCTCTCTTCATAATATTAACTTTGCCTTAGTACCATTAAGTCCCTAGCACTTTAATATTGCACTTTGCTTTTGTTTTACTATTATGGCCCATCTCTACTTTGATTTTGACTTTCATATATAATTACAATTTAGTCCTCAAACACTTTGAATCTGCAAAATCAACTTATTTTATTTTCATTTTGGCATACTATCTTCTCAAATTATGCCCTTTATATCCTTTTTGGAATTTACCACTTTACCTGGCACTAGTACTCAATTATGGGTTCCATAAATTATGTTTCTCATTCTCTCCAAAAGCTCTCTACCGGTGTGACACTTGGTGCCAAGTGCGCCCCTACGATTACATGCGTACACTCTCTCGGGACGGGGCGTTACATGCATTCTTGAGACTAAAAGGCGTAACAACCATTCAAATGTCCCTACAGAACCAGAACATCTAAAGGTGGTCTTAGGTATATCTTCAACTACTATTAAAATTTGTTTGTAACCAGAGAAACTAGCAACAGAGCCAACTAACATGTCTACAATTGGCATCACATACTTATCTTTAGGAGTAGCAACATTTAAATTTCTAAAATCCAACTTACCGAAGTTTTCTATTTTTCTTCATCATAGGAATAATATTTGCTAACTATTTAGGCTCGATGAATTTGGACTCAAGAGTTTCTCAATTTTCTCCTTCACCTTTAGCTCTATTTCCTTGGACATCCTTTTAGGTGGTTGTTGGAAAGGATGGAGTTTGAGTCTTATGGGAAGGCGATGTTCCATAAGGTCCCTATCCAATCCCGATATTTCATCATAATTTGAAGAGAAGCAATCTTTGAATTCCTGCAATAGTGATATAATCTATTTCTTCAAGCTATTAGGTAAGAATTGATGTCAGTAATCCTTGGCTCTTCCATAGTGCCAAGGTTGACTTCTTCCATAGGATCATGAACTTGAGGCTTTTTGTCTTCCATTTTAGGAGGAGCTTGCTCCAAATATTCAATATGAATTTCTTCCTCCTCTTCATCTAATTCTTCTTCATAAATCACTTTATCTCCGCAAATGTCTTGGAACTGCTCTTCTGCTATTTTTTCAGTAACTTGCTGCATTCTCATTCTGAATGTTGCGGTTATAGCAGTCGCATTCTCTTCATTGGAATACTTAGTCATCAAACTCCTTAATGATATACCCCTTTATCAGCCTGAAAGGCATAATAGTAGTGTCTTTAGAAGTTTTTCATCTTGGTCTTGAGTTTCACCAGTATCTCTTAACTCCATGTATATTTCCCTTGGAGCCCCATCATTCTTCTTGCCTTTGAATTTTATTGGACCAATTCTTGGTCATAATAACTAGCCTTCATAGAATCTGAAGTTGCAATAAAAGGTTGTTTATTTGCTCATCCTACTTCTACTTCATTACCTTTCCAAAACATTAAAAATTGGTGAAGGGAGGATGACACATACCAATTGACATGGATCCAATCTCTTCCTAGCAAAGCATTGTAATTAGCAATATAATTAATCACAAAGAAAGCTGATAAGGAAGTGTTACTACCCACAGTGATGTCAATAGGAAGTATGACAAGAGTCTTAGAGATTTCCCCAGTGAAAGTTGACGTAGATACTTCTATTTCAATTAGATCATCAATGATTCTTCCTAGTGCTCTCAACATCCTTAATGGCATCACATTGACCGTTGATCCATTATCCACCAATACTTTGGACACTGGTTTACCATTAAGGTGTGCTCTCACATAGAGAGATCTTATGTGCCTTGTCATTTCTACAGTAGGTTTTTCCAGTATCACCTTCTGGGCCTTGCTTCCGTGAGAGGAATCAGTGGCGATTACCCTATGACTATGTTTTTCCTATGCTGGATAATGTTCTTTCTCTACCTCCACTAGGCTTTCCTCTATCTCTTTTGACTTAAAGAAATATGGTGAAGTTAGAGAAATGGTAGAACATTTCAAAGAAATAGGAAATGTCCATATCAAAATAGTTCTCAAATCCATTTCTTCACCTATCTCTTCGGTAGATTTGTAACTAGACTGATCATCTTCTATAGCCTTCTTTCCAAATTTGGTTTTCTTTGAGTAGGAATCACTTATTCTTTCATTGTTTCTTTTGGCTTTCCCTGTGGCATTTCTTTAGGTAATTTCCTTTTCTCCATAGCTCTTTGTCTTTGCATCCTTATTTTTTGAGTTATGGTGAGCTTTTTGGGAAATTTCTTATGCTGCACCACATGCCACTTTTTTCCAGGTGAGATAGGAGAAGAGACAACAAAGCTTGGAGGTATTTTCCTCCTTGAAGGATTGTACATGCCCTTTACCTCTGAAAAAGTATGTATCTCTTTTGGAGAAACATTCTTTCCTTTGGAGGATTTCTCCTTCTTGATTTCCTGTTTTGAATGGTATGGATACCGTCCATTGTTTTCATTTTCTTTGGCTACAAACACTTTTTTATTTTTTTTTTCCAATTCATCCCTATGAACTAGATATTGTTTAGGAATCCATACTTTTTTATCCTGGCATTTAGAGAAAATCTCCCATCCCATTTATACTATCCTTAAGTCAGTAGCAACTATGTTGACTGAAGCCACTGGTAGAAATGGATCTTCATCAATCAGTATGGCCTCATTTTTCTTAAGGAACTTTAGTATTCCCTTTTAGATTCTATCCTGGATAATATTTCTGAAACTCCAACAAGAATTAGTACCATGATTCTAGGAGTTATGATGCTTATAATATACTTTTCCCCTGAGTTTCTCGTTGCTGGGGTGTTGGTGATCTTAGGGAAATGTGATGAATTTCTCCTTTAGAAGGAAGATTTCCTCTGTCTTTGCCACATCAAAAGTATATAGTACTTGTGTATTAGAGGTTTATGACTTCTTCCATGAGTCATGTGTTTTCTTCACCAATAGAGGGCAGATGAATGAACCTATACTTAGGAGATTTGCTACTACAATTTCTTCATAATTCACCTCTTGACAGTAAGTTCTCATGAATGTCTTTCTCTATTGGCTTTTTTTTCTCAATAATTGTTCATACTCTATTACCTTAGCATCAAGCTCATAGAAGTCTCTGAACTCCATACCTTGAAATTTCTTCCTCTTCTCTATATCAAGTCCCCTTTGAGACATCTTCACACTCTGTTTTTGTGAGATGAATTTTGCATCTATTCCTTATTCTTTTGAAAAGAGTAATGAATGACTTTGTTGATTCTCCACTCGTAAGGGTTACCCTTGATAATTATGCTATGTAAATCTCAGGTTCATCTCTAAATAATTGTGTGTGGAATTGTCTCTCTCAATTTCATACCAACACATAATAGAATTCCTTGGCAATGTTACATACTAAGTAAAAGCAGTTCCTATAAATGAGTTAGGAAACAACCTAAGTTTGAAGTAGGGGAAATTCTAATAGTTGGCCAATTTCCCACACTACACTATGAATTTAGCGACATGCTCCAAGGTGGATTGTCCATCTTCTCTAGTGAATAAAGAGAATTCAAGAATTCTATACCCCCTTGGGTAAGGATTCTCTCTGTCTATTACCTCTGGATATGATTTGTAGAATCATGAGTGGCTAATTTGTTTAAGGCTTGGCTGGTATAGCTCCTGTACCGCCTCCCTTATTGCCTCCATATCTGGTGGTGGAGATAGCTGCATAAAAGGCTGAGGAATTTGCTGCCCTCTATTAGTACCTACCCCTAAGGGTGGTTGAATAGTGGCCCCCTTGCCTCTAGCTAAAGGAAGTGGCTCATTGTAGGCTCCAGGTTGTGTAATTGTGTTAGTGTTAACAAATAACCTTTGAGGAGCCATTATTCTAACATGATTAGAACGTTCGCCATTGAAATTTGTTGAAGTTTCATCCTCTCTCCCATGGGGAGGAAGATAACGATTTTCAACTTGTATAGGTGAACGGTGAGATCCACTTGCTTCTTAACAATTCTTAGGGTGCTGACCTCCGAGCTTATTAGATAGTTGCCTTGTAGGTTGGGAAGCAACTTCTTGTGTCTGTTGTCCAACAATCTTTGAGATAGCCTTAGGATAGGCCCTTGTGATTGAAATTGTTGTTCTCGCTCTTCTGTAACAACCTTAGCTCACTCGGTTGTTGTTTTGGCCTATTCATCTATCGCATAAATGACGACCTAGGCATACTCAGACATGGCTTTAGTTCTCAGCCAAAAATTTGATTTGTTTAGCCTGAGCCTTCGATTGTGCAACCATTCTTTCATCAAAACATTGTGTAGCCAATGTATTTTGTTTCTTCAGTTTGTCAATCAATGCCTAAAACTCAACAGCACCAGGAACATGAGTATCTACATCCACATTACCTATGCCTGCTTCCTGCTCGATTAGGCTATTTGATGCATATTCCTCTTGGAGAAAATTTGTTGCATTTCTCTCCAGTTGTTCTACCATGGTTGGAACTAGTCCTTCTTGTGTTCTTCTACATCATCAAATCATGAGTCTTGAGACTCAAATGATTTTACTTCTCAACTTTGGTGGCATCTTCAACAAAGATGTGTTCCACCAGGCGCGCCAAAAATATATTGTGGTGGTTTTTGAATTTCACATGAAAAATACAAAATCCAAGTGTGCGGGCGTGTCAATAAATTAAAGTGTTTCCAAACTGAAATGGCTCTTAAGGTCAAAATTATAATCAGACTATGTAAGCTCCTTAGTTCCCTTGACAGTTCCCCATAATCAAAGCAGAAAACGTCATATGAATGAAAATATTGCAAGAATAAAATGCTAAAGAAAAATATTAGATTTCCTTAGGAAGGAATAATGAAATAACACGGTGCTGGAAATTCACAGACTTGAATGAAGCTTGGAAATAGAATGCTAGAATTTCTAAAGAAAACATTGGATTTCACTATGAAGGAATGAAATAACCCTGTGTTGGAAAATTGACAAAAACTTGGTTGCAACTAGGAAATAAAGTGCTACAGAAACTTGGCTAAAACTAGGAAATAAAGTGCTGAAATTGATGAAAGCTGATAAACTAGGAATTGTTGAAGTAGATTGATATTGCTAAGTCGATTGATTTGTTGATTGATTGATCCCTTTCTCTGGTCTATTCCTTACTCTTTTATAGACGTCTTGACTTGTTGCCCAAGTCTCTATTTTCTCCACTCTCCCCACTTCCTGAAACTACTGCCCACGTTTTCCATTTAGGAAGTTTGTTCCTTAAGGATTTATCCACATGTCCATTAAGGAGGCTTATTCCTCAAGGAATTTATCTAAATCTCCATTAGGGAGGCTTCTTCCTCTAGGAATTTATACACGTCTCCATTAGGGAGGCTTGTTCCTTAAGGAATTTCCACATATGCAAATAATTTCCTTTTGCAAAAGCTAAAATGATTCTCTTATGATCTTCTCCTTCTCGCTGACCACCCTAGGCTCGTAGTTCATCCTCCTCAACAACAATTCTCCATTTCTCATCTATAGACTATAGTTCGTCTTGGTCATAGACGGTGGAGATCCATTGTTTGTCTGAATACCGACACTATTCGATCTTGCCACATCGGCGTTCGAATCTAATTCTCTACCGTCAAATCTCATTCCGATTTGTGTCGACAACGCTATTCTCCCTAAATTTTTAAAATTTTTAGGTATTGGTGAGTAGATGACTTTGTTGCCTCATCTTATGAATCTATGTTCATAAAGTTTGAATTTTGTTGTTGAATTCGAATCTCATATCTAAATCAGAAGTTCAGGGTCTGTTTGATTCCTGTTTTTGAAAATTGTTATTAAGAACATATTTTTAAAACACAAATCTAGAACACCATTTCTGGGGTTGTTTATGCTTTACCTTTTGGTTATTGCACTTACATTTTCAATGGTTACAAACCGATTTATGGTTTTTCTTCTTCTTTCTCTTTTATGATGTAGGTTCCTACTGGTTAACATTAAATCACGATGCAGTTCTCTCTCTTGATCAATCTATACAGTAAAACAGATCATCTCTAGGGGTCTTCTTTGTTCTAACTCTTTCATCGGCCTAGATTTAAAATCGATCTTCTGAACGCTATGTTTCTTTCCATGAAATTACTCGGCATGAGAAATTATTTTCCATGCAATAATCCACTTTGGAACACAGTCCCAACCCCCTTGGAAAAAGGAAAATGCCTCCCCCATTAAAACTAGAGAAAGTAGATACATATCTCTTTCACCTAAATTTGTTGATTTGAGTAGTCTGATTGTGACCTTCATATTGTTGGGAATGTTTAAAAATGATTAAAATTGCTTCTTGGTAAGTACGAGCATTTTCTATAAATCATTTGGGGTTTTCTTTGTCCTAACTAATGCTCTAGGTTTAAAAAGGATATTCCAAACGCTGTTTTTGTTTCCATGAAATTAGTAGGTAAAGAATAAAATGCCAAGGGCAATTACTTTCTCATGGATTTATCATGTAAAGGTTGATGTAGAGTAAATAATGCAAAGAAATTGACTTCTTTGTAGGGTTGTGCCTTTCATTGATGTAGACATACCCCTCTCCCTTAAAAACCATTTTACTCTACTGTCATTTGTTTGTATATGTTATCTTGCCACCATCCCAAGTTCCTTCTTAGTGTGCATTAGAATTCCATTACTTTACACCTACATACAAGAAGAAATATCTATCTTTGCTTGTTTATATATATATATATATATATATATATATATATATATATATATATATATATATATATATATATGATGTGTTTCAAGAGTTTAATAAACATAAAAAGTTACGAATTTGATTCAAATAGGGAGCACAATAAAAAAGAAAAGAAAAAAAGTTACCATAATTTTGTTGTTGATCCAATTCAAAAAGGCTAACATCTTTATAAGAAGTTATCATAATTTTGTTGTTGATTTGATTCGATTCTAGCTTTCATTGATGCTGATTGCTAATTTGCTGATTGTTGATTGTTGCTATCTTGATTTGTGAGAATTTGAAATTGGATGTCATTGAATCATCTATTAATCATTCACTGTTTGATATTTTTTAATTTTATATTGTGGTACTAGTGATAGGACTAAGTCTATTGGTGCTAGTGGTAAAAGAATTTCTAGCGATGTTAGGAAAGAAGTTGTTGCTAAGAAAGTTCGGGGTAGTTCCTCCAAGGTGTGGAATCATTATGAAAAGATTGGTTTAGTAGATGGGGCGGAAAAATGTAAATGTAAAGGGTTGTAGGAGGCTTTATACTTGTAATTAAGATAATGGAACTAATCATTTAAAAAGCCATGTTCAAAAGTGTCATTTGATTCTTAAAATACAATGATGTGGCTGCCATGTTGGTTGACCATTCTAGGATATTGAGGTCTTGGAAACTTGATCATAAGGATAATGAGATGCACTCTCTAGATACATTATAAAGCATGATCTTTCATTTAGCTATGTTGAGTACGAAGGGGTTTGGGCAGTGAATAGAGTTTTGAATCCTAATTTTAAACCTATTAGTAGAAACATTTCAAAGGCTGATTGTTGGAATGTCTTCTAGAGTGAATAACAAATCTAAAGAGCATATTAGCTAATGTTGGTAGAATTTGTTTAACTTATGTTGTATGGATTGTTGTAACTTCTCAAAACTATATGACTGTGATTGCTAATTATGTTGATGATAAGTGGAAGTTAAATAGTAAATTACTTGCATTCTGTAAGTTAGAGAGTCCACAATGATGGAATGATTTGGGAAGGTATTTGGAGTGCTTAAAGATTGGGTAATAGATGGGAAAATATTTTTCTTGACTTTGGATAATGCCTCTTCTAATGATGGCATGCAAAATATTTTAAAAGATAGGCTTAACTTGCAAAATGGCTTGTTATGTGATGATGATTTTTTTCATGTTAGATGTTGTGCATATATCTTGAATCTCATAGTTCAAGAAGGTTTGAAAGTGGATAGGTATGTGAGGACTTCGGAGGGGAGGTTAAGATAATTTCATAAATGTTTTGTAGAAGTGCATTTAGATGATATTGGTAGTTTCTTGAGGATGGATGTGTCAACTAAATGGAATGCTACTTACATGATGCTTGAAAGTGCTATCAAGTATCATTGTGCTTTCATTAGTTTGACTTTTAATGATAGAAGTTATAATCTTTGCACATCTAATGAAGAGTAGGAAAGAGCAGAGAAGATGTGTGCTTTCTTGGCTCCATTCTATCATATTACTAACTTGATATCCGGGTCATCTTACACCACCTGCAATTTATATATTATGTAAGTTTATAGTATAGAAAAAAAATTGAATGAAAACTTGTATAGTGAAGATGAGGTGATCAAAGATATGGTAGCAAGGATGAAGGTAAAATTTGATAAGTATTGGAGCGAGTATTTTGTCACTCTTGCACTTGGATGTGTTCTTGACCCTTGTTTTAAGGTGAGCTTTTTGAGCTATTTCTATAAGAGACTTTATCCATATGACCATCAAGAAAATGTGAATAGGGTGAAGGGGGCCTTGTATAAACTCTTTGCTGGATATACAAGGTATGGGGTTGCATCAAGCTCAATTGCTTCATTTCAAACTAGCTAATCATCAATGTCCATTGGTGCTCATTCACAACAATGTTCTCTAATGACAACTAGAACAAGCTCAACATCATCAATGGCATCTATACTTGATGTAAGTTTGAGTATTATAATTTCTATTTATTATTTTTTTTGTTATTCTTTTTTCAAGTATCTAATATAGTGATTATTTTGTTTATGTGTTGGCTACTTGTATTATTTTAGGAGTATCATATGGAAATGAGTCAAATGACTTTAAATGATGTCCAGTTTCAATTTGATATATACTCGGATGAAGGATTCAGTGTTGGAAATGACCTCAATGTGTTACAATATTGGAAGTTACATAAACATCAATTCCTTGAACTTGCAATTATGGCTTGCGACATTTTAAGCCTTCCAATCACAATAGTAGCTTTAGAATCTTCATTTAGTTACACGGAGTTTTGATGGCCTATCCCCTGGGGTCTAGAGAAGGGAATTATAAATCTAGCAAAAAGCCTTATGTCGGTAGATCAAACCAACTGACGATACGGAGGAGCGTATCGTATGGATTGATGAAAATAGTTTAAGCACAATAGGTAGAATGAGAATAGAACTCACTTATGTACCATTTAGGGAGAAAGATTGATGTTGTTCCTACCTTTTAGCTAGTCACATGATCAATTGATTTAATACAATATTTCACTTCTCCAATCTACCGAGAAGAAAGATGCTATGTCATGTGCTTTCAGTACTTCGTATGTTGAGAAAGGAGAATACCTTCTTTTAGTCGGATTGGTGGTCGTATCTTGCATAAGTATAGAAATTATTTGCTCCCAAAAATTGTGTAAGCCCTCATTTGTACTTATTGGCTGCATGGTTTTAAAGAAATCGGGCATTTTGGTAAAAATTGCTTACTCCCTGAACTTTTGTTATTATTATTATTTGTTTCTTACTTACAACTTGCAAAATAAGCATTGTTGTTTTATGAATTGCAGATGTGTAGAAAGTAGAGGATATTCAATTATCAAAGGAAGATTCAAATATTGTTGTTGTTGATGATCTCCATTGAAAGTGATTTTTAGATTTATGATTTAATGATTATTTTTCTAGGAGTATACCGTTTCTATAATTCTATTTGATTTTGATGTTGTAGGATTGGGTTAGAATATTAATGATTCTATTTTAATTCAGGATAGATTCAAAATTTGAAGTTTTGACAGTGTTCTTGTACCAAAACATTTACACACTTTTGTTTGTGCTATAAGGAATTGTTTTAATTCTATTTTGATTGGTAGAATGGTTGCATTGTTTTAAGTTTTTAACATTTTTTTTGTACACATAGGGTTAGGTTGGCCTAGTATAGGGCTAACTGGGAAGCAAAATGGCAGCCTGATGTAAATTAGGCCCTACCCAGTCCAATGTGGGCTAATCCAACCCGCTTGAATTGCCAGCTTTATTGAACCAGGACCTCCAACTACATCGAGATCTAATACTATGTTAAACTACCAACTCACCTACAAGCTCAAGTTTGTAGGATTTGGATTTAGGCCATGTTTGGGTAAACAGTTTAATTAAGCACTTATTTTCTAAGAGCTTATTAGATGAGAGCTTATGTAATAAGTATTTTATTCAATAAGCTATTTTTGTTTGGATGCATATTTTAAAAAGTGCTTATGCATCATTTTAAGGTGTTTGGATGCATTACTACTCAAGCACTTATAATAGTTGAAATTATTGAAAAGACCGTTATAAACACTTATAAAATTAAAGTGTATGGATAAATAAACACTTGTCATAATTTTTAAAAAATTAAAAAAACTAAAGAACTAAATAACTAAATAACTATATATATATATATATATATATATCATGTGAAACCATGATAAAAGAAATTAAAATAGAGTAAGATTGCTATATCTTGAAAACATTTATCATTCACCTGTAATCTCTAGTATAAAAAATAACTAATGAACTATACTCCCCTCTTCAATTTTGTTTCATATGCATCAAATGGATCATAAAAACTAGAATCTTCTATGATTTTTTTCTTCATTAAAATCTTTAATTTGGATGCTTTCTATAAACTGGAACATGATGAACGATGTACTAATAGTTATTTCAGGCATAAGACGTACGGATACGCAAACACCTTTTGAGGCCTTGAGGCGGAAGGCACGCTTGAGGCGTGAACTTTTTTAAGTGATGAGCGCCCTACCTAATATAAATAAAAATTATATATCTCACTAAATAATGTCTATAGTTTTTAGCTAATAATAAAATATAATAAAGGAAAAGACACCAAACATAAAAATCAAACATCATTAGTGTTTCCTATCATTACAAACATTTTCAAAACAAAATAACAAGCAAAAATAACAAACACTATTACTGCTTTCCATCATCACAAAAATTATAAGTTCCAAAACAAAATAAACACTCATGAATTTACATCAAATTCTAAATAAAGAAAATCATCATCATTATCATTATTCTCATCATTAATAAATTTTTTTTCTATTTTTTAATTATAAGTCATATTTTTTTTGAAAAATTTTATCTATTTTTACATAAATTTTCGGAAGTTGTTTTATGCTTTTTTAGAATTTTTTACATAATTTTTTCAAAAATTTTACCCATTTTTACATAATTTTTCAGAATTTATTTCATTATTTAATAGATTTTTTCCTATTTTTTATATAATTTTTCATTAATTGTACCTATTTTTTACATAATTTTTCAGAAAGTTGTTTTCTAATTTTTTAATTATTTTTTAGAAGAATATTTTTGTCATTAAGATGACAAATTTTAGTGTTTCATATAAGCTGTTTTGAGTTTTTTTTTTTATAAGCTTATTCATGAAGCTTATTGAAATAAGTTAAAATTAGCTTATATAAAAATTGCTTATAGGGGGGTCATAAGCTATTTTTATAAGGCTGCTGAATATCTTTAATTTTTATCGAAATGCTATGTGAAAAGATAAAGCTGAATAAGTTGTAGAGCCAGAGCTCCCCGAACACACCCTTGGGATGAATATCATGCCTTTTAACACATGTGAAAAATATGATTGGTTAACCAAAATTTGTGATGCCCCGAATCCCGAGGGTCATTTTTTTTGGCTACTGGACAAGTCTCTAGCTACAAAGATTTCTCTGTCGCGCTCGCACCTCCATCGTGTTACCTGAACCTGTCGTGCTAACTCTAATCGCGACTACGGCTATGCACCGTAATGTGACATAGGCTCACATGTCTCGACCGGCTTCGGTGCGACCTAGAACGTCCGGTTGTGACATGGGAACCTTAAGCCCTATCCAGTGCACATGCGACCGAGGAATTCTCTGTCACGTCAGAATTTCCACATCAGTAGCCCAGAGCTGTCGTGCACATTTGACACAATTACATGCTCGCGCGTAGCCTGCTTCTTTGTCGTGGCTTGACTCTCGCCTTAAAAATCCTCTGCCATGGCGAAATTTTCCGCTACTGGCCAACTCTGTTGCGACATAGTACTGCTCTGTCGCAACATAATTCCTCCTTACCTTGGCTAACTCTATCATGACATAAAAAAAATTCTGTCGTGACCGAAAACTTCTGGCCTGGTCAACTCTGTCTCTACCCAAAAATACTTTGTCGCAACAGAAAATCTTCCCAGCCTGACCAATTATGTCGCGACATAGAATTGCTTTATAATAACACAAAACCTCTCCATTTGGCCACACTTTATCGAGACATAGAAACATTCTATCGCGACAGAAAACTCCTGGCCTAGCTAAATCTGTCGCGACCTAAAAATCCTTTGTCGCGACTGAAAATCATCCCAGCCTGACCAACTATGTTGCGACATAGAATTGCTCTGTCGCGACACAACCCCATGAAATCCTATTGCGACCCGAAATTCCTTGGCCTTAGCCAAGCTCCTATCACAACCTTGACCTCTTGCCTCAGCCTGTCTCGATCGCGAGAAAGGACCCTCTATCGCAACATTGTCACGAAAGAGGATAAAACGCTGTCGCGACACAGGAGAACCCCTGTCGTGACAGAAAACCAGTAGAAAACAAATTTGTCGCGACCAGGAAAACCCTTATCGCGACCCAGCAACGCATGCAGCCTGGGAACCATGTCATGACACAGAGCAAGAAAGCTCTGTCTAAACAGAGAAAACCTCTATCGTGACCCAAACCTACAAACAGGCATTAGCCTATCTAGGCCATTACTGCACCTCCAGCTCTAACCCAATTTCAGTAAATTCAATACTTCTGCTTCTATACATTTTATATAGACAGTATAAAATTATGGGAAAACTTTCCAACATAATATTGAACAAGTCAAAATTAGTTTTTATTCCAAAACTTCTCATTTACATATACAAAAAAAAAAAAAAAAAAAAAAAAGGGTTTCTTCCCAGAATTTTACAAAACACAGTAGCCAAATTCTGGCCTTTTTCACAACTAAGCTCTTGGATGTGTTTCATCCCCCGATGTACCTCTAGTATCTGAAAATATTTTCCCACGACGGTGAGCAATGCCTAGTAGATGAATTCTCCTACAAGGGCTACTCCCCACCTAAGTGCACATGCAATGGCAAACACACACACATTCAAGTAAAAATATGCACATTCCTACTCGAATGTCTACATGCCATTCCCATGTCTCGAGTCCTTTGCTGAATTTCACACATGCATTTGCCATGTATGAAAAAATGTTTTCAAACAAAAAGATTTTTGTCTTTGAAAACTCATTGGTCAATCTCCGATATAATTTAGTGGACATTCTCTGATAAAATTTGTGTGGACAACCCCTCGATATAATTTGTTGTACATTCTCCGATAAATTTTTTTTTTTTTGTTGGACAACCCTCCGATAAACTTTTCCTTTTTTTTTTTCTTTTCAAAAGTCATGTTATGCACTCACACCCGTTTCACACGATGTCCCCGTGCATATGAAATGTGGAATGCCATTTCATGCCAATTAATGTTACATGCATGATGAGTACCACATGCAACATTATTAAATCATATACGCATATATTAACATGATTTTCACACAACCAACATGTTATTCATTTTTTTTGCAATAACAAATAAAAACAGCACACATAGTTCGAAAATCAGTCTCGGACTGCCCGAAAACAGTCCAAAAATTCTAGTGTTTAGTTCCAAAATTTTGAGACTGAACAGTACGAGCACTCAAGACCCAAAGAAAACCAATGCCATTAAATGACTCTTAAACCAAAAGTAACCAAGGTAGGAGAGAAACCCCTACCTCTCGGAGTTTGGCGAAAACCCCAGATTCTTGTACCTACGTGAAGCTATCGTCGCATAGTTGAACTTTGCTTCTTGATCCGACCTAAAATGCATCTTACCCCCATTCTCAAATCCTAGAGAGAAACGGAGCTCTTCATCTTTTCTTCCTCTTCCTCTTTCTTTCCCTTATATTTACCTTATCTCCCAATTGTCCCAACTTGATCCAAGTGGGAAGTTTCCTCCCACCTTCCCTTGCCACATGTCCCTTTCTCATTGGATTTCTTCCCTTATCTTATCCAAAATTTGGATTTCTTTCCTCTAGGGGTTTGACACATGGCCTCCATGGGCCACCCCTTAGACTTTCCCTTTTTTTTTTACTACCTCTCCCTTTTGACACATGGCTCTAAATGAGCCATTCAACCAAGTGCCATGTGTTGCCATATACTCTTGCGCCTCTAAAAACGTGAAATCTCGATTATCTTGAATTCACAAAATTCGACTCGTAAGAATCTGTGATTCATGGTGACGATCCAACTGAAGTCCTTTTCGTCATCCGAGATCTAGAAAAATTCAAAGTTTTCAACTGAAATTACCGTTTTACCAATTTTCAGAAAAATTGAATTTTTTTTTCCGGGTTTTACATTCTTCCCCCCTTAAAAGAATTTCGTCTCTAAATTCCACACACATACACATCGAATCGCATGCATAAGAAATTGTACACAATCACATGCATTTAAACTAGTCATTTAATAACCAAACGACTAAACCACGTACCTTCATCCTTAAACAAGAAAGGATAGGTGGCAGACATCGTGTCCTCGCGTTCCCATGTTGCCTCTTCCACTCCTCGGTGTTGCCACAACACCTTCACTAGCCTCACGGTCTTGCGTTGCAAAACCTAATTCTGGCTATCTATGATACGCACCGGTCCCTACTCGAAGGTCCCATCTGTATCAACAACAATCCCTCCCTAATGCACTACATGAGTTGGATCTGGAGTATACTTCCAGAGCATGGAGACGTGGAACACCTCATGAACACCTGATAGACTCGGCGGTAGTGCTAGCTGATATGAAACTGTGCCCACCCTCTAAAGTATCTCGAAGGGCTTGATATACCTCGACGATAGCTTCCCTCGCTTGTTGAACCTGACCACTTCTCTCTTAGGCATCACCTTCAAGAAGACGTGATCACCCATCTCAAATTCTAGAGGTCAATGCCGTGTGTCGGCATAGCTCTTCTACTAGCTTTGAGCCGTAAGAAGACGCTTCCGTATCAAACCCACCTTCTCAGAGGTGTCTTTAATCAAATCCGGACTAGTGATGGACCTATCTCCCACCTCTGTCCAACAAATCGAAGATCGACATGGCCTCCCATACAAAGCCTCACATCTCAGATGTCACTCGATAACCGTTGTTGTAGGCGACCTACTCAAGGGTAAAGTTCTTCCCAACTACCCTTAAGATACCCAGGGACATGCTAATAGTATGTTCTTTTAAAAACTCGTATGGTCCTCTCTCCTCTCGACCGACCATCCGGCTCCGAGGATGAAAAGTCGCTCATCATCAACCTGTCCCCATGGCCTTCGGAAACTCCTTCTTCCAAAAGTGTGCCATAAACCCGATCTCTCACCGATAATGATAGAGACTAGCACCCATGTAACCGTGATACACTTCTCTATCGTACAACCTAAGAATTCCTCCAAAGGTAGGCTATTAGCTCGTGACCGCTTAGAAAATGTGCTGACTTAGTGAGTCGGTCCACTATCACCCATACCGCATCATGCCTCCGCAGTGTCTGTGGAAATTGAGTTAAAAAATCCATCGTGATATGCTCCCACTTCCACTTTGCTACCTCCAATGGTTGGAGTAGCCTCACTGGCTTCTGGTGCTCAGCCTTTATCTGTTGGCATGTGAGACATCGTTGTACAAATTCCCCAACGTGTCTCTTCATCTCACTCCAGTAATATTGGCGACAAAGATCCTGGTACATCTTTATGCTGCCTAGATGCACAACAAATCAAGAGCAATGGAACTCCTTGAGAATCTCCTATCTCAGATCTATCAATTGGGGAACCACAACCAGTCCCTTATACCGAAGACTACCATCCGTGTGGATGGCCCAGCCTTCATCACCTCGTGCACTTTCGACTATACACTATCCCCGACGGACACTATCTCGTGTCCCGCCCCACACTCATCCATTTCGTCGTTATGGGCGTGTAGCCACTAAACTCCCCTACATACCCTAAGCTTGATCACTGTACTGTAGTCCAAACTGTCCCACAATCTCGAGCATCTTCCACTCCCAGGAAACTACACTAACCAGTACTCCCTGTGATTTCCGACTAAAAGGATCAGCCACCACATTTACTTTACTAGGATGGTAGTGCAATGTGAAGTCATAATCCTCCAGAAACTCCATCCACCTACGTTGCCTCATGTTGAGGTCCCGCTGTGTGAAAATATACTCTAGACTCTGTGGTCTAAAAATACTTCAAACTACTCACCATACAAATAGTGGCGCCATATCTTTAAGGCAAAGACAATGGCCGCTAACTCCATGTCACGTGTGGGGTAATTCCGCTCATGATTCTTCAACTGCCGATAACCATAAGCTACTACCCCCCCGGATTGCATCAAAACACATCCTAGTTCGTCCTTCGAGGCATCACAGTACACCGTATACCTTTGTCCCTGTTTCGGGACTATCAGGATAAGAGTTGAAGTAAACCTCCTTTACAATTCCTGGAATGCTTCCTCACATAGGTCATTCCACTCAAACTTGACCTCCTTCCGAGTCAATCTTATCATAGGTGCTACTAGCCGAGTGATGAGTGTAAAACTCATCTATGTTTTGAGTTCATTTCATAAGCTATTTTGAGTATTTTATATCCATATTAATGTAAAACTCATAAAATTTCCTCTAAATTTATTTTTTCAAGATTTTTGATGGAAGGCAAGTGATATAGTAAGAAAATATGCAAAATGTTTCAAAAAGGAGAGTTAATCGGATGTCTCACTGTACGTCATTGAGAAGATCAATTTTTTTGTATCATCTGGAGTATCAAATGGTTCAACTCTAAACATGATTACATTCTACATTCAAAGATCTTTCCAACGACACCTCACACGCCCAAATCCGAGTTAAAATGAAGAAGTTATGACCATGACAATTTGGACAAAGAAAACTATCGCAACAGAGAAAACTCTGTCGTGACAAAGTTTTCTGTTGCAATAGAGAAACTCTATCATGACAGAGAAAAATCTGTTGCGACAGAGAAAAGTTTGTCATGACAAAGTTTTCTGTTGCAACAGAGAAACTCTGTTGCGACAGAGAAAACTCTATCGCAACCAAGTTTTATGTTGCAACAAAGCAAACCTTCGCTGAAACTCTGTCGTTAACAAAGAATACTGTCAACAGTGCCGCGAACAAAGAAATTCAGAGCAACAAACTCTGTCGCCATAGAGAAAACTATGTCGCGACAGAAAAAGTTGTGACAGAAAAACTGTGTCGCGACAAAAATGCTGGAAAAAACCAAAAAAAGGCCGAAAATGGATATTTTGGCTTGTTTTCAAGCCCATTTCACCCTAGGACTATAAATACTCCATTTTTTAGGTTTTCAGGGTAACAGGGAAGGTAGGAGAACACCTCTCATGGGGTTTCTCTCTTTAAATTGCCCATTTTCTTAGTTTTGCTGCAGATTTTGATTTTTAATAGATCTTAGAGTAGTTTTAGAGTAGATTTTTATTTCTATTGAAGAGATTTCTGTTTGTATACCGTAGATTCAAATTTTCATACTGTTCGACAAAGATTGAAGTTAAAATCTTGATTTGTTCTCCTACTCCTTGTCTCTTGATTTCTTTATTCATTTTCTTACTTTTTTGTTTGACAGACAGATTGAAATCTAGTAATGGAACATTAAACACCCTGTGGGTGGGGATTAATTGTTGAACATTCAGACACGCCAAATATTTTGCGGGTTTGGAAAATTAAATTTATATAATTGGTACAGTTCATATAATTAACCTGCTTGGAATATTAGGGGTAACTTATACCCGTAAAAGAGTCGTATCTCGCTCTGATTTTCGGGAGGCCCTCTGAGTGACACAGAGATGGAGATTCCTGAGAGTAAAGAGCAGTAACTTGGGGGTATGTTAGACTAATATTATGGAACTAATGAACTCTAAAAGATTACGTTGATAGATCACTAATTTACTCATGGTGTGAGGAATAATTAGATGATGTATCAGTTTAATGTTTAAAGGTCTCACCTTAAATTGATAGAATGATCTTGATCCCGTGTTAGCAATGATCTAATCAAGGAGATATAAAATTTTATTAGATTTAGCAAGGACTAGATATCACTAGATCGATAAGGTCAGAAAATCTGCCTTGGGGCAAGAATTGAACCCAAGAAATATAGAAGTATTGGAAAAGAAAACAAATCTAAATCTTAAAGAGGGTCGATTTTACAAGTAACTAATTGTGACTCAAGTCTCCAAAAGGAACATGGATCTCTAATTAGTGAAATGTATGCTTATTGAGAAATCCAAGCTATACTGTTATATTATTTGCTCAGATAACCCAGCATCCAACTACAAATGTTGTGCTTTCAAGGAAATGTAAACTGTTTTGTAAATAATTATCCCCATCCCTAGTGCCTCTCTTCATACTTTTTAGAATTAATTAGTTGTTTATTTGGTAGATTTTAGGATTAGTTTTAAATTAGTTTTTGTTTCAATTAAATTGATTTTATACCGCATCCTACTTGGTTGCCTAAATAGTGAAGAGCCCTTGTAACTAGGGTGATAAAATTCCAATTAGAGAGAACCTCCAATCCTTGTGGGTGCGAGCTCCTGACCGCCGTGAGTCCACTTTATTACTTGTATGACTCGCACCCTGCGTAAAGGGGTCGAGCGCTGGGTAATACTTTTCATTTCGCTTTGAGTACGCTTACTTTGTTTCAAATCAGTTTTTTTTTTTTTTAATATTTACCATTCACTCTTAGCCATATTTTCATATATACACTATTCGCCTCACCAAAGTTTTTTTTGGTAATCACATATAGGGACTTAGTCGGGTCTTTGTAGCCGCCTGAAGGAAAATTGGTCAACAAGCCAAGGCCGTTGCTGTGGATTGGCGCGGTTCACTTTTCTCTCATTGGTAGTTTGACATTTTAGAAGAACGGTGATTTGCTAATTTAGGCAATTTTTATTTTTATTTTTATTTTTGCTGTGATTTGTTTCAGTTAATTTTTTATTATTTATTAGTATTCAGATTTCTTTATTTCTTTTGTTTTTCTTCTTATTTGTCGGTACTTATGGAGGAACATTCAATAGAAGATAGATTTATTCTATTAGCTGCTTAGAACTACTTCTTCATCAATCGGGACCAAAGAATCTACAATGACTCACTCATGGAACAAGGAGTATCAGCTATCAAGGGAGTTCAAACCCCACATTTCAGAGGGTTAAGAGCTCGTCAGAAAGGAGCAAATTCTTATCTACATGGAAGGGAATAAGAAGATGATTAATCTTCATGAGCAGTAAATTTCCGCATTTAGATGCCTCCTGCTACCACTAGTGCAGATTGCAAATAGAAGCTCAAATAGACACTTGATCCAGCATTCAAGGAAAAATTCCTAGGACCTCTTAAAACTTTTGCCAATTCCTAATGAATGCATTGATAATTCTTCGAAAAAGTAGTGTGCGTAAATTTCCTATCCTAAAATTTGTGGAAGAAGGTGAAATGAGATGGAATTATAGAAAAGGCACTCCTAAACAACTTAGAGAATGAAAAGTTGTCACGCCTAACCCCGCCTAGGGCGGACGGCGGCGCACAAGACTTCACTGACTCTATTTGCTTTTTTTCTGCATATCAGGCCCAAGTCTTACCAGTTATATAAAGATACAAAATAAACTACCAATCGTAGTGCCGCTTTTTACAACGTCAATACATACAGTCATAAGTCACATTTACATATACATATACAAAAACTGTACATTTACATTTACATAATCAGAGTGCGAAACCTACAGTGATGGACTCACACAAGTATGTCGGCTCAAAGAATATGAAGATCGCGAACGTCCTCTCAGATCTACATGAATTAAAACCCGTGCTAAGCTTACACTTAGTGGGAAACATATGACTGGTACGTATACACATGCACTAATACTCATTTATGAAGCATATACAAGAATAGATATACACAGTTATATAAGAATTTTTCATGAATTCATATAACAAACTTATACACATACTTGTACTTATTGCAGACTTATACTTATTCAGTTCTCTTGTAGGAGTTACAGAGCTTATAATTGTACGGAGGTACTTGTAGGTACTACAAAACTTATACTTGTACACTACTTTACTCTTATTCGTTATTCAGACTCTTATCATATAACTGTTTGACTACCTAGACTAGTAATAAGAAATGAGTAGGACATAGCACAATGGCACCCGGGCACGGTATAGTAATCGAGGTGTCAGAGCACAAAGCAGAGTGTCAAGATTGACAGAGAGTGCCGTCGCACTAAACAGAGAGTACCGAAGCACTAAATGTGCCGAAGCATGGTCAAAGAGTTCCGTCGCACTAATCAGAGAGTACTGAAGTACTATACGTGCCTGCCCACGTAATAGAGGTGTCGTGTCATTCAATATCCGGTCTTATGCAGTCCTACAATTATATGTGTTCAGGAACTTACTATCTTATCATAGAGGCATTAAGTTTGCCAACATCGAATGGACCCTTTCATACACTTATAGGGTCCTCATTAGTCCATTAGACAAGTCCTCGGAATAACGGAATAGCAAAACGAAACAAAACACAAAAATCTACATGTCAAGGAATAAGAGCTACGCCGCAACGTAGCACCGCTACGTCAGGGCGCATTCAGGCTTGTTCGCTTCTCCCTCCCGCCCATGCCGTGGCGTGACACACAGCACGCCTGGCGTGACCTATAGTCACACGTGGGATCCTTATGCCGCGGCGTAGGACCCCCGAAATTGCCCAGATTTTGATGATTTAATCCATTTTTCCATAAATCCAACCAAAAACCCTTAAATAATCCAAAAGTATCACTGAAAACAACTCCCAAACAGCTCAACCTCTACTGAAACCCAAACATGGAGGATTAATTTAGGCTTCTCCTAAACCCAAACTCAAATAATGAAGTTAGGTTAACTTCCTAACACCCAACATATCCACATTTCATAAACTAAGAATCCATACTCAAAGGAAGGATTCCATACTCATCTTATACAAACTAGGGTTTTACCAACCCAACTTTTAACAAAACTAGGGTTAGGATGAATTCCTAACTAAACTCTAGAAATGAAACAAACCAATATCCATACAAAACCATTTCAATCCATACTTATCCATACTTATCCCTACAAATCCATAGTATTCCATACACACATAGTTTCCATACCTTTCCTCTTCTTCACGTTTTTGCTCTCCCAAAAATGAGAGACCAACTTGGTCTTATCCCTATTTGACTTCTAATTTTCCTTTTATTGCTCTTTGGTCCTCTAATTCCCTTCTATTTGCACCATAACTTCCCATTATCCCACTTTGGCATATAATCTTATTATCTTATGACTTTTATATCATATGTTTTTGAATAAATTCACTTTTACTCTCAGATTCATACACCGAATTTCAAATTTTCTCGCTTAGCAAAATAATAATTACAAAAAAATTACAAAATGCACTTATAATATAAATTCTAATTATGTTTAAAAAATGACTAGGTGTACTTGGGGG
Organism: Tetrastigma voinierianum; assembly: GCA_016808115.1. Lineage (NCBI taxonomy): Eukaryota > Viridiplantae > Streptophyta > Magnoliopsida > Vitales > Vitaceae > Tetrastigma > Tetrastigma voinierianum. The sequence goes on along the minus strand of JAEQBH010000243.1, from coordinate 439,411 downwards.
TGTTAAAATTTTCCCCCTTAAAATAAATTTCATTCCTCAAAATTACTCGAATTGAAGAGTCAGAGGGCACTGCACTCTCATTGTCGATTTTCGTCTCTGTCGCTTCTTCCATACCGTGATGTTGCCAAAGCACCTTTACCAGAGGGACTTGCTTGTTCCGTAACTATCTTATTTCATGATCTAGAATAGCTTTCGGCTTTTCATCGAAAGTTAAATCTTCTTGTATTTGTATATCTTGAACTGGTAATATGTGCGATATGTCAGAACGTTATCTTCGAAGCATAGACACATGGAATACATCATGTAATTTGGCTAACTCCGCAGGAGTGCCAAACGACACGCTTACTGTCCAACTCTCTTTCTAAAATCTCTAAGGGCCACGAATCTTTGACCTTTGCTTTCTTCCAAAGTGGTGTATCTTTTTCCACGAAGATACTTTTAAAAACACTTTGTCTCCGATTTCATACTCTATATCCTTTCTCTTCAAATTAGCATAAGACTTTTGTTTATCACTGGTAGCTTTTAACCTCTGCTGAATAATTTGAATTTTTTCTTCTTTTTCTTTTACTAAATCAAGACCAATAATCTTATGCTCGTTCAACTCTGTCCAACACATAGGAGTTCTACATCTTCTTCCATACAAACCTTCATACGGGGTCATACCAATACTGGACTGATAACTGTTGTTATAGGCAAATTCCATGAGTGGAATATACCAATCCCAACTTCCCTAAAATCTAATACACAGCCCCTAAGCATATCTTCCAACACCGAATCACTCTTTCGACCATCACTGGGGTTTGTGGATTGGAAAGGCATAAAAATCTCAGCCTCGTGACCAAAAGTTGACTGTAATTCCTTCCAGAACCTTGACGTAAATCGTGGATCGCGGTCGAACACTATTGATAAGGGAATCCCATGCAATCTGACAGTTTCACTCACATAAAGTTCTGCTAGATGATCCATGGAGTAGTCAAGTTGGACCGGTAGGAAGTAAGCAGAGTTAGTCAATTTGTCCACAATTACCCAAAATGAATCATGTCTCCTTTGGGTAAGGGGAAAACCGGATACGAAATCCATAGTAATGTTATCCCACTTCCATTGGGGAATTGGAAGGGGATTCAATAAACCAAATGGTACTTGGTGTTCAGCTTTTACTTGCTGACACGTTAGACACTTAGACACGTACTCAGAAATGTCCTTTTTCATCCCTCGCCACCAGTAGTACTGTTTCATATCCTGGTACATCTTATTACCTCTAGGGTGCATGGTGAAAACAATATTGTGGCTTTCATATAATATCTTCTTTCTCAAATCCATATCATTTGGTACACATAATCTGGTCTTATACAACAAACCTCCATTTTCATCTATGGTATAATCAGTCTTGTCTCCAGTACTGACTAATTGAACTATCTCTTGTAACTTTGTATCATTTTTCTGAGCATTTACTATCATTTGCTTCAAATCCGGTATAACTCGCAATTGAGCTAACAAGGCTCCATCGGGTGCAAGTCTCAATCATAGTCTTGCAAACTCAAAGCAGAAATCATTTTCCTACTTAAGGCATCCGCCACTACATTTGCTTTCCCGGGGTGGTAATCAATTATACAATCTTAGTCAATAAACAATTCCAACCACCGATGTTGCCTCAAGTTCAAGTCCTTCTAAGCTAGCAAATATTTCAAACTCTTATGATCAGTAAAAATTCTACATTTTTCTCCATATAAATAGTGTCGCCAAATTTTCAAAGCAAACACTACTGCTGCTAACTCCAAATCATGAGTGGGATAGTTTTGTTCATGTGATTTCAACTGTCCGAAGCATAAGCCACTCACTTTCCCATCCCGCATCAATACGCATCCCAAACCTATCCTCAAGCATCACTCCGTGACACAAGATAATCCCTACCCTCGAAGTAGGCTGAATCAACACCTATGTTTCCAACCAAAGATTTCTTTAACCTTTCAAAGCTGGATTGGCACTTATCATCCCACTCGAACTTCACTCCTTTCCGGAGTAATCTTGTAAGTGAGGATGCTATAACTGAAAATCCTTGTACAAATCTCTGATAATAACCAGCTAAACCCAAGAAACTTCTTACCTCAGTTACTTTTCGAAGAGGTTTCCAATTCATGACTGCTTTAATTTTCACTAGGTCCACTCTAATACCTTCATCAGATACAATATGACCTAGGAATGACACTTCCTTAAGCCAAAAATCACATTTACTTAACTTTGCAAACAGCTGATTGATGAGTGCCTAAAACACTCATAATATACCCGCGTCGGTTTTTCATTTTCATGTTATTTTATAGTTAGTTTCATAGTTTTTTGTGGCTAGACCCAATTGGTGTTCGTGGACAGGCACTGAGCAAAAGGGCAAATTGGAAGCAATTTTGGAGAATAAGGAGGCATTGCATGAAGAGGTCCGAACGCCGCGAGCCGCCCCCAACGCCACGACGCTCCCATCGCCAGACGCCCCAACGCCGCGACGCTGGGTCAATCCATCGTGCGTCAACAAGCGGGTAACATCGGCGACGGCCTCAACGTCGGCACGTTTCCCAACGTCAGCGACGCCTCAACGCCAGCTGACGCTCAACGCCGCTGACGCTGCAACGCTATGACGCCGCGAAGCCCCGCTTTCTCGCATTAAAAGCAAAAGAGGCGCCGATTTGAGGCACGGAATAGCACGAGTCGTGTGGCACGAAATCGTGAGTAGGAGTGATGTGATCTCGAAGAAGAGCCCGCGGATTGTATTTTCCTCTATTTTGGATATTAGACTCGATGTTGATGATATTTATATTGATTTTTTCTGCTTATTATACCCTAGATCTATACCTAGGGGTGCGTAAGCTAAACCCCCGCATATTTTCATGGATTAAAGATCAAGAATTTATATTATTCATTAGTTTATATAAACTGCTTTGGATCTCGCTTTTATATCTATAATTCATTTATAAGGTAGTGTCTCTGCCAACATTAGTGGCACCATACCGGGACATTCCAGATTCGAGAGATGAGGATATTCAGGGATCTCGAGTAAAGCAAACTTTCGCTGGATTCTGCATTGTGAGATATTCCGATCCCGAGGTGGTATTTGAGGGTAGAATATTTAAGCTGCTTTCGAATACCGAGTCAGTAGAGGATACACTAACTCTATTCGCGAAATAAAGTGATATACTCTCGAGAGGATATCTCAGAAGGGTGATCTCTCGCCATCAACAATTTATAAATACATCGAATAGCATATTTAATAAATAATTCATCGAGTGACAGGGGAAACATCACCCTAGTCTTCAACACACAAGAATTCATTAAGATCGATAGTTTAGTTGAAATTCACACATTTGATTTCTTTCACACACGCTTATTCGTATATCTAAAAAGCACATCTTTAGAGTTCAATTCTCCTGCCCCCCGTGATCGATATCCGTACCTTTTGGGTACACTATATTACTTGACAAGCGTATACTAGCGCACATAGGCGTATATTCTACACACCACGCTGCCTATCGTTTTCGGCGCCGCTGCCTGGGGATGTGTTGAGATTGATATAGAGAATAAAACAATTAGATATTACCTCAATTTTTTTGTTTTTATTCTCAGGATTACAAGTGCTGGTAATTTGGTATTGTTGTGTCGCAAAGATTGCAAAAGTTAAGTTTCAGTGAGTACATGTAACGACGAGACCAGGTCAACCAACACCGTTGATCCCGAGCCGTAGTTAACTTTACATGAATACGCCGAGAACAAAGAATCGAATTATCGTAAATTTAGCAAACATGTGATAATGAAGTATGCGGATCTCGAGCATTGAGCAAACGAGCTCCGCAGAGGCCGAAATGGTAATCATGGAAGGAATCAGCACCTGTGCCGCTTTTATACAACAGATGATTCATACATGTTGCCTAAGAGTTTGCACCCGCCTACGCTTGTTCGTAGATACCTATTAGACGACCACCCATTCGTGCAAACAAACTCTGAACCGAAGTCGCAACATTACGTATGTCGCAGAATATATTGCTTCATGGACTACCCCATGAGAACCCGAAAAGATAGCGGACCAACTCCTTGAAGTCCGCGATACGATCAAGTACAACGGAGTTACCGAGAAGGCACTGTGTCGAGGCTTTTTCCAACCTCACTCCAGGTGATCGAGCCAAGCATTGGCTAACAAGTCAGCCACCATAGATTCCATTACCTCGTGGAACGACATCTAGTGCAAAATTCTCACCAAGTTCTTCCCACTGAAAATGCACAACTCAGGTAAGAGGATCAATACTCGGGCAACTGCAGGGGGAGAACCCGTGCAGGCATGGACAGACACGAATTACTAAGAAAGTGCCCGAATCATTTACTCAACCAGATGGATGCAAGTCCATACTTTCTATAACGGGCTAAGGAACGCTTACTGTAACAGCGGATTGATGCCTCTACTGAGGAGCACTAATGAAGAAAACCACTTTAATTTGCCAGAGAAATTCGAAGATGCTGCAACCAACACAAATCAAGCGTTGGCTCAGTGGAGAAGACTACACCAAAGAAAGCCACGGGTGGTACGTATAATGAGGTTCCTCAACACCGTTAATCATGCTCGCACGTACCGACCAAGTAGTTGACTGTGACGCTGAAGGTGACAACAAATGCCATACGCACCAACCCACGGGAGCCGTGTGAATTCCGTGGAGGATAGCACAGCACGTAATGTCACGGTGAAACAACAAAGAGAGCGTGCCCAAAAGACGTGTCGAGGTTCAATCGTGAATCAATCACAACAAGGATAAGACGTGGGGAAACACCATCGAATCAAAACTGCGCCAAGGGTGGCGTAATAATCGGGACCGAATGCTAGAATAGTTAAGGGTATGGATGGAGGAATAACCAGAACAATATGCCATCGAACCGGGCTAGTGAACCACCCCCTGAGAAAAAGGTGGACTTAGAACAAGCTCTTGCACAGATGTTAACCTCCCACTCTGCTTTCATGAATGAGACCAAGGCAAATATGCAAAGAACAGGCAACCCGGGCTTGAACAACTGCAAAGACAACTAGAAATTTGAGGTACAAATGGGTCAAATGGCAAACTTATTAACCGAAGGCAGCCGGTTCATTACCAAGCAATCTCGTATAAACCCAAGAAGAGACGTGGAATTTGAACATGTTAGCGCCTGGCGCCGAAGTGGGAAGGAATTGGAAATACAATACAAACCCCAATGTAGAATGTCGCTTAGAGATCGAGAAGGTCATCCACCCATAGCGTGAATGATGATGCAGATAAAGATCAACCCAGGAGAAGCGAGCCTGTAGACAACTCCACTCGAAGAAAAGGCCAACCTACCAATTCCATATCCACGCCTGGGGTTAAGCATAAGTCGGATAAGCGCTCACTTAAATTCATGGAAGTGTTTAAAAAGTTACACATCAATATCCCATTTGCTGATGCTCTAGAACAAATGCCCAGTTATGTGAAGTTTATGAAAGACATACTGTCTCAGAAGAGAAGATTGGCCGACTTTGAAACAGTTAACTTAACTGAGGAATGTAGCGCCATACTTCAGAGGAAGCTGCCACAAAAGCTTAAAGACCCAGGTAGTTTCACTATTCCATGCACCATTGGAAATGCTATCTTTGAGAGAGCTCTTTAGATTTAAAAGCACATTAATCTGTGCCCTTATCCACTTTTTTAAACGGTTAGATCAATGAGGCTCATTCAACTACAAGCCACACTTCGCCTTTTGCCGACGTATCTTCAAAACATCCGAGAGAGAATAGAAGATGTCCTTGAGTTGTGGATAAGTTTATCTTCCCAAAGATATTTCATTGTACTAGATATGGAAGAAGATAAAGAAATACCCATAATCTTGGGACCAGTTTAACAATCCATAGTGGCAATGATTGATGTTCGTAGAGGAGAACTAAAATCGAGTACGTGACGACGAAGTCAAGTTCAACGTGCTCATGTCGAGACATCCAGCAGAGTGATACTTGCCTACGGCGTAGATAGTAGATATTATAGTGTTCAGCCAAAGTGGTCTCATCACCCTTCGAGGCTAGCCTATGGAGAAGGATTCTCGAGAACACGAAATGAAGAGGCAGAGGAATATGTTAAAATGGCTAGACTTTTCTGACCTAATAGAGGAAATACTCGAATCTCTAGGGGTGAAGCGGGCTAAGACGCCATACTATCTGGAACAACCACCAAGATGGAACAAAAACCCTACCTAGCCATTTGAAGTAGTATGCATACCTTAGGGGTAGCCTCCACTTTTACCAAAGGATCATTTCAAAGATCCTTGACTGAATTAGAGGAGGAGAAGTTATTTGAGGTCCTGCAGACCATAAAATGCGCTGGGTGGTCTCTAGCCGATTTGAAAGGGATTCGGCCCTTCCATGTGCATGCATCGATTGGCTCGAAGATGACATAAACCTTCAAAGGGAAGCACAAATGAGGTCGAATCCAACAATGAAAGAGGTGTGGTCCGGAAGTGAGGTGGCTGAAATGGCTGATATCAGTAACATCCTATTTCGCATGCTGTACGGCTGGTCCCGGGGCCTAAGTGGTACCGAAGAAAGGAGGAACAACAGTATTTCATAAGAACGGAGAACAACATATTACTGCCTTCGCGAACAGTCACCGGGTGGAGGATTTGCATTGATTACCGGAAACTGAACAAAGCCACCCGAAAAGATCATTTCCCATTGCCATTTCTAGATCAGATGTTGGATCGATTAGCCGGTCATGAATACTATTGCTTTTTAGATGGATACTCCGGCTACAACCAAATCGCTATAGCCCCTGAGAATCAGGAGAAGACGACATTCACATGTCCCTATGGCATATCTTCGCTTTCAGCAGATGTCTTTGACTCGTGCAATGCACCACATTTCAAAGATGTATGATGGCCATCTTCTCCGATACATGGTTGAGAAGACAATCAAATCTTCATGGATGATTTCGTATCGTAATTCATTTGACAACTGTCTTGAGAATTTGAGATCAGTTTTGATAAGATGTGAGGAGACCAACTTAGTACTCAATTGGGAAAAGTGCCATTTTATGGTACAAGAGGGTATTGTACTCGAACATCGGATTTCAAAACGAGGAATAGAGGTAGACAGAGCGAAGATTCAATTTCAATTAAAAGTTACCTCCCACCCTCACGTAAAAGGGATTAGAAGCTTTTAGCACGCCGGATTTTACAAAGGCTCATAAAGGATTTCTCTCGGGACAAAACCGTTGCTTCAACCTTCTCGTCCAAGGGGTCCCATTTGAGTTTGATTCGGTTGCATGCATTTTCGTTGTTGAAGGATAAGTCGATCTCTACCCATTGTCGTGGTCTAGATTGGTCTTTTCCCTTTCGAACTTATGTGTGACGCAGTTTGATTTTGCGATCGGGGCGTTGTCAGGGCGTAAACGAGAAAATTTTCCAAGCAATCTACTATGCCACAGTAACTTTGAATGATGCTCGCCTTGAATTACGCCATCACAGAAAGAACTTTTGGCTATTGTCTTCGCTTTGACAAATTCAGCCTTATCCTGATCAACAAGGCAGTAGTCCACACCGATCACTCCGCCATTAAATACCGATGAGACTAAGAAAGATGCCAAACCTCGACAGGTAAGGGGTTCTTTTGTCGCAAGAATTTGATGTCGAGATTAAAGCACAAGAAAGGCACCAGAACCTAGTATGATCATCTTCACGACTGGTGCGCGGCAAAGTGATGATGTTCAAGTGAATGACGAATTTCCGCACGAGAAACCTTAGCTATCAGGACAAGAGGGCGCTCCATGGTTTGCGATTATGTGAATTATCGCATGGCCAAGGTAATCCCTCCGAATTTAACTATCAACAAAAGAGGTTTTTCGCCACTTGAAACACTACTATTGGGTGAAGCCAACCTCATGCATATCATACGACCAGTGATTCTGAGACGCGGTGCCCGAGGGACGGTAAATATCGTTGTTTTAAACCACTCCACACTTTACCCTCGTGGTGGACATTTTGGTGGGGCTAAATCGAACAAATGTACCTAAAGTTCTCCAATCGCTTCTACCGGCCTACCCATTAAAGATGCTCACTTCAGATCCACATGTGACAAATGTCAACGAATGGGTGGTATTTCTAAAAAGGACGAACCGCCCATGCACCCCATTCTGGAAGTAGAGCTATTTGACTTATGGGGGCTAGATTTCATGGGACCATTTCCTCCACCCATAACAACCTCGTATATTCCCATCGGCAAAGACTATGTCTCAAGTGGGTAGAAGCCATTCCGACCGCACTAACGATGCTGTCATGGCTCAATTTCTTCGCAGCCCACATATTCTCACGACGAACCCCCGCACCGATCACGCATAATGGTACCTATTTTCTGCAATAAGGTGATTGACAAGGTTTTACAAAAGTATGGGGTGCGTCATCGCACATCTCTTGCATATCACCCGCAGTCAAATGGGCTAGCAGAGGTGTCAAATCGAGAAATTAAGTCTATTCTTGAGAAGACAATCAACAGTTCCCGGAAGGATTGGTCTAAAAAAATCGAAGATGCACTTTAGGCATACCGCACAACGTTTAAAACTCCTTTGGGTATGTCACCGTTCGTAATTAGTATGGCAAAGTACGCCATCTTCCAGTTGAATTGAGACGGCCCATCGGGTGACTCCTAGCTTGAATACGGATTACAGACTACCGGTGAGAAGCACCACATGTACGGCTGAACTAGATGAATCAGGAACTTAAGCTATGAAAATGCCCGTATTTACAAGGAAAAGACAAAAGCCCTGGGTATTATTAAACACATCACCATGAAGGAGTTCACTTTACAGGACAAAGAAGTTCTTACTTGTCCACCCCGCCTAAAACTCTTCCCGGGAAAATTGAAGTCTAGATGGTCCGAGCCTTTCACAGTTACCAAAGTCTTTTCACATGGTGGAGCAGAGGTCACACATCCTGAGAAAGGCACATTCACAGTCACCACCCAACGGTTGAAGCCGTATTTTGGAGGCGAGTTCCATGAGGAAAAGCAGATCATTCCTTTGACTGCATCGTGACGAAGCAATCAGAAGTACGCCATTGTTTCATCCTCGAGCACATTGAGATCTCGTATCGCCGAGCTAACAACGTTAAACATAGCGCGTCTTGGGAGGCAACCCAAGTTTTTCTCAGTGACATTTTTATTGTTTGTTTTCAGTGATATTGGTTTATTGGTTTTGTCCGTAATCGGTGTTTCTTCGGGTTGTTTACTTTCTTGCACTCGCGAACGTTGGTGTACTAGTGGGAGGATCTCGTTGGTGCAAGAGCATTACAAGCCCGTAGTGTCCCATTTACAAGCAGGGAGGGTCTCATAAACCGTAGGCTACTTAATGTGAAATTTTAGAAGCTTCATAACGTCGCGACGTTATAGCAACGTCGCTGACGCTCCAACGCCGCGACGCCAACTTACCCTTCTTTGGAAATCGTCATGACGTGATTTCCAATCGCCGCTGACGCGTTGATTTCGAAAGTATCTCTGAACGTCGCGACGGATTTCCAACGCCGCTGACGCTGATTTTTTGCACTCTCCTAACGTCATGACGTTGAGTTCCCAACGTCAGCGACGTTGAATCTCTGAACCTCTCCGAACGTCGCGACGTGAGATGCCATCAACGCCGCTGAATGCTAATTTTTCTATGTTCGAACGCTATGACGCGTTGATACCCAACGCCGCGACGTCATTTAGTCCCATTCTCCTGAACGCCGCCACGCGCCCGTGAACGCCGCGACGCTGCCCCGAACGTCGCAACGCTAACTCGCTTTTAAGGCCACAAAAATAAAACCCATTTTGCTATTCACTTTGCGCACCCCCACGCCCAACCCTAGCAACCTTGCGCAATCATCCCAACACCTTCCTTTCCGAGCTCCCTATCACGGTCGCAGTTCGCCCATCGGGCCTCTCCGACCTTCTCTTTGCACATCACTTGCACTCATTACACACCGGGGTTCATTTTCACCCTTATGCTCATGTCCACTTCACTCGCCCGCACTACAGAATATCTAGGGTTATCATTGCATTCACGGTCACTTAGTCTTTAGGTTTACCTTAATGTCATATTAGGTTATTGTAGGTATTTGAGTCCTATTTGTGGTGTTTGAGTCATTAGTACACTTAGTTAGTTTTCATTTTTTTGCGGCACACTAGGTGTTTGTAGTTTTGTCTAGCCGTTACGCCAATTTGGTGCCATCACCACTGTATTCTAGGTCCCGCCGCCAATGTCCGGCAAAAGACAGAATGCTACTAAGCGGGTCGATCCACGAGGACCGACCCCACTTATGATGCTCACGCTGCCTGAACGAGGAAGTCACTGAATTGGGTTCTGGGCAACACCATCTGCAAGAACCGATCCTTCATTAAAGAGAAGGGTTTCCACCATCCGGACGACTTCTTTCGCAAAACCATAGCGACTAAGGGATGGCGAGCTTTGTGCCAACCACCTCATCCAGCTGCGATGAGTGTGGTGCGAGAGTTCTACGCCAATCTCGCCTCCCACGTCCTTAAGAAAGTGAGAGTGAGGAGAATATTGGTCGACTTCAGTGCGGAGTCGATCAATAGCTATTATAGTTTAGGACTGGCGTCCCTCCGGAGCCGTTCGATCGACTTTACGAGCACCCCGACTACCCCGAGGTCATTCGAGTCTTGACTAATGGCCTGGGTGAGTGGAAAATTAACAATGAGGGCCATGTACCACTTCAAGGCCAAACATTTGGCCTTATCCCTGGGCGCATCATTCTCACATCACGCCGTCCCGACGACTTAACGTGTGAAGTGACACCAAGCGGCCTCAACTATGCCACTATACAGATATACCTTTTGATAGTCAAGTGTGCTATGTAGAGACGCCAGTCCCACATCCGACGCCAAATGAATATGGGGCACCCTTCTCATCTCGCTTATGCAAACGAGTCAAAGTTCCTTGATGACAATGAGACATGGCTCCACCCCATTAAAGCCATATCCGCAAGAGGGACAAACCAAAAGTCCCACGACCGAGTGTAGGCATAAGGATTCCCGCCATGAGCCCCGTATCGAGATCAGCTTCATGATCATCGCTCAAGCTGGACTCAACCATGCATCCCTAGGAGGACATTGGCCAGTCCTCGTCTCATCCACCTCCACCACCACCACCACAGCCTACGGAGGCAGCTCCCTCCAGTCCCTCACCCGACCCCGAGGACCCGGTGCTCTCCCTTACTGAGCGCTTTGACGCATTCTGGGACGAGACCCAGGAGCACCGCGTCCTCGTCACACAGGATATGGAGGCCCTCCGTACCGGAGAGCAGATCAGTGGCCGGGCCAATCAGCCACCATTCTTCGCAGCCAGCAGCCCTTGCAGTCTACCGCACAATCCGCTTCACTGCGCCGCCACCGCCACCACCCCAGTGATCACCAGGGGAGTTCTTTCACCCCCATCGTTTATATCACAAAATGGTGACACTGATATCTTGTTTGGGGGGGGGGTGTGGGTGACACTCTGGTTTTGCGTAGATTCGTCTTATGTTTTGAGTGCGATCGCTGTTTCATTCATGCATGTTAGTTTACATTTCCTCTACGTAGTCGGGCTTACATTTCTATTATTATATGTTCAGGTTCATCTTTATACATAGTGATTTCATGTGTAGTCGCTTGTGTATGTGTGCCATAAGGAGTCAAGGATCAATTTTGGACCGAATCCACTATGGGCATGGGAAAACGGATGCATAAGATGCTTTTGATTGCTCTAGAATTAGGCTGAATAGGGGCGGAGGGTTTAGTGAACCACTTCCGGGTAGTCAAGAAACCATTTCCTAAGAGCCCTATCACATCTACACACTAATGACCTTCGTATATGGCTAGGTGCCGGTAGACTCAATTACTAAAGCTCGACAAACCTTGGAGTCTCTAACCACCTAAGTGATGGGACACCCAACCAAAAAGAGGATTACATCGAGCCCTAACTAAAAAATATGCATATATATATATATATATATATATATATATATATGTTTCAGGCAATAGAATACGGATAATCCAATCGAATCCCGCAATAAATCCGAGTGGCCTTTCAAAGCCTAATGCCCTAAGCCAACCTGGCCGAGTCATTGACTTCACCGGCCCGCACGGGACAAGAGCGATCTACTTCCACAACCTAGCCCTTGAGCTCGCTGAGTGTTCGGGTGAAGTTTGAAGGGATTTACTGCCCGTGCCCTTAACCAACTGGTGGGAGTCACCAACGATCCCCGCAGTAGAACACTCATCTAAAAACTTCGCACTCCAGTCTTCTTCATTTTTTTAGGTATTTAGAAATAATTAGATATTTTGGGTATGAATAAAAGGGTGTATCTCTTATCCTTTCTTAGTTAGCTTCTTCCACCAGTGAGTTGAGCTTTGCCTGGGGGTGCTCTGAACCTAGGTATACACCACAGGTCATTCATTCGACGCATGTGGGTCCCTGGGAAAGGTTATTGAATACCGCGGAATTTCAGGCACTATTCACTTTTACCTATTTCAACCGAGTTTTTTCCGAAAGTCAAACACCTGTGTGCATCCTGTGAACTCCAAACAAAACGCCAGCAATGTGAGTCGGTCCAATTTGATCGTCTACTTTTCGGCATGTGCATCACTACCCTCGTGGTTAGACTTTAAGACATGAGCGGGTGTTAGTTTAGAGTCGCCGTCGGGGACAAGCAAGAAACTAAGTTCGGGTGGATGAGCGCCAAAACACTCATATTATACCCGCCGGGTTTTTCATTTTCATGTTATTTTATAGTTAGTTTCATGGCTTGAGCATAATTCTAATCGTGTTCGCTGACGCAGGCACGGAGAAAAAAAGGTACCGTTGGAAGCAATTTCGGGAGCACAAGGAGGCATCAAGAGGTCCGAACGTCGCGACGTCTTCTAACGCGTCACGACGCTCCCATCGCCGCAGGACGCCTCCAACGCCGCGACGCTTGGGTCAACTATTGTGCAAGTCAACGCCGCAACCGCGATCGCCTCAACGCCGCGACGCCAAGGAAGCTCCCGCTTCAGCATTAAAAGCAAAGGAGGCTGGATTTGGAGGCATCGGGAATAGTAATGAAGTCGTAAGTAATTAAATCGTAGTAGGAGTGACAGATCTCAAGATATTCGTGATTTGTATTTTCCTCTATTTTGGATATTAGGACTAATGTCGATGATATCGCATATTGATTTTTTCCTCGCTTATTATGTTCTAGATCTATACCTGGGTGCTAGCTTGAACCCCACATATTTTCATGGATTAAAGATCGTAATTTATATTATTCATTTGTTTATAACCGTTTGGATCTTCTTTATATCTATAATTCATTTAGGTAAGGTAGTGTCTCGGCCAACATTAGCATAATCATACCGGGACATCCGAGATCTCGAGAGATGAGGATATTCAGGATCCAGTAGCGTACCTTCAGCTTGATCTTGCTAATAGAGATATTCCGATCCCGGGAGGTGGCATTTGAGGGTAGAATATTTGCTGCTGAATACCGAAGTTGGGGTAGAGATACACTCAACTCTCATTCGCGAATAAAGTGATATACTTTCGAGAGAGGATATCTCGTAGCAGATCTCCTCGCCATCAACAATTTATAAATACATCGAATAATAGCATATTTAATAAATAATCCATCGAAAGTGACAGGGGAAACATCACCCTAGTCTTCAACACATGCAGAATTCATTAAGATTCGATAGTTTAGTCGAAATTCACACATTTGATTTCTTTCTCACAATACGTTTATTCAGATAATATCTAAAAAGCACATCTTTGTATTCAATTCTCCTGTCCCCGTGGATCGATATCCGTACCTTTTGGGTACACTATATTACTTGACAAGCGTATACTTGCGCACATAGGCGTATATTCTACACACCACGCTTTCGGCCTGTCACTGATTCTCTCTCAGAATTTGTACTACTATCCTCAAATGGTGTTATGTTCCTATGCATCCTTAGAATACACCAGGATGTCATCAATAAATACCACAACAAATTGATCCAAATAGGGGTGGAAAACCCTATTCATCAAGTCCATAAATGCAACCAGAGCATTGGTCAACCCAAATGACATTACTAAAAACTCATAATGGCCATAATCTGCTCCCGAAGTTGCTTTGACATCAACCTTTACCCCCGAGCTATACTATCCCGATCTCAAGTCTATCTTCGAAAAGGCACTTGCTCCTTTCAACTGATCAAATAAATCCTCTATTCATGGCAACAAATACTTATTCTTAACCGTCACTTTGTTTATTTGCCGGTAGTCAGTGCATATTCGAAGAGTGCCATCTTTCTTCTTAACAAATAAAACCGGCACCCCAAGGTGAGACACTAGGTCGGATGAAACCCTTATCCAATAGCTCATGTAGTTGAGCATTCAACTCTTTAGTTGTTGAGCCATAATGATGGGGTGCCCTCGAAATAGAAGTCGTTCCTCATCACTCAATAGAGAGATCCACTTCTTCTTCTGTGTGGTACTCCTGCACCTCTGGAAACACATCGTGAACCCCTACATAGGAATATTTCTCGAAATTCACTTGCCTCTTCGAGTCAAGAATCAAAGCCAAAGGCTTCACAACCTTTTCTAAAATGTAAGGCTTTCATAGTCAAAATAACTTTCTATGATCGATTTATATCTGATAATTGTATCATTACTCGATAGGTCAACATTTAAGCAGACTATTTTCTTATCACAATCAACTATGGTCTTCGCATGTTCGATAACCAATCCATTCCCAATATCAAATCAAACTCATGAAAAGGCAAAGCAATTAGATCAACTGAGAATTCCTATCATGTACCAATAGGGGACACCTTATACACACCTGGCCGACTCTAACACTATGCCATAGAGGACTTGTAACAAGCAGGTCATAAGCTAATAACTCTACTAAAGGCAATTTATCACTCATTTTTTCCATGCATATATATGAATGCGTAGAGCCCGGATCAATTAAAGCATACAAGTCAATATCAAAGAGAGCAAAGGCCCAGCACAACCCCCGGGTATCGTCCTGGGATCTCACGAGCTCATAGATGTTTGGTCATCGAGTGCCAGATCGATTCACCATCTCCCGAGGCACTACCTCTTCCTTGTGAACCACGTCGTCCTCTACCCCTACTCTAAGTCTGTGGAGGTACATTTGACCCTCCTCTACCACTTCCCTGAGGATTTCTAAAACTTCCTGATCCTCGCGGATAGTTGGCTATCACATGATCAGTGTTCCCGCACCGAAAACACCCCTCAGTTACTCGTCTACACAAACCATAATGATTTCTATAGCAATGTGGGCATGTAGGTATTTCCTCTTGTCCGGTTGAGGTGCCTCGACCGGAACCTTGTGTCATGGTAGTTCCTTGTCTTCTACCCTCAGAGCCGAACCCCTGTACTGAATCAACTTGTGACTCTCTAGGTCTTTTCCCGAAGAGGAACCCCCTCTTGAGAACTTTTTCTCTTTCTTTCTTTCTTGACTCTTCATTTCAAACTTCTCAATTTTTATAGCCGCTTGTACTAGTTGATAAAAATTGACAACTTGTAGTGAAGTAACAACCGTGAGGTACCTTTTGATGGACTCATGTAAGCCCTCCTCAAACTGTCTACATCTGAATTTTTCCATAAGAACGGATTCCAATGCATAGTTACTAAGACAACTGAATTCTTTCTCATATTCAGCCACTGTAAGTTTCCCTTGTCTTAGAGTAAAAAATTGCTTCCATTTTGACTCCTTGTAATCATCAGTGACATACTTCGTATTAAGCTTTATGATGAAGTAGTCCCATGTAACTGGGAAGCAATGGATTTCTCAAAACTAGCTTCCACCAATCATAAGCTGCACATGTGGCCTTTTGGTTCATAGGACATCTCACTTCATCTAGAGCTCTTTCCAGTTTTTCAAGCCAAAACTTGACTTTATCGAACTCTTCCATACTTGTACCATGGAATTCTTCCACTCCATGCTTTCTTACTGAATCACTCGGAGCTCGAGGGGTCATGAGTCAATCTAAGACCCTTGCCATATCTTGAGAGATTTTTACCAATGCTTCAGTCGAAGCACATTCATTTGTCTTTGAATCGTACTTACCGTAAGGTATTTATCCAAAGGATTGACGCTTCACCGTTTTGGCATCTATAGCTTCCTGAGGTGGATCCATTCTAGACACTACTCAAAACAAGGACATCCGCATACGCCAACATATTACTATGTAGTATTATCCCAATCTTAAGACTCCTTCCGTAAAGTTTCAAACCTTGGCTCGATAATAACTTGTCACGCCCCAAACTCCCCGCCTAGGCTGACGAAGGCTGAGCCTTTACCGACTCTTTATCATTTTTCAGACATCAGGCCCAAGTCTTATAAATGAATCAAAATATCATATACAAAGATACAAAATAAAAGTACCACCGTAGTGGTGTTTACAGCGTTAATACATACAATCCTGAGTCCCATTTACATATACATATACAAAAATTATACATTTACATTTACATAATCAGAGAGCGAAACCTACAGGTGATGGACCCCTACAAGTGTGCTTGCCCAGGGGTATGCGGAAGATCGCGGACGTCCTCCTCTGTACCTACACGAATTAAAACCTGTGCTAAGCTTTACGCTTAGTGGGAAACATATGACTTATACGTATACACATGCACTAATACTCATTTACAGTAAGCATATAATAGTAGCAGATATACAGTAGCAGATATAAGAATTTTTCATGAATTCATATAACAAACTTATACTTATATCAGACTTATACTTGTTCAGTTTTCTCGTAGGACACATACTTGTACTTATAGCATACTTATACATATTCAGTTCTCTCGTAGGAGTTACAGAGCTTATACTTGTACAGAGGTACCCGTAGGTACTACAAAGCTTATATTTGTACATCACTTTACTCTTATCATATAATTGTTTGACTACCTAGACTGGTAATAAGAAATGAGTAGGACATAGCACAATAAGTACTCGAAGGTACGGTATAGTACTGAGGTGCCGTAGCACAAAACATGAGTGCCGAAGCACTGATAGAGAGTGTCGTCATACTAAACAGAGAGTACCAAAGTACTAAATGTGCCGAAACACTAATCAGAGAGTACCGACATAATTAAATTGTGGCCTAAGACCCACGTAGAGCCGTCGCATCTAATTGGGAGAGTACCGAAGTACTATACATGCCTGCCCATGTAACAGAGTGCCATAAGGCATTCACTTCCTAGCCTTAAGCAAATTCTACACTATATGTGTTCAGAACTTACTATCTTATCATAGCATTGTTTGCCAACATTGAATCCGCTGAGATGAGCGGCTTTCGCCGAGGCGGCGAGATACGATCTAATTTTTCCTTTACCTTACAAACATGAATGGACCCTTTCATACACTTATAGTGTCCTCATTAGTCCGATAAACAAGTCCTAGGAATAACAAAATAGCAAAATGAAACAAAACACAAAAATCTACACGCTGTGAACAGTAGCGCCGGCGTAGACCTCGTCACACTGCAGAGCACTCGCTACGCCACGCATACCCGAGGCTCGTTCGCCTCTCTTCACCCACGCCGTGGCATGGACATGACACGCCTTAGCTTGGACCTATGCTGCTGCATGGATCCCTACGCCGCGGCGTAGGACCCTCGAAATTTCCCAAATTTTGCTGATTTCATCCATTTTTCCATAAATCCAACCAAAAACCCTCAAATAATCCAAAAGTATCACTGAAAACAACTCCCAAATGAGTTCTAACCTCACCAAAACCAAACATGGAGATTAATTAGTGTTTCTCCAAACCCAAACTCAAATACTTGTAAGTTAGGTTAACTTCTTAACACCAAAATAGGTATCCACACATCATAAACCAAGAATCCATACTCAAAGGGAGGATTCCATACTCATCTTATACAAACTAGGGTTTTACCAACCCAACTTTTAACAAAACTAGGGTTAGGATGAATTCCTAACTAAACCCTAGAAATGAAACAAACCAATATCCATACAAAACCATTTCAATCCATACGTATCCTTACAAACCCATAGTATTCCATACACACATAGTTTCCATACCTTTCCTCCTCTTCTTCTTATTCTTCTTCTTCCTCTACTTCTTCTCTTCTCCTCTCTTCTTCTTCACGTTTTTGCTCTCCCAAAAATGAGAGACCAACTTGATCTTATCCCTATTTGACTTATAATTTTCCTTTTATTGCACTTTGGTCCTCTAATTCCCTTCTATTTGCACCACAACTTCCCATTATCCCACTTTGGCATATAATCTTATTATCTTATGACTTATCTCATTAATAAATTCTCACTTTAATCTTGTATCTTGTACAAATTCCGGTTTTGAAATTTTCTCACTTGAAGAAAATAATAATTACGAAAAATTTCAAAACGCACTTATAATATACCCTAATTACGTTTAAAAACGACTGTATGTAGCTTCTGGGGTGTTACAAAAGTCATTGAATGATAAATCAAATTTGAAGAAGAAAGCCGGCGGTGGCTATTGAAAACGCCTGATTGACACATTTACCTTCCCCATGGATTTTGTGGCTTAGGTCATTAAAGGGGATCTAAAAAATTTGAAGATATTAAGAAGACCACTTCTTTTCTCAAGCTAAGCATGGATTGACATCAACAAGGGGGAGCTCACCTTGCTTGTGGGTGAGGAGAAAGCAAGGATCAATCTTCACCAACCATTACCTTTGACTGAGCAAGAGAGAAACTACAAAGTAAAATTCCCCGCAGCCTTGCTTCCCATCAAAGTGTTTGAACAACTTCCTTACATAAATGTGTTTGCATCTGCATCACATAAAGGGGACTGTTTGAAGAAATCAGGCTAGCTCTCACCAGCCACAATTAAAGGGGATTATGAGTTTCTTTCCCCTTTTCAAAGTCTGGAAGAAATCATCCTTGAGTTGAATGGTTGTAAAAAGAAAGTGCTGTCTAAGATGGATGAATGGTCAAATGGAAGGACTAGTACTTTTCCAATGAGTCTAGCTGAACTCCAAAAACAGAGCACCTTCTTGGGAGGCAACCCAAGCTAAGTAATAAGGATTATATCCACTCTTTTCTCTTTTCCTTTGTCTATTTTTAATTACTTTATTTGTTGCTTTTTTTTTTTTACTGTTGGGATGAAAATTCCAACATTGTTTTAACTTTGTTTGTTAGTGTTTTCAGAATAAAGTAAATTTGAAACTCAACATATTATCATGACTAGTTTGCAAGAGCAAAAGACTATATCAAGGGGTAGCTACTAATGTCAAGGTCTGAAAATCTTAAAGGTTTCTATTCAAAGTGGCCGAGACTAGAAAGGGGAGTTCAGTTTTCCCAACTCTCTCTATTATCCTTTTACTTTATTACTTCCTTTTGCTCATTGCTAGACATTTAGGACAATGTTTATCTCAAAGTTTGGGGGTGTTTATTTTTGGTTAGTTTATCATGTCACACCCCACATGTTGCACATGATAACTTTGAGGATGAAGTTTTCTAGTGCTTTTATGGATAATGACTTTGTTAGATGCCTTTCAACTTACATCTTAGTTTAGGTTTATTGAGTTAATTGAGTTTTGTTTGAGAAGCTAGATGTCAATGAAGACTGGTAATTGAACCCTTTGAGATATGGACAACTGTCAAGATAATAGGACTTAATGCTTAATGAGTTATCTCTCTAATAGTATATTTAGTCATTGGTTTCTCAAAATCCATGCACTTGGTCACTAAGTACCCTTGAAAAACAATTTTAGCTTAGGTTAAAGAAGATTTATGAGAATCCATCTATCTTTGATCTTCATAGGTTCTAGAACTTGTTCTATTATTGCTTGAGGCGAAATCCTAGGCAACACAACAATTGAGAAATGATATAGGCCTTCCTTGGAAAGATTGTGCCTTTCAAGCTAACCCTTTTAATATGCATATGCATATTCCTTTAGTACCAGAATGTTGAGCCTTAAAGAGCCAAAATTTTGTTTATAAGAACCAAGTTTGAAGCTAATAACTTCCTATACATCACTATCCTCTCAGAAAGAACCAAACTCACCCATAACATGAGGATTTGAACATAATTGAGAAATGTGGTGAGGAGCAGCCTGGGGAGCATATCTTTCCATAGGAAAAATAACTCCAAATTGGTTGAAATGAGTTAAGTTGAAAATCAAAAGAGGTTGGTAAAAAGGAAAAAAAAATCAAGTGTAAAAGAAGCAAATATAGAATAAAAAATCAAGGAGGAGAGAGTCTAGCCTCGTAGCCTTCCTTCCTTAGAGTAAGTAAATCATAAGGGGTGTTTCAACACCTGGTACCCTCAGGCCAATTGGTTTGGGAGCTACTGATTTAAAGCTCACTAAGGGTTGGTAGAAAGCTTAAGGGGGTTTTGACATTACACCACTCTAATAACCTTGTCTTGAAGAAAAAGACTTTTCGTGTTTGGTCGAAAAGAATGCAGAATTCAGGCGTAAAGGTGATATGAGGAGTATGGAATGATGCACCTAAAACGCATTTTAGGTGCCGAGAGTGTCATTGTGCTAATGGTAAGAATCGATGGAGTAGAGTCACAATGCAAAAATATGTATGTTGCAAGTTTTAGCCTAAAATGACTACTCAACTACCCCTTACCCAAGCCTTACATTACAAGCTTATAAAGACCTACTTGATTCGAGAGTTGTGTGCCTACATTAGTGGAGAGTGATAAGAACAACAAGCCTATGGATCCTAAATAAATTATCTTTGGAGATCCGCTAACTTATCTCAATTCTCATAAACTCATCTAACTTGCAATTGTTTGGATAGGGGAAGACCACACACACACACTATTGAGAACCATGATCTAAATTTGTCTATTATGAGATTAATTCACTATTAAAATGAATAAATTATCTTGATCATACTCTCTATATTCCTTGTAAGGGTAATTCTTGAAACATATATCACATACCCCTTGGAAAGCTTAATTACTCAGTTTTGCTAAATAAAATAGTGAAATGAACTCTTCTCTATTGCTCGAGGACAAACAACTTCTTTCTTTCTTTGCTCGAGGACAAGCAAAACTTTGCTCGGGGGCATTTGACGAGCGTAAAACTCATCTATGTTTTGAGTTCATTTCACAAGCTATTTTGATCATTTTATATCCATATTCATGTAAAACTCATAACATTTCCTCTAAATTTGGTTTTTCAGGATTTTTGATGGAAAACAAGTGATTTAGTAAAAAAAAATGCAAAATGTTTCTAAAAAGAGAGTTAATTGGATGTCTCACAGTACGTCATTGAGAAGATCAATTTTTCTGTATCATCTGAAGCATAAAATTGTTCAACTCTACATGGTTACATTCTACAGTCAAAGAGTTTTCCAACGACACCTCACACGCCCAAATCCTAGTTAAAATGAAGAAGTTATGGCCCCGAAAAGTTAGATTAAAGAAAATCAAGCGCAACAGAGAACTCGTCGCAACAAAGTTTTTGTTGCACAGAGAAACTCACGTGATGTAGAAAACTCCCTCGTCATTATCAGCTTCAAGGTAACAGAGCAAACTCTGGTGCAACAGAGAAACTTTGTCGCAACAAAGGAAACTCTGTTGTGACAGAGAAAACTATCTCGCTACAGAAAAACTATGTCGTGACAAAAATGCTGGAAAAAACCAAAAAAAGGCCGAAAATGGATATTTTGGCTTGTTTTCAAGCCCATTTCACCTTAAGACTATAAATACTCATTTTTTAGGTTTTTAAGGTAACAGGGAAGGTGAAAGAACACCTCTCATGAGGTTTCTCTCTCTAAACTGCCCATTTTTCTTAGTTTTGCTATAGATGTTGATTTTTAATAGATCTTAGAGTAGTTTTAGAGCAGATTTTTATTTCTATTGAAGAGATTTCGGTGCTGTATAACGTAGGATCTGTGATTTCATTACTATTCAGATAAGGATTGAAACTAAAATCTGGATTTTTTCTCACTCCTTGTCTCTGATTTCTTTATTCATTTTCTTACTTTTTGTTTGATTGGTGATGATTGAAATCTAGTAATGGAACATTAAACACCCTCTAGGGGTGGGGATTAATTGTTGAACATTCAGATTTGTAGTTTCTCAATTATTTTGTGGGTTTGAAAACTAAATTTATATAATTTGTATTGTTCATATAATTAACTGTTTGGAATATTAGTAGCTATACCCAGAAAAGAGTTGTATCTTGCTCTGATTTCCGAGAGGCCCTCTGAGTGACACAGAGATGGAGATTCCTGAGAGTAAAGAGTAGTAACTTGGGGGTATGTTAGACTAATATTATGAAACTAATGAACTCTAAAAGATTACGTTGATAGATCACCAATTTTACTCATGGTGTGAGGATTAATTAGATGATGTATCGCTTAATGCTTAGAGGTCTCACCTCAAATTGATAGAATAATTCGATCTCGTGTTAGCAATGATCTAATCAAGGGAGATAGAAAATTTTATTAGATTTAAAGGACTAGATACCAATTAGATCGAGAAGGCCTTGTATAATCCTCGTCTATGGGGGCAAGAATTTTCACCTAAGAAATGGTTGTGAAGTATTGGAAAAGAAAACAACTCAAATCTTAAAGAGGGTCAAATTTTACACTAATTAGACTCATGTCTCTGAAAGGAACATGAATCTATAATTAGTGAAATGTATGGTGTATGGAGAAATCCAAGATATACTACATTGCTCTCGGACAAATCCAGCATTCAACTCACAAATGTTGTGCTTTCAAGGAAATGTAAACTGTTCTATAAATAATTATCCCTATCCCTAGTGCCTCTTGTCATACTTTTTAGAATTAAGTAGTTGTTTATTTGGTAGATTTTAGGATTAGTTTTAAATCCGTTTTTGTTTCAATTAAATTGATTTTATTCCACATCCCTACGGCCGCCTTAAATAGTGAAGAGCCCTTGTAATCTGGGAAGATCAAATTCCAATTGTAGAGAACCTCCAATCCTCGTGGGTACTATATCCGGACTCCTAGAGTTCACTTTATTACTTGTATAACCTGTGCACTTGCGAAAAGGGGTTGAGTGTTGGTAATACTTTTCATTTAAGTTTTTGAGTACGCTTACTTTTGTTTCAAATCAGTTTTTTTTTTTTTTTAGTATTTACCACATTCACTCCCTTAGCCATATTTTCATATATACATCATTTGGTCTCAACAAGTTTTTGGCATCGTTGGTAGGGACTTTTGTTAAGTGTTTGGTAGTCGTCTAAACGAAAATTGGTCAACACTGGGAGAATTCCTCAATGAACCTCCTATAGTACCCCGCCAATCCCAAGAAACTGCGTATCTCGAAGACTGACTTCAGTCTCTCTTAACTCATAACAACCTTAATTGTCTGAAGGTCTACTGACACACCTGAAGCCGCCACGACGTGTCCTAAGAATTTCACTTTAGTAAGCCAAAATTCACATTTGCTGAACTTGGCATACTATCGTCTCTCAAAATCTGTAGAACAACCCTCAAATGATCCTTATGCTCCTTCTCAGACTTGGAGTAGATCAAGATGTCGTCAACGAAGACCACAACGAATTGATCCAAATCGGGTTGGAATACCCTATGCATGAGATCCATGAATGTTGTTGGAGCATTCGTTAATTCGAAAGGCATCATTGTGAACTCGAAATGCCCATACCGCGTCCTAAACGTTGTCTTAGGGATATCTGCCTCCCTAACCCTCGCCGTACCGACAATAACCAAGGCGAAGGTCCATCTCTGGAGTAGACTCAAATTCTCGTACTGACTAAACAAATCATCAACTTCTGCACGGATACCGATTCTTGGTCGTAACCTTGTTCAACTATCGATAGTTAATGTACAGTTTAAGGGTCTTGTCCTTCTTCTTTACAAACAGAACTGGAGCCCCCCATGGTGAAGTGATTGGTCTAATGAAACCCTTGTCCAACAATTCTTGTATCTGGACCTTGAGTTCTTGCAACTCAACTGGCACCATCCTATGCGGAGTCATAGAAATGGGCGACGTACCAGGGTGTAACTCAATACAAAAGTCTACATCCCTTTGGCGGAGGGCCTCGCAGCTCATCTTAAAAAACATCCTCATACTCGCAACCACCCGAGGTGTATCTAAGTCCCCGTTTCACCGTCCCTCCGCGTGGTAAGGCTTCGCAACCTGAACCATCAACTCGCCCCAGGTCATCCGGAGTCGCATATTCGGTAAAACATCGCGCTTCGTCTCCTTGAAACGTCCGAATGCCGCCTCAGGTGCAGCCGTAACTCTCCCACGCTCACAATCAATGACTCCACTTCATGTGTGTTATCAACCACCCATCCCAAGACGACATCAAACTCCTCGACACAGCCCATGACCAGTCTACAGCCAAGAGCATCCTCGAGGATGAACTCGTGAACCCCAACATATCAGATCCACACTCACCCTAGTTCCTAGGAGAGAGCTTACACACAACGACCTTTTAAAGGTCTCAACCTCTAAGGCCAATTATCTCACACATGATGCAACGATGAATAAATGCGATGCACTAGAATCAAACAGTATTCTTGCCCATAGGCGAGATAACAGAAACATACCCTGTATAACTG
Organism: Tetrastigma voinierianum; assembly: GCA_016808115.1. Classification (NCBI taxonomy): domain Eukaryota; kingdom Viridiplantae; phylum Streptophyta; class Magnoliopsida; order Vitales; family Vitaceae; genus Tetrastigma; species Tetrastigma voinierianum. The sequence goes on along the minus strand of JAEQBH010000243.1, from coordinate 414,833 downwards.
ATTGATCCGCTGGCTTAATCTGTGGTACAATTGCGTAGATACGCTCTTGGGTCCTTGAAGTCCCGACCTGTGAATCCTGTCCTCGACCTCGACCCATACTCTGGCCTCTCTAGCCTGCCTGTGACCTGGTAGGTGCTTGTGCCGCACTCTGAGGATGATATGGTTCCTCTGGCCCATGCCGGGTGCAGGAACATATCAGAACCGCGGCACGTCCCACTAATGATCGACCGTGTCGACCTAAAACCCTGAGATCCATGCCTCTGTGGGCAATCCCACTTCATATGTCTAGGTTGATAGCAATGGAAACATGTCATTGGTCTCGACCGCCAGAGTCCCGATATGGCCTCAAGCCACTCAAACCTCGCGGAACTAGCTCGACGATTTCTCAAACTAGAAGAAGGCCGAATTCCTCCTTCCTCGGTCACTAGCACCCGCATCTCTGATGCCTCGGGTCCATCTTTTATCTCTCTCTCTATGGCCATAACTGTCATGACCATAGAGTCCATGTCTCAGAGTGAACTTGGCTAACTTACCCGAATGGACAACTTCAGACCATCCTCAAACTTCCTTACCTTGGCCATATCTGTGGCCACATAATCATCAGCAAAACGAGCTAACTCTGTGAACTTAGCCATGTATTCCATCACTGTCATCATTACTTGCTTTAGCTCTAGGAACTCTCGGGCCTTTGCATGTCTAGCAGTTGCCGAAAAATATTTGCTCATGAAGAGCTCATGGAACTCTGCCCATGTTGTTGCCTTTAAGTCCCTCGAGGTCTTGACCTAATCCCACCATACTTAGGATTCACCCTCTAGCTGGAAAGCCGCTAGTCTAATCTTTATCGCATTGGAGGTGATTTCTATAACCTCCAATATCATTTCAATATGTCGGAACTAATGGTTAGCCATTGTCGGAACCCCTCATCCCGTGAATGTTAGAGGATGTTGTGCCTTAAACCTCTGGAGGTTATTTGACCCTCCCTGACCCCCAACTACACTAGCCTGTGCAATACTGGTAAACGCATAAAGGCTTGCTGGTAAAAAACAAGTGATGGTTGGCTATCGCTCCGTGGACGACCTCTACATCCTCGTCCTTGTCCTCGACTTGCCATCTACACATGTCAAATAACAATAGGGTTATCAAATTTCTATCTCAATCTAACTAATAGTGTACATGCTAACCACTAATAGACTTTATCATCATGAACTACACCGTTCATCCCTTTTTCCTTAGTGGTGCAAAGTGCCAAACAGTAATACAATTAAATTCAACTCTCGAACTATCATGTTCAGTTTGTTTATCTGAACCCTTAAGGTTATGTTTTCTAACCCTAGTGTTCCATATACAATCTAACATGTATAATGTCCACACAAATCATCACACATCACACATCACACATTAATTTATCAAAATGCACAATAAATGCATGATCTAAACCCGTGCCCATTGAATCCTAGGTATTAGTATAACCTAAGCTCTAACACTGCTACGACGCCAGACCAACATCGAGTTCCGTAATTCAGACACCTCGCTCGATACCAACCTGGCGAAGTTGGTATCGATGTGATGGCGTCCATCGTGCCCTCTAGGTATTCTTATACCCATGCTCTAATACCGTCGCGGATGCACCAAATCAGGGTCATTTTTTTGGCTAATGGACAAGTCCAGATAGAGAAATCTTTGTCACGTACGTGAATCCTCCACAGCTCACGCCCATCGCACGCATCGCAAATGTGTGCACATGCTCACGCGCGCACCGCTCTATAGTGCAATAAAGAGCCTTTGTCGTGGCGGGCGTAGGCCCCTTGTTACACGCAGACGTCCTGTAGCGCAGGCGCGCCTACCGGGGTCGGTGAGCTCCTAGACCGCTTGTCGCCGCACCAACCTCGCGCCGTGCAAGGCGCCTGCAGCGCTACCGCCGCGCGCCCAAGCTCTATCATGTCAACTCTGTTGCGACCCGGCTGTGCCATGTCACGACACAAACTCCATGTCTCGACCTAAACTCAATCGCGACCTAGAATGTAACACCCCGAAATAGGCCCTAGCAGTTTCCGGGCTTGTTTAGGGTATATTAAAAGCTAAATGGAATTTTTCGAAAATAAAACAAGAGACTGGGAATTAATAATAAAGCCAAGGGTAAAGTGGTCTTTTACCACTTGAGGACATAAAAGGCATAAAACAATAAGTTTATATGCAAATATGAAATTTGAGAAAAAGAAGTTAAAAATGCAAAGGCCAAACATGGCCTTAACTCAAAAAGATGGATAAGGTTGACTGGTTCTCATTGAGAGATCAAAATGTAAAGAAGGATCCAATAGTCATAAAGTTAAAAGTTGATAGGCTAAATTAGAATATGCCTAACTTGATTTGTAAAAAGAGAGGAATTGAAGGACTAAAGTGAAATAATGAAAACTTAACAAAAAAAAAATGGGTTTTTGGGAGCCAAACATGGCCTAAGGAGAGATATTTGGTTTAAGACCAAATTTTGGTCTCATTTGGGGGGGAACAAACCGTAAAGAAGAGAAGAGAAGGGGAGAAGAAGAAGAAGAGGAAGAGGAAGAGAAGAAGAAGATAAGAGAAGAAGAAAAGAAAAGCAAAAAGGTATGGAACTTTGTATAGATTTGTATGGATGCATGTTTGTGGGTTGTGGGTTGTGAGAAACCTAAACCTAAAATGAATTCTTGTATGGAAATCATCACAAACCCTTTTGATTCTAGGTTTTGTTAAAATTTCATCATAACCTTTAGATTTCTCAAATGTAGGTTGGTAAAACCCCATACATGGAACAAGATGAGTATGGAATCCTCCCTTCGAGGTTAGATTCAGGTTAAATGGCAAGTAATTGAGTTAGGGTTTAGAACAAACCCTAACTAATCCTTTGTGTTTCGGGCTGTGGTATGGGCATGCACCCATATTAGAATGGCTGGAGAAATTCACAAGTTTTGGAAGAAAGATATGTAATGAGCATGAATTGAGTAAAATCAGATTACAAGATGAATTTGGAGTGGTTTTAGCGTATATAGAGTATCGAGTTGATTTGGGGTAGCAACAGAGTATGGAAAAGTGAAGAAACCCACATTCGGGCAAAATTTTGAGGCCGCACTACAAGTAGTGTTCGTTTTTGCTTTGACCATGCTCAGATTCTCAAGTCATAACTTTCATTTCCCCGATCCGAATGTATGATTCAAGCTTGGTGGTAAAATAGACTTCAAGGAGAACCAAAAATAATTGAATAGGTACCTTCAAATTCTGATTTATGTGCCCTAAAATTTCAAAGTGGGCTATGTTCAAGCCACCGTTATGTTTTTGAACATAGGGGCGGTCCCAGTTGTTTAGGACATAACTTGAGTTTCGATGTCTCGATTCGTAATTCCAGTTGAAAGAACTTTAGCACCCTTTAGCTTCAAATTAGTACAAAAGAATTGCAATAAATGTGAAGCAAGATCCCCAAAAAATGACAAAAGACGGTGGCTATTGTTGCCGGCCGCAGTGTGCAAGTCACGATTTTTGTCACGGCTCGTAATCGCATAACTACTCGTTAGGACTCATTATGAGTATTATTAGACTCTATGGAAAGCTCATTGAGTCTAGAATCTAACCATATGCTATTTAATGGCATTTGGTGCCCACATCTTGTCTGAAAATTGAATTGTTACACCAAGTGTACTAATCATTGGGTTAAAGCACTGGAATACATGGTAAGAAAGGATGTAGATATAAACAAGAAATGCAATATGTATAGATGTGTTCATGAAACATGAATGTGATATGGAAAATGAAACGAACTGAAACATGAATATGAACATGAAAGGAAATTTGTCATGAACACATATCAGGTTAAGTTATATACGATTATTATCACATATAACCGTAAAAAAGATAAATAAAATGATATAAATACGTGAATGAGTATACGAATGAGCGTATGTGAATGAGCATATGAATGGAGTATATGAAATGAGCAAGGAATGAGTAAGTGAATGAGCACAGGAATGAGTATATGAATGAGTATATGAAATGGAGCACGGAATGAGGCATGTGAATGAGTATATGAATGAGTATAAGGAATGAGTACGTGAATGAGCATATGAATAGAGTGTACATGAATGAGTATGAAATGAGCAATGAGAACATGAATGAGATACTGAATGAGTATAAGGAATGAGAGTATATGAAATGAGCACATGAATGAGTACAGAAATTATATGTGAATGAGTATATGAATGAGTATATGAAATGAGTAAATGAATGAGTATATGAATGAGTATACGTGAATGAGTATATGAAATGAGTATATGAAATAAGTACATAGATTGAGTATATCTTTGAAAAGATAATACGAAAGTGAATATGGAATTGAAATGTGATATTTGAAAACCGAATGAATGTGAACGATGAGAAGGACGGGATTCATCAAACGGAATCCGTCATAAATGTGAATACAAAAGTGAAAATGGAATTGAAGTGTGATATTTGAAAACCGAATGAATGTGAACGATGATAAGGACGGGATTCATCAAACGGAACTGGCCATAAATGTGAATAAAGTGAAAATGGAATTGAAGTGTGACATTGGAAACCGAATTAATGTGAATGATGATAAAGACGGGATTCATTAAAACCTAACTGGCCATAAAATGTGAATTGGTTGATATATCGACAAACCGCCCGACGGATGCACCAAACGACATCCGCCACGGCTACCCCAAAATTGTCCAATGTCCCACTCGCGTGGACGCACCAATTCCAAGATCCATCATGATGGTGTATGGCATTGAAGAAATGTTCTACTTGGCGGAGCACCAATCTGCATCCGCGATGGCGCATGGCATTGACTGATACCACATGCTCCGGTGCATAAACGCATCCGCCATGATGGGAGACCGAATAAGTAATACCATGTCGGGTGCACCAAACAACATCCGCCGCGACGGGAGACCAATAAGGGGATACCACGCGGTCGGGTGCACCAAACAACATCCGGCCATAATGGGAGACCGACAATTGATACCATACGTCGGGTGCACTAAACGGCATCCGTCATGATGGGAGACGGAATAAGTGATACCACATGTCGGGGTGCACCAAACAACATCCGTCATGATGGGAGACCGAATAATTGATACCACATGTCTGCACCAAACAACATCCGTCATGATGGGAGACCGAATTGTAAAATGTGTAGGCACATTACCGAATGATAATAAGGGCGGGATTCATTAAACGGAACTGGCCATAAATGTGGAATTGAATAGCCAAAATGAAATAACCAACATTGACGAGTGTAAATGGGATTTATGTATATGCTAAATCTCATAAATTGAATGTGAATTGGAATTATTGCATTGAAAATGGCTGTGATATGATAAATGATGTGTAAAATGAAAGCATGCCAAAATGAATAGCATGAGTATATGTGGATATAAAGACATGATTTGTAAATGCATTTTGTTAATTGTAAATGTTTATGGGCTTGCCCATAATGAAGTGCTTCCATGTAATTAAAAAGTCTAAAATGGAATAACACAAACAAAATGTTTTGAGAAGATAATTGAAAATGCTCTGAGTAAAACCGGGCTCCGGCTTGGATTCTAACCGGGTTGAGTCTGGGATTCTGTCACACACTTTTGAAAAAACGAAAATTTAATAAACCAAATGTATATGTTTTGAGATGATAATTGAAAACGCCGCAGCAAACCTGGCTCCATTGATCCGGCCAACCGGGCTTCAGCTCTAGATTCGGTCGCGACACTTTTGAAAACAAAAATTTAATAAAAACAATAACTAAATGAATTAAACGATGTATCAGTCTAAATTGACCCTATATGTATTTGATATAACTTTGATATGTTCCAGTTTGCCATTGTATATGTATAAGTTTGTTTCAATATGATCCTCGATGCCATACATGAAGATAAGGAATTGAAACTTGTAAAGACATGACATGGAAGTAATACTTAACAAGATAATGATATGGAATCGAAAAGGATAAAATCTACATGTATAATATGATATGAGTTAGAAGTCACATAAGAATAGGCTTCATATATGCATATGAAAGTAAATGTAAAAGATTGTGACGGCGATTATCATATTGATCATTATCGTTTATATGTTCCACCTAAGCGCAGTTTAGCACGTGTTCAATCCGTAGGTACCAAGAGAGATAAAGAGACAGACATTCTTGCACACCGCCACAGCATGGCCATCTCAGAGATAGGTGCTCACCAGCACTGTTCCGCGATCTCTGATGTTTGTATTAGATATGCATATGTATAAGTATTTTATAAGTAAATGGGACTTAGTATATGTGTATAGATTTTGACGGACACCACTCCTGATGGTAGTTCTTTGTGTATGTAAATGATTTTGTTATTACGTAAATTGTTTGTATATCCACAGTATGTCTCGCCCTCCGAAAAAAAAAAAAAAAAAAAAAAAAAGGGAGGTAAAGAGTCCCAAATATATGGTTTCGCACCCCGAAACCGGTTCGGATCCGCCAATCTGGTCGGACCGGGAAACGGGGCGTGACATAGAACGTCAAGTCGCGAGATGGGAACCTTAAACCCTGTCCAAGTCTGTTGCAATAGAATTTCCTTGTCGCACGCGTAACTTTGTCTGCCTACCAAGGCTCGTCAGGTGCAAACCTGGCTCGCTCTGGTCGTACGCATGGCTTTCTCACATGGGTCACTCACAGGACAAAATTTTCCTTACCCCGCCCAATCCTCGCTTCGCGACATAAGACCGCCTCTCACGACATAATTCCTCCTTAACTTGGCCAACTCTATCGTGACATAAAAATATTATGTCGCGACAAAAAACTCCTGGCCTGGCCAACTTTGTCGTGACCTAAAAATACTCTGTCGCAATAGAAATCTTCCTAGCCCGACTAATTATGTCACGACATAGAATTGCATGTCGCAACACAAAACCTCTCCATTTGGCCACACTCTGTCACAACATAGAAACATTAAATCGTGACAGAAAACTCAAGGCCTGACTAACTCTGTTGTGACCTAAAAATCATCTATCAAGATAGAAAATCATCCTAGCTTGACCAACTATGTCGCGACATAGAATTGCTCTGTCGTGACACAACCCTATGAAATCCTATCGTGACACAACAAATTTCCTGTTGCAACCCGAAATTCCTTGGCCTCAGCTAAGATCCTGTCGCAACCTTGACCTCTTGCCTCGACCGTCTCGGCCATGACAAAGGACCCTCTGTCGTGACAATGTCACGATAGAGGATAAAATGATGTTGCGACACAGGGAGGACCCCTGTCATGACAGAAAACTAGCAGAAAACAACTCTATCGCGACCAGGAAAACCCCTGTCGCAACCTAGCAACGCTTGCAGTTTGGTAACCATGTCGCGACATAGAGGGCCATGTCACGACATAGAGCCAGAAAGCTCTATCGCGACAAAGAAAACCTTTGTCGCGACCCAAACCTGCAAAACAGAGAGTTTCCATTCGGGCCATTCGCACCTCCAAATTCTCACCCAATTTTAGTAAATTCAATACTTCTGCTTCTATACATTTTATATAGACAGTATAAAATTATGGGAAAACTTTCCAACACAATATTGAGCAAGTCTAAATAAGTTTTTATTACAAAACTTCTCATTTACATATACAAAAAAAAAAAAAAAAGCTGGGTTTCTGCCCATAATTTTACAAAACACAATAAAGCCAAATTCTGGCATTTTTCACAACTAAGCTCTAGGATGTGTTTCATCCCCTGGTGTACCTCCAGTACCTGAAAATATTTTCCCATGACGGGCTTAGCAATGTCCAGTAGATGAATTCTCCTACAAGGGCTACTCCCCATCTAAGTGCACATGCAATGGCAAACACACACACATTCAAGTAAGCCATGCACATTCCTACTTTGTGATTCCTCTTTCCGAGATACCACGTGCAGATTCCAAGTGTCTCGAGTCCTCCAGGCTCTCCACACATGTATTTGTCATGTATGAAAAACCGTTTTCAAAATAAAAGATTTTTGTCTTTGAAAACTTATTGGTCAATCTCCGATATAATTTAGTGGACATACTCAGGAGTAAAATTTGTGTTGAACTGACCCTCAGATATAATTTATTGGACACCACTCTGATCAAATTTGTGTGTGACCCTCGGAATATAATTTGTTGGACATTATAAATAAACTTTTTGTTGGACATTCTCAGATAGCTTTTTTTTTTTTTTTTGAATATTTCAGATAAACTTTTCCTTTTTTTCTTTTTCGAAAAGATCATCATTTGTGCCACTCTCACACAGTTTCACGCGATCTCCCTGTGCATATGAAATGCAGAATGTCATTTCATGCCAATTCATGTTACATGCATGATGAGTACCACATGCAACATTATTAAATCATATACGCATATATTAACATGATTTTCACACAACCAACATGTTATTCATTTTTGCAATAACACATAAAAATGCACATAGTAAAAAATGATATGGACATTAAAAAACAATTCATAGAAAATTCGATGTTCAGTTCAAATTTTGGGGCCCGAACAATATAATACTCACCACCTAAAACTGATACCATTAAATGACTCTCTTAGGCAAAGAAAGTAACCAGGTATGAGAGAAATCCTCTCTCGGAGTTTGGCGAAAACCTCAGTTCTTCTGCAGAAGCTCATTGTGCAGTTGAACTTTACTCTTGCTCTAACAAAAATTTATAGATCTCAGTAAATCTAGAAAGAAGGTGGAGGCTTCTCCTCCTCTTTTCTTCCTTTTTCTTTTTGTTTTCTTTTGCTTACCCTCCTTTTCCTGTCTCCCATAAATTGTCTAACGGACAGAGTGGGAAGTTTCTCAGCTTGCCATGTGCCTTTCTCCATTGGCTTTTCTTATAACTATCTTGTATCGAAACTTGGATTTAACATGGGGAACTTTAGCAAGCTCCATGGGCCCATACTTTAGACTTCCACTTTTGTTTGGTATCTGTAAAACATGTGAACAAATGGGTCGTTTAATCAGAATCTTGTGTGTGTCGCTTGCTTGGCAAGTGTGAAAAGCGTGGAAATTTTGGTATTTGAGGTCGACCCGAAATTCGAAATTTGGGTAACCTCAGATTCGCAAGGCAGGTCGACGATAGAGTCGGGTTTCATCATCCAGGATACAGAAAATTCGGGTTTTAGCAGAAATTACCAGTTTACTATTTTGGGGAAAATTGAATTTTTTTAGGGTTTACAAATTATTCTAAAATTATCTAAACAGAATATATTAAAATATTATTTTCTATAATTTATTTGGAAAGAGTTTTTTTATAAAATTTTAGAATTTATAAATATTTCAACCTAAAAAATTTATTTCTTAAAGAATTGACCAATTAAATAAGAAATAAAATTATTATTTAAATAAAAAAATAGAGTAAATCACTTTATTCCAAAATTATCTAAAAAATATATATTAAAATTTGTTTCTCTATGATTACTTATATGGAAATTAATTATAAGATTTTTTTTGAAAAGAGGAAATTAATTAAAAGATTATTATTTAAATAATAATAAATCACTTTATTCCAAAATAATCGAAACAAAATATATTAAAATATTATTCTCTACAATTTATTTGGAAAGAGTTTTTAAAAATTTTCAAGTACTTATAAATATTATAACCTAAAAAATTTATTTATAAAACAATTGAACAATTAAAAAAGAAATAAGATTATTATTTAAAGTAAAAAATATAATAAATCTCTTTATTCCAAAACTATCTACACAAAATATATTAAAATACTTCACTATAATTACTTACATAGAAATGACTAAGATATAAATTATTTTATTATACATAAAAATTATTACTTTTTTAGATAAAAATATACTTATTCATTGGAAATATTAAATTTATTTATTGGAGATATCAAAGAAATCATTTTTGTTATACTATTTTGTTGTGATTATACTTTATAAAAAAAACTTTCATGAGTTTATGGATTCAAAAAAAGATGGAATTGATGATGGTTCATATTATACAATAAAATTTTATAAATTAGTGATATGTAAAAACAATAAGCTTTTTACATATTGTTCCTAATTAGTATATATAATAAAATGACCATTGAGTTATAAACTTTAAAATTTTGTATATGGTGTCACTTTCAAAAAATGACACCATAAATCTAAAATAAAAAATATATTTTATTCAATATGGTGACACTTTTAAAAAAATGACACCATAATCTAAAATTAGCACCATCTAATTACTTCAACACATTTTGTTTTTAATTTCACATGATTTCACTTTTTAGAAAATGACACCATATGTGACGCCCCAAACCCCAGGGGTCCATTGACAACACGTCAACCCGCGGAAAATCTGTGTCTCATGTCATGAGACCCATACATGAGTAAAAATGGTCACTTGGACCCATACATCAATATTCATAAAAAATCTAACCAACTATATTGCAATAGTTCAAGAGTTGATTACATCACTCTTAATACAAACATATATTAAAATTTAGAATCCTAATACATGTTTTACAAAAATAACTAATCAAAGCCACAATCAGGCTTTTCTTCTCAGCGACCTCCCAATGACGGCGTCTTCGAATACCGTAAGCGCGAAATAATGATCCCTCGACGAGGTGAGCAATGCCGATGGTGGAATTATCTACGCCAGTTTATAAAAACAGTGTCATGATGATTCCAACATAAACATTCGGTAAATGCAGTCCTGCGAATGTCTCGTATCATGGATGAGAATCGACTCACCGCTCGCTACCGAGCCCTCGCGCCGAAGCTTATCGCGTGCCTAAGCCAAAATGCGAGGCAACGTGTTTTCCATAAAGGTTTTTTGTTCTCGAAAACACACTCACCCAGGATTTGGGTAATCTCTCTTGAATTCCCTACAGGCGAATTCTTTGGGTAATTTTTTTTTGAGAAGCGGGTTGTGGGTCGACCTCGAGGATAATTTGTTGGACAACTCTCCAAGGCAATTCTTCAGAAAATCTTCCCTTGAAATTCCTTTCACAACCATTTTCCGTTTTTTCTTTTCTTTAAATGCAAATGCGCTCTTTTACCTAATTTTACAGGTTCTTGCGGTCTGTATAAATCGTTAATACCATTTAATACACAGCTATAACATATTATGCGCCATATTAACATAAATTCAACTCCTGACATCATGTTCAATTCTTAGCAGTAACATCAAAATTAACTCACTTGAGCTATTCAATGATCGATTTAATTCAATAGCTCTCCTTGCGATTATATTTTTATATAATTGAATGCTACGTATTAACACAGAATTTCATGCATTAACTTGATTTACACCTTGATTCGAGTACCATTCATACTTGCAGCAATTTAAATACGAATAACAAACGGTTTTGCCGTTCAATCGCATTACAAGCGGGGATTGGCGCGTGAATCGGAAACGACGAAACCGACGTGGTGACGGCGCTCTACCGTCGGTTCCGCGTGGTGAAATCGCATATTCATTTGGTCAAACGACGCCGACCGTATTGTTGCGCCATTAACATGAACAATAACTGGTCGTAAATAGGTCAGGGACTGCCCAAGCAGTTCCCAAAAATTCGGCAATTCGGTCCCGAGTTTTGGGACGACCAACGACCATTCATGGCCTCAAACGTGCATCGTTGGCATTTCTTGCAGAAAATAATATTGAATAGGAAGACCCTACCTCTTGGGTTGTCGGCTGCAAAATCGTGTCGTGTAGTCCTTTGCGTGAACAACTTTTCTTCTTGCCAGGTAGAGATCGGTAATCGAACAGGAAAATCTAGAGAGTTGCGCTTTCACCATAAACCCTCATTTTTTCAAAATCTGTTCTCCTCTCCATGGGATTAAAAATGGAGAAAGAGAAGAAAGATCTCATTTTTGTTCCCTCTTTTGCCACATGTAAAATTACTCATTGGTTGGTAGGATTAAGCATGTCTATTTTAATCTACTGACTTTGGATTTCCTGAAGTGGAGGTGCCACATGTGCCAACAGGCCCCCATACTTGGCTGAGTTAGTGGTCCCGAACTTGACGTAGCGCAACATTGGCCTTCAAAATGTGTCAGTCGCCTTTGCGTTGTTCGCCGGCGTTGGTCTGGCTATCGCAGATTGGCGAGTCGGCGTGGTAGGCGAATTTTGCGAATGATTCAACGGTGAAATCATTTCATCATCGAGATCCTAGAAAAATTCGGTTGTATTACCATTTTGAAAGTGATTTCTTAGGTTCTTTTATCGTCTAAAACTAGGATTTCCAATTAAATATTTTAATATGATGTGTCACATTTATGAATTTTAAGTCAATGCGGTGTCATTATTTTAAAAATGATACCAAAATTAGTGACACCATAAATTGTTTTTGTAATAATGTCAACATGAATAGTTCATGAAAAGGGTGGTAAATGAAAAAAGGAAAATCATATTATAAATAATAGTGAACTTTATTTATAACCACATGATTTCATACTTTTAAGAGATTTATCCTAATAATCCCTTATTAACTCAAAAGTATTTTGAGAATACATTTAACACCTATGCTATCCTTGTAACCATTAAAAACTCTATTTGACAAAGTCTTGCAAAAAGACTTGTCTTGTTCTTAGAAAATGGTATCTTCTATATTACCTATTTGAATTATCTCATGAATTCCTACAGTTTATCCACTGAGATTTGGGCTTTCTCTTTCAATAAAGTAGTTTATTCCACCCGATCAGAGTTTTCATTCGATTTTCCTTTGTTTTTTGTGTTTTTTTCGCCGACTTATTATGTCGTATGGTTGTGTCATCGTATGATGGTTGATTTCTTGTGGGCGATTCAGACGACAGAGCTGTTTCGATCAGATAAAGAAGTCATATCAAATCCTTAATGGTTAGTATGCTTCATTAGATCTGGAATCTTAGGTATTCTATGCATCTTAGGATTACCAATTATGTAAGCTTTGAATCGTTTATTCTTGCTATTAACCTGAATGTTGTGTCATCCTCTAATGTTTTTAGTGCTTTGGTTTTTGTGTTTAGATGTAATGTATTGCTGTTTTGAATAAATGAAAATTCTCATTTCAAATAAATAAATAAAAAAGTTGGTATTTCATCTTAATGCATTTATGTAACAGTCAGGAATTTGTATAGGTATAAGTTAGGGAAAATAATAATGACAGGAATTTGTATAGGTATAAGTTAGGGAAAATAATAATGACAGAAATTTTTATAGGTATAAGTTACGAAAATAATAATGATAATTCAATTAGTAATTAATTAATTAATTTAATGAAAGAGGGGTAAAAAGGTAATTTTCCTAATAGATACCCTAGGTATAAATTGGAATAAGAAAAGAAAAACCTTTTTATTCTTCTTTGAATTTCTCTACGGTTGGTAGGGTGGGAAGGCGATACGACTTTCGGATCTAGGGTTTGAAGAATAAATTTATCTAAGTAAGATCTTCCTTATTTTATTTTTCTAGATTTCTTTGATGTAGATTCTTTAATTTTTCTTTCCATTTTTTGATGAACCACAGAAGAAGTGGATTTAGATTCACTCTGGATTCTTTAAAAAAATAAAAAAATAAAAAGAATTGGTGGTGTCGTCTTGAATTGCTGAGTATGAGAATGAAGTAAAAGAGGAAAGAAATATATAAGAAGAAAGGTGTTAACCGTAGGCTATAGAGATTGAAAAAAAAAGAATAATGCTAGATATTCAAGATTTATTTTAGAAAAACAAGAACAAATATTTGAGACAATTTTGAAAGAAAATAATAAACAAATAAGATAAATTTGAAAAAGGCTAGATTTTTATAAATATATATGTATTTGATAAGTATTTAAAAAAATATATACGATATTTTGAAGTAAATATTTTATTAAGAATATCAAATTAGGAAGTTTTAAGAATAAATAAGTAATGATGATAGTTCTTCTTTATTATTTTAGGAGAATTATTTCATTGAGGTGAAATTCTTCAGATTAGCTATTTCAAAGCTTTTGAGCTTTTCTGAGTGAGATTATATCGGCTTTAAGAAAAAACTAATATTTTATTATATATGCCTTGAGGTGTGTGCGATTTTAAAGAAAATTGTTTATTTTAAACTACATTTGAGGATAAGAAAATTGAATATGAATTATGCTGCTTATTCTTGGACTTTCTTGAAAAGGACACACTTTTTGTGACTTGACCATCACTCTGATCAAATAGTAGTTTTATGGTGTACTTTTGAGATTTGTTTTGTTATGAAAGAAAATGTGGAGATATGATGTTTTGTAATTTGAACTTTTGAATGAAATGTTGATTCACGGATTAGTTGGGCACAATCAAACGGGATATGGTTGTTCCTGTTCGTATGGCTCGCGGGAAAAATGGTTATTTCCGTTTCTGGCTGTGTGTGAACGGACTGGACCAAACATAAGGGTTTAGTTAAGATTACTAACACTAGTAGTTGTTTATTCCGTCACATAAAGAACTGATTGCGGCTATTTGTTGAAACTCCCATGGGCGGGCTTTAGAGCCAATCTTGATGACCGGCTATGTTTGAAATATGACCGGTTTTGAAGGACTTGTATAGTATTTGGATCAGTTGATATGAAGTGACCGGATCACGTGATATATTTGACTTGAAATCAGATAAGGCTGTTTGATTAGAACACGATGGCTGTTAACATTTTGAATAAAGTTTGACCAAACCTTCTCTCTATTGACTATGGGACGAAAACTTTTGATCCATAATGTATTAATTATTCTTCAGTAGACTTCAAGCTTCCTCCCATTATTGACATATGACAGACTGACTAATTTAAGCGACAGGTGATGATTGGGACCAGGGACCACATCTGCGACAAGTTGACCCATAACTTTGCTGTTGGATCATGTGAACTAACAAGTTTTGTATGGCAAATGTTAGGTTTTGAAAATTGACCAGAAAGTCACTGGATAATACATTCTTTTATATTATTTACGATTGATTTGAAGACTCCAAATATTGACAATACAGTGCTTTATGAGCCTGAACCAGACTGATGGCTAGAAATAACTCTTTGCAGACATAAATTTGGGTTGGAGAAATTTGCTGAATTTGAAAGACAGGCGACTTTGCAGAGCCTGCTGTTGGCTAATTGGGCAAATCCAGACCCAAGAAGTTATTTGTAGTTCACTGCAGGCTTGAGCTGAAAGGCAGAGGTGTGGAATTGCCAGATCATGCCACAAGGTGGGTTCCCGGGTGATGGTATGAGGCCTAAGATTTGATGCGAGTGAACTAGACTGGTTACCTTTAGGGCTAGATGAGCAGTAGCTTTAAGTTTCAACTTCGACTAGTGCATTTAACAATTACCTGACCACAACTTGCTGCAGCTGTGACAAACCGGACCCCTTTGCTGGATTACTGTATGGGACTATCTTCCCGAAACTGGTCAATGGCACAGTGTTCTTCCCATCTGCTGAGGGCTTTTTGATAGAACATAAGGCGCTGGTGGCCCCGGGGACTTGGGCAGTTGGTTGAAGGCTGGCTTAGGCTGGAAGTAATGGTCAAGGACAATCCTCATCTAGTATTCTTTATTGTATGAGTGATTACGAGAGCAAAAAGCCTCTTATGCGCTTATGTTAAGACAAAGTCGGTCATTGGTGGCTCTCATGACTAAGAGGCTTTTAAGAGGATTAGGGCCTGTGTTTAGAGCAGTTTAAGGAGGCGTTTTATAAGTACTCCCCAGTAGTGTTACCAAGCGACAAAGGTGGGAGAGTTTATCCGTTTGGAGCAGAGGATTTGTGATGGGCAATATGAGGCTAAGGTTCGAACTATCACGTTTTACCCCACGATTGATTGCTACGAGAGAGAAGAAGAATTAAAGTTTTTAGGATGGACTAAAACCTTATTTGAAGAATAAGATATCAATTACGAGTTGGGTGTTTATTCGAGAGGTGGTAGGCCAGGCCCTTATTGTAGAGAGGATAATGAAGAGCTTCACCGGTATAAGGAACGACAGCCAGGAAGAGGAATAGGGTGATGGTGCTCATGGTATCGTCTGAAAAAAAGTCGGCTCAGTAGAAATGATAAAGGAAAGATGATCTGAAAATTCAGATGTGATTTGTCCTACTTTTGGTAAGAAACATGGGGGTAAGCCATGCTATAGAGAGATAGGAGCTTGCTTTGGTTGTGGAAAAGAGGGACATATGGTTCAGGATTGTCCAGAGAATAAGAAGTTTGCATTTGGGAAGCCGAATGAGGAGAATAAAGAGGATAGACAGAAACCTAGAGCTCAAGGGCGGGTATTTGCTATGACTCACAGAGATGCTCAGGCCCCTTCTGATGTGGTGGCAGGTACTCTTTGAATTCACACCTTATTTTCTAGAGCCTTAATTGATCTTGGTTCAACGCATTCTTTTGTTTCCGTATCTTTTGCTGGGTTGTTAGGTATGTCGATAGTATTGTGCTGAAGAATTGATAAAAACTAGAATAGAACTTGCAATTAGAATGTTGGAATTACTAGAGAAAATATTTGATTTCACTACGAATGAATGAAATAACATTGTTGGAAGTTTGTCAGAAACTTGGATAACACTAGGAATTAGAATGCTGAAATTGCTAAAATTGACATTAAGTCGACTGATTTGTTGAATTGTTGATTAATTGATTGATTGATTGGGTGTCCTTCTCTCTATTTTCCTTATGCTCCTTTTATAGATGTAGACAACTTGTTGCTAAAGTCTCCATTTCTCCACTCTCACCACTTTCTGGAGTAACTGGCCATGTTCTTCAAGAACTCACCCACGTCTCCATTTTAGAGGTTTGATCCTTAAAAATTCTTTCACATCTTCATTATGGAGACTTGTTCCTCAAGAATATTCCATTTCAGCATATAACTGACCTACTTTTGATATTTGATAAAAACTTCGTTTGACTTCCAAATTTTTTAAAAATTTCAAAAATACCCCTGGACTTCTTCTATGGGTTTGTACAAATGGACTCAGGCCCCTTTTGAACTAGACTTTTATTCATGGGCTTGGGCTTAGGCCTAACCCACTTCTTGATCAGGATAAATTTCAATTTGGGTGCAAACAATTACCTTTCGCATACATTGTGGCATGAGGGCCATATTGTATGTATTAAAGCCCCAAAAAATATTCTTTTGAGCTTATTTCCAACCATGAGACAAAAAATTAAGCTTTCGGCTCATGATGTAGAATTCTGTGGCAAGAACGAGCCAAGTCGAATCAAATAAAGAAGCAACTGTTGATTTCCTAAGAAAAATTTCCACCATCATCAAGTTTAAACCTCCAACTTTGTTTTTCCTCCATCAAAGGATATTGTCCCTCCAAAGAATAACCATCCAACTTCTTCTCCAAGCAACTTAGGATCACGTTCTTTTCTTCCCAAATAGAATTTATTTTCACTTTCTAAAACAATCTCCTCTTGTTTGAAGAAAGGAAACTCTTTTACTTTACTTTCTTCATTTTCTTCTTCCTCAGTCATCGTCGTTGCCATCACTAGAGTTGTAACCGTTGCTACTACCACCAACACTACTATCATCGTCTCCAACGACACTATTACCGGAATCGGAGCTGAAGTCGTCGACGATACTACAGTTGCTCGGGAAATCGTCCACCGTTCAAGTTTTCTGTTGGCACGCCTGTCTACTCCTCCTTTCCCATTATCAGCGACTATTGACTTCGTCGTAGAAGACTTTGCCTCCAACACAACTGCGGTTTCCGCTGCCAACGAATATCCAATTGACATTGGTCCATCCATTGGCGTTCCAGTCGGAAGACTTTCACCCAACATTTCGGCTTGTGGAGGAGGAGATATTAGCGCCGCCACTCGTGGCATCGTCACCGTCAATGACAGCTCGTCGTTTGTTGTCGACGATAAGTGCTAAACGATCGAAACTTTTCTCATTTCCTTGATTGATGTATTTCTTGATTGGGGTTTTCCATGAAGAAATTGCTTTTGATGCAATTTTCAAGCTTTCTTTGATGCCCAAAAATTGAAACTTTCCTTTTTGTTGTTCGAAACTTTTCCTAAGTGAAATTTTTTTCGAAGAATCATCTTGAATGTATTCTTGAAAAAATTCTTTGAGCTTGTTCGACTTATTTTGAAGCTTTTCCTAAGTGTACACTATGAAGATAATCTTGAGTACACTTTTGAAAAAAAAATTTCAAAGTTGCTTGACAATTTTCGAAAATTTTATTAGGTACAAAACTAGAAAATATTCATGAATGCACCTTGGAAAACGTTCTTTGTAGTTGTTCGACTATTTTTGAATATTTTATGAAGTGCAAAACTTGAACATATTCTTGAATGCACTTCCGAAAAAAATCTTTGAAGCTTATTCGGCTAATTCGAACATTTTTTAAGGTGCATAACTCGAAAATATTCTTGAATGCACTTCCGAAAAAAAAATTCTTTGAAGCTATTTGGCTCATTTAAAAAAATTTCTTAGGTGCATACTCTGAAAAGAGTCATGAATACACCTTTGAAAAAATTCTTTGAAGTCGTTTGGCTGTTTCGAACACTTTCTAGGGTGTACATTATGAAAAATAATCACGAATACACCTTCCAAAAAAATAATTTGAAGTTGTTCGGCTTGTTTTGAAAATTTTCTTAGGTGCTGACTCTAAAAAGAGTCATGAATACACATTCGAAAAAATTCTTTTAAGCCATTTGGCTATTTCGAACACTTTCTGGGTGTATATTACTAAAAATAATCATGAATACATCTTTGAAAAAATTCTTTGAAGTTGTTCGGCTTGTTTTAGAAATTTTCTTTGGTGTAGACTCTAAAAAGGGTCATGAATATATCTTCAAAAAAATTCTTTGAAGTCGTTTAGGTAATTTAGACCTTTAGGAGTGTATATTATAAAAAAATAATCACGAATACACCTTCCAAAAAAATAATTTGAAGTTGTTCAACTTGTTTCAAAAATTTTCTTAGGTGTAGACTTTGAAAATAGTCATGAATATACCTTCGAAAAAAATTATTTGAAACCGTTTGGTTATTTTGAACACTTTCTGGGGTGTATATTATGAAAAATAATCATGAATACACCTTCGAAAAAAATTATTTGCAGTTGTTCAGCTTATTTAAAAAAATTTCTTAGGTGCATATTTAGTAAATGAACATTAATGCACTTTTGAAAAAATTCTTCTAAAACCGTTCAACTATTTCGAAAAAAAAAAAAAATTTATGTGCATATTGAATGATTTTCTACAACCTTGGGTTGGTTGGCCTTTCACCTGAACTTGATCATTTTCTTTGGCAGATTGCAGGTCGTACATTGCCAAAGAATTTCGCTTTGTGTACCGGCGGAAACAACTTAAAGGTTGCTCTTTATCATATAGACTTTTTTCTATGTTGAACATTTCTCAGCCTTGCAGCCTGAGATTTAAACCATTGTCATGAATGTAACTTTCTTGTGTTTGTTTCTTTAGGAGCTTCTTATGCCGGTTCTATGGCTTCCAACTCAATTCCATCTTCATCGACGTAATCCAAATCTATACTCTTTCTTCCTTAATCCGTGCTAGTTCTGACATAATTTTTTGCTTTGCAGTACTATTCTTCACCCTTTACCTGGGCCAGAGTCCGCACATTCTCTTAGAAGAGCATCTTCTTCTATACCTAGTTTCCCTTTCCCATTGAGATTAGCGACCGAACTACTTCTTAGAAATAAGTTAAGGCCTATGGTAATCCCGACCAAATCATGGCTAAAGGCTTCAAAAGGATGGGTTGCATGGATTACTAAGCTGTCCCCGTATTTCAGAGGACTTTGGAAAACACTAGGGATTGAGCGGTTCATTCATCTTACCACTGTAAACACTTCACTTGACGTGGACTTGATGAGTGTTGCACTGAAATTCTGGTCTAAGAGTATTAACTCTTTCTTGCTCCCTTATGGCCCAATTTCCATAACACTGAGAGATATTACCATTCTCACGGGCCTACATATCCGAGGTGCTGATGCACTATGCCTTCTTGATATTCGAGACTCTTTTCTCCTGATTGAGCATGTTGAGTTCCTATGGGTTCTCTTATGCCGATTTGTGTTTTGTCCCAGCTCTGGAAAACCAGTCATGGAGTACTTACCCTTGGCGAAGACAATTGCTCTTAGTCGGCCTTATGCTTTAGGCACTTTACTCTTTGCCTCATTTTATCAAGCCATGAGTAAATATGTTTCTGATGAGCCTTACCATAAAGTTGATGGTGCCTTGTGGTTGATACAAATGTGGTTATTTGCATATTTTCTAAAGCTTTTAGACAGGGAACCTACCTCTTATAAGACTTTGGGACTTCATGTCGCGCATTCTCTACGTACGATGCCCTATGATGATCTTATGTCTTTCTTCTTGCGATTGGTAGATCAAGCATTGGTACACTTATTCTTGAGGCTTGATTCTATACATATCTCATCTTGGAATCAGATTTTGACTTTATCTCAACCATATCTACATGACTTTGAGAGTCCTTTGGCCTTTACTAGTGTTTCTTGTAGAGTACTTATTTCAGGAGGTTACTTCGCCTTTTCATCTTCAATGTCTTGTCATCCCAATGGTATCGGCCCTTCCCATCGCCATCGGCGCTTGCTAATCGTTGATCTAACCATCTGATCGCAAGATATGGGTCGTCGAAATCGCCGATCTTAGATTTTTCTCGGTTTCTAACACATAGAAGATCCCATCGTGAATCCTTTAGCCTCTGCTAGTGCCGCTTGTAGAGTACTTATTTCAAGAGGTTGCTTCGCCTTTTCATCTTCGATGTCTTGTCATCTCAATGGTATCAGCCCTTGCCATTGCCATCGGTGGTAGCCGATCGTCTATCTGACCATCTGATCACAAGATATCAGTCGTCAAAATCTTTGATCTTAAATATTTCCCAGTTTTTGGAAAATGGAAGATCCCATCGTTAAAGGAAGAATCGTAGAAACAGTAAGATTTTTGGATGGCCGAGGCAAAATTTATGGGTGAAACACTTCATCAAGGAGGCCGAACTGCGATGGAGCATATGGGACTCACGAGAAGGAATAGGGACAGAGTTTCGTGTGAAAAATGATTGAGGGTCGTAGAGCATCGGTAAGAAAATGTTTCATGAGGCGCTAATTAGGCCACGAGGCGTGGAGGTAACACCCCGAAATATACCCTAGTTGTTTTCGACATATTTAGGGTATAAAATAAGTTAAGTTTAAATAAACATTACGGAAATTAAGAGACTAATTATGAATTAGTGATAAAGCGAATTAGTACGAGAGGAAAGAAGGTAACAGGTCGAATTGTAAAGAAAGGGGATCGATGGTCATAAAGTTAAAAGTTGATAGGCTAAATTAGAATATAAGATGAGTGTGATGCAATAGAAGATGGAAGAGGCTAAATAGCAAAAATGGGAAAATAAGCCAAAAATGGCTTTCCAAACGTGGCCTTAAGGAAGAGGATAAGATGAGACCAAATTGGTCTCTTAAGGGGATATTTT
Source organism: Tetrastigma voinierianum (assembly GCA_016808115.1). NCBI lineage: Eukaryota > Viridiplantae > Streptophyta > Magnoliopsida > Vitales > Vitaceae > Tetrastigma > Tetrastigma voinierianum. The sequence goes on along the minus strand of JAEQBH010000243.1, from coordinate 393,416 downwards.
TCTCACTTTGAAAAGGGGGAGTTAGGGCTCCCACGTAAGGGAAGAGAAGAGAAGGGAAGAGAAGAGAAAGAAGAGAAGAGAAGAAGAAAAAGAAAGAAGAAAGAAGTGTTTGCAAGAGATATAAGGTATGGAACTATGACTATTAGTATGGATTTTTGGATTTTTGTATGGAATCTAACCTTGAGTATGGATTTCTATGATTTTTGGTATGGATCTTTGGATTTCTTGTATGGATTCATGTTTGTGGGTTGTGGGTTGTAAGAAACCTAACCCTAGAATGAATTATTGTATGGAATCAAGAGTATGGAATCCTTCCTTTGAGGTTGGATTCATGGTTTAATTCAAATGTGAGTTAGGGTTTAGAACAAACCCTAACTAATCTCTATGTTTGGACCATATATGGGTTATGACCCATATTAGAATTGTTTTGGGAGTAATTCATGAAAGGTTTTTGAAGAAAGATAAGTATTGAAAGATGATTTGAGTAAAATAGAGATTATAAGATGAATATGGAGTGGTTTTGAGGTGTATATTGATTATTGAGTTGATTTGGGTAGCAAAATATGGAAAAATGGGAGAAAAACCATCATTATGGGGAAATTTCGAGGGGTGGTACCGGTACAGCTGACAGTGAAATGCAGGTACCGATTGTGTTACGTCGTGCGAATGCCGTGCGATCTGGAATTTTAATAACTCTATTTTGGACAGTGTTCGTATTTTGGCCATAACTTGATCATTTCTGATCCGATTTGAGTGATTCTAGTTGATAATTAAACTAGACTTCAAGGAGAACCAAAAATCATGAAATAGGTACCTTCAAATTCTGATTATAAGTGGCCTAGAAATTCACTCAAAGTGGGGCTATGTTCAAGCCAATTTAAGTTCGGTTTGATGGCTAGAGTAGTCCCAGGTTGTTTAGGACATAACTTGAGTTCGGTCATCGATTTAGAGTGATTCAGTTGGAGAAAACCCTTGCCTTAGCTTCAAAGTACAAAGACGGTGTCAAATGTGAAGTTAAGATCCCCGCAAATGACAAAAGGCGGTGGCTGCTGTAGCATTTAGCTGCCCAGTCTTTGTGAGATTCTTGATTTTTGTCACGGCTTGCAACTTGCATAACTCCTTAGATTAGGACTCCATTATGGGTATTCTTAGGACTCTATCGACTCATTGAGTCTAGAAGAATCTAACATATTCTATTTAATGGCATTTGAACACATCTTGTTTGAAAATTAATTGTTGTACCAAGTGGCATAATCGCTTAGTTGAGTTAGTGGAATACATGGTAAGAAATGATGTAGCTATGAGCAATGCAATATGTATAGATGTGTTCATGAAACATGAATATGATATAAGCAACGAACTGAAACATGAACATGAACATGAAGGCAATATATCGCGTTACATAATGTGGTTAAGTTAAATATGATTATTATCATATATAACCGAAAAGGATAACGAATGATAGGAAATGCATGAATGAACAAGTGATAGCCAATTAAGAAGGCTATGAATAGATAAAAGCACAGTAGATCTATAGTGATATGTAGACGAGTGTGATTATGATCGGTTATGAGTTCTATTTAGTGAAATATATATGTATATATATCGATTGAATTATTGTTATTCGAAATGTTTGTCAAATATATGCATGTGCGTAATTTGAACTATAAGTGAATTATTGCATAAAAAGTAAATTGATTTGAAATGTATTATTGGACCAACCAACATGGCCAGGATTCACGGCCCAGATTACGTCCATGAAGGTAATCTAAATATTGAATGTGAAATCACGTACTCTTTGAATGACAAACGGGACGGGGATTCACGATGAATATGCTAAGTGAATATGGAGCTTCTATAGCCATATGTGAGATGGTAATATTGAATGTAAATCACGTACTCTTGAATGACAAGCGGAGCCAGAGATTCACAGGCGAATCTTTCGTAGATATCGACTTCTATAGTCATATGTGAAATTGCAATATTGAATGTGAAATCGTATTCTTCTTGAATAACAAACGAGGACATGATTCACCAGAGATGCGTCGCAGATATGGAAACTTCTATAGTCATATGTGAAATTGCAATATTGAATGTGAAATCACATTGCTATTGAATGACAAACAGGACAGGATTCACCAACTGAATCTGTCATGAATGTCGACTTCTATAGTCATATGTGAGATTGCAATATTGAATGTGAGATCACATTGCTCTTTGAATGACAACGGGGTGAGGATTCACCAGCGAGATACGTAAGTGAATGTCGACTTCTATAATATATGTGAGGATGGTATTATTGAATGTGAAATCACATTGCTCTTGAATGACAAACAAAGACGAGTTCATATTGAATCTATCGTGAATGTAAACTTCTATAGTCATATGTGAAATTGCAATATTGGATATTGAAATCACATTTCATATTGAATGACAAATGGGAGCGGGATTCACATTTGAATACATCATGAATGTTGACTTCTATAGTCATATGGATTACAATATTGAATGTGAGATCACATTGCAGTGAATGACAAACGAATGAGGATTCACCAGGCGAATGCGTAGTGAATGTTAACTACATAGCTATATGTGAAATCCTGAGAAAATGAAAAATGATATAAAAGTGTATTTGTACAAGTATCTTTTACATTATGCGAGACATTGTAATAAGGCATTATTTGTAAATGCGTTTTTGTTAAATGTAAATGTTATGGAACTTTGAATTTGTAAATGTTAATGGAGGCTTGCGAATGAAGTGCCGTAATTAAAGTCTAAAATGGAATAAAACCAAACAAAATGTTTTGAAGATAATTGAAAATGTTGGAGTAAGTAGGCGCTCAGGCTTGGATCCATGGCCAGAATTGATCGAGTTCGGTCGCGACACTTTTAACGAAAATTTAATAAAACCAAACAAAATGTTTGAGAAATAATTGAAAATGTATCGGAATGCGCCAAGACTCACAATCTTAGATCATATTTGGAGCCGATCGGGGATTAGTCTCATAACACTTTGAAAACAGTGCATAAAGCGATAACTAAAAATTAAACGGGCATCCGGATCATGAAATGTAATTGCTAAAGGATTTGATCAATGGCTTTGGGCGGGTGATAATGATATGGAACTGAAAAGGATAAAAACCTACATGTGTAATTCGATATGAGTCAGAAGTCACATACGAATAGGCCCCGTTATGCATAAGGGAAAACAAATGTAAAAGATTGACGACGGTGTGTTATTTAATTAAATTCTTGTTATATGTTCCCCTTGTAGCTTGCTGCAGTGTTCAATCCGTGTAGGTGCGAAGAATAAAAGGACAAGACATTCCACACCAGTAGTACGGGCCATCTCAGAGATAGGTGCTTACCAGCACTGTTTCGCGATCTCTGATGTTTGTATTAGATATGTACATGTATAAGTATTTGTATAAGTAAATGGGACTTAGTATATGTGTATAGATTTTGATGGACACCACTCCGTGGTAGTTCTTTTATTAATGTGTAATGGTGCATTATTACGAAATTGTTTGTATACCGCAGTACAAGTTGACTTTGAAAAAAAAAAGCGAGTAAAGAGTCCATTAATGATATATCGTGCCCCGAATTGGGTTCGGATCGCCATTCGAATTTGAGATTTCAGGGGCTCCCGGTGTGTGATTAGGCTGAAGATAATTTGATTGTAGCGATGAAAGATGATGGATTTAAGAGGATTACGAGGGAAGAGATGGTGGGTGTGATGATATATGCCAATGCTCGGGATCCTATCGAGCTCCCCGGTCAAATTATTGGCAGGCGAGGCTAGTACTAGGATTGGTGACCTTCTAGGAAGTCCTCGTGTTGCACCTCATCTTTTTTCTTTTTAGTGGTACCTTTTTGGCTTGCCACTTGTCATCCCAATGGGTTCGACCCTACCCATCGCCATTGGCGTCGACCAATTGTCAATTCAACCATCTGATCGTAAGATATGGGCCGTTGAAATCATCAGCCTCAAATTTTTCCAGGTTTTTGGCACACAGAAGATTCCATTGTTAAAGAAAGAATCGTGGAAATGGAAAGCCTTTTGGATAGTCGAGGAAAAATTTATGGGTTGAAATGCTTAATGACGGAGGTCGAATAGCGATGGAGCGAATGGGACCCCCGAGACGGGATGGGGATGGGAGTTTCGTGTGTAAAACAGTAAAAGGTCATAGAGCATCGGTAAGGAAATGTTTCATGAGGCGCTCGGTGGGCCGTGGGGCGTGGAACAAGAGATAATTTGATTGTTGTAGTAAAAGGGGATGGATTTAAGAGGATTGCGAGGGAAAAACATAATGGGTGCGATCATACTAGCACCAATGCACCGAGTCTCATCAAAACTTCGTTGTGAAGCATGCTTAGGCGAGGGTAGTACTAAGATGGGTGGCCTCTTAAGAAGTCCTTGTGTTGCACCCCCTCCTTTTGTTTTTTGGTGGTACTTTACTAGCTTGCCACTTGTTGTCCCACTGGGTTCGGCCCTTCCCATTGCCATCGGCACCGGCCTATCGTTGATCCGACTATTTGATTGTAAGATATAGGTCGTCGAAATTGCTGGTCTCATATTTTTCTCAGTTTCTAGCACATGGAAGATCCCATTGGTAAAGGACGAACTGCGAAAATGACAAGCTTTTTGGACGGTCGAGGAGAAAGTTATGGGTCAAAACGCTTAATGAAGGAGACCAAACCGCGATGTAGCGGATGGGACCTATGATAGGGGATGGGGAGGGGAGTTTCGTGTGAAAAATGGAGGAAAGTCATAGAGCATCGGTAAGGAAATGTTTCATGAGGCACTAGGTGGGTGCGGGGTGTGGAACATGTGATAATTTGATTGTAGCGGTGAAAGAAGATGGATTTAAGAAGATTGCGAGGGAGAAACAAAATGGGTGTGATCATACCAGCACTAATGTATCTGATCCCATCATAACTTCATAGTTAAGCATGCTTAGACGAGAGTAGTACTAGGATGGGTGACCTCCTAGGAAGTCCTCATGTTGCACCACCTTTAATTTTGCTTTTTAGTGGTATTTTTTTAGCTTGCCACTTGTCGTCCTAATAGGTTCGACCCTTCCTATCGCCATCGACACTAGTAGATCATCGATTCGACCATCTGATCACAAGATATGGGTCGTCGAAATCGCTGGTCCCAGATTTTTCCTTATATCTAGCACATGGAAGATCCTATCGTTAAAGGACGAATCATGGAAATGACAAGCTTTTTGGATGGTCGAGGTGAAAGTTACGGGTCGAAAGCTTAATAAAGGAGGCCGAACCGCGATGGAGCGAATAAGATCTATGAGAGGGGATGGGGATGGGTGTTTAGTGTGAAAAATGACGAAGGGTCATAGAGCATTGGTAAGTAAATGTTTCATAAGGCGCTAGGTGGGCCGCAGGGTATGGAACATGAGATAATTTGATTGTAGCGGTGAAAGAGGATGGATTTAAAAGGATTGGGAGGGAAGAACATGATGCATCGAATCCCATCAAAACTCCACAGTTAATCGTGTTTGGGTGAAAGTAGTACTAGGATGGGTGACCTCTTGGGAAGTCCTCGTGTTGCACCCCTTCTTTTTGCTTTTTAGTGGTACTTTTTTGGCTTGCCATTTGTCGTCCCAATGGTTTCAGCCCTTCCCATCGCCATCAATGCCAGCCGATCGTAGATCCAACTATCCGATCATAAGATATGGGCCGTCAAAATAGTTGGTCTCAAATTGTTCCTGGTTTTGGGCACATGGAAATCCCATCGTTAAAGGACGAACCGTGGAAACGACAAGCTTTTTGGATGGTCGAGGCGAAAGTTACGAGTCGAAACGCTTAATGAAGGAGGATGAACCGTGATGGAGTGAATGGGACCCACGATAGGGGATGGGAAGGGGAGTTTTGTTTGAAAAATGACGGAGGGTTGTAGAGCATTGATAAGGAAATGTTTCATGAGGCGCTAGGTGGGCCTTAGGGCATAGAATGGGAGATAATTTGATTATAGCGGTGAAAGATGATGGATTTAAGAGGATTGTGATGGAAGAACATAATGAGGACAATCATACCAACACTAATGCACTAGATCCCATCAGAACTCCATAGTTAAGCGTTCTTGGGCAAGAGTAGTACTAGGATGGTTGACCTCCTAGGAAGTCCTCGTGTTGCACTCTCTCTTTTTGCTTTTAGTGGTACTTTTTTGGCTTGCCACTTGTCATCCTAGTGGGTTCGGCCCTTCCCATCACCATCGGTGCCGACCGATCATCGATTAGACCATCCCATTGTAAGATATGGGCCGTTGAGATCGTCAGTCTCAGATTTTTCCCAGTTTTTGGAACATGGAAGATCTCATCGTTAAAGGATGAACTACGAAATCGAAAACCTTTTTGGATGGTTGAGGTGAAAGTTATTGGTTGAAACGCTTAATGAAGGAGGTCGAACCATGATGGATTGGATAAGACCCATGAGAGGGGATGGGGACGGGAGTTTCGTGTGCAAAACGACGGAGGGTCGTAGAGCATTGGTAAAGAAATGTTTCATGAGGCGCTAGTGCCACTTGTAGAGCATTGCTTCGCCTTTTCAATAGTTCATTCTAGCTTTACCTCCTTTGCCTTCTGCTAAGCTAAACTTAGAGTTTGAACAAACATTGGTTAAGAAATATCAAACTCTTTCATACTCCACTGGGATTACCTCTCTATCCACAACTCCATCCTTTTCTACTTGGTGGAATATAAGATTTGACGAGCTTCTCAGTTCTTGCTTGCCCACTACAGGTAAAAGAATCATTTGTTGCATTTTTATTTATAAATGTAATTAATGTTGATTTTCTCATTTTTCTATATGATTGACTTCTTCTTCTAGTAGGCCTACCAAGAAACTCAAGATGGCCAAGGAGAAGAAAATTACTTCCAATAGTCGGCCTAACAAGCCCAATCTTTCTGAGGATGTGAGGAATTCTTCCAACCTACAACAATCGTCATGCAAACCATCCCATTAGTTTGATTTCTCTAATGTTGTTGATGATCCCATTGGGGTTTAAGAAATGGAAGATCCCTCTGAGGACAGTGAGCAAGGGTCGGCCTACGAAACAGAGGCTTCAAGTAAGGATGATTCCTAGAATACTAGTAGTGCACCTGATGAGACAAAGAAGACAAAGGGCTACCATTGGAGAGACCGAGTACTTGAGCGCCTTCTCGACTACTCCTTCTTCGGTTTGTTCTTCACATACGTCTTTCTCCTGTATTTTCTTTTCCTGCATATGTTTTCCATTTTTAGGCTTCCGCAGGGAATCCAACTTTCAAGTAGAGAGGCGAGCCGGTTATCTTTGGACTTTTCTTTCCTAGACCACTCTTGCGCCCGCCGCCCCCTCGATCTTACATGCGTCACTCTAAGCTGGCTTTCGAATGTGGTTGCGGCTCGCTACATAGTAAGCCATTGCCAGCTGGACACCTTTCTTTGTCTGACACCAGTCAGGAGGATGCTTTTTGTGGAGCTCTGGCGGTGTTGGCATTAACTTCCAAAGTGCCTCAGTCTAAGGTTTTCATTTCAAAGGCTTTAGCTTAGACTTCTTCTATTTTCCCTACATTGGATCGTGCTTTGAAATCCAACATGGAGATCTCCTCCAAATTAGATTCCTTAAAGAAATAGAAGACAAAATTTAAGCAAGCCCAACTTGCTAAGAAACAAGCTATGCAGCGGTTAAGTGAGCTATGAACTAATTATGATGCTCAAAAAGAAAGTATTAGAGTATTGACTGCAGAATTAGAGAAGGAAAAGATGAAGCTAAACTCATTAATGGAGTAGGGTGAAGCCATAAAGGCTCAACGGCTTGAGCAACTATAGAAAGTGAAGTCCTTGGGCCATTTCTTAGCTTCCCAACTTGACGAGATGACTAGATTGATTTCAAAATTACAGGCAATTGATGCATCTTGCTGACATTGTCTTGGATATTGAGATTCTCTCCATTATTTTGATTCTCCATGATATGCTTTGACATTTCTAAACAATCATGAACTAATGAGACTTTGACTTGGAAACTTTGTAGCCATTTATTTGGCATTTTTCAGTTGTAAAGCCTCTTTCTTGCCTAGGCTCCTTGTGTTATCTTCTCTGTGCTTTTGTACTCCAAAACCTATTATGACAAGTGATTGTCCTAAGGCTATTATCTCCCTTTCCCTCTTGCTAGGTGGCCATCGACCTACTATTTTTTCCTAGCGAAAAAAGAAAAATTGGAATGTCTTTCTGAGAAGTACTTGATTTTGTTGTTGTAGACTCATTAAGTGTTACACAGCACAGGTACACTACAGCCATGACATTGCATTAGTGGATCAAGGTGGCACTAGGCATACCTTTTGATGTGTGTTGAATGGCCTATGGAAAAATCACTCAACATCAGCCCAAGTACACTACAGCCATGACATTGCATTAGTGGATCAAGGTGGCATTTAGGCCTACCTTTTGATGTGTGTTGATGTTTGTGGAACGATGTTGTAACTCTATTTTTTTTTATTAAAAGTGGTCTTTGGACCTACTTTCTTTGAGAATATATACTATGTATATCAGGTATAGGTACAACACATTGGAAAGATTTAACAAACGGTAGCTACAAAGTCTACTGATATATTAAACAGGTATGTTGTTGGACAAATTTTATATATTTGAGAAACAATGGCTAAAAAACCTACTAGATATATGTTTATCCAAAACATAGAACAAAGCACCATACTAGAGAAACTTTAATGTTTGAGAAATAGTGGCTAAAAAGCCTTCTTTTCTTCAAAATATAGAATAGAACAAGGTACTATGTTAGAAAACTTGAATGCTTGAGAAACAGTGGCTAAAAATCTTACTTTATTCCAAAATATAGAACATTCTCCTAACATTACCCCTTTAAAGGTTGTGGAATCGGCCTAATTCTTTTGGGAATTTTTTACAATTTCCCACATGGTAAGAAAATACTTCTTCAGGTATTTCCCATTTATGAACCTCTTGTGTGGCTCTCCATTAGGTTTGCTAACTAGTATGTGTTTCTAGGTAGTACTTGATGCACTTTGAAAGGTCCCTCCCAGTTGGGAGATCATTTGCCCAATTCTTTGTCTTTGGAACCAATTGGCAGTATAATCTTCCAAACAAGCTCTCCTACTTCAAAGCTTTTCCTCTTGATTTTCTTGTTATAAGTCTGAGCCACTTTATTTTTCTAAATCAACATGTTGTTGAAAGCTTGTATTCTTTTTTCATTTGTTGATTCGAGTTCCATCATCATGGCCTCACTATACTCTTGAGGAGTAAGGCCATTTTTCCTGGAAACTCTTAGAGAAGGCACCACAACTTCCATTGGGAGTACTGCATCTTGTCCATAGGTCAGAGAAAAAGGACTTACCCTTGTAGAGCTTCTTTTGGAAGCCTTGTAGGCCTACAATGTCTTTGACAAAATCCTGTGTCAATCTCTGGGATTCTCCACTAGCATTTTCTTCAGAATTCCTATCAACACTTTGTTAGATGCTTCTGCTTGTCCATTGGCTTGGGCATAAAAAAGAATTGATCAGATAAGTTGTATCCCATAATCCACAACAAAATAATTGATCTCTTCCCTAGTAAACATTGGTACTTGATCAATAGAGATAGATTGGAGAATTCTAAACCTATGAATAATCAGCTCCTTGATGAACTGAATCACATCCTTTTGTTCTTCTTTCTTCAATGGTACTGCCTCCACCCACTTAGTGAAATAGTTTGTAGCAAGTAAGATGAAGCTATGCCCTTTTAATGATGTTGGATGAATCTTCCCAATCAGATCCATGGCCCATCCTTTGAACGACCATGACTTTACTATTGAATGTAATTCAGTAGCAGGGATCCTTGATTAAACCAAACTATGAAGCCAAGTTTCTAACACAAATACCAAAGACTAATTCAATCCCTTGAAACGGCGTCAAAAACTTGATTGACTGATTTCTAATAGACCAAAAACTGATTGATTTCTAGCACTATCACCAAGGACTATTCAGTCCCTAGTAATAATGCCAAAAACTTGTTTGACTATGTATGTAAAAATTGCTTTCTGCTATTGTTTAGAATGATGCAATTAAAATTTGTTTTTGGTCTAAATCACTGCTAGTGCATAAGTCATACAAGTAATAAAGTGGATTATAAGTCCAGATATCAATCCCACAGGGATTGATTAGAAAATCTAAAGATCAACTACCCCTACTACTCAAGATCATAATTATTTTAACCTATAATTTCCATAATATATTTAAATTTCTAAAATAAACTGAATGAAATAAATTCTAAAATACATGGATTAGAGAGTTCACTGGACTGAAATAACAAAAGGAATGAAATCAGTGTTATGTCTATTAGTTTGCAAGTTCCTAAAGAAAGTACAATTATAGACACAGTGCAGGGGTGTCCGAAGCATGGTAGTGCCTTAGAATGCCTTATGACACTACACATTTCACTCTTTAGCTTCCCATATTCCTAAACCAGGTTAATGGGTCTAAATAGCTACTTATAAAACTTGATCCTCTTTAAGATCTAACTGTTTTTCCTAAACCAGTACTTCACAGCCATCTCTTAGGACTGGAAACTTCTTGCCCTCATAAACAGGATAACACAAGCCTTCTCCAAAACAATTGGTACCTCAGTCTACAATTCATTAGAATGATCTCTCTTCTTGATTAGAATCTATGCTATCACGGGATCAAGACTATTATGCCAAATTGAGACAAGACCTCTAAACATTAAATTGATATATCAACAAATGATTCTTATGCCTCGGGAACACACTTCTACTGTCACACAAAAGGGAACCTTGAAGTCAGAGGTTAGAACTTCACAGGTGATTTCTTAGAGTGATCTTCAAAGTGCACTAGTTCAATGAATATCAATCCAATGTACCCCCAAGTCATTGCTCTTTACTCTCTGGTCGTCCATCCCCATGTCACTCAAGGGGATCCTGGAAATCAAAGCACAGATACAACTCTTTCTAGATACAAGACACTGATATTTAGAATAACACATTGTAAGAACAATACCAATTAAATAAATCCAGTTTTCAATCTTGAAACACTATTAAAATACTACAAACAATAATTAAAACGCCAAATTTCTCCCATAGGGAGTTTAGCCTTCCATTACTGAATTACAAATGACAATGACTAGTTGATCAAACAAATTCATTGAAATTGTAATCAAAACTGAATAAAAATGGATTCCAAAAAAATTTCAGTTAAGTAAAAGTTCGGACATAAATGAAGCTTGATTCTGAGCAATCGGCTGAATTCTCAGCCCAGATCCACCACTCTAAGCCTAAAAGAAAGCAAAATAAATCTAAAAAAATTAGAAAGAAAATATATACAACAAGACTTTAGCTCCTCCAAAAAGCACAAAACTTGATGAAAAAGGCTGAAAGCTGTGCACTCTACCCTAGGAGCTTCTATTTATAGGCTCTAAACATTGGGCCCTAAAAACGAGGCAAAAATCACGGACTTCGAAAAGCCTAAAAATTTTTTTGCCTTAGAGTTGATGTCATGGTCAATGTCATGACTGATGTTGCGAAATCGGAGATGCAGTGTCATGGTTCGAATTTGGTGTCACGACATTGAATTCTAGTGTTAAGATTCTAAAGTCTACATGTCCATGCAATGTCGTGGCTGATGTCACGACATTCTTCTTTGTCTCAACAATTACGAGTTGTTTCCTCTTTGTGCGATGTCGTCGATGTCGCGACATTCTTTCTTCAATATAACAATTACGAGTTGTTTTCCTCTTTTGTGCGATATGGAAGTCGTTGATGTCGCGACATTGTTGCTCACGATGTCGCGATGTTGCGACGGCGGCTGATGTCACCGTTGATGTCGCAACATTGCTCTTAGTGCTTTCACTCTTCTCGCCTTGCTCTGATGTCGCAACATTTCTTGTGAGTTATGATGTTGATGTCGCGACATCGATTTACTGTCGCAACATTCTTCAGCTGATGTCTTCAATGTTGAGGCTTTGTTCTGACGTCACGACATCAATCACCCGATGTCGCGACATTGCTCAACCAATGTTTCAACTTTACTGCTTTTGTTGATGTCGCGACTCTGAGTTCTGATGTCGCGACATTGATGCGATGTTAAGTCCACATGTCAATGTAAGTGGGCGATGTCCGCAACATTGCAATTTTTTGTTCTACCGCCGGTGATGTCGCGGCGATAATGTCATGAAACTCTCCTGCGATGTCCTGACATTACTCATCGATATGCGGCATTGCTCATTCGATGTCGCGATATTGCTGCTTTTGCTGCACATTGTTGTTTTTACTTATTTTCTTCAAATTCCTGTAAAACATATATCTGGGTAAAGACTCCATAATTTCACATTAAATTGAAGTTTTAAGACTTAAATATACATGAAAAATGAGCTTAAAAATATATGAGTTTTAGACTTATCAAACTTCCCTAAACTTAAAACGTTGCTTGTCCTCAAATAGTAAAAATTGATTTTTGAGGACATTTTTCATTTCAATCACCTTTTCAAATCATATCAGCAATTTGGCCTTAGTAGCATTTCAATTGTGATATCAATTTTAATTACGCTTCAATTTTTGAATCCTAAAAATTTTCAATTTAAATCCTTCAATAAAACAAATAATTCATAGTCAGTGAGCAGTTATAGTTCTTGACCTAGTGAGTGTGTGTTGGTCTTCCCTTTATGACTAATTTGGAGATTAGGTAGCCTTATGAGATTCACTATAACAGATTGGTAGTCTCTTTAGAGTGACTTAAGTCTCATAGGTTTGTTGGTCATATCATTCTCCACTAATGTAGGCATAACACAACTCTTATGATCAAATAGGTCTTTTAGACTTGTAATGTATGGCTAGGGTACTTGGGTAGATAACTAGACATTTATGGTTCAAGTTTACCCAGACTGCATACATCTTCTCAACATTCTGCCTTCTAATTGCTCATCCTTCTTTTCTATTCATCACTTTTTCAAAAGCACCCATAAGCTTGTTTTGGCACATCTTTCTTCATGTTTCCCACTATGGCTTTTTCTTTTTCCACTTTTTTTTCAAATTTAGTTTCTCAGTTTAGAAGCTATTTTCTTGTCATTTTGTTCAAGGTTAGGAATTGTGCAATGTTTTGCCTTCTTAAGCTTTCTACCTCCCATTAACAAGCTTTGGGTCAGTAGCTCCCATAGCAATCGGCATTAGGGCACTAGGTGTAGAACACCCCTAAGGACTTAATTGCTCAAGGGAGGAAGTCTACAAGGTAAAACTCACTTCTCCTTGAAACTGCACATATTTTTCAACTTCTTAGTTTCTATTGTGTACCTCTTTTGTACATATTTTCTCAATTGCTTTTTCTTCTCTATCCTTAATTCTCATCCTTTTCTACTTTTCAAAATTGTATTCCCCCAAACTTATACTCTTGCTCATTTTTGTTGCACTTATTTTGCAGTTTTGGGCAAACTCTGGGTTCTTTACTGGAATATCAGATTTAAGGAGATTTGAGGTTTTTCTTTGTGGCTTTGATGATGATGAAAATGACATTTAGGCTCAAACAATGTACTAAGGTATATGCATGTAGGCATATCAAAGGGTAGGCTTTGAAAGGCACAAACTATCCAAAGATGGCCTAAATCATTTTCTACTGGTTGTAATGCTTAGAATTTCACCTTGAATAATAATACAACAAGTTCTAGGACCTTTTGAGACTAAGTTATATTGAATCCAATAAGGTGTTCCTAACCCAAGCAGAAGTAATTTTCAAGGTACTTATGACCAATGTGTCAGTTTAGTCATTTCCTGATATGCACTGTTCAATCAAACTAGAATTAACAGCCTGATTAATATTGATTTCAATTTCAGTATTTCAGAATCTAAAATTTCAGTTTATTAGTCCTTGACATCACAACTTAAAATTCTGTTCTACTCATTCAGCCCAATTTCATTTACAGATTTTTGCCTTGTTTTGTTTAAACAGATTGTTATGCCATTATACAATTTAACAGTTCATTTTGATCCAACTTTTCAGTTCATTTTGATCCAACGTTTTAGTTCATTTCATCAACAGTAAAAGCACAAACAACTTAGCAAATTCTCCTAATTTAACTAAACAAGCAATCATAGATTTCATAAAAAATTATACAAAAATGCCAAAAAATTTCAACACAAGCACAAGTCTACACAACTTCCAAAAACTCAATTTTTGTTATTTTCGAGTTCCAGATTTTCTACCTTAACAGTTTCAACACTGATATTGTGCATCCAATACAATTGAATTCTCAATCATTTAATACAAAAAACCACAATTTCAAAATTGATTATTCTTTACTTATTGAAAGATATAAAATGAAAAGGAAATAAGAAAGAGAAGAAGAAAAAGAAACAAGAGACAATTGCACACAGACTTGGAAACTGCTATTCATTTATGCTTTTATTTACAAAGAACTGGATTATAAGAGAGAGAGATACACTTGAAATCATTTCTTCTTTCTATGGGATTTAGAGGGTTTTAGGTTTACTGGTTCCTATTGGTAGGCACCATGAGATGGACTGAAGTCAAGGATGGAAGCTTATGGTCTTTCAACTATTCCATCTCCAGACATTTTCAGGGTAAACCATTACATCATCCTAGCATTATAAGTGATCAACTCGTTCTGTCTTCCCCCAATTAAATTTACTGCACTCTTGAACTCACCTTGGGCATTGCACATTATGATCATGTTGGCATTCACCATATCCACGCTCTCTATCCAAAGCTTCTCCCTGTAATTCAAGGAGGGTTCCATTTCCTTATCCCTCTTTTGGATGGTGACACTTATTTCCTTTTGGTGCTCCTTGTACAAATACCCAAAGGCATCTGCCTTTTGAAGCAGATTTTGCTCCATCTTCTTCTCTCTAATCTCTAGGATTTCCAGCAACTCCTGGTCCCTCTTCAATTGTTCATTTATGAATTCTTTCTTTCTTTCTTTCTCTGAATTCATCTCTAAGAGCTTTGTCACTCTCAGCCAGCTCCTCTCTCCATTCATCATCTCTCTGTTAGAGGGCTGCTGTCAAAGTGTTCTTTCTCTTCTTTAATTGCTCATCAGTGTGGTTATCCCTCCACATGAGCTCCTCTCTAAGCTGCTCATCTCTTCCCCCCATTTCATTTCTCATCTCTTGCATCAAAATCAGTATCTCAGAAGTTCTGCTCTTTTTAGTTTCAGCCCTCTGCTCCCCCATTTTCTCAACTCTAATTTGAGTTGGTGTTGCTTCATCTATAGTTGGGGAAAGCACTGGTTTCTCTGAGTAGGCTTCAAAGACCCCCCTCTCTTCACTACTACAGGCTCAGTTGTAAGGGCTAGCTCCCTTGGCTATTCTACTGTTTCTGCCCTTTTCCTTTTTCTGCTCTGTCTTCTCTCTTCCTCCTTACCCTCAACTGGAGCCTTGGTGATTCCAGTAAGAGTGAGGGGAAAGGCCTTTGGGCACTTCTCTTCATCTTCATCATTGAATTTTACACCCCCCTTGATGCATAGGAGAATGATCAAGGAGGGTGGGAGATGTTCCCTGAATACTTTCCTTCAACATAGTCCAAAATGGACTCTTCAATTATTTTTCCCCCATTTAATGTATAACCCTTGACCAGTCTCACAGTTGAGACATGTTTGGAGGGTTTTAAAATAGAGTTAATGAAATAGAACCAAACCTTGTTTACTTCGGTTAGGTCCCCTCTGTTGATAAAGGCTTTTGAAATTGTCTTGGTTATTTGCCATTGCCCTTGGCCTCCTGTCAGTTCTCTTGCTATCTCTTCGAAATTTGGATTCTTCTAGAGTTGCTTGTATTATGCACAATCTCCTCATGGTCTGAGTCTTAAAATTTGGGAGATGGCCCTTTCCTCATAAGGGACACATCTCCCCCTGACATAGCATGTTAGGTTATTTCTATCACCAAGATTGGCGTAGAATTCTTTCACTATAAGCGTGTTAGCATGCTAGGAAATTAAAGTATTTCCAAACTAGAATAACTTGTAAGATCAAACTTCTAATCGGGTTATGTAGGCTGCCTGGTTCCCTTAACATTTCCTCATAATCAAAGTGGATAAAATACAAATGGAAATATTGTAGGAATTAATTGTTGAAGAAAAGTGTTAGATTTCCTTAGGAATAAATGAAATAACACAGTACTAAAAGTTGACATACTTGATAGGACTTGCAACCAGAATGCTGGAATTACTGAAGTAAACATTGGATTTCACTGTGAAAACAATATTGTGTTGGAAAATTGATAAAAACTTAAATAAAACTTGCAACCATAATGTTGGAATTGCTAGAGAAAATATTGGATTTCACTACGAATGAATGAAATAACATTGCTTGAAAATTTCCAGAAACTTGGTTAACACTAGGAATTAGAATGCTGAAATTTTTTAAAAGCTAGGATTTGTTGAAGTAGATTGAAATTGAGTCAATTTATTTGTTGAATTGTTGATTGATTGATTGATTGGGTGTCCTTCTCTATGTTCTCCTTATGCTCCTTTTATAGATGTAGACAACTGGCTGCCCAAGTTTCCATTTCTCCACTCTCCCAATTTTATGAAGTAACTGCCCATGTTCCTCAAGAACTTACCCAAGTCTCCATTTTGGAGGTTTGATCCTTAAGAATTCTTCCACGTCTCCATTATAGAGACTTATTTCTCAAGAATATTCCACATCAGCACATAATTATCCAACTTCTAATATTTGATAAAAGCTTCGTTTGACTCCCAATTTTTTTAAAAATTTTATAAATACCCCTGGACTTCTTCTATAGGCTTGTACAAATAGACCTGAGCCCCTTAATATCTGGACTTTTATTCATAGATTTTGGTTTAAACCTAACCTATTATTGGACCAGGTCAAATTTTAATAAAGGGGCAAACATGAAGCTATCATCATCTCAACGCTAAGTTTTGCCCATTGCCTATTGAGGATCATCAACGGTACACTCATAAGAAATGGGAATAGAACATAGAAAGAAATGATATTAAATAAAGGAAAATGGTTTAGGTTTAAGATCGTTCTAGTAGCCTCTATTTGTTATATAAACAAAAACTGAGATAACAGAATGTGCGAAAGAGAAGTGAATATAACTAAAATTAATTTTCTTTCTTTTTTAATCTTTTAAATTTTGATGAATTATAATAAATTGTGTTAAATGATTGTTTTTTATAAAAGAAATTAAGCTTTCAAAAATGCTAAGAAGCAAGATTCTAAAAATAAAAAAACTTTGTGGTTCATTGTGTTTTCTTTATTGTATTTCTTTTTCTTTTTTTTCTTTTTTTTGAAATTGACATCAAATAAAAAAAAAGCATGGTCTGATTGTTGATTCTAAGATTATTTTTTTGCATTAGCCTTTTTTACAGTTTTTAAGAAAATTGTAGGAAGATGATGGAAACTATTTGATAATATTAAGAAGTTCTTAATCAAGTTGTATAATTAGCTCTAAAAGAATTTTAAGGCATACATCTAACAATCAAATGCAACTGCTGTTAAAAAAAAACAATCAAATGTTATTGAAAGGATAAGAATTCTTTGGTTTCCAGAAATTTTGAGAAAAATATAAAGAAAAGAAAGTATGAAGGAAGAATAGAAGGAGAAAATATAAGGAAATAAAAATAGAGTTAAATATGATATATTAATTTTATTTTCTACTTCAAATTAAATTTATTTATTTTAATTCATCAATATAAAGGTTAAACAAATAAAAAATTATAAATTTTAATTATATTTATTTATATTTAATTTTCTTTAGACAATCAAAATATATATATATAAAATTTGGTATTTTTTATTTTCTTAAAACCAAACACAACGCCAGGAGAAAATAATATTACCTTCAGAAATGGTTCAAAAGCACACAATTCTAACTCAATTTATTAATATTAACCCTACAATTCTACCATTTTAAATACATTCACATTATAATGTACATTCCAATACAACTATCTTTAACGTTCTAAGTACCTCATTTACATTGAATTTGTGTTTAAAATATTTCAAAATATATATTTTATGTAACAGAATTTTAAAATTTAAAAAATTATTGTTGGTGAACGTCAGCTTGTTTCATACCTCCTGAAAAAAACCTAGTACTGTCCACCTAACGCCGTACCCCCGTGACCTAATAGATTGTATGAATTGACAACTTACACAACTTGGACCTCATTTATTTTTGTCCACAAATCGTCCACGAATGCACTAAACAAATTACAGATGTTACGGTTTGATTGGTTACCTTTTTTTTCAAAACCGTTCCTCCAAATAAATTTTTAAAACACAAAAAGCACCGTTTTGGTTTTTAAGGCATGCTTTGATTTTTTTTTTTCTTAAAAGCAAAGAAAATAAGGATAACATGTTTAATCTCCTATCAAAAAAACAAAAATTATTAAAAACATAAAAATATTAAATTCAAATATCAAAAATAGTTTTTAAAGAATATCAAAATAATGATCACATTATAGAATATGGGCTTTAGCTAGATCTCAAATCAAACAAACCCCGACAACCTCAATCCTATAGGTCAATGCTTTGCTTGGAGTCTATAGGCTGAAAATGAAACTACGGGGGCTAATCTCCAAACTCGATCATCTTCATTTACAAACCGGGCCAAAACATACTTAGCCAATCGGACGGGAGACATAAGGCCTATAAACGCAATCTTTCTTAGCCGATTTTACCTTTAAGCAAACAGCGGTATCCTCCCTTAGTTTTACACAAATAGCATTTCATGAATGCCTTGCGTAACCTTTAGATGGCTTCGGTCAAACACAAAAGGTAAGGGCAGTTTTGTTATATAAAGGGAAGAACATGTCATAAAAAGCGAACAAAGCGCCACCTTGCTCTTTCGTTTCGGAAGGGAATACTTTACTTACATGTAAAAGCGAGCAAGCGGCCCTCCCCGTAAAGGGAGAGAAGGATGACAAGTAAGGTAAGAGATTCTTGACTGAAAATACAGATTGCTTTCTCTCGAGATTAGAGGTCTGACTTTGGCATCGGAGAGGCGACGGGCGCACCACCGCCGCTCCCTTGTTTATTTTGTAGGTACTTGCGGGCTGGTTGATGCTCCGATGATCCAGTGATTCAAAAAATTCAAGAGACTACAATTGACACCGTTTGTGGGAACGACCAAGCAAAAAAGCTCATCGGCGATTCGCGAGGGCTTGGTTGCATCCGCTTTCAAGTGACCGCCTATCCTCTGAAGCTTTGGTAGTTCCCGATCAACCCACCAGACCGTCGAATCTGGCGTCGTAGCCCGTGACCAGTAGTCGGTTCCTCGAAGACATGATATGGAGCGAAACAAGAGGAACAAGCTAAGACATATGAATGACGCAAAAGCAGTGTGATCATCTGTGAAAACTCTTTGCCTGCGAACTTCCTTTAAGGGTGAGCGGTAGGGAGTAATGCAGTAGCCTTGACACCATTAATTCGAAAGCAAAAACAAGGCATGGATCTGTCAGGTTAGAAGATAGCGATACTTGCAACGGATGGCGGTATACTTACTTCAGCTTAGGATCACAGCCCTTTGAGAATAATGTAGGCCGGAGTCGAAAATTTCACGGCGTTCCTGGTCGGTCTTGTCGGTGACATGCCTCGTCGAATGCGGAATTTGCGAGAGAAGGCGTCGGGCGAGCGCGCCGCGAATGCGGCTCCTGCGTGGGCTGGGAGGCGGCGGCACCACCACTTCCCGCCGGATATCGGTAGCCAGACGTCCGTTAGTTTATGCCGTGCAATACCATTGTCAGGGGACCTCGAGACATGTTGTTATCCCATTAGAGCCGCCATATCTAAGTTATGAGCCACCAGTAGCTTCACCATACCATAGTTACGCCATGTATGATGGTTCCTCGACTGTATGACCATATGATGCACTTGACGAAGCGATGATCCTCGGCGTAGGGAATGATAAATCTGCGTACCAAGGTATTCGACCATCCTGAAATGACCCTCTCTGGCCTATTTCCATAAACTCCTGAGAGGATCCATAAATTCATTCGGCGAGTTGTGGGCTGCCTTCGTTTCCTAATACTTATGCTCAGTCCGTGAAAAGGAAACATTAATCACTTTGAAACCATCCTTAAAGCGGGATGGCTAGTCTATCTGGGACCGCCCGGAGATTCGGACGAGGTTGTCGGCTCATCGGCGCCATCTGGCCTGGGCGCGGTCCTTAAAGCTTTCAATGAAGCTTTGGACGGCTACCCTTTCTTCCGGTCACTATCGGACCGCCTCTAACTGATGGAAGGAAGCTGTATAGACGGGGGGGCTAGTACTCTCTATTTGGAAGACAATGGTGGCGACCTCCCGGATAGTGATGATTACCGCTAGAACACGAGCCGGTCAAGAAGGGGCGATGAAACAAAAGAGATGGGCCGAACGAAGCATTCAGGAACGTCGAAGGAAGAGGAACCTCCACTAGTTTTCGTGAACATCCCACTAAGCAGACTCCTCCCCCTTATCGAACCACCTTGACTTTATGCGGCCTCCATGATTCGGTCGGATCCCAGAGACAGCGATAGATCTTTAGGGCGATTACCACCGGGGACCCGCAGGCGTAGGACTAACGGATGTCGAACTCATACAAATTCCTAGTGGAAGCTAATCTGAAATTTGGTCACCTTAGAGGGATATCTCGTGATTCACCTCGTGGAGTAAGGCGCCTTAATAGCGATAGAATGGCTAGTTTAGAGCTCGATCAGTACAGGCCTGCCATCAACTACATATTAGGAGGCGACTGACGATGTCTGGTCTCGTCGTTGGGGAAAAGCTACTGAAGTAGCCATGATTCGAGAGCAGGGTGAACACCATCGATTACCGGATAACAGCAAAGAAATACAGTCGGTTAATGGCCCCATACCACGATGCACTTGTCCTTACTTTATGCATTAACAATTTTGATGTACCCAGTACTCGGTGACCCGAGCGGCAGTGGGCTTGTTGCAACTTCCGGTAACTAGCGGATGATGCGGCAACATTCAGCCAGTCGGTGCAGAGTCTTGTGTCCGGGTTTAATGCGACGACCTCGACCATGGTGATATTGCTCTGTCGAGCGAAGGCCGGTCCTCAAACAAGATCTTATTCTCAATGGTCGAAGACTTGGGGCCATATAATGATATTGTTGGTCGGGCTGGTACCGTTATGAAGGCGTGCTCGACTACTCATCAAGCGTGGAGTTACCTAACGGTCTTAGGACAGTTAACCTCTGAGTAGCGATTGAGCTGCTGATGCTACTCGATTGCTCCGATCACCGGGATCATGAAAAGGTCTGAAGCCAACGACTGGCCCGCGAGGCGCGGTCCCGAATAGCAATCATTTATTAGCCCGGGCGAGAGAGGGAGGGCGAACGATCGTTATGGATCCCTGAATCATTACTCTGGGCGGATCGAGTAAGCACACGATATATCATTTACCTCTTGTTAAAGGAAAAAAACGATTCTGGCGGGTTTGCTTAATAATATTGACGTATTGCTGGACCAGCTCCGGACGTGTAGGCATCAGCCGCCGCATGCTTCAGCCAAACTAAATGCTCGCCCGTCGCGGACCGGTCGAAAACGAGAGTAAAGTTTCCACGGGAATCGCCCGTGGTCGATCGGTGAGGTAGCGACGCCACAGGCGAGTTCATCGGGAAGTCAAATACCCGAATGGCTAGCTAATGGTGGTGATGCGAAAAAATTGGTAAGTGATTTGTGGACTATCACCGGTCTGATGATGCTTGCCCCGAGCCGACTTCCCAACGTCGCGTAAATAGATTGTTGGCCAGCGTCATCGGGGCGTAAGGATGTTGTCGTTCACGGACACGCCTCGGGTTACCATGAGATCTTAATGTATCATGGCCCGCGAAGAAAAGGCCTTCATCACCCTTTTAGGACTTTTATTATAATAAAGTCGTTTGGGTTAAGAATGTCGAGTATGTCGGAGACTAGTGACGAAATGTTGAACCGATGTTGGGTAAAACCATGGAGGTATATATTGATGACATGCTGGTGAAATCCAAGTAGCGCTTGGATCACGTCACACACCTGCAAGAAGAATCTGATCTTCTCAAGGCATACGACATGAAACTTAACCCCTTAAAGTGTGCCTTCGGGGTTAATGTCGGCCGGTTCTTGGACTTCATGGTAACACAAAGAAGGATAGAAGCAAACCCTTCACAACTTAAGGCTATCCTAGACTCACCAGCTCCCAGTACTAGAAAAGGGGTACAGCGGTGATCGTAGGTTAGGCGCCTAGGCGGTTCATTTCCCGGTTCATCGACCGTTTAAAACCATTCTTTGCTACCGCCCAAGGGAAATTCAGTGAGCGGATGGAATGAAGAGTGTGGTCAGACCAGTAGACATGGCGTTATCTGGCGGAACCTTGTACTTTCGGCTAGCTAAAGCCAATGAGACGCTCTTCATATATTTAGCAGTTTTAGATGTCGCAATAAGTGCCGCCTTGTTCAAAGATTGTGAGGATAGAAGCCAGAGACCAGTGGTCTTCATTAGTAAGTCCTTAGCGTCTGACGAGATACACCCACCTCCGAATAAGTAGCTTTATCTCTCAGGAATGGCGGGTAGAAGCTTTGCACATGCTCAAACACACCCATTGTGGTGTGACCAACCTTCCTTGAGCCTTATGCACAAGCTTTGACTTATCAGGGAGGAATGACCGGGTTGGCAGATTGAACTAAGTAAATACGTTATTTCATATAAGCCCCGAGTTAGGCCCAGAAGGGGCGAATCTGGCGACTTCCTAGCAAAATCCTAACACAGACAAGCTCATGGATTTGGCTTGGTGGATCCTCAGTGTGGACGGGGCCTCTCGGCAAATAGGGGCTAGCATTGGCCTACAATTAAAATCCCTGGGTAGAGACAAGATCGAGCAAGCTATCTGGTTGGAAGCCTGCGCCTCGAACCAGTGAATCGAGAATATGAAGCCATCCTGGCTGGTGGTGGATGCAACTATGTTATCGGCCAGGCAAACACTGTTGAGTTATTCTCCAGCTAGTGGTGGGGGCGAGTAGCGCGGAATATGAATCCGGGGATCCCAGAGATAGCGAAATGTGATACAGTTTAGAAATGCTTGCTAATTTAGTTTTCAACATGGAAGCTTCGAGCAATGTTCCCAAAGGGACTCACAATTAAAAAACGGGCGTATGGCCGTTTAGCATCACCTATAATAGAAACAATATTTACGCCCATATAATACAAATAGATTCCTCGATAGTCACTATCAGGAGAAGGCAGTGGGCGACTTTCCATTCTGAATGAACCCGTAACCAGTATATCAACGGGAGAACTCCTAACGAAAGACGAGGCTCATAGGGTCGAGTTCAATGCTGGGTTTTTCATGAATTGATAGGCAATTATTCAAGCGATCCTGGTGGGCGATACGAAATGCCCAACGACGAGGCCGGTATGTCTGGTAGAGCGCCTGAGGATATGTGCGATCATCGAGGCGATAGAACCACATGCGTAGGCCCGTACTCAAGGGTATTATTAGTAGCTATGAGAATGATCTGCGATTATGTACGCAAATGTGGCCAGATTGGCCGACCGGGCTCCCGTCTTAAGATCACCCATTTCAGATCTAAGGTACATCTCGAGCCTGACCGCTGCTCGATGACATTGTATCAATAGGGCCCTCCCTATCGCCCATTTCGAGAAAAAGCTATTGCTAGTAGCCCTTAGATTACTTGACAAATGGATAGGCGAGGCTTTCGCATCAATCAAGAGACAAAGGATCAGCTGATTCATCTAGAGGAAATATCATTTAATCGGTTCGTTCTGAGACGATCGTATCGAATGATAGACCTTTGATTTGATATTTGGAGTCTACATAAACTTATATCACAAATTGAAAATAAACAACATACTCCCACCCCACGGTATCCACAAACAGTAGAGGCCTCACAACAAAACTTGTTGTGACGCCAAAAAAGCGACTATAGTTACTTTGTGTTGGCCGCTATTACCCTATCCGGCCATGAATGGCTAATGCCTAGTTGGACAAACAAAAGGTCCGAGTAAGAAAGGTACCCTCCCAGGACCAATTTATTTGATGCCCGGATGGTACGTTACAAGGCACGGAAGGAAGCAGTTGCTTAAATAAAAATAAGCTACTCGGTTCAGAATGGAGTGTTCAGCAAAATCGCAAAATTCGTTAACAAGCCCGGTTACATCATATAAAAGTGTTGCGATACAAAATGGGGGCAAAGATGTCGAGTGAACACGAAACCACAGGATCTGCCAGAAATCTCGCGGGATGCGCGAGATCCTCCCTCTCCTTGACCTTTGGACGGAGAATTGAGGGTTATCACTATTTTTGCTCGGAAGCGGTTGAGGTGCTCGACCACACCCCGCTAACACCCGCCTTGAACAACGTATTCGACCTCGGCAGAACAACAAGCGGGGGCGTGGGTTTAATAAGCTGGGTTAATGGCTCGGCGTGCCCCGGCGTCGATGCAGGATCTTAGGTTTGCCAGTAAATGTTATGCCTTGAGCCTGACGACCATACCCGTAATTAAAGATAGGTTGGCCCGACATCATGTCGCCTCGAGGCCTTCTTCTCTTTAGCAACCTGCTGGCGCGGAGCGAACAATTCGCTGGCGGCCCCCGAGCGCTACGAGTAGCAGCTTCGCTCATCTGTTAAGCCTTCAGCTATATCTTGTCGAATAAGCCTCCGGAAGTAGCCAAAACTCTTGAGCCACATCTAACTCGGACTCCATCTTTAGCGGCGTCTTCGAGACGGTTAAGGCATGCTGAATACAGCTGGATTCAGTTCCATGCGTGCGGTATTTACCTATGTCGATCTCCCTTTGGGAGCCATCGCCACTTCATGTCGAGCGGCATCTCTTTCCACCTTAGCACGAGTTGCCCTCAAACTTCTCTAGCTTCCTGTATACTAATTTTGACTCTGCCTCCATTAGGGAAGCACTTAGGGCCTTTTATTAGAAAACATCGACTAAGACGCCTGGCAGTAGCCTCTCCTTCCTTAGCCGAGTTCGGAAATCTCGGTCTTTGAAAGGCCGTATTCGGGATGCGACAGTCGCTGCGAATTAGCATATTAGTAACATGACAATGATTAGAAATTAATGCTAGAACGAGAAAAAGCGCTTCCAAGCTTACTAGTTCCGTCAATTTATCAAAGTTGCGATTGCGAACCTGCAATTCATCTTGATCCATTTGTTGAGAGATGCTTAACTTTACTAGTGCTGCGAGGCCAGAGATATTATACTCTTCACTGTCCGTGCAGAATAGTTACGGGCGTCCCGCGGCATCGTCGGGTGCGAGATACGTGCGAGGGCAGTCGGCGGAGGTCGCCTCAATTAAAGGGCCACCACCAATCAACAATCTCCTGAGCACCCTCTGGCAGGGAGCGTACCTCTTCCGTGGGGAGCAGGCCTTGAGGGAGGTATGGTCCTAACATCGTGGGGATTAATGGCTTCCTCTAAGTAGTAGGGTGTACTTAGCCTATCTAACTTGGAGTGGCCTCCTCGGGAGGATGTATCACTGAGGGCGGCGGGGCGGAGATGCCTCTTTGGACTCCTCCGTATGAGTAACGTTTTAAAGTGTAGGAATTTGGTCATTGAGCTCATCTCAGTGAACTGGGATGTGATGCTGCACCTTGGAACCCAATCCAGGACTAGGCTAGTGATCCTGCAGCCCACTTCGGGGACGACATCAACCACCTGCTCAAGGATAGCATCTCTCTTCTGCTTCCGAGAAGCAAAATTGTGAACCAAGATGGACATATCGTCCTCTTCCTCCTCTACTTCTTCCCTGACCGGGGAGCGGCGGGATATCGGATCGGAGGGACCCATGGAATGAAGTCCTCCGCCCTGCTCCAACAACTTTCTGGCGCCTCCCCTTCTTTTTCTTCGATGCTCAAGGGGCAAGGTGAGAGTCTTTTATTGCCAATGGAAGATGCTCCCCCCTCAACCTGCTTAAGCGCCTGGGGGGCAGGACCGGAATCTTTGCTAGTAGATGAAGGTTGCGCAGACTGAGTGTTGATCACTAATTCCCAACTCGTCGCCTCGCTCTCTGCCTCCTTGGCTGGGGAAGAACCACTCGGGATTAAGCTAAGAAGGTCCGCAACCACAAAGTGCTCACCTTCCACAACCTTTGAGGTAGAGGACGTGGAATGTTTGGGACTAAGTAAGGAGACGGGTGGTGGCTTAAATCGTGCAAATTCTTCATAGTTAAGAGGACTTCATGATGCCATTCCTGCTCGGAAATCTCCAATAGCCTACGGTTTGCCCCTTCGGTTTTTCCCTGTGCAAATAAAACACAACAATGACACCCTTGTCCATGAATAGACGAACAAAATATGAATCGACAGGCAGGCCCTGCTACTTATACAAACCTGGAAAAGACATCGCATGGTTAACATCAAACAGAAGGTCGAAAGGGGGCAGGTCACAAATCAGGTCACGACTAGGATCACCCCTTTGCCTAAATTTTTTTCTCTTGGGTGAGTCGGGGTGCTGTAGCAATTGTAACGAGACTCTGGTGAACATAGACATCCAGGCCATATGCGCCACCCTTAAGGTATAAGAAAAACAAACTTCTACTAAAGAAAGATCAAGCTAACACAACATCTAGTCAAGATCCGAATGAAGTTTGGGTGAACAAGGGCTGGTGGCGCTCTGGTAAAGTGTAAGAATTGCTTTATCAAAGGCAGAGCGCGAGGAAGCAAAGCCAGCCGCCAATTTCTCCAGTGAAATACACTTAGCATTATCATATTATTCGCACATAGTATTTGAGGTGGAGCCATCCGGCGGCGCGGCGTCGATGTCATCGGAATTTCCACGGTAGGCCCTCGACTCCTCCATAGATAATGGGGATGATACTGCTGTGAAGGCGTCCCAAGTGGCCACTCTTACGACCCACACAGGTAGTTGGAGTCTCACGACCTCTCACCATTCTACAAGCGAACAAAAAAAAAAAAGAGGCTTCTGTCGGCAGAAGCCGTGATATCTGATAAAAGCGAGCCCACTTCTGACATGCTGGAGTGGCGTCGTCCATTCGAGCAAGCCACTAGGCGTACCCTCCCTCCTACCCTATACTACATTTATCCGGAAGACATAGAAAACACGCCGATGTCAATCCCATTAGAACGAGGATGAAACAATGTTTTGTAAAACAAATCAAGCGAGCCCCTGGATGAGCGGTTGTGAAAGACCATAGCGTCGCACCAACGTATCCACAAGAAACCTTCAACGATAAGGAAACAAGATAGATTAGAAGGAACAAGTACGGAAACAGTTGAAATCAAATTATGGCTATCTATATATTAGGCGTCTAGAGCCTGCTGCCGCATTTAATGCTCTGTTGACTCATCCCCTCCATGACCAATTGAATCCTAGTGATGCTTCGGCTATTAGGGCACAATGGACAGACATGGGCCAGGCTCTTGGGCCTTTGTGTCAACCTAACAACCACCTTCGCACCAGACAACCATGTCAATTCCAAACTAGCCCGTTTCGACGCATATCAAATATTGTCATTAGTCAGGAATTGGGGAGCATGAGAACAATAAGAATAGGAACACAAGACATTTCAGAAAGTGTAATTTCATTAAATACACCAAAAGACGTTCATAGCTACATAGCAGCATTCACAACAGTGATCATAATCTCTCTGCAACAAATCCAAAGGCCACAAAAAAAAAGAAGAAGAGAAAGAGAAAAAAGAAAGGAAGGTGTCAAGGAACATAAAGATCCCCTGTTGATCCCGAAGGTGGAAAGGAACACAAAGAAACCCCATTGATTTAGGAGGGGGTGTTCTTAGTTGCAGAGGATTCCATTCAAGTTACGTAGCCACAAAATAGGCCACGTAACTCAAGAATATCCCTCCCAACGCAAACATTTCCGACTCCGCTCAAACCTTGCACACCTCGGCCTGCTCCATGCTTCACAGCCATGATTAAGTCTCTTCGTCCTCCTTGTCCATGCAACAAACGTCTGACTCCGGCAACGCCTCACCAAACCACCACTCTGTAAAACCAGCACTAACCATTAGCACAAAAGCGTTCCTCCCCCTTCAAATCTCTTATATAGGGATCTCTTGCTCCTCGAAGGATTCCCCCAGCAACTGCATCAAATGCGACATCAAAAAACTAGCAAATTCCCCGGTAATGTACACATCAGAATACCTCTGCATTAACTCTTCACCAATCCCCACACCAACCAAGTCCCAAATATTCTCTTTTCCCGACGAGGAAAGAATGACCTCCCCCAGTCGGACAAAGGGGCATTGTGAGAACCATGAGCTTTAGCCGGATCCTCAGATCGACAAACCCAGCTGACCTCCTTCCTATGCTTCCGATAGCCAGAAACTAGTTCACAGGGCCCGAATCCATCACATGGGTCGATGGCCCGGCCGGTCTGAGCCGAATGAAGCCTATAGGGGCCCAATCTTTAGACCCGATCATCTTCATTTACAAGCAGAGCCCAAACATACTTGGCCAGCCGGACGGGAGACATAAAGCCTAAACGCAATCTTTCTTAGCCGGTTACCACCTTTAAGCGGCGTAGGTTGTCACCCGCCAACACAAATAACCACCCATGAATCGGACACGTAACCTTCCTGATAACGGTCAAACATAGAAGGTAAAGGCAGTTTGGCTATATAAAGGGAAGAACAGGTCATAAAACGCGAACAAAGCGCCACCTTCTCCTTCCGTTTCAGAAGGGAATCACCTACTACCCATCTAAAGCGGACAACGACCCTCCCCCATAAAGGGAGAGGGGATGACACCGTAGAAGGTAAAAGATTCTTGACTGAAAATACAGATTGCTCTCTCTTGAGATTAGAGGTCTGACTTTAGCATCGGAGAGGCGACGGGCGCACCACCGCCGCTCTCTTGTTTATTTTGCGAATTGCTTACTTGTGCGGTTGATGCTCGACCGTCAGGTGATTCATGGAAATTCAGAGGCCTCATACATATTTTTTAAAAACTATTTTCAAAAATTATTTTATAAAAAGGAACCAAATAGGTTATTTATTATTTTAATTTAGTATTTTTTTTGTATTTAAAAAAAAATGATAATCAATTTGTTCTCCATATTTTTCTAATTTTCGTTTTTAGAACAAAAAATAAGGGTATGTTTGATTCTTATTTTTTGAAATTGTTCTTGTAAATTGTTTTTGAAAATATAAAAAACACAAAAATGGTTTATATTCTTGTTATCTAAATTTAGTGTTTTTATGTTGTTTTTATAAACAAAAAAAATATAAACCAAACATTTTTTTCCCTAATCCATTTTAGCTTAGCCAAATCAAGCTAAGGGCCAATATAAACCAAACCATTTGATTCGAGTTATATTCCAGCCAATGTTTAATCAATCCAGCCCTACCTTATGCAGGCCATCGGCTAAAACGGGCCTAAATAGTAAAAATATCAAAAAATAATAATTTTACAATCTTTGCAAATATTTCATAAAATAATTTTTTGTTTAAAATATTTATAATTTATTTTTATATTTTAAAAAGAATATTTAAAAAAAATTGAAAAACAAAAAACTATATTACAAATTATTTTTATTTTATATTATTTTATTTTAATTATTGATTGTTTTATAAATGAAAATTTTGACTGAAATGAAATATGCTATTTTCAAGTTTTCGGAGTCCAAATAATGAACAAAATTAAAAGATCTTTCTCTTCCAAACATGGTACATACCCAACGGAGAGTTAATGAAGAACCCCAAGAGAGGTTTGTCAAGAACCCAAAACAAATCAATTAAAGGGAAAAACACAATATGTGAAGATGGAAATCATACTCTGGAAGTGGGAAAATTTTGAAATATCATTTCTTCAGACATAACATTCTAGGATCACAGAAACTGTTAAAAAACAATCATTGAGGCAAGCATTTTCACCGACTCCAATTGATCATCCAACAAACTAAAACCAAACCCTAGAATGCTAGCTTCCAAACCCAAAAGACATGCTTCCAAACACCTAAAACGCATGCTTCCAAACTGACAACATAAGGACTTTATCACCAAAAACCGATTTTTGAACTTCACTTCACCACTTGAGACCCTAAAACCGAAACCAAAACCTCACCTCGATCAAAACACGAAAACACAACCCAAAACAAATCACCCTCCCTCAAACTCAGTCTCATGAATAACCCAAACAAATTTTCTACGACATATTTCTTTCCACTTGCCTTCAACCTCGACAACAAAACTAACAACAGTACGAGAAAGTCGTCACAAGAAAAACAGCAAAACAAAAACCCAAACAAGACAGTGAGCTAAGATCAAGAACAAGAGGAGTGGTGTTGACAGTTAAGACCAATCTGGCGATGATTTGTTTCTCTAAAGCGAAACATGTAAGGTAGAAAAGAGTTTTGTTTCTTTGGAGAGAAAAGTGAAAGGCGGAGAGAGGCGGAGAGGTGATTAGGGTTAAGGAACTTTCTTTTTATATTTTAGTTCTAATTAAAAAAAAAAGGCTACATCGAATTGAATCCGAATGACCCATGGGCTTATTTGAGCTGGGCCAAAAGGCTCGGATTTTATTTGGGGTTTCATTTTTCCAACCTAATCTTCCAAAATTTTGGGCCATGAATATTTATCGTCGGCTGTGTATTTTCGCGCTAATATTTTCCTTGTTTTTGAGAATATGAAACGGTTTTCAAAAACATGAACTAAAAAGATGCTAATTTTCAAAAACTGCAAACAAATAAGCCTTACAACCCAACTTGCAACCCAATGTTATTATCCTTTGATGTCACCTCATTTATTTTTTATAATGAGCATAATTTTATTGATTCAAACTATCAATATTGTGATGCACGGCAAGGGGTGTCAGGTTATTTACCGGAAGTCGACCGCGGAAATCTACGTGTCTCATGTTATGAGAATGCATCGTAATGCAAATATGGCCACTTGGGCCTACACATCCTACTCGCCAAAATGTATATTTTATAAAAATGATTCAATTACAATTTGTTTTACAATTTATACAAAAAAAATGGGTCTCTTGCCCGGAATTTTGAAAATCTAGAATAAGGCCATCTTGGCCGTTTCTTACGCCTCTAAGGTCGGATCGTCCATCCCAAGTGCGTCTTCGATTTTGAAAAATATATTCCTCGACGGGGTGAGCAATGCGAGTAGTGGAATTTCCCTACTTGGGTTACTTCCGCTAAGTCTGTGTGATGGCACCTGACATTGACACATGCTATTATCAATAAAGCCATGCATATATTAGCGTAATTAGCTCAATAAATCGTATTTATTCGATTTACAATGATAGCATGAATTAGCTCCACGTGGGCTAGGCATAATCGACGAGTTCATCTTGGAGCGCCCACAAAATCTGTCTGACATGTTATTACAACCAGATACTTAGCGGCTTGTCGCACAAATCACCTTGACGGCGTGGGCTGTGCGAGCCACTCTAGGGATTTAACCCGGTCGGTCCAAATCTTTTAGGCAAGAAACCCACGACCATCGAGGCCTCAACAAATCCTCCCATTACATAGCCGTAAGCAAAATGCGTAGTAGGAGAAAAACACTACCTTTTGGAGTTTGTGGCTTCCGGCGCAATGCCCGCATCGTATGGTAGCTGCCGTCAAGGGAAGCAGCTCATTCAGTATACGTCGGAAGCCAGGCCGGTCGATCCTTGGGAATTTTAGAGAGAGGTAGAGCCTCTACCTGCAAAAGCCTCTCTTTCTCTATCTCCCTTTCTCGGTTGGTCTCCTCTCTTTCTCGAGCAGTTGGTGGTGGAGACGAGAGAAAATCCTCTCGTCTGCGTGTCAGCCATCGTTGGCTGAGTGGATTACACACGTATCCTTATCGGCGGCTTTGGTTACCTGCAATGGCGTAAATGCCATGTGTCACCTATGACCGCCAAGCTCGGGTTTGACTGCATCTGCCTTTGGACGTGGGCGCCTCTTGTAACAGCGTGCGGTGTCGTGCATCCCTGCTGGTGCCTTGAAGCGTGAGTGGTTGTCTCGGTCGACGAATCGACGTGGTAGCTAGATTTACGTGACGATTCAGCGGTGAGATTCAGTTTCGTCATCGAGATCTAGAAAAATTCGGATTTTGTAAAAATTACCATTTATCATTCGCCCAGGAAATATGGATTTTCAGAGTCTCCACGGAAATACATTCGATATAAACACAAAAATCAAATTCGCTAAAGCTACAGAGGATGTACTTGATGTCGAGTTAATAAGCATAATGAATCTCAACTAGCCACAAACATTTGATAATTACATGATGGTAGAATATATATGAGCCGGTTCTAAAGCATGTGGCAGTGATTTAACTTGATGTCTTTACTTGATTGAATCTGTTTAGTCATTCGAATCATCCACACACAAGAAAGCATTGCAACAAGACACCAAAAATCAAACCGTCATACTAAGATGACACTAACCACATGCTGCATAAGAAGGTGACAAAAACACGAAAAAACAAATTAAAAATCTAGATTTTTGGGGAATCACCATTTTATTGAAAAAGACAAATTATAGAAAGAGATGTAGATGAGTGATTTCAAGGCAAGAATGACAAAAAAATCACTCCTCCTTGATTAAAAAAAAAGGGCTAGAAAAAACAAGATGAGAGAAAGAGAGACCGTTAGGGTTTTTGACATCACCTCATTTATTAAAAAATGTTTTTAAACATTTTTAATGTAAAAATAATTGCCTGTGAAACCGGACTAAAGGGATAACAAGAATAATTTTACCGGAATTCCATACTCAGAGTTCGAGTAAAAACAGAAATGTAATACAATACTAAAAAATATTTAATTTTTATAGATAGATACTATTTTAACGAATCTTATATATTATTTTATTAAATTTTAATTAATATCTTAATCAATCTTAAAAACTAACACCAGTGAAAAGTATTTTTTGAATAAAATTATCATTTACACAAAAACTAAAATATTGTAAGGATGACCAGAAGCTAAATTAAAATTTCATTATTGGATTCTGCTTTTTTCATTATTTATGATAAAAATACCATATTACAATTCTGCTATTTTATTGTTAAGTAAGTACATGGACGTTGGAAAGGTCTTCTTTCCTTCCAAAAGAATTTTTATTACTTCTCCTAAATAAAGAAAACTGGGCCCCTTGACCGGGTACATTCTCATTCGTTACATACCTATCGTGGGAGGGGGCGAAGGTTTACATGGTGGACGGTTATGAGATGACAATTTATGAGTGGCCCTTAATGTCCATACGTTACCCATTAATTGTTACATTAACTGTGTCATAACGCATGCTCCGTTTGCTTTATTTCTCATGTCCAATGTGGTCAATCTTCTTTTGTCCACTTGCCCTATGCTTGAGGTGGACTATTTGTTAAGCTTGGGTCACTCACATGACTACCACGTGGTTAGGCTTGGATCACCCACATGAACGTTTGGGTCGCTCACACGAATGTCATGTGTGATGTAGCTTATCCCATTACAAACGTAGTTAAATGATTAGGAGATCGATATTGTTCCATTGGATTGTTAAGTTTTCAATCATTAAATAATATAGTTCCATGGATAACATTATTGTTGGAAATTCCACATGTAATTTTTATTGACAGCAAACTTACAACTTAAATAGAGATAATCAGCACATTAACCACTAATCAACACGTGCGGACTTTTAGGACTCACTAACCAACTTGTGCAGATTTTTAGGAATCTAAAAACTAATAGAAAATCAAATTGGTGATCATCCTCAACCACATCTCCTATAGACTAGGACATTTTCTTGACTATGTCAGCATTATTGAAATAAAAAACCGATTAACCCTTAATACTCTCCCTTAAATTGATTTCTGCTGAAAATAGTTTAGGATTTCTCTTTCATCATGCGGTCTTCTTCATTTGGCTCTTGTCGCTGATCAATTCTATAAACTGAGGAAACACCAAGCAACCTTCTGAGCTTCTCGAATGCTAGTTGTTTTAATGGCTTAGTCAAAATATCTACGTTATTCTCCCTCCTACAATATTACCTTATTCTTATCTTACTCTATAAGTCTCTTAGGGAAATGAAAACGAACATCAATATGTTTACTCCTTCCATGCATGACTGGATTCTTGGAAAATTTAATGGTTCACATGTTGTCACAATAAATGATTGTTGGGTCGTTTTGCTCTTCTCCAAGTACTTCAAACATTTTTCTAAGCCACAAAGCTTGACATAAGCTTGAAGTTGCTGCTACAAACTCAGCTTCAATTGTGGAAAGTATCATTATTTGTTGGTTCTTAGAGGTCCATGATATTGCACTTGAATTGAGCATGAACACATGACCTGAAGTGCTCTTACGATCATTTATATCTCCTGCATAATCGCTATCTGTATAGGCAACAAGATTAGCACCATTTTTCTTTTTGACAAACACAACATAATTAGTTGTACCTTTCACATATCTGAGGACTTTTCTAGCTACATTTAGATGTATCTTAGATGATTTTTCCATATGTCTACTTATCAAACTTACTGCATACATAATATCAAGCTTGGTGGAGGTTAAGTACATTAAACTACTGACGATTTGCTTGAAATAAGTGTTGTCCACCTCCTTTGCACCATCATCTTTGTGCAGCTTTGAACCAAGTTCAGTTGGTGTCCAAATGACTTGCAATCAGTCATGTTAAACCTAACAAGAATCTCTTATGCATATTTCTTTGGATAAATGAAATTACCAGTAGTACTTTGAATGACTTCTAGTCCCAAAAAATGAAATTACTAGTAGTACTTTGAATGACTTCTAGTCCCAAAAAATAATGCATCAAACCTAGATTAGTCATTTCAAACTCTTTCATCATAGACTCCTTAAACTCATCAAACATCTTCATATTGTTACCAAAAATTATCAAATCATCAACGTATAAACACACAATAATTAAATTACCCTATTCGTTCTTCACATAAAGAGCGTGCTCAAAAGGACATTTGGAAAATCTCAATTTGGTAAAATAAGCATCTATGCAATTGTACCAAGCTCGTGGAGCTTGTTTCAGTTCATAGAGTGATTTCTTCAATTTGTAAACCTTATCTTCCTTTCCTTTCTTCTCATAACTAGGCGGCTGATTAATGAATACTTCTTCTTGAAAATCCTCATGTAAAAATGTTGACTTTACATCTAATTGAAAACTTGACTATGAGTTTTGAGCTACCAATGGAATCACTAACTTGATTATATCTTGTCTTGTGACTAGAGAAAATATTTCCTTGTAAGCAATTCCATGCTTATGCTTATAACCTTTTGCTACAAGCCGAGCTTTATGCTTGTCAATTTCACATTTTCATTCAATGTTGTCCTAAAACCCCATCTAACACCAATGATTTTATATCCTTTAGGCAAATTTGTCAGCTTCTAGGTATGATTTTTTTCAATAGACTCAATTTCTTTGTCCATTGTTTCTCTCCACTTCTTCTCTTTGACAGCCTCTTCATTGTGATTAGATCACTATCTACAAACAGTGCAAAGCAATCATTATCATAATCAAAACTTGAATAACTTACATCATAATCCATCATCCATGTTGGTCTTTTTCTTGTATTTTCATCCCTCGAATTGTAACCTCTTTTCTCTTCTGATTGTTGCACCATAATTGGAGACACAGGCTACTCTTTGATTTCGAATTGAGAGGATGGAAACTCTTTGATTTCAAGAACTTCTTCTTTCTCACCATCTAACACATCATCATCATCAAGAATTGGATTTGGAACTAAATTGCCATTAGTCTACTTCCATTTGGATTCTTCATCAAAAACTACATCTCTGCTTATCACCACCCTTTTTTTCATAGGATTATATAATTTGTAAGCCTTAGAAGATTCACTTGCCCTAAGAAACACACATTTTTTACTCTTGTCATCAAGTTTTTGTCTTCTTTCATCAAATATGTGTGCATATGCTACGCACCCAAATACTCTAAAGTGGTCAACTAAAGGCTTCTTTCTACTCCATGCCTCTTAAGGTGTCATGTGCTTCACAGAAAATGTTGGACTTCTATTTAGGACATGGACAAACCATAGCATTGGTTCAGGAAAAAAATGCTTCAAAACTCCTTCGATAGCTAGCAAGCTCCTAACCATGTTTAGAATTGTTCTATTCTTTCTTTCACACACACCATTTTGTTGTGGTGTGTATGAAGCAATTAGCTGCCTCCTAATACCATTTTCCTTGCAATATGCATTAAATTCATTAGAACAGAATTCTGAATCACAATCTATTCTAAGAGTTTTGATCTTCTTACCAACCTCATTTTCAACTAGAGCCTTGAAATTTTTGAATGCTTGGCAGGCATTTGATTTTTCCTACAGAAAATGCACCCAAGTCTTCCTCCTAAAATCGTCAATAAACGATATAAAATATTTTTACCATTTGAAGTTGGATTAATTGGCCCACACAAGTCTAAATGAATCAATTCAAGTACAACTTTAGCCCTTTCTACTTTTCCTCTAGGAAATGTGTCCCTTTGATGCTTTCCAATAACACATTCTTCACAGGTTTTTGATGGTGTAGTGATTGATGGAAGACCAGTAACCATCTGCTTTTTCTAAAGAGTTTTTAGCCCCTTAAAATTGAAATGACCATATGTCACACCCCCAATCCCCGCCTAGGAAAATGCGAAGGCGCTAAAACTATATCAGCTCTTTACTCGCTTTTTTCGCATATCAGGGTCCCAAGTCTTATAATCAATCAAATATAATATACAAAGATACAAAAATAAAACTACCACCATAGTGGTGTTTACAGTGTCAATACATACACTCCTGAGTCCCGTTTACATAAACATATACAAAAATTGTACATTTACATTTACATAATCAGAGCGCAAAACCTACAAGTGATGGACCACTACAAGTGTGCTGACCTAGCAGAATGCGAAAGATCACGAACGTCCTCCTCCGTACCTGCACGGATTAAAAACTCATGCTAAGCTTAACGCTTAGTGGAAACATATGACTTATACTTATACACATGCACTAATACTCCTTTACAGTAAGCATATAATAGTAACATATATACAGTGGCAGATATCATAATTTTTCATTAATTCATATAACAAACTTATATACATACTTGTACTTATAGCAGACTTATACTTGTTTAGATCTCCCGTAGGAGTTACAGAGCTTATACTTGTATGGAGGTACCCGTAGGTACTACTGAGCTTATACTTGTACAGAGGTACTCATAGGTACTATAGAGTAGAACAATCTACATTACTTTACTCTTATTCATCATTCAAATTTTTATCATATAACTGTTTGACTACCTAGCCAAGTAATAAGAAATGAGTAGACATATACATTGGCACCAATGTACTGCATAAAGATCGAGGTGTCGTGAGCACAGCAGAGGTCGCAAGTGTCACAGAGAGGTCGTCGTGACTAATCAGAGTAACAAGTACTAAATGTACGGCGCATTATCGAGTGTCGCCAAGACTAATCAGAGTACCGGCAATTATACGCGCGTTTCACCCACGTAACAAAGGTGTCGTGTCATTCAATATCCGGTCTTAGGTAGTCCTATAATTATATGTGTTCAGGAATTTATTATCTTATCATAGGGGCATTAAGTTTGTCAACATCAATTCCCTTCACCGAGGCAACGAGGTACGATGCGTTTTTCACTTAGTTTCATTCTTATTTGAACCCTCATTAGTCATTTATTAGGGTTCCTATACTATCTATAAGTACTCCAATTTGGGGCTTAACAAATGCAAGGGTACAAAATCAAGGTCATTGAAGATTAGTACCTAAGACCATTTGATCTGCACTCTACCACTTTGCCTCTCGTCCACGGGTACCCAGACCACTTTCGCATTGGTACCAACGCATTTGTGCTCCGCCTCCATAAATGCACGATTTTGCCATTTCATCGACAACACCAAATAACTTCATCCAAACTATGTATCATAATCCACCATGGAATCCTACCCAAACCACTCCAATAATGGGTTAGAATCAATAAAAACCTCTTTTCCCCAAGTTAGGGCTTTTCCCTAAAAAATCAAACGCCACAAAAAGTCGGGTTGTGGTCAGGTTCATACTCTACTTTTCAAATCTTCACTTCTAAGTTGCTCGATCAATAAAGGAGCAAGAAAATGGGGAAGAAACCCAAACAAAACTTAATCTTCTTTCAAGCCTCTAGCCTTTCCCATTTTCTCCTCTCTTCTCTCTCCCAAAAATGGGCCTCTTAGACTGCTACTTTGGTTCTTAATTCCCTAAATCCTATAAGGCCTTGTCGCTTTCTTTTAAAAATCCATTTTCCATTTTCTCTACTTAAAACTTACTAGCCTCTTAATTTGCATCTTCACTTATCATTTAATTGTACATAAACATATCACTTATTTTCATATGACCCTTAGGTCTTCATTTTACAAATTCCAAATTTGCCCTTTTTACCCTTATAACTTGTAGAAATTCCGGGTATTGAAATTTTCTCACTTAGCAAAATAATAATTGCGAATTTTTCTTTCAAAATGCACTTATAATATACCCTAATTATGTTTAAAAACGACTAGAGTGTATTTCGGGGTGTTACACCATATTTATGATGCCTCCTCCAGGATGAGCCATCTTCTTTAACAAACAAGCAAGCTAGTACAACTTTTATCTTTAAAGGAAACAACTTGTTTGGAGTCATTTTTATCATAGCTATGGAGCCTCTCTTTAGATCATACACCTCACATTCTCCTTTAAAGATTGTGATTCTACATCCCTTGTCTTCTAACTGACCAGCACTCAAAATATTTGTTTTTAAATCAGGAATATAAAAACTATTTGAAATAGTTTCAATTAAATCATTTGAATATTTCCTTTTCCTACCATATTCACAGTTGATCTATCTCTAAAACTAGCAATTGTACGAAAGCAGTCATCTAAATAGGAGAAAGAAGACTTACATCCACTTATGTGGTTGCTACAACTAGTGTCAACATATCATGTTTCTTGATCATGTTCCTCTAGTGCATGAAAGGCCATAACAATTGCCTCATTTTTCTCAACAAAATTGGATTTTTCTATTCTCTCATTTGGCAGCTTTATATAACATTCATTCTTAAAATGACCATAGTTTCCACATCTGTAACATTCAATATGAGACTTTTCATGATTCTTTCTTCCTTCTCCTTG
The DNA here is from genome assembly GCA_016808115.1 of Tetrastigma voinierianum. Classification (NCBI taxonomy): domain Eukaryota; kingdom Viridiplantae; phylum Streptophyta; class Magnoliopsida; order Vitales; family Vitaceae; genus Tetrastigma; species Tetrastigma voinierianum. The sequence goes on along the minus strand of JAEQBH010000243.1, from coordinate 354,322 downwards.
AGAATCATCTTCTATCTTGTAGATTCGAGATGAATAGTTAATAGCTTTACCATCTTTTCCATCTCTATTTCCACGACCTCGTCCACAACCTCTTCCTCCTCGTCCACAACCTCTTCCTCTCACGCTTGAGAATTCAATTGAGGCTTTTAAAGCCATCTGCTCTTCTATGTCATTTGTGCAATTGAGTTTTTGTTCATGAACAAGTAAAGAACTCTAAAGATCATCGATGGACATATGGTCAATGTCTTTAAACTCTTCAATGGAACAGACAACATAATTACATATTGAAGTCATTGATCTCAAGATTTTCTGAACAAATTTAACATTTTCCATGGCTGCACCATGGAAGCGCATCTTGTTTGCAATTCCCATTGCCCTCCCAAAGAAATCTTAAACAAACTCACCCGATTTCAATTAAAGAATCTCAAAGTCTCTTATAAGTTCTTGAAGTTGTGCTCGCTTTACCGTAGTTGTGTCTGAATACTTCTTTTTCATTGAATCTTAAATATGTTTGGAGTTGTTCATTTGAAGAATAGTCTCCAAAATCGAACGATCAATTGCTTGGAACAAATAGTTCTTTACTTTCAAATCCTTAAGCATTCGATCTGCCAAAGCCTTGGATTGTGCTTTAGTGAGTTTTTCTCCTTCAGCTGGTTCAATCACTCCATTCTCTACAATATCCCAATACTCTTTGGACCTTAACAAATTTTCCATTAACATGCAACAATGGTCATAGTGACCATTAAAGTAAGGAATCGATGGTTGCACAAAACCATTACTCTCAAATGTCATAGGATCTTCCTACTACAAGAGGTATCGCTTTTTTTAATGCGAGCTTTGATACCAGATGTTGGAAATTCCACATGCAATTTTTATTGACGGCAAACTTACAACTTAAATAGAGATAATTAGCACATTAACCATTAATCAACATGTGCAGACTTTTCGGACTCACTAACCAACATGTGCAAGTTTTAGGAATCTAAAAACTAACAAAAATCAAAATGGTGAACACCCTCAACCAGATCTCCTACATACGAGGATATTTGCTTGACCATGTCAACATTATTGAAACAAAAAAACTGATTAACTCTTAACAATAATATGATTAAATAATACATAACTTCTCATTATTAAAATGGATTTTATATTGTCCTTGAGGCTTAATCAAGTGGTATATGAGTGGGATGGGCACATGGGAGACCTAAGATCAAATCCAGAATACTACAATGTAATACACAAAGTGAATAGATGTAAAAAAAAAAAATGGATTTTCTATTTTTTTATTACACTTTCAATTTTTTAATTAGAAAAGATATTAACTTGTGTAAAAAAGGAGTTGTTGTATAAAAAGGATCATCTAGTCTTCAAATTTAAATTAATAAATCTTTTACAAATCTTAGTTTAAAACAAGTTTTTTTCGTTTTTTTTTGTCTGAACTTTAAAAAAAAATTATTTATTCAAATTAGCAATACATTTGATAGAAACACAAAATCAAATTCACTAAAAAAATTAAAGGATGATGTAATTTTCAGGTTAATAGTATAATGAATCGGTTCAAAACTTGCACATTTGATAATTCAATAATAACTATAATATATATGACTACAATTCTTTATCATATTGACGATCATGATTTGATTTATTGTCTCTATCTGAAAAAATATGTTTTATTGTCTTAATCGCCCACATACTAATAAACGCTGCAACAAGACGATGAAAAACCAATCGTCGTAATCATAAGCCACAATAAGTCAATAATAAAATCACAGAAAAACAAATTAAAAACCTAAATATATATGAAATAACCACTTTATTGAAAAGAAAATGATATAAAAAGATGTGAAAGAGTGATTTCAGATCAAGAATGACAAAAACTTGTTGAAATTTGGGTATTCAAATATAGTAAAATTACTTGTTGAAATTTCAGTTTTGAAACATGCAATGTAAACTAAAACAAGAATAAAGTAAATGTGAAATGCTTATACGTAAGTGTGACAAGAAGGTGTTACACATAACAATTTCTGATATATGCAAACTAGATACTAACCCAATCGCAGTAACGGTGAACCGTGATAATCCTTTAGGTAGATGGCTAGTACTCGACACTATGTCCTTAAGATGCATTTCCCACCCCCACTCTCGTGCTTATGAAATACCGAGCATCCGCTCCCAGATACAATGATCTCTCACACGCATAGAAGTAAAGACTCAATCTATCTGTCCAACGAACCAAACTATGTTGTGTACTCTCCAAATGCAGTGCCTTAAATGCCGAAAAATCAATGCACTAAAGCCTGCCTTAGTTCACTGTTACTGAATGACCGAATTTGTTATGAAAATATAATGACAATGAACTTGAGTATTTAGAAATCTCAGACAGTCACCATCCTAAAAGACACAACCCAAAACCAAACAGCCTATAGACATCTTTGAACAGACACAACCCAAAACCAAACAACATGTAGACTCCTTTGAACAGACACAACCGAAATTAAATTAATTAATTTCGATTGTTTTAAGAAATTCACGCCCATTAATTAATTCAATTTTCTCCAAAAAGATAAGGCTTGGATAAATCACACCCACATCCGTACCCGAGCCCAACGTCGGCGAGGTACTCCGCGGTGCGCGCACGTGTGGCTGGAACCGGGCATGTAGGTGTCACCCGCCATAAAAACCGCAGGCCCTTGTATTCCAACCCATAGAGAAAAACTTAATTTTTATATATGTCCATGTTGAATCTCTTCCAACCAATCGGGGATTGCGTCAAGACCACATTACACTTCCTTTATTTCACATTTCAAGAGGGTCACTGGGGAGCCTATTTTCCTTTCATTTTACTCTGGCTGAAAGTAAATGAACATAATACATTTTTCCTCCTCTCACTGAGTAGAATACAAACGACTAAATATCGTTCAAAATAACACCCAAGTCCCACTTTAATTTAGGCTCAAAGTCAACCAACAACTCGCCTTTACACTTAAAAATATCAGGCTTTCGTTCAACAATCCCCCCACATGAATGGAAAATCGCTGTTAGTATGCAAATGATAATGTCGATTAATAATTACAGAGAGTACATCTTTGGAAGATCGTGCACGAGATAGGTAGCTAGCTCGAACCTTCCCCTAGTGAAAGCTCCATCTGACGATCTACTAAATAGTGAACGTGATGTCTCGAACTATTCAAATTAAGCTTGATAATCGATCAATAGACTTCTACTACGCCTCTTTCCTAACACAATTGGTTCTCATGATTGTATTCATTTTGGCCCTGAACAACTCCTGGTTTTCATGAGTTCTTTAGAGAATTCAACCTTTATAAATTCTCACATAAGTGGCCCCTTCACACCCATATAGGTGACTCCTATTAGGAATTTTCTGCAATATCCCACTTGGATTTTCCAAGTTATAAGAATCATTAAAAGCATAGCTTACCCTAATAATCTCTACAGCAAGACTAGTTTATCATATAGGAATAGTAGGAGAGGTTATCTCCTTAGTGCTCTTTTCAATCACGCATAATTCCTATTGTCCCTTTGAACCTAGATCTGGGATCTCCAATCAACTAGGTCATCGCCATTAAAGGGATTCTTTTCACATAGGCTTTAATCCCATTCCACTCGATGCAATTTACTTCGCTTCCGTCAAACCTTGGTGTTTGATTCGCTTAGATTATCCTTGACTTTATATAATCAATGTAAATAATCCCATTTGAGAGTTAAATCGCTAATTCAGATTATGTCTACTTACGCATATGTCTCGACTCATCAGTTATACATGTCATTCTGTGCCCTACCAATTGAAGATTGGCTATCACAATGTATACAAATTGTTGGCACAGGTTTAGGCCATATTAGAATATCCTCTAGAAATTGACGAAGCTACTCTGCTTCCTTTCCCGCTTTATCTAAAGCGATAAATTCAAATTCCATTGTGGATCTGGCAATACACGTTTTCTTTGAGGATTTCCAAGATACAGTTGCTCCACCAAGTGTAAAAACATAACCACTTGTAGATTTTGTATCCTTCATATCAGATATCCAATTTGCATCACTATACCCTTCTAGTACTACTGGATATTGTATAATGCAACTATAATTCGGTATATCTTAGTATATGAGAAACTGATAATTGCTCTTCCAATGGTCTACTCTCTGATTACTCGCATATCTACCACTTACTAACTGAGTATGCTATATCCGGTCTAGTGCAGCCTATGACATTACAGACTTCCAATGATACGAGAATATTTTAATCGTGATATGCTTTGACTAATATTTTTAGACAAATGAAGATTTATATCAATCGGTGTTTCTAGCAATGTTGCTTTCATCTTTGCTCGAACTCTCAATAAGTAATTTCAATATAATGTGATTGAGATAATATAAGTCCACCAGATGTTCTAGAAATTTTAATTCCAAGATAAACATTCGCAACACCCAAATCCTTCATGTTAAATTTACTAGACAACATGTTCTTGGTAGTTGTAATAATATAATTATTACTACCCAAAATAAGCATGTCATCCGCATATAGGCAAACAATGACATATCCATTATTTGTATCTTTAACATAGACACATTTATCACATTCATTAATTTCCAGGGAAACCATTCACAAAGATTACCTTGTCAAATTTCTCATGCCATTGTTTTCGTGCTTGCTTTAAAACATAAAGTTTATTTAATAAGTCTACATACTTTCTTCTCGTCTCGTATAAAATAAAACTCCTTCAAGTTATCCATATAAATTTCCCTCATTTAAGTCACCATTTAGGAAGTCAAGTTAATATCCATTTGGTGTATCTCAAGATTATGCAATATTGCAATAGCTATGAGCATACTTAATAGATGTTATTCTCGTGATGTATATCATGTATCAAAGCAATCAAGGCCTTCTTTTGTTTATACTTGCTACAAGTCTAGCCTCAGACTTATCAATTGATCCATCAGTTTTCATTTTCCTCTTGAAAATCCATTTACACCCCAATGGTTTACTCCCTGGAGGAAGATCAACCAACTCCCAAGTGTGATTTTGCATGATGGATTTAATTTCACTATTTACAACTTCTTTTCACATTGGTGCTTCAGAGTGGATATCAGCTTTCATCGGGGTTGAGGCTCATTTTCTAACAAATATGTTAGAGGTAACTGACCAAAGGACTCGAGTCCTCGCCTTTACTACGTATAAGTGCCTCTTCACTTTCATCATTTATAGACTCATGGTCTATATCACTAGTCACAATATCATGAATTCTTTTAAGAGAACTCCCATCACATGCATTTTTACTAGGAAATGTATTTTCAAAGAATGATGCATTTCTTGATTCAATTATTGTATTGACATGTATATCAGGAATATCATATTTATGCACTAGAAAACGATATGCACTACTATTTATTGCATAACCAATAAATATACAATCAATAGTCTCAGATCCTTTTTAATCTTTTTGGGAATAGGAACCATCACCATAGCCAAACACCCCACAACTTTAAATATTTGTAGGAAGGACTCCGACCTTTCCATAATTCATATGGGGTTTCATTTCAACTTTCGTGGGTAACGACAAAATATAATTTTCAGCTAAAGTTTCCCCCACAAGTTCTAAGGTAATCTTGAACTAATCAACATGGCATTCATCATCTCTTTCAATGTTCTATTTTTACGTTCAGCAATTCCATTTTGTGAGGTGTATAAGGCGTAGAAGTTTGGTGAATAATACAATACTTCGACAGAACCGATCGAATTCAAGGCCATATATTCACCACCTCGATCACTTCTTATTGCCTTAATCTTTCTACCAAGTTTATTCTCAACCTCATTCTTATAATGCATAAATTTTTTCAATGCTTCATCTTTACTCCTTAGCAAATATACATAGCAATATCTTGTGCAATCATCAATAACAGTCACAAAGTATTTCTTTCCACCTCTAGTTTGAACATATTTCAAATCACATGTATCACTAAGTGAATTAATTTAGAGGTTCAAGATTTCTTTCTGCTAATATTATGAAATGAAGCTCTAGTTAATTTTGATTCAACACATATCTCACATTTATGATTTGCATCAACATTAAATTTAGGCAACAATTCTAAATTCATTAATTTACGCAAAGTATCAAAATTAACATGTCCTAATCTACCATGCCATACATTAGAAGACTCAAGCATATAAGCAGAAGATGTGTTCTTATTATTATAATCATATACAATAGTCATTACATTCATCTTAAAGAACCCATTGCTCATATATCCTAAATCCCTTGCCTACATAAGTCCCACTCTTAGTGAGTACAAATTTGTCGGACTCAAAAACCAACCTAAAACCCTTACTCAACAACGATCTAGACACAAGATTCTATCGAATTTCTAGAACATGCAACACATCATTGAGAGTAAGCTCTTTCCCGGAAGTCATCTTCAATATAACCTTTCTTTTGCCTTCAACTTTGGAAGTGGAGGATTTCCTATAAGTCAAGTTTCATCATTAATTGCTTCATATGAAGAGAACATCTTCTTATCCGAACATATGTGTCTAGTGGCCCCGGTGTCCACCCACCATTCCTTGGTATTTCCCACCAAGTTGACTTTGGATACTACAACAGAAAAACTTATGTTAGAAGCATTTTCAGAAAGTTTTTCCACCTTATATCAGTTTCAGCAAATTCTTCCTTCAGATTCACTCAGGCTTTTACTTGCCGACAATCCTCGCATCGATGTCCCTGGCTTGTTGCACAAAGAAATTGCCTTTGAATTTCTTTGAATCACCACCCTTGGCCCTCATAGCCAAGATACTTTCTATTGGTTTATGCGTCCCCTTCAATCACATGTGCCTTGACTCCATGGAATGATTGTCACTTTCTTTCTGAGACTCTATCGGTCTCCTCCTCTATCCTCAATCTCACGATCAAGTCTTCTGCTTCATTTCCTTTTCAAGGCTTGTGTTTCCAAATAATTTCAAGTCCCCACTCTTGTGGTAATTTCTCAATAATTGCAACCACTTGAAAATATTCACTAAGCACCATCCCTTCGACATGAATTTCATGTAGGATCACTTGAAGATCTTGAACTTGACTTATGATAGTCTTGGAATCCACCATTTTATAATCAAGGAATCTGCCCACAACGAATTTCTTCATTCCGGCATCCTCCGTCTTGTATTTTCTATCCAAGGATTCCCACAACTCTCTAGCCGTCTTGATTGGACTATACACATTATATAATGTGTTATCCAATCCATTGAGGATATAGTTTTTGCATAGAAAATCAGAGTGCTTCCATGCATCCACCGCAGCAATAACTTGGCAATCGGCCTCATTCTCACTACAAACGGGAGCATCCTCACGAAGAAACTTTGCAAGATTCAACGTAGTGAGATAGAACAACATTTTCTGTTGCCATCTCTTGAAATCATTCCCGTTGAACTTTTCGAGTTTCTCCCCATGAGACACATGAGTAGGAACATTAATATCATTTGCATCCATTTATGATAAACAAAGATTACAAATTATTCAAACACTAGAAAGCAGTAAGGTATAAAACCAGAAACAGTCTATGTTACTGTTTTGAAATTACTATTTTAACATTTTTGTATGGTTTATCAAAAGTCATTGTTTTAATTCAAAACCATAACCACAACAAGTAATTAAACTAATTGAAATTCTGTATTAAGAATGTTAAAATTTGGGTATTCAAATATAGTAAAATTACTTGTTGAAATTTCAGTTTTGAAACATGTAATGTAAACTAAAACAGTAACAAGTAAATGTGAAACAGTTATACAGAAGTGTGACAAGAAGGTGTTACACATAACAGTTTCTAATATATGCAAACTAGTTACTAACCCGATTGCAGAACAGGAACTGTGATAGAACTTTAGGTAGATCAAGGCTAGTGTTTGACACTATGTCTTTAAGACAGATTTCGCCCCCACTCTTGGTGCTTATGGAATACCGAGCGTCTGCCTCCCAGGATACAACGATCTTCACACAGATAGAAGTAGCACTCCAATCTATCTATCCAACGAACCAAACTATGTTGTGTACTCTCCAAATGCAGTGCCTTAAATGCCAAAAAATCAATGCACTAAAGTCTACCTTAGTGCACTGTTACTGACTGACCGAATTTGTTATGAAAATAGAATAACAATGAACCCCGAGTATTTGTGTCTCTGGTGACTTTTCTGATACCACCATCCTAAAGACACAACCCAAACCAAACAACCTCGTAGACATCTTTTGGAACGCATACAACCCAAACCAAACAACCCGTAGACTCCTTTAAATTCACATTGTACCGAAATTAAATTAATTAATTTCGACGCTTTAAGAAATTCATGCCCATTAATTAATTCAATTTTCTCCAAAAATATAAGGTTTATTAATCACACTCCACACCCGAGTCTCACGCGACGCTGCAAGGTATCGGAACAAGAGTATGTAGGTGCTCTCTCTCCAATATAAAACCGTGGTACCCCTTGGGGCCCAACCCATAGAGAAAAACTTAGCCTATATATGTCCATGTTGAATCTCTTCCTTAACCAATGTGGGATTGGTGTCACATCCCACACTACACTTCCTTTATTTCCACTTTTCAAGAGGGTTACTTGGGAGCCTATTTTCTCATTCATTTCTTATTCGATTTGAGCAAATGAATATACTACATTACTCTCCTCACGGAGTAGAATATGAACCCATGAAATATTGTTCAAAATAACAATAGGGTCTCACTTTAATTTAGGCTCAAAGTCAACCAACAACTCAGTTTTTACACTTAAAAAAACTGTTTTGGTCCAACAAAAATCACTCATGCTTATTAAGGGAAAAAGGGCTAAAATAGAGAACATATGAAGAAGAAAAAAATGAAGGCGGCTGGGGTTATTTTTTTTTATGAGAACATTTAACTTTAGAGTTTAGAGCATAGTAAATGAATTCGAAAAAAAAAAGTGGGTATGAGGGGAAATAAAAAGAAAATAAATACCTTAACAACCTGAGAAGGGGAAACAACGGTAGATAATATACCTAATAACATGAAAGAAGTAAATGCTTTCCAAAGATGTATCGAGGCTAAATAAATGAACAACCAAAAAAAGGTAGGTGTCTTGTACAGAGGGAAGATAAATAATCTACCTAATAACATTAAAGAAGTAGGTGCTTTTTACTGTCAAAAAAGAAAAAGAAAAAAAGTAGGTGCTTTCAAAACGTGTTAAGTGTAACCAGGGTGAATAAATGAGCACCTAAAAATAGTAGGTGTTGTATAGAGTGAGATAAATAATCTAAGGGGAATTATTGTTTAGGGTAAAATGGCCTTATATTTTATAAAGAGTTGATCAAAATATCACAATACAGCAAATTAATAATAAGGATATAATAAATCTAAAATATCAATATTATTCTCAAGCGTCCACAATAACCCCTCCCCCAATGCTCATGGCCTATTCTCTCCCCTTACCCCCACCCGCTTCCACGGTTCCACCCAACGCCCACAAGCACTTGGCGGGGTTTTCAGACATCTAGTTTAAAAAAAATAAAAAACCTTCAAATACAAAATATTTAAAAATATTCTTAAATCTAATATTGTTTGTGTCATCTGAAAAATGTCTCTTAAAGAGCTACTTTTAAAAAATGTCTCTTCAAAAGACATTTTTTAAATTTTTGAAATTTCTAATTTACACTCAAAGTGTCTTTTGAAAAGACATTTTTCCACTATTTCATTGAAATAATATTTTGAATAGATACCTTCATAATTCTGAAAATTTTGAATTTACATTGAAAGCGTCTTTTAAAGAGACACTTTTGCACTATTTATTTGAAAGTGTCTTTCGAAAAGACATCTTCATAATTTTGAAAATTTTCAATTTATACTGAAAGTGTCTTTTGAAGAGACACTTTTGTAATATTTCATTGAAAATGTCTTTTGAATAGACACCTTCATAATTATGAAAATTTTGAATTTACACTGAAAGTGTCTTTTAAAGAGACACATTTACACTATTTCTTTGAAAGTGTCTTTTAAAGAGACATCTTCATAATTTTAAAAAATTTCAATTTACACTGAAAGTATCTTTTAAAGAGACATTTTTGCAGTATTTCTTTGAAAGTGTCTTTTGAAGAAACACCTTCATAATTTTGAAAATTTTCAATTTACACTTAAAGTGTCTTTTGAAGAGACACCTTCATAATTTTGGAAAATTTTAATTCAAATCAAAAGTTTTTTTTGAAGAGACACTTTTACACTATTTTGTTGAAAGTGTTTTTTGAATAGACACTTTCATAATTTTGAAAATTTTCAATTTACACTAAAAGTGTCTTTTGAAGAGACAACTTCATAATTTTGGAAAATTTTAATTTATATTGAAAGTGTCTTTTGAAGAGACACATTTACACTATTTTGTTGAAAGTATCTTTTGACTAGACACTTTCATAATTTTGAAAATTTTCAATGTATACTGAAAGTGTCTTTTGAAGAGATACCTTCATATTTTAAAAAATTTTTAATTTACACAGAAAGTGTCTTTTGAAGGGACACCTTTATAATTTTGAAAATTTTCAAACTTTAATATGACGTGACTTGATGATGTGAAGAAAACTACATTATATATAGAATTATTTTTCAAACTACATTTTTTTAAGATTTATTTTTATTTATTTTTATTATTTTTCGGAAATTCCCAGCACTTGGCCTCCTTTTCTTTTCTTTCGTTTCCTTTTTTTTTTCTTTTTCTTTTTTTCAATCAATTTTCAGATTTTTTTTTTTCATTTTTTGTTGTGTTTTTTCAAAAAAAGCACCCTCATTTACCAAATTTTAAATAAATTAAATTTTATAATTTTTAATTAATTTGATAAGATAATATCTTGTTTTCATTATTTTAAAAATGTACTTCATTAAGAAAAAACTTTTATTTTTAAAATTATATATTCATTATTTTTATTTTATATTTTTGTTTTATTTAAAAAAATGTAGCAAAACAAATCTCACTTAATATATAAATACATTTTAATAAATTGAAGATATTTAATATTTTTTAATATTATATTTTATTTATAAATAATAATAAAAACTATTGTGGGCGTCGTGGGCCTCGACCTGTGCCCTCTAGCCAGCGTGCCCTTCGACCGAATGCCATGATTCCTCGGTCCACTCTATCCATCGTGCCTAACTTGCCCCCATCCTGATGTCCTCCCATAGCCGAAGAAGGAGTTGGCACTCTACGGATGCCATTTTCCCAAGAGGCTTCATCTAACAAAGGTGGATGAATAGGCTCCCCCGGAGGGAAAATGCATCATCTCATGCCTTGCCATGAACCCAAGATGGGCAAACCCCTTCAGGGTCCTGCATTCGGGAAATATACCCCACTTTCTTCCGCTTAAAAGGAAGAATTAGTCTTCCTTGCGAGATATGTGCCCACGTTCTCTCCTCTCTCCCGCTTAAAAGGAAGAATTGGTCCCCTTCCGCGAGATATGCGCCACCTTCTCCTTTCGATTTGGAAGAAATCATTCATTCGCCACAAAGAATGGATCTCCTTCCTCCCTGATAAAAGGAGGCCACGACACATAATAAGGTACAAAAAAAAACAAAGGTTCAAAACTCAATCCTTGTAGGAAGATGATGAGACATCGAACTCTGAGCTGAGAGGTGACCTGAGAGACCCCTCCCCGCCGCTTTCTCGTTTTCCGTTTTGCGTGATTTACTTAGGGTCGATGCATGATCCGACCTGGCCCAGCTGGACTCCTGAGAATTCGAGATTACAATCGGGCGCCAAGCCGTGGGAAACGCCTAGCAAGAAATCTCAAAGATACGTGAGAGCCTGGGTTCATCCGCTCCCCAGTGGTGATCTCCCGTTACACGAGGTTTCGTAGTTCCGCTTCATCCCATCGACCGCCAAGCTCGTCACCATGTTCAGAACCGCAACCAGCCCATCAAAGACCCAAGCTCCATTGTGTCAAGAAATGGAGGCTACAGAAGAGTAAAGCAGACATGGCCGACCGCGTGAGCATGCAAACCATTTACTACAGGAAAACGAGCACCTACGGGTTGAATTGGATACCAACGGGGTTAAAAACCCACAAGTTGGTGCCCAACCCAGACCCTAACCCGGAAGATATGGCAAGGCCCACAAACCTCGTAACAATGCAAGAGGTCGATCCAGAATTAATCTCCTCGCTGGGCCCAAATGGGCCGTTAGTGTCACAGACCGAACGCCTGGCGGAGGCTACTGAGATAAGCCCAAGTCGGAATTAGCCCCGGAGTACATATCTGCCCGGTTCTGGGGCATGACCCCCTAGTTTCTGCCTGAGCAATACCCGTTCGGGGCACCTCCCGCCTTGCGTGCAACATTTCCATCCCCCGTCCCCGGGGCCGTATTTATTACGTTGTCTTCCTCGGGGCCAGCATATTTTGACTATGAGCCTCCCCGAGGATTCGGGCTATACCACCATATGTATGACTGGCCTCGATCCGTATGATCATATGTTGCACTTAACCAAAGCGATGATCCTAACACCGTGAACGATTGACTCAGGCAAAGTATTCTAGCCAGATTCGAAAGGTCCCACCTTAGCTGTTCCATAAACTCCCAAGAGACTTCTAAACTTATTCGGGCAAATTATGGGCCACATTCTACTCGCATTCAGGCTCGCTCTGCAGAAGGGAAAACACGCCGCTCCAAATTCCATCTTCAAGCGAGATAACGAGTCCATCCGAGAGTTCACCCGAAGATCCGGATGCCTGCTCAAAGAAATCGATACCTATAAGATGGATGCGCCTTCGTAACTTCCGAACGAGCCGCCAACCACTCCTTTCTTCCACCCTTTCTCGACCCACCAGCCATGGAAGAACTATATCTACAGTAAACAAATACTCCACTGAGGATAATATTCGCGGCCGCCTCGCAAACTGCACGATTACTTACAAGAGAGCCAAACCAACTACGAAGAGTCAACCATAACAGAAAGCAAGCCAGGGCAAGAACCAAAAGCGTTCTCAAGAGTAGCCTGAAAAGAAAAAAGATCCTCCCCAATTCAATCTCTTTAACATCTCCCTACGACCACCAGCCTCATCCGGGGATCACTCCCGAAGCCCAGTGGCCTTTCGCCATGCGCGAACCCGGACCAACGCAATAGGTCACTGAGGTGTGACTACCACAAGGATCACGGCCATGAAATGAATCAGTGCCAAGGTTTGAAGTTCATGATTGAGAGATTAATCTAAGCCGGGCACCTTAGAAGATTCATTCGAGCCAACCCGCACAGCCGAGGTTATCCCTGCTCAAAATAGAGTCGTAGTCGCTGCCGAACATCTCGTCGAGCCTGCATCACCATCAACTTTATACTGAGGCCCGACGATGATCAATACCAAATTCAAGAGGCGAGACTAAAATGCTCGCGCGGCTTCAATCGGTCGACAACACCATCAATACCCCAAAGAGTAGTACGACGCTCAACCAATCGATGGCTCAGATCCTTTCCTCCTATAGATCCGAATCTTGATCACTCCCATTATGATGCAATTTGTACTCACCTTAGGTATTTACAATTTTAATGTTCATAGGGTCCTCGTCGATCCTGCAGAGTCGGTCTATTGCACCTCCGCACTCCACGCAGATGAAAGTCCCTGGGGCTAGTCATCTTAGCTCACCGGTAGAGTTTTATTCTGATTCAATGGATCCACCACTTAACAAAGAGGTGATATTGGGTTCTCTCGTTAAGGCAGACCAAGAACTCAACAGTCGCTTTCAAGTGGTCAAGATTCGGGGCCCGCATAATGCTATCGGGTCGAACCTCAAGTTGCACGTGCCAGAAAGCAAATTCTCCACTCTACCACCAAACTATCGCCTATCTAACCGTATCCGGCAAGTCGACCTTCAAGGTAGCCACCAGCGGGCCACAATGTTATCACCAAGTAGTTCACGAGCGTGAAAAAGATAAAGAACCCGATAGTCCATCCACCGAAGCTCATCCATCCTCATAGCAATTAAGGCCTACCGTCCGGGACGCTTCAGAAGACAGGGAAAAATTGGCTATAGACCCCCTACAGCCTATAGTCGTTGGTGGACCTGACAGTGTACCTATGCGCTCCCTCTGATCTGAGAAAGAGAAGGCCCACAGTATCAGCATCGACCAAGAAATGCCAACGATTCGCTCGAACCATACAGACATGACAGGTAAACCCCGAGAGCGCCCCATGTTAAATCCGCATCCGCCTCGACCCATTCGGCGTAGTACGACGCTCCAATCTCGACCGCCACCAAATCATCCAGACCAAAGTAGACAATCTTTTAAAGGCTGGGTTTATCAGAGAAGTAAAATACCCGAAATGGCTTGCTAATGTGGTAGTAGTTCCTAAACAAGGAGGCAAGTGGCGAGTGTGTGTTGACTACACGGATTTGAACAACGCATGTCTTAAGGATAGCTTCCCTCTACCCCGCATTTATCAAATTGTTGACGCATCAGCCGGCACGCATGTCATTATTTATCGATGCATCCCATTATCACTGCATCCCTACGCATCTACCGGACGTGGAGAAAACATCTTCATCACTCCCCACTGCCTTCCCGCTATTAACGTAATGCCCTTCTTCTGGTTAAAGAATGCCGTAGCCAATTTCCATCGATTGGTAACCAAGATGTTTCGACCGCTGCTCGGGAAAACTATGGAAGTGTATATAGACGATATGTTGATAAAGTTCAAGGAACGCCCGAATCACGCTAACCACCTGCAACAGGCATTTGACCTCCTCACAACCTATGGTATGAAGTTGAACCCTGCAAAGGCAGATTCGGGGTCGGCCCAGAAGGTTCCCCGGGCTTCATGACGACACAAAGGTGATAGAAGCTAACCCTCCTACCAAAAGCCATTCCCAGTAGTCTCGAACCCCGAGCTCTAGAAAGGAAGTACAACAACTAACAGGTCGATTAGCTACCTTGGGACGATTTATTTCCCGGTTCACAGACCGCTTGAAGCCCTTTTTCACCACCCTAAGAGGAGCTAATCTGGCCGGATGGAACGAAGAGTGTGATCAGGCCTTTACTCAGATCAAGCAATTCTTAGCCGAACCGCCAATCCTTGCAAGCCCTGACACCGGCGAAACCCTGTTCGTCTACCTCGCAGCCTTGGATACAGCAGTAAGTGTCGCACTGTTCAAAGAGAATGAAGATGGGAAGCAAAGACATGTGTTCTTCTGTCACAAACCTAGCCGACGTGCAAACCAAAGAGAAGATCTAGAGCAGCCGCCTCAACTGATACGGGCCAAAAAACTCCGCCCCTTACTTCTAGGCGCACCCCATTGTCGTATTAACTGACCTCCTCCTTCGAGAGCACTATACATAAACCCGACTTATCGGGAAGAATGGCTAAATAAGGCAATGAACCAAGGAGTACAGATCCAATACAAGCCGAGGCCGTGCGTGTCAGTTGATTTCATACAGAACTCCCGCCTAAACATGCCCCACAATTTGGGTTGGTGGATCCTCAATATTGATCAAGGCCCAGACAATCCAGGCGAGCATCGTTTGCACTGAGAACTCCGCTCGGACAAAATCGAGCAGCTTAACTGCCTGCCCGCTTGCCTCCAACAATGAGTCGAAATATGAAGCCATCCTAATTGGGCTCGAACTGGAGGCCGCCGTGTTCACGACAGTTCTTGATTCTGAGTGACTCCCAATTGCGGCCTGAAGTTAACGGCACTCGAGTCCCGAGACCCCCGAATGGCGAAATACGTCTCTCTGGTAAAACAACGCTTGAACTGCTTTCCGGATTGGAAAGTGGAGCACATCCCCAAGGGCTCTAATGAAAAGGCAGACGCATTAGCCTTCATGGCTACTTCTTTACCAATCACTGAAACCATATTTCTGCCTATCTACTACAGATTCTTCGATTGCATCCCCGCAAGTAAACCAGGTAGACAAGGACCCCCCGTCCTGGATGGACCCCATCACGCTGTATCTAAGCCGAGACAACTTCCAACGGAGAGGAATAAGGCCCACAAGCTTCAAATTCAAGCAGCCAGATTTTCCTTGATCGATGGGCAACTGTTTAAACGGTCCTTCGGCGATCTATATCTAAAGTGCCTGACACTCAAACAAAGCCACTCACGTACAAATGAAATAGCATGAAGGAATATATGAAATCACCCGCGGTAAACACCGCCCATCGAGCCCATACTCAAGGGTACTATTGGCCGACCATGAAAGCTGATGCTACCGATTATACCAGAAAGTGTGATCGCTGCCAACGACTTGCCCCCATCCTGAAATCACCGGTGTAAGATCTGATCTCTATCTCTAGCCCTTGGCCCTTTTCATAATGGGGGATCGATATAGCTAATCACCACTCACGTCCGCCAAAAGAAGCTACCATTGGTAGCCAATGCATCATTTCAGTAAATGGATCGAGGCCGAAGCATTCTCTTCAATTAAAGATAGGGATGTCACTTAGTTCATCTGGAAAAATATTGTGTGTCGATTCAACATCCCCAAATCAATCGTCTCCGATAACGGGCCCCAATTCGACAAATAGCCCATCAAACTTCACTGTAACTGGAAGATAAAAATATGTACTCCACCCCGCGCTACCCACAGAGTAATGGCCTAGCAAAGGCCTCCAACAAAACCCTAATAACGACCCTAAAAAAACAGTTGGATTCGGATAAGGGAAAATGGGTGGATGAACTCCCCGAGGTACTCTAGGCCTATAGAACCACTGCCCGCAAACCCACTAGTGTGCCTCCATTCGCAATGACATATGGAATGGAAGCCATCATCCCCACGGAAATTGGTATGCCTACCATCCGCACAAACACCTCCGAACAGGGGAATACAGAATTAACAACCAAGGACCTTGACACAGTAGACGAATTGCAAGAGTCAGCAGCCATCCGCATAGCATCCTACCAACGCCGATTGGAAAGGTCTTAAAATAAACAGGTCAGGCTTCGAGCATTCCAACCTGGGGACCTGGTGTTAAGAAAATTATTTGAGAATACGACCGACCCAACCGCAGGAAAGTTCCAACCCAACTAGGAAGGACCGTATCTTATAACGCGAGCCGGGGAATCCGGAGCATACGCCTTGGACAAACTTGATGGGACCCCTGGACCTAGAATGTGGAATACAACACATCTTAAGAGGTATTATCAATAAAGCATAATTCAATATCAGATGTTCATTTTCCCTCTATTATGGTCAATTCAAAAGTCCGAATGGCGCATTAAAATGACTTGTCCGGCCCGGTGAAGATAACTTCTAGCCGGTCAATTCAAAAGTCCAGATGACGCATTCAAATGACATGTCGAGCCCAGTGAAGATCACTTCCAACTGGTCAACTCAGAAGTCCGGATAGCGCATTTACATGACCTGTCCAGCCCGATGAAGATCACTTCCAACCGGTCAATTCAAAAGTCCGGATGGCGCATTAAAATGACCCGTTTCTACGGCGGAAGATCATTTCCAACTCGGTCAACTCCGTGGTCCTGATGTCAAGACACATTTAATTGCTTGGTCTTGAAAATCACTTCCAACTCCACACCAAAAGTCCGGACGAATGATTCAAATGTACTATCCTATTTCCTGAAGATCATTTACAACCGGTTAACTCAGAAGTCCGGATGGCGCATTAACATGACCCGTCTGCCCTAAGAAAGATAAATCATAATTTCGGGCCACGCTCAGTGTCCGGATGACATAGAAAAATGACCCATCTAGCCCGGTACAAATAATATTTGCCTAGCAAAATGCCCTTTTCGGCTCGATTTAATAAATTTTCTATCTAATTCGTAGCGGCGTCCTGACAGATATCACTCAACTCCTAGCCTAAACATCCTAGCTTGGGACCGCGAGATAAGAGATCCTGTCTGACTAGGGCAGTTATAGCTCTATATAACCCGGGTAAGCCAGAAAGAAGTACTTTATATCCAAAAAACAAAAATAAAATGTCTAAACCGAAAGTAGAGAAAAGATTGTCATGCAAAATACATTTGGTCAACCACCATTAGCCTCACCGGCCCATCGAGGACTCGGTATTATATCAGCCCTCCCTCGGCACCGGGAGGGCCATATCTGCAAGCTTCTTCCAGCGGTCTCGACGAGGCTCGGCCGGTGGACAAGACGAATGAAGAGGCAGAGGATAAGTTCACAAGATTTACGGGGTCGGAGGGAGTAGAGGTATCAGGCGTGATCCATGAGGGTTTTAGGTTTGCTCTCGCGGGATATCATGCCTGAGGCACGCGACCATAGCAGTAGTTAAAATCATGTCGGTTGCTCGCGTCAGGCTCCGCCTCCATTCTTGAGCCTCTCGACCAAAACTCCTCTCTCGAGGCTGCGAGGGAAGTCATCCTTGGCGGGTCCCCCGGCTCCACAGTAGAGATAGTCACTGTCCAGAAGTAAGGCGAGCCAGTTCTCTTCCTCTGCACCCATCGACCGAGCCTCCTTAGTAGCCACCAAGGCCTGTTGGACGGAGCCAAGTTCAGACTCCGCCTTAAGCTGGCCGCCTTCTGAGATAGACAAAGCACTTTGGACCTGGGATAGTTCAACTCGATCTTCGCAGAGCTCCCATTGCCTCTCGATCTCCAGCCGCGCCATTTGCATCTCGTGTTGGACGGCATCCCTCTCGGTTTGCTGGAAGCCTGTCGGTGGCCTCGCCAGCCGCCGACCGGCCGGATGGTTGACGTGCCTCAGCTTCCAAGAGAGGCATCTAAGTTCTCCGGGCGGCCGGGACGGCTCAGCACTATAGTCGAGTGCTCAGCTCCCTCAGCTGATTAGTGCTCGAAGTGCTATTTGAACCTGTTTGTGTAGGTTTGAGCACTTTTTTTGTCTTCTGTCGGTGTAATTAACTCGATTTGCATTAAGGTCCACACCATATTCTCTTGATCGCATTTTTGGCTGAATTTGTAGTTTTGCAAGCTATTTGCGCCAAAAATTGTTGAGTCGATCCAAGCACGAAGAATTCGAGTCGAACTCAGTTTGCAAATCAGAGACCAAAAGGAAAGAAGAGCAAAAAATGCAAGGAAAGAGGAGCAGAAAGTAGAAGAAAAAGGGAAGCAGTGAAATTTGGCAGGATTGCGAAATTTTCGCAACCTGCAAAATTTCGCAGGTTGCGAAATTTCCTTCTTGTGCCATTGTTCATCCCTCTGATTGTATTCACTTTCACATGACTTGTTGCTTTTGACTTTTTTTGTTAATTTTGTTTCTTATTTAACCCTTTGTAGCTTTTGATTTTGGTTTTTTTTTGTAATCTTGCTTAGCTGGGCGGTATATAAACTCCATTTTTGTAACCAAAGAAAACTTTGCCATTAATAAAATCACAGGCGGGAGTCTTTCCGTTTGTTTTCCCTTCCCCCTACTCCCATTTTCTTTACTTTTTCTTTTTTTCTCGGGCGCAAACACACTGGGGATGATGACTGAGGGATGGTTGAATAGAAACCCCTTCCTCCCAGTGAAGGAAGCGCATTGGAGTCTGCAGATTTGAAGGCGGGAAGAGGGTTCCATGGTTTTTGGCTGGGTACTCATGCCGGGTTTGTGTTTCCTTGTAACTATAGGTTTAAGTCCTTAGATTCACCTTGAATAGTTATTACTTGATAATCTTTGTGCTCGATGGATGCTTAATGTTAGATCCATTGATGTTTATTCGAATTATCATTTATGATCCCTTGTAGGTGAGTCGAGGAGGATTGTTTTTCACTGTCGGAGACCATTGATGCTCAGTGAGTACCATTTTTTTAAGAGATAATTATTGGGGTTAGTTTTATAGCTAAATGAAGATCGGTTCGGGAGATGACATAGGTCATCATACAGCGTGAGAAAAAGGACCACGGAAACCCTCGGAGTTGCCCTAGGAATATAACCAGAGTGACACAACACTTCAAGGAGTTCTATTTTACATTTTAACTTATTTTATTTTTCGGTTTAAACCTCAAACCTCCTTTGTTTTTACCAAACTGAAAATTAAACCAAATTCACCATTTGGCCTTCTTTGTAATCATTTGTGTGAAGAAAGCCCATCCACGAGTTCGACCACAGAACCGCTATCGTAGTAGCTTTGCTCTGACGGTAGGAGGAATTGGGTTATCATTTTGTTGATTCGAGACACCCTCTTTGTGGCACGAATCAAATGGCGCCATTGCCGAGGATGGTGCCTTAGTGCATTTGATGAGCTGTTGAACACTTGTGATCCTCATCACAAGTTTCGGTAAATTTTCTTTTATCATATTACTGTCAGTTTTTTTTTTTTTTTTAGTTCATTTCACTGTAAAAAAAAAAAAAAAAAAAATTTGCTGGAGGATTTTTTTTTGTGTTGTCTTGTGTTGCCTTGTTTTTGCTACATGGATCCATGTTCCAGTGGATTAGAAATCCAAAAGGCAAGTGGATTAAAGTCAGTGTTCTTCAGGAGCCCAATACTGAATTGGATATTAGTTTGAGGCCAATGGAATATCTAGAGGAACAACAACAAAGTCAGCAGCCCTTGGAGAGAAATCTAAATGCATATAAGTCCATGAGGGACTATAGAAACCCTCCATGGATGAGTGTGCCCTCATGCATGGTGCCCCCGGCTCTTCCCTTATGGAAATTCTTTAAACCTAGTTGGAGGAACCACTAGAAGCCTCATGGGAATGAGAACCTACACAATATTACTCCTCCACATCCACGGTATGATTGACTCGACCTCAACCACCACGATTGATCTCTCTCGGTTAGGCAGGCCATTACGGACCTTACCAAGCTAGTGGGACTTTGTGGAAGAAGCGAGAAAGAACATTCAATGCCCGATTAAGTCAAAGAATTCATCTTGTGGAGAAACTCCACACGGACCAAAAATTAGATGGACTTCAAAGTAGAAATGGATCAGAAATTTGACAGCACACACTAAGGCAGTGTTCGAAATTTGACAACTTGCATAAATCAATTTCAAGGCTTGCCAATCAACATGTTCATCAAGAGGAAGAGTGTCTGAGTGACACCATAGTGGAGGAGCAGTGTCAACAGCAGCTATTATTGAAATCCTCAAATATTGGTGCCACTATCTGTCCATGGGAAAAGAACTCCCCAATGTTGATTGAGGAGGGCAGTGGAAAGGAAGTAGGGGAGGGGCCCCAAAAGCTTATCCTTCAACCAATCCCCATAAATTTGGATCCTAGTGCCTTTACCCGACCCAGCTTGACCACTTGCCAATGCCGTCCTTCCTTAAACGCGACCTGATCCACACCCCGAGAACTCCTGGCGCCAAAGCTAAGGCGGCCATCACTACACACTTTTGCAAACTTGAAATTAGTGGCCACTGTCTGACCTTTGCCACTACATCAAAGACATTGGCAGCTGCTCATGTTGCATGGCACAGCGGATGGTTCGGGTGCCGGTTGGTTTTATGGAGCACTGGACCTCGGCATTTTCTACAAGCTGCACCGGTTCCAGTAGCCTCAAAGGGTTGGCTTGGTTTGGGGGAGCTGATTTCCCAGCTTTTTGTTTGATTTTCTTGTTTTATCTTATTTTTATTTTTATTTTATTTTTGATTTCTTTAATTTTTTCTTTTTAGATTTTCTCTAATTTTTAGTTAATCTTTGTTTCTAGCTTAATTTTTCAATTTTCTACAATTTTATTAATTTTTCTGTGTTTATTTTGTAGTTTAGATTAATTTTGCAGCGGGAGGTCAGTCTACATGGGAGAAAATTTCTGACAACTGAATTTTCGCGAGGTTACTTGAGAAATTTCCCAAGCGCAAATTTTCGCGGCTGCACTCTTCTGAAATTTTGTAGCTACTATATTATGTAACACCTTAGCCCACTAATTTGTCTTTTATGATATATATATATCATAAATATATATATTAACTACTTGAAAAATTTTTCATGATCCGTTCCATTTTGTAGCCCCATTTTTGTTTTTGACTATAACTTTTCATCAAACTCCGTTTGGAGGGTATTTTTGGTACCGTTGGAAAGCTTAGAGTGTAGAATCCAAATATAGCTAGAAAGAATGCTTTTGAAATTATGATGAAGGTGTAGTTTTCAAAATGCTCCAACTGGTCATTTTTTTTCCTCTCTTTTCTTCCCCTAACTTGTTCATTTGAAGCACAAATGGAGTGAATAAGGTCTCGATGGATAGCTTGCGAAGTCTCCTATCCAAAAACGAGTACATTTTATCAAGAATGTAACACTTCCTTCTCTAACTTTCCAATTCAAGCCCCATTGTGGACAATGAGACATTTGGTTGAGGGGAGAGTTAGTGAAGGAAGTGACATTTATTTTGTGTTTTGTTTCTATTTTGAGCGAGCCCATTTTGTATATTCGATTGGAGCACCTTGGTTTCCTTTGTGAAGTTGTTATACTATACAGCTTACTTTTTCAATTCAAATTGCACCATTTTGCACCCATTTTTTGTGTGGCTTTGCCTAACCTGCAGTTTAAAAATATTGAAACATTATTGATACATTGTGTTAGATTAGTTTCATGCTTAATTAAGTGGATGATCAGTTGAACTCTTGTTGCTTTCGAACCTTTTTCTTCCACCTCTAGCTAACCACACACGGTGCACATCAGGTTTCAACAATAGGAATTTGAAGAAACTGCACTTTAACCTCCTAACTTACCAAAACTGCTAGTTTCATTGACTACCTTTAATAGGTTAAAGGTCCCCGATGAAAGAAGGTCGTGTGTCTTCCAAAGGAATAAAAGAAGTGAAAAAGAAAAGGAAAAGAAAAAGAAAAGAAGAAAATTACAACGCTTTGCCTTGAATCCCGAGCACGGTCCGATGGGTATATGTTGAAAGCCTTTAAAGCCGATGCCACTAAGCAGGGTTTGAACCCGCAGGCACCAGTGCTCGCTACCGCGGATGGATGGGTGGAGTTTAACAAGTTGTAGGTGCTGCAATTTCGAAATCATTAGGAGTCCGGGGTGAAACCTGAAGAGTAATTGGTCGAAAGATCCTTATGACTTGGTACCCTAAGCCTTAATTGGTTGGGAGTCATCGGTAGATCCCCGTTACATGGACTTTGGTGAGGGTCGATTCCTGTTGACATTGCACCCTACAAGCAAAAAGATTTGTGGAATAAGAGTGGGTCTATCTATTTAGGTTGGTTAGTGTCTAGGTAGCGGCGTTAACTTGGTTGGGGAGAGTGCGGGTTTAGCGAGTTTATTGTTGGTAGTCTGGCTCAAACATAGGTTTTGGTGGAAGTTTATGGTTGATTCACCAAGATAGAGGCTCTTTTGATACTCAATTCTGTATGGCATTCATTCTCTCGAGATAGTTATTGGGCAAGAGTTTCAGTGATTCTCATTAAGGATTAGGCATTACTCATTCACAACCTTTTTGAAATACCATTTTTTTTTGTGAACATCATTTTGTTATTGTTTTGTATGCTCTCTTTTTCTTTCATTGATAAGGGACTAGCAATGTGTAGGTTGGGGGTGTGATTAGTGCTTTCAAAAGTCTTATTTTGAACCCTGTTTATTGCGGAGTTTTGAGCATTTTTGTGTACTAATCAACATATTAACCCGATTTTCATTAAGGTCCTGCTATTCTACGATCGCATTTGTGGCTAATTTTGTAGTTTTTGCAAGCTATTTATGCAAAATTGTTGAGTCGATCGAACCACGAAGAATTGGTCGAGGCTTCGATTTGCGGTCGGGAGATACCCAAAGGAAAGAAGAGCAGAAAATGCAAGGGAAGAGGAGCATAAAGTAGAAGAAAAAGGGAAGCAGTGAAATTTGGCAGGATTGCGAAGTTTTCGCAGGTTGCGAAATTTCCTTCCTATGCCACTGTTCATCCTGCAGACCCTTTGTTCTCGACCAGACTCGTGATGGACAAGAGGCCAAATAAAACGAGAGGCATCGAGGATTCACAAAAAATTCCATGGTCAGATGAGTAGGGTGTCGGAGCATCGGGGAGGATGCTTAAGGTTAACTCCGGATGTAGTCTTGTGAGCACAACGACCATAGCAGGTAGTTAAAAATCGCGTCTGCTCGCTTGAGCTCGCCTCCATTACCGACCTCTCAGCAAAACTCCTCTCCCGAAAAGCCGTGAAGTCATCCTTAGCGGTCCCCAGCTCCACAAGTAGAGACAGTCACTCATCTGTAAGGCGACCGTTCTCTTCCTCTACCCTCCGACAAGCCTCCTTAGTAGCCACCAAGGCCTGTTGGACGGAGCCAAGTTCAAACTCCTCCTTAAGCCGGTCGCCTTCTGAGATGGATAGAGCCTTTGGACCAGGGGTCGGAGTTCCAACTCCAGCACGAGCTTGGGCGCTCCGTGCCTCGATCTCCAGCCGCTTTCATCGTCGAGATGACATCCCTCTCGGTTTCCGCCTAGCCACCCCATCGGCGGCCTCAGAAGCAGCCTCTGGCTCCCAGCCCAGTGGATGGTCAACTGGGCCTCCTTCAAAGAGGCATCTAAGTTCTCCCGGGAGGAAAGCCCGGACTCAACATATAGTCGAAGCCACTCAGCATCCCTTAGCCGTGTAGTGAATTCGCGGTGCTGGAGGGACATGTTGCGAACAGCAGTAACCACCTGCGAGGAAAAAGAGCGTGATTAGTCAAACGGTGCAATACTTGACTTGAGTTTTTTTATATAAACACTACTTTACAGTTACGTCGATGCGGATGAGTTCGGTTCTGAATCTGCATTCCGTCCTCGACGATTTGATAAATGTCCTCCTTTGTAGTGCCAATGGGAACAGCAATCGAATACCCTCACCTTGTCTTGCTTCCCGGGCCCTCACAGGCAGCCGTAGCATCCTCGGGTACAAATCGTGAGGCGATCGAGCTAACGAGACTCACCCAGATTGAAAGATAGCGATTGGAGGATGTACTTGATTTCGGCAGTGCGGGGCGTCACTTCTTCCATCGCGGGCCGGGCCTCGAGACGGTCAGAATTGATCGATGTCGATCGGGGCGGCAGCGGTCTGCGCCTGATGCCTGAGCCAGCCCCGACACCGGGTGGCTTTCCGTACGTTCGAGATGGATGAACCGCTGCGAGTCGGAGGGTGGAGCTTCCTCCCTTGGCTCTTCACGGGCAATGTTTTCCGAGCTCGGTTTATCGTTAGACCCTATTTCAAGGGAAGTCGGGATCACGATTGTTTGAATCTCTGAGCCCTTATCCATAAGGGGACAAATTGACCCTCCGGCCCCTTCGGCCTCCCGCTCAGCTTCCTCCTCACGTCTTCGCTTTCTAGCGGCATAGCGATCCAACAATCGCGTCATCTCTTCCTCCTCTTATTCTTCCTCCAAGAGAGAAGGGTGGATGGGCTCAGAACGAACCCAAGGCATAAAATCTTCCACCCGGGCCCCTCGAGCACTCTTCCCCTGGGTGGTCCTCTTCTTCTTTATTGTCAATACTCAGGGGGCAGGATCAATCCTAGTTTTTGGTAAGAAAAGCCCCGCTGGGCAAACACTTCCCGCCTGCGGGCCAGGAATGCGGTAGGGTAGAGCTAGCAGACCCCACTAGTGGACGTCGAGGGACGGGCGAGGCCGTGGCGCTTGTGTTCTGACCCGATGTCAGAACCTTTGGGTCCGGTTGATGGCGTACGACCAGTGAAATCTAACAAGTCGGTGGTAGCAGTGCTCAGCCCACAATCTCAGATCGCGCGACAGGAATGATCGAGGCGTAGGGAGTAGGGCTCCTTCGCACGTCAGCAAGATTCTTCAAAGTCAGAAGAACATCACAATGGTGCTCATGTTCGGAAACCTCCAATAGTCTACGAATCTTCTCAAGGCTCGCCTTCTCTACCCAATGCACCAACCTACCTCTCCATTTTTCCCTACATCAGTAATCCACAATTAGTCACGCGTAAAGTCATTTGTATGAACCTAAATTTGGCCCAAGGCCTAATCCCTATACACACTTGGGAAATGCTACGGCCAGGTTCGCTCTCACTTGATGAGTTAGGAGGGCCCGAAGGATCATCGAGCCCCTCACTAAGATAACCCTTTGCCTCCATTTTGGGAGAATCGGGGAGTCCGTTCACGAACTACAGTCAGGAGTCTAGTATTGAGAAGGACAGCAGGCCCCTCTCGAAGTAATATCGGAGAATAGACGAATCAAATCTCGATAGCGAAGGTCATTTTGATATAAGAAATTCGAGAACTTTTTTTGATGAAGATATAGATGATGGGATGGTGAGGGCCGGCGGCGCCACGGTGAAGTCGCAGAACTATTTAAGAAGGGCCCGACACTAGAAAGCAGCCACACTCAGATTCTTCCATGAGTAAAAAACATGGCATTATGTTCCCCATCCAGGGTGGACTTATCCGGCTCATCCATTAACTTCAAGTCAATGTTCTCAGGGACTTCGCAATAGGATCTCAATTCCTCCACTGTTAGGGACGACATGATATGACTTGAAGAACGCGTCCCCCGCACAGGCCCTCGTCTACGACATGCCTGACTGGTGGAAGTTTCTTCCTCACCTCTCGTCATACTACAAACAGATCAGAGAGAGGGAAGAGAGCGAGTATCAGCCCCAACTCGTACACCGAACGGGTGGAAAGGCAAAACCGCTAAACCGGTAGCAGCTCGAGTCTGAAGCCTAAACCTACCCTCACCCCGGGACTCCCGATTCGAGAAAGAAGGCTAGATGAGGAGAAGATTCAATACATTAGTCAGGGAAATAGAGATTACCTGTAAAGTGAAAATAGAGCAGACGCTTGAAAGAGTTGTTCGCAATCAAACGCAAAATCGCAACAGTGTATATGCAGAAGTTGTCGAACTATTGAGAGGGATGCTAACTCAAAGATGATAGGTAAGGGAAAAGGAAAAGTCTATGTGACCCACATATACTGACCTCCCCAAGACCTCTGAGGAAACGCATTAAATGTGGCGCCTGTCCATTACCCCTCCAGTCATGTCATTTCCTAACGACGATCCGACTCCTAGGAACGCGATTGGGAATCTGAGGCGGATAATGGGTATATGTTGTTCGGGCTGGTAGGCCCGAACCTTTTTCATTAAGCGGGATGACCCAAGTATCTAGCAGATGGCGACAAAACCTCCACCTTACACAACGAGAAGAAAATATAAAGTATGGGATTGCCAAATAGAACATCGTAGTACATAAATGTCAAAGAAATACGATTATTATTGATTGCGCTAAGCGACATTCATCATTACATTCATATCCAGAATATGCCAATTAAGCAGTTTATATTGAAGTGGTACGTAGTTCGATGCGAATCAAATATTTAAGTCGGGGCAGTGAAGTAGTAGCAAGAGTCGAAGATGAAGACGAAGCTATAGCAAATCGCTACCAAAAAAAAAAAAAAAAAAGAGGGGAAAGATGGAAAGGGGGCTCAAGAAGGGAGAAAAGCCCCGCTGATTTGGCAGGGGAGGTCCACTGGGATGCGGAAGGATTCCATTCTAGTTTGAACCTGCAGACGAAACATACCATGAATAATTGGGCTAAAGCTCAAACCATGCAATCCTCGGTCTAATTCACGCACTTGGAAAATGCGCCCCGAAATAGCGAACACAATCATCCTTCATGTAGCAATCCACCAATTACGATTCTCGGCAACATTCAGAATATCCCTTCCCTCTTTGGGAAAGTGGATCCGATTGGGGCGATGAACCTGCCGATCACCTCTCTAGCCTTTTATAGTATCCTCCGGTCTCGGGATCCAACTTCTAGTGGCAAGTATGGCATTTAATGCATTTTCAAAAAGTTAGAAAATTCACATTGAAATTCTTGACATTGATTGCCTACTTGTTCCTATAATAAGGCGATCAGCGTGTTCTTATTTTCAGTGGGACGTTAGCCCTCCCCGGAGGAAAGGGGCATTGTGGGGCGTAGTTGGCCTTGACCGGACCACTCACAGCTAGCGAGGCCCTTTCAGCCCGAATGCCATGATTCCCGGGTCCACCTGTCGGCCATGAAGCTGCCTGGCAGGAACCGAGGATCAGGATGTCCTTCCATAGCCGAAGAAGGAGTTGGCACTCTACGGATGCCATTTCCCTAAGAGGCTTCATCTAACAAAGGTGGATGAATAGGCTCCCTCGGAGGGAGAATGCATCATCCCATGCCTTTCCATGAACCCAAGATGGGCAAACCTCTTCAGGGTCCTGCATTCGGGAAATATACCTCACTTTCTTAAAGCTTGAGGAAGAATTAGTCCCCTCGAGATATATAGCCCCACGTTCTCTCATCTCTCCTTTAAAGGAAGAATTGGTCGTCGCGAGATATGTGTACCTTCTCCTTCCGATTTGGAAGGAAATCATCAATTCGCCACAAAGAGTGGATCTCCTTCCTCCCTAATAAAAGGAGGCCACAACATGGAATAAGGTACAAAAAAAAAACAAAGGTTCAAAACTCTCAATCCTTGGAAGAGGACGACAGAGATCTAACTTTAGCGTCGGAGAAGTGATGGAGGAGACCCTCCCCCGCCGCTTTCTTGGTTTTCTGTTTTGCAGATTGACTTAGGTTGATGTATGATCCGACGGTCCAGTGACTCAGAGAATTCCGGAGATTACAACTATGTGGATAATATCTTCTATTAATATATTTTAAAAAAAAAAAAGGTTTATAAAGTACATTCTAGATGATGTATTAATGTCAAAGGAAAAATATTTCAAAAAAAAAATAATTTAAAAACCTATGAAAAATGCAAGTTTATGCTCCCATTGTATAATTAATACATTTGACTTGTATAATTAGTGTAATCACTTTGTACAGTACAACAAATCCCTATTTTTTCTTATTAAAAATTAATATATACTTGTTTCCATTGATCTAATCAAGAAAATAAGAGAAAAAATTACATCAACTATATTTTTCATATTTTTAAATTAGGGAAGTTTATGGTATAAACATATACTAAGTTATTCATTATGTGTGAACTAAGTATAACATTCACGAATATGTATAAAGTATGTTCTAAGTTGGTGTATTACTATATAACATAGGAAAAATATTTTGGATAAAAAACCATTTAAAGCCTATGGGAAATACAAATTTGTATACTCTACATTTATTATATTTGTCTTGTACAATTAGTGTAACCACCCTATACATTACAATAAATCTTTATTTTTCCTTATTCAAAACTAATATGTGCATGTTTTTAATGTTTTGATGATGAAAATAATAAGATCACCTATATTTTTCATATTTTTAAAATTTGGTAAGTTTATGACATAAATAGTGTTAGGTTATTTATTATGTTTGAGCTAAGTATTGCATCCATTAATCCATATAAAGAATGTCATATATTAATGTATTAGCATACAACCGACTAAAGAGATTTTGGATAAAAAAAGTTCAAGTTATATACGAAATGCAAGCTGTACATTTTTCCTTGTATAAGTTAATGTAATCATTTTGTATACTATAATAAACTCCTATATTTTTTTATTAATCTTTTATAACTTAAAGAGGAACTAGAAAATTTACTTAATTAAAATTTTATTCTTTAAAAATGTATTTATTTGTAATTTATTATTTTATTTTTATTTCCTATAATTAACACATTAAAATAAATTAATTTTTAATATATAAATACATTATCATTACATATAATAAGTGTTAATTAATAAATACTAATATTTTAAAATTATATATATACTTTCAAATATTTAAATTTATTCACTTTCAAATATTACTTTTAAAATTAAATATTAAAATGATTATCACTAATTTGTTTGTTAAATATTAAATATTTTTGTATTATTTTTTACCTTTATTTAGAGAATAATTTAAATTGTGGATAATATTTTTCATTTCTATTTTTAAAATTTTGAGGTTTACTCAAAAATTTAAAACAAAAGTATAAAAATAAAGAAAATAATAAATAAAATTTATATATATATATATATATATATATATATATATATATATATAATCTAAAATATTAGTATTTATTAAGATTAGTTATTATTATAAAAAGTTTATCATAATTAGTTGTAGTTGATGTGACAATGCAAGCAACTTGGCGGATATAAATACTGTCAAACATATTTTCAGTACGTTTTGTTTTTTTGTTTTTACCGAAAGAAAACCCGATTACAAAGACAGCTTATTAATTAGTAGACGTGACAACACAAGCAACTTCATGGATATAAGTACTGTCCAACAAATGATGAACTGACAACTTACAGAACTTGGATCGAACACCTTATAAATTACATGATGTGACAACACAGAGAACACACCCAACCCCAAACAGACATTTAGTCATCCATTGACATCACATTTATTTATGTTTTTAAGAAGTGTGTTTTAATTTATTAAAAAAAAAAAAGTGTGTTTTAATATTTTTTTTTAATTCAAAAATAATTCTAACACCTTTTTTTTTTCTCAATTTTTTTTTTTGCCTTTTTTCCCTCAATTAAAAAGGGTGTTTTTTTTTTTAATTATTGATTTGAAATCATTTATCTACATATTTTTTTATTATTTTCTGATAAAATAATTATTTGAATTTTATTTATTTTTAAATTGTTTTTCTCGTTCTTTTATTACGATGTATGATTATGTTATCTTAATACTATATTTTATTTTTCATTGTCTTTTTATGATGTGTATTTCTATGTTGATTATAAACAATAAATCAAATCTATGATTCTTAAAATATTATAGAATTGAAGTAATACGTATTTTAGTTACAAAAATAATATCAAATATATATGATTTGAGGGCGATTTATTATGTTATTAATATAAATATTATTTTATAATAAATTTGATTATATATTTTTATTTATATATTATTAGTTTGAATTAATAAAATTAATTTTCTCTTAACAAAATTCAAAAATAATTGTCTTGATGGAATAGAATTACCGAATGTATTGTCCTCAATATCTCATAATAGCAGAACACTACAAGGGAATAGAACCTTTGATATTAGAAATATTTTATTAAAAGTATCAAATAATTCTAAATTTATAAACCTAACATTTCCCATTTATTTTCTTAAAAAATAACTCATTTTGTATAAAAATGTTTTTTTTTTTAATTTCATATAATTATATTATCTCTTAAAAGAAATTTTTATTTTTGTAAGAAAATAAAAAATATATATTTGTCAAATTCAGACAAAAAATTGATTAAATGTCAAATTTCAAAAATTGCATTTTCAAATGGTTATTTAATCAAACTACCCTTGATATTATTCGAATAAATGTTAGGTACTGCTCTTCACGTATGGCTCAAGTGGTTAAAGGGTGCGGTGAGGTTACAGAAAATCCAACATTAAAATCATTATAAGAACAAAGTGTTATAACGTAACATGTAAAGTAAATTACTAATTTAATTAATCTTAACTATTTTCTTAAATGATGGGTACTTTAAAAATAAGATTATTCATTTGTACAAAAACTGAAACGGTTTTAGGATGAGTAGATTTTAAATTAAAGATTGGTTCTTATTTTTTAAAACTGTTTTTGAGAACAGTTTTTAAAAACATAGATAATATTATTTTGGTATTCTTAAAAAACTTTTCTTATTATTTGAATTTAATGTTTTGATGTTTCATAGCGAAAATAGCGGGAACAAAACGTTTTTACGTGTTTACTGGCGATATTTAGAATAAAATAGTTTGAAATTATAGCAAAGCCTAATTTCCATTTTTAGATTTTGCCTTTTTCGTTATTGATAGATGGAAATACCAAATGACTCCTCATTAGGGTGTAAGGGAGTTGATACAATGCTAAGCTCAAATTCGAATCGATTAAAAAACTAGAAGATTTAACACAATTTGAATATGATTAAATTCTTTTTTAAAATATTCAAAATTTGACTTAAAAAATAGTTGAGCTATTCTAACTTGATTTGATAAAGCTCAAATCAATTAAAAAATTTAAAAATAATTATACTTAAAATCTACTCAATTAATAAAATAATAAAATTTGATTAAACTTATAAGTAACTTGAATCCGATATTATGATATTCGAAATGGACTCGACTTGAGTCTTTGAGTCACGTGATTATGGGAATCATTGGCCTTGATTCTAGGATGTAAATAGGCAGATTTCTAGGTTGTAATATTTGACTGATTTATCCTTTCTTGTATAAATACCGATCATCTTTGTACAATCAAAACAGACGAGAAATACAAATTCTTCTGAATATTTTTCTGACTGCCTTTCTAAATATTTTTTCAGCATATTCTTGGCTATGGATATATCAAAGCAGCCTGCTTTCTGAAAATTTTTATGGCTGTCCTGCTGAATATTTTTCTGACTGCCCTTCTAAATATTTTGTTGCATGTTCTTGTCTCTGAATATATCAGAGCAGCCTACTTTCTGAAAATTTTTCCGATTGTCCTCTTGAATATTTTTCTACATATTTTTGATTATGAATATATCAAAGCCTACCTTCTGAATAATTTTATCTCTCTGCTCATTCTTGGCTCTTGGCTTTGAATATCATGCCGCTCGAAAGCTCCTTCAGTCTCGCCTCCATCTCTTTCCCTAACGTGCTGAAGCAGAACTCGGGGTTCTGTTCCAATATACTCATGACGCTTTCAACGCCATGTCCTTGATCTGAAACTCACGCCTCACCTAGGCATCTCTCTGGGTTTTTTTTTCCTTTTTATTAATCCTCTGTTCGGTTTGAATCATCTTTTATTGTATTTTCTGTAACCTCCACTTCTAAATGGAGAAATCTGACATTGCCAAACCAATTGCAATTATTTTGTCTGGTTCGAACTATAATCTGTGGGTTCAGGAGATGAAAAGTTTCTTGATAGGCCGCAAGCTTTGGCGTATTGTTACTGGAGATATCACCTAACCTACCAAACAACAAGATCCTACCAAACAGCAAGATCCTACCAGACAACAAAATCCTACCAAATAGAAAGATGAAACCGATGCCAAATTTGCTGACCGTCTTGAAGATTGGGATAGTAAAATCATCAAATTATTACTGGTTTCGTAATACCTCTGTTCCATCTATTCACATCCAATTTGCTGATTATGGCACTACAAAAGAGATTTGGGATTTCTTGGCCAATCGATATAAAATCAATAGGCTTCCTCACTATTTTCAGTTATGGACTACTCTTCATAATCTCAAACAAGAATCTAGTCAATATGTTAATGATTTTCTTGCCTAGGTTCAACCGATTTGGAATCAAATATCTCAGGCAAAAATCAGTGAAGATCATCTTCATCTTATTCAAGTTCTCATGGCTCTTCGACCCGAATATGAAGCAGTCCGAGCCTCTTTACTACATCGACATCCTCTTCCTACATTGGATATGGCTATACAAGAAATCATTTTCGAAGAGACTCCCCTCAATCTTAACAAAACTCCACACTCTGAAATGGCACTTGCAGCTACTCGTCCCTCACATCAGAAATTTGGCAATCACATATGTAAGAACTATAATCACATTGGTCATACTTTTGCTAATTGTCCCATTGTGGAATGCAGATATTGCCATGGTCTTAGTCATATTCTGAGAATTGCCCAACTCGTCCTCCACGACAAAAAGGTGGGATCTCTAAACTTTAGCATGTCTCGAAGCTGGGATTTACCTCTGTCATTGCTGCTTCCACTGACGGGTTTACTGCCATCACTATGAGCGATCTTGAGGCACTACTTAAACAAGTCATCTCTTCCAATTCCCATCTGCCATGTCTGTCACCCCGGGTAACTCCCATTGGCTTTTTGACTCTGCATGTTGTAACTATATGACTACTAATATTGACCTCTTGTCCTCCACATCCACAACACATGTATCTTGCTTACCACCAATCCACACTACAAATGGTACTCAAATGAATATCACTCACACTGGTCATGCATCTACCTCCAATCATAGTCTTCCTGAAACCTACTATATCCTTAACTTGGCCCTTAATCTTATCTCTGTTGGCCAGGTATGTGAAAAAGGACTAAATATTAACTTTCCCCTTTTGGTTGTCACGTACAGGATCCACAAACGGGACGGATTCTTGGGAAGGGTCGCAGGGTGGGTCGATTATTTGAGCTTGTATCTCTTCATCTTCCTCAAAAACTTGTGTCCGCTGCTACAACTACTGACTCCTCTATTCACCAATGGCATCTTCGTCTTGGTCATTCCTTAGCTTGTAAAATTCAGCCCTTAATTTCTCGTGGCTTGTTAGGATCAACAAAATTTGAGCCATTTAATTGTTTAAATTGTCAACTTGCAAAACAACCTAAATTATCTTTTAATAATAGTCACTACAAGAAAAAGGAGAATTAGTGACGAATTTTCAATGTGGATAAATAAAATTGTCACTAAATGTTTCTATTAGCAACGAAATTTAGAAATTGTGTCTTATAATTACTCCATGCAATAGTTTTAGAGACGAAAAATGTAATTTTTGTCACAAAAATTGTCTCAAAGAGATTTGTGCAAATATGTTCATAAAATAATTTGCAACAATATTCAAAGGTGAAATTTCGTCACCAAATCTGTGTTAGCATTGAAATATATTATTGCTAAAAAATATTATAGAAATTCAAAGACAAAATTTGTTTGTCGGTCATGTTTACTCTGTTTACTTTGCAGCAACATATTTCATCTCTAAATATTATTATTAACTTTTGTATTATACATTATGCCGATTGATGATGTTATATAATTTCAAATATATTTATTGTTATATTTTATAATTTCTATATTGATTGAAATATAAATTTTTATTCTTCATAATAGCGTATTGATTTGAATAATTTGATTTTACGAGAGATTGAATGATGTTATTCTAGATTTTGATTTCTAAGATTCTTGTGCATGGATTGGGGTATTCAAAAGTGAGTATGGTTGTTGATGTAAAAAAATTTGCATCATTAATATTTTTTCAATGGCTAGTTAGTCATTGTTCTATATATAATCTTAAAAATTTATTAATAATCTTAACATCCAATTGTAATAAATATTTTCTATATTAATGTTATATTATTTAAATAATAACATAAAATTGAATTATGAAGATAATATATCAAAATAGGTTATTAAAGTCACACATGTTTTAAAATTGACAAAAATATGTAAAACAAATGCTATAATACAATAGTCATACATAATTGTAAAATAATTATGATGTTATTACATATATTAGTGTTGACTTATTATCTAAAAATACATCAATCAACACTGAATTTTTGCATCAAATGCCTTTTAAAACATTGACTCTAATTTTGTTCAACTATTGCTTTGAAACTAATTTCTTCGACTATTTGTTTCAAACTACTATCATCAAAATTTTTAAATCAATTTCTATTTTAGCATTTGATATATTATAGTATAAATTATAAACCCTTTTTTATTTCAAAAAATAACATAACTAAAAATTTAGGAATAAATGAAATGCTCCTTAAAAAGAAGCAAATTTACTAAATAATAAAAAAAATATAAATAAATTTCTATATATTGAATTAAATGATTTCACATTCACCAATTTAAAATTTAAAAATACAAGTAGACAAAAATGGCATTGCAAAAAAAAAAAACATATCCATATAAAATAAACATATATGGTTGATTGCAAGATAAGGTAAAAAAGCACATAATGATCAACAGTTAATCATTATCTCAAAACAGTTAATTATTATGTGATTTTTTACCTTATCTTGCAATCAACCATATATATGTTTGCTGTGGATATGTTGTGCTGCAGTGCCATTTTCTGCACTATATTTTAAATTTTAGAGCCAGTGAAAATGAAGGCTCATTTGGTGTCTGCAGAGAGCTATGTATATTTTTATTTAGTAAATTTGCTTTCGCTAGGAAGCATTCTATTCTAAAGTAGTATTACACGAGAAATAAAAGAAAGGGTTTATAATTTATATCATAAAGCAAATGCTAAAAAATAGGACTAAAAAATTTTGGATGATGTAGTTTGAAGCAAATGGTCAAAGAAATTAGTTTCAAAGCATAGTTGAACAAAATTGAGTCAGCATTTTTCGCATTTGCTAAATTGTTGATTGATGCTGTTACAGATAATAAGTCACCACTAACTATATGTAATAACATCATAATTGACCCACAGTGCTCTTATGTTTGTTTGTGACCCACCAGCTTTGTTTATATTTTGTCGGGTACAAATGTGTGACAATAACCTGTTTACCTATTATCTTCATAGTCCAATTTTATAATATTATTTTAAGAAATAACACTGTGGCATAATATTTATTAGGTATGTAAATTTTAGATTATATAGGAGCAATGACTAACTTAGCCATTGAAAAAAAGCATCAGCAACCATACTCACCCAGTACCCAATCCATGCACAAAAATATCTTAGAAATCAAAATCAGAATAACATCATTCAAT
This sequence comes from Tetrastigma voinierianum, assembly GCA_016808115.1. Taxonomy (NCBI): domain Eukaryota; kingdom Viridiplantae; phylum Streptophyta; class Magnoliopsida; order Vitales; family Vitaceae; genus Tetrastigma; species Tetrastigma voinierianum. The sequence continues at coordinate 318,099 of JAEQBH010000243.1, read as the reverse complement.
CTCGTAAAATAAATTATTCAGTCAATAAATATGAAGAATAGAAATTTATATGTGTCAGCTCAATATAGAAATTATAAAGCTATAACAATAAAAAATATTTGAAATTATATAACATCATCAAATCTGAGACCAGCAATGTGTAAGCCACAAAGATTATGTATGACAGAATGAAAAAATATCATGTTGTTTACAATGGCTTTAGAAGCAAACATGACACCGACAAATAATTACTGTCTTTTAATTTCTGCTCAATACTATTTTAGCAATAATATATTTCATTGTACCGATTTATTTCGCAGCACGAATGTGGCCGCAAGTGACATGAAAAGAGCTATATTTGCTGCAAATCACTCTTTGAACATTTTGTGTTTGCAAAAGAACGACTTTGTCTTCTAAAACCTTGCGTGGAGTATTATAAGACACAATTTAAGGCTCATTAAACATTTAGTGTTTTTTGATTTTGTTATCCGGTAAGTGACTAATGCTCCTTTCTTAACCAGTTCTATGTCTACAGTCCTTTTGACAATTCATTGCTATGACATTTGGGGTCCTTCCCTTATTTCTGTGGTAAATGGTTTTCGTTATTTTGTGTTATTTATTGATGACTATTCTCGTTTTGCATGGATATATTTTTTAAAATATCGATATGAGTTATCATAAATTTACATTTCATTTGCCAAAATGATTAAAACTCAGTTTTCTTCTGTTATTAAAAATCTTTGAACAGATAATGCTATAGAATATCAAGATTCTTCTTTCCTTCAGTTTCTCGATCAACAAGGCAATGTGGTTCAACGTTCTTGTCCTCACACTTCCCAACATAATGGACAAGTTGAACGTAAACATCGTCATATTCTTGATTCCGTTCGTGCTCTTCTTCTTTCTCCTCATGTCTAGAAAATTTTTAGGGAGAAGCAACCCTTATTGCTATAAACTGCATTAATAGAGTTCCTACCTTAGTTCTCCAAAATTTATCCCCCTTTGAAAAGTTGTTTGGTAAGCCTCTTGACTTTTCAATCCTTAAACCTTTTGGTTGTGCCTGTTTTGTTCTTTTACAATCCCATGAACGTACTAAATTAGAACCTTGTGCTCACTTATGTTGTTTTCTTGGGTATGGGATTGAACACAAAGGGTACCGTTGTTGGGGTCCTATTTCCAATAAGTTGCGCATCTCTCGTCATGTTAACTTATGGGAGAATTCCATGTTCTCCTCTCTTTCTAAATTTCACCACTCTGTTAATACTAACTCTTTTTTTTTTCACTGATTTATCAAGTGAGTTGTTTCTAAGTTCTGATACAGGTGATTCTGATACACTCCATATTAGACCTTCCTCACCCGCTCCTCTTGAATATGCTCCAGTTGTTGATCCTACACCTATACCTACGTTTGCCCTTGACACTACTCTTTGTCGTTTCACTCGGATAAGAGATACTCCCCATCGCCTTACTGATTACCATTGTTATTATGCTATTGCAACTGTAACACCCTAAACTATACCATAATAGTTTATTACAATTTAGGATATAATATAAGTAAAATTTGCATTTTTCGAAAATTTAAGTACTAAGAGTAAATTGGTAATTTGCCAATTAAGGACCCAAGGGACATAAGATAAAAATATTATATGTTAAAGTAGAAATATGATAAGTTGATTTTCAAATAGAATGAAGTGGAAGGACTAAGTAAAAGGAGAAATTTAAGCGAAATGGGATAAGACGAACATAGTCTTCTAGAGTGGGAGAAATTTTCATTTTTGGCTTTAGGGAGTCTAGAACTACGGGTTTTGAGGAAGAAGGAGCCTTCTTTGGTGATTTCTCTTCATTTTCTTTGGAGATCTAGTCTTGTTCAAGTAAGAAAGTGAAGAAAAGGAAGCTAGTTGAAGGTTTTAAGAAAAGCAAGGTATGGAAACTATAAGTATGGAATCCTAGTAGGAAATTCTTATAAATTCCTCCTTGTTTAGGGTTGTGTTATGAGAAGTCCAAATTCTTCCCTTATATGTATTTTGGGTTGGCTTAAGTCAGATTTGGGAGTTGTTTTGCTTTGCTTTGGTTTTGATTGGCAAATTTATGGTGAAAAAGGGGAAACTACCCATTTTTGGCAAATCCAACGCTCTACGCCTAAGCGTAGGAGCACTTGCCTAGGCGTACGAACCCATGCCTAGGCGAACCCTGAGGGCTGAGTTTCCGAACTTTCTGATTCGCCTAGGCGTAGCAGTGCTTCACCTAGGTGAACCTCTCCGCTTAGGCGTACCTGCAAATCCTGTTTTGTTTTCTCTTTTCCGTTAATTCTAGCAATCATTCACAGGATTAATGGAGGATCCTAATAAGTGAATGAAAGGGTTTGTACATGTATACAAGTGATATGAAAAATGCTCTGAACCTCGCCGTTGAGGCGAAGCGATCCTGTCGTTGGGTAGATATTGTTTCTTGCCCCTTATTTGCTAACGTGTTTAAGAATAATATAACAAGCCCAGTAATGCATATAGTTGTATGCATGCTTAAGACCGAATAGTGAATGAATAGACACCTCTTATTAGTACGACGACACTCTCTGTTTAGTGCTTCGACACTCTCTGTTTAATACTCCAACACTCTCTTATTAGTGTGACGACACTCTCTGTCAGTGCTACAACACTCATGCTTTATGCTACGACACCTTTATTACGTGGGCAGACATGTATTATCCTTCGACACCTACATTCGTATTGTCTTGTACCTTGAATTTCCCTATTGTGCTATGTCCCTCTCATTGATATTTTCGAATCTATCTGAATAAAACATTATATGAATAAGTATATGAACAATGAAGCAAGAAAATAAAATGTCGGCTACGATGCTAAGGCATAATTCAGTTCTGTTTTGTAGTGTACCTACGGGTACCCATACATTAAAAGATTTATGCACTCCTAGCAGGGATATATGAAAGGATTCACGATGAATTGTTGAATATGTATACTGTAATTGAGGACCATTACAAGTGGCCATATATGTTATCTGTTTTCCCATTAAGCTATAAGCTTAGCACGGGTGTTTCATCCGTGTGGTACTGAAGAGGACATCCGAGGCATTCTGCTTTCACTAGGGCCAACACAACATTAGAAGTCCACTATATTTTGGTTGCTGATTATGTTTTGTAATGTAAATGTAATATTTTGGAGATAGTGCAACTTGTGTAAGTATAAGTAAATGAGACTCAAGAATATATGCACAAGAACATTTAAACACCACTATGGTGGTAATATTACAAGTTATATCTTTTGGAAGAATTCATGGATTTAAGTTATGTCAATATGTACAAGTTTGGATTTATATTTAAAAATGGGCCTGATGTCAGAAAATCGGGTAAAGGAGTCGATCGATTATTGGTGACACTTTGCCTAAGTGAGGGATGGGGCGTTACAACAACCCTTCATGAACCTTGCTCTTATCTTGAGGTAAGTACTAACCCTCTTTGGCACCAAGCTATGACTGAAGAAATTCAAGCTTTAGAGAAAACTCATACTTGGAACTTAGTGGATCTTCCTCCTAACAAGACCCCTATTGGTTGCAAATGGATTTATAAAATCAAAACTTGTTCTAGTGGCTCTGTTGAGCCTTACAAAGACCATTTAGTAGCCAAAGGATACACTCAAGAATATGGTATTGACTACGAAGAAATATTTGCTTCCGTGACTTGATTAACAACCGTCGTAGTCTATTAGCTATTGTTGTAGTTCGTAAAAGGTAGCTTTTCAAGATGGATGCAAAAAATTCTTTCCTCCATGGTGATTTTTCGGAAGAGGTTTATATGCATCCTCCCCTTAGAATGTGGGATAAGCTACAATGCACGTGGCATTCGTGTGAGTGACCTGAACATTAATGTGGGTGATCCGAACCCGATCATGTGATAGACATGTGAATGACCCGAGCCTAATAAGCAGGAAGATTGGGCATGGCCCCAGCTTAACCACCTCGAGCATCGAGGTAGATGGGATCAGAGACTAGAGCAAACAGGCCGCCTCAGGATGGGAGATAAAGAAAACGGAGTATGCGTTGTAGTCCACCTCGAAAGGCGTCATGACGCAGTTAATGTATAAATGAATGGTAACGTAAGGACATTGAGGGCCACTCATAACTGCCCATCTCATAACTGTCCACCATGTAACCCCCCACGATGGGTATAATATATGGGGATTTACCCTGTTGGGCATTCGGTTTTTTCTTTTGGAGAAGTAATAAACAATTTATTTTGGAAGGACACAAAACCTTTCCATTGGCATTGTCTGTGGGAACGAACAAAGAGTCCCATGCTTCATTAGATTGTTATGGCGATGATCGCAGAGTTGCCTCCAAACTTGTAGATAGGCAAAATTCCCTCTTCCAGTCTTGAGCATACGTTGGACCAGCAACTCCTATCATTATAATGGATGCTAAGAGATCAATAAGAGTCCCACCAGCAACAGTTGGCCTCTTTTTTAGCGGCTAACGCAGCCTTGCGCGAAGAGAACACATTCTTGCATAATGTGGCCGTTGCTTCTCACCATGGTAACTCGACGGTGCCCCACAACCCTGTGCAATATGAATCCACCGATAACTTCTCTCCTCCCCTCGCACAGATCATCCTCTTGCTAGTAATCCCTGATTGATTTAGACCCCTTCCCCATGGAGAAATCTGGACCCTGCATTGTGTGCATAAGACGACATGTCATCTTCCCATTTGTCCCCGCCATCCTGAACCAAGACGCCCCTTTACACTTCGCCCTACCAAAATTTTAGATGGATGATAGTCTTCAGGATCTGTTCGACCACCTTATGCATTTTCTCCAGGTAATGATGCTGCAGACAGGTAACGATGCTATGTTGTGTAAAGTCTTCCTATCCAGCTTGGCAGACCCCGCCTTGTCATGGTTTCACCGCCTAGCTACAAATACGGTAACCTCTTTCTGCTGCTTTTCCAAGAAGTTTGTAACTCAGTACATGTGCTTGATAAGGAGGAGACAGAGCGTTTACAATCTATTCCACATGCTGATGGGGGAGATTTGAGAACAACAGGGATTTTATGAAATGTTTTAGGGCTGCAATCCTCCAACTAGACATCGTAAGCCCCGATATGGTCTTGTAGGTGGTGAAACAAGCCATTCGCATAATACCCAATTTTTTGATTCGTTGTCGTTGCATCCCCTTACAACTATTGACAAGTTGTTCCAAAGGGGAAACCAATACGCCATGCTCGAGGGCAACATAGTCGTAGAGACTAAACGCATGGTTGTTGCAACATCAGATTCCGGTCACTACGGTGGGAGTAAAAGAAATATGGGTCAAGATAGCCAAGAAAGGAGGGGATTGATGAGTGATTAACAGTGATTCCGGTCACTATGGTCTGACTCATAGTGATTTCGGTCACTGTGGTTCGACTCACAGTGATTGACAAGTCCTCATCCTTCAATGCCATTTTGGGACGAACTTGGATTCATGCAATGAAGGCATTGTCAAGTCCTCGATCCGCAAATGTTGGTTCAAACTCCATCGGTCGGGGTTGACATAAGAAGGGCCAGAAGCGACGAAAACTATTATGAGGTCAAGCTTGATAGAAAGATGACCTTGTTGACCAAATAACGCGACAACTTGAGGCTTGCTTCCATAGGAAAGCCCCGATGGTTTTGAAAGGGGTGGAGCCTTTATAACTGCATCCCTTTTTCAGCCCAGACATACTCGAATAGGTTAGCCTGGGAAACTGTCCCTCATAACCTATAATAAAAGTATTTTCTCCATTTTTATGAAGTACTTTCAGAAGATCTCCCTTATGATGAGACGTTTATATCCTTGTTTAAGTGCATGAATAAAAGTTACGTTATTTCTCCCTTAGATGATTATGTTATGGCCTTTGGCGGCTAACCCTCGACAGACCTTGACCTTGGGCAGCATAAGTCCTTACACGCGCTATTTCTCCTTGAGATGTTCTTCATGAGATGATTATGTTATGTGGCCTTTGGCGGCTAGCTCTCAACGCCCTAGGCCTCGGGCAGCAAAGTCCCTACCTGCGTTATTTCTCCATGAGATGCTCGGTGGAGATGGATCTGTGCCTTGGGCACTGATCCTGAATGATCCTGACCTCAATTAGAATCCATTCTACAGAATCTTTTGTTTAGTGGATGATTATTCTGCCATTTATAGGATGATTGTTCTCCATTTTATGAGATGGTTTATCTCTTTTTTATGAGATGCTTGTTCTCCATTTTATGGGATGATTATTCTCCATGTTGTGCAGTGATTGCTCTCCCCATGTATGAGATGATTATTCCCCCTTTTTTGAGACGCTTCTCTCTATTTTCTAAGAGGTTCCTTTCTCTGTCTCCCCACATGTGAAGATCAATTCACCATCTTTATGTGAAGGTGTGGAACCTACCTGATCCACGTGCCGGCGCGACTCGCTATTAATAGAAAAAGTGAGTTGATTTTTGAGCTTTGGAAAATCTGTCCCCAATGAGGAATGGTTTTGTTTGGAGTTGCCACTTACTTTTTATTTTTATTTTATAAAGGGGAAAATCAAGTAAGAACAAAAAACCCCTAATTGACTTTAGTCAAGAAAAAGCGGTATGCAAAACTAGACTTTTGGGTTCGAGGATTAGGTTACTTATTGGGAAGGTACCTCATGTGAGGTAGCCCCCCTCTAAGCCCGGAACTCGGTCACTACTAATGAATTGGGTACATTGGAGCATATGGGTCAAAGATCGGTTGGTCACTCAGGCTAAACAGATGACATGACACATAATCCTAACTGGTATCTAGCATGCTTAAGAACACTCAACAAAAAGAGCAAGCGGCACATTACTGTAGTCCTGCAGCCATCTTATTTACATCAAGGTTATGACAAACATAACAACATGCATGACACTCAAAAACCAAGCATCCATGTGAAATACACTACCCAACATCAAAGAAGCACATACACATGGTCCCTAGCAGCGTGCGGGAAAGGTGAGCTAATCAACACAAGTACGCAACCAACATCAAAGCTTAAACATCATGTCTGCATACGAATATCAAACCAAATGAACAATGTGCCCATCTCAAACATAAAAACAAATCAAGCTTTCTTAACCCATATTTCTCACAACTTCAAGGTGGGCCCACCTCAATTCAAACTAGGCTCAATTTCAAACTCCCAATAAGGTCTACAAGTGTGCTAGAATGAATGGGCTTGAGCCACAAAGGCTTCGGGCTTGAAACGAGCTAAAAGGATGAGCTTTCAAGCTACACAGCATAATCAGTTTGACCGGTTGAGGAAAATCCTCATATTTGGTCAGAATATTCCTTAAAGAATAAGGAAACCAAAAAAAAAAAAAAACCGGGCATGATTCGAGTTCGAATGAGTGAGATATGGCTAAAACAAAACCAAGTGTTCATTATAGATGGTCAAACCCGAGCCACCCAACCTTAGTAAAACCATGGAACAAAATATCGGTAATTACGGATATATTGGTACTTGGATTTTACGGATATATCGGAAATATGGAAAAATATCAATGGATATTTTGGCAAAAATATCGGTAATGCAAAAATTAACAAAAATACTTTGAAATTTATGGAAATACTTTGTTAAACTATAAAAACGGCATAAATTAGCAAATATAAACTTGTTGAAGACGATATTCATTATAATTTATCAAGAAATTACATCACAATAGTCATTTAAAACCAAAATGAAGACTGATATGGCTCCATTACATTATTTGATGAAGGGATCCCATCTTGATGAAGACAATTTTCATACCAAGATATGGTGTTCTGATAATATTGATTTTAACTTTGTACATGTCATGCATAAATTTGTAACTTCGAACATGTCATTCATAAAGAATAAAGAAAAAATAATTTGAGAGTCAAATGGAGCTTTGATGAGTGCAAAACTCATCTATGTTTTGAGTTCATTTCACATACTATTTTGCGCATTTTATATCCATATTCATGTAAAACTCATAAAATTTCCTCTAAACTTGGTTTTGTAGGATTATTGATGAAAAACAAGTGATTTGACAAGAAATGAATAATATATTTCCAAAAGAAGAGTCAACTGGGAGTCTCACAACGTGCCATTGGGAAGATAAATTTTTCTGTACCATCTGGAACATCAAGTGGTTCAAATTCCCTCATGGTTGAACGAGTACTCACACGCCCAAATCCGAGTTAAAACGAATAAGTTATGGCTCCGACAAGTTGGAGAAGAAAAACAAGTTGTTGTCCAGAAACTATCGCGACCAAAGCAAGGCGTGATGCAGCGACCAAGAAACTTAATTAGAACCCGAAAATGTGCGCAACCAAGAAATTGTGTCGCGACCAACTTTGGCGTGTTGTGACCCAGCCATTTGGAAGAAAACTAAAAGGTTGAAAATTGATATTTTGGCCTATTTTCAAGCCCATTTCACCCTAGGACCATATATATACTCGTTTTTTAGGTAAAGAGGGCGGCGGGAAGATTGGAGAAAATCTCTCATGGGGTTTCTCTCTCTAAACTTCCCATTTTTCCAAATTTTCTACAGATTTTGATTTTTTTGTAGATCTTAGAGTAATTTTTTTAGCAGATTTTCTTTGTATTGAAGAGATTTCGGTGCTGTATAATAAAGATTCAGATTTCACTAATGTGCACACAAAGATTGAAGCTAAAATATGGATTTTTTCTCTCTCATGGGTTTTCTCTCTCTAAACTGCCAATTTTCTTAGTTTTTGCTGTAGATTTTTATTTTTAATAGATCTTAGAGTAGTTTTAGAATAGATTTTTATTTCTATTGAAGAGATTTTGGTGCTGTATAACAGAGATTCAGATTTCATTACTGTTCAGACAAGGATTGAAGCTAAAATCTGGATTTTTTTTCTCTCACTCCTTGTCTCTTGATTTCTTTCTTCATTTACTTACTTTTTGTTTGATTGATGATTGGAATCCAGTAACGGAACATTAAACACCCTCTAGAGGTGGGGATTAATTGTTGAACATTCAGATTTGTAGTTTTTCAGTTATTTTGAGGGTTGAGCGAATTTATATAGTGGTATTATTCATATAATGAAGCGTTCGAATATTAGTAGCTTATACCCGAAAGAGTTTGTATCTTTGCTCACGATTTCTAGGAGGCTCTCACGAGTGACACGAGAGATGGAGATTCACGAAAGCGGTAACTTTAGGGTTATGTTAGACTAATATCTTGGAACTAATGAACTCAGAAAAATTACTTTGATAGATCACTAAATTTACTCATGGTGTGAGGATTAATTAGACGATGTATCAGTGAGTGTCGAGAGGTTTCTCCTTGAGCCATGATGAATTAAAGATCTTGATCAGTGTTAGCAAGTCTAATCAGGAGATAGAAAATTTTATTAGATTTGAAGGATGAGATACCAATTACATTGGAGAAGGCTTGCATTTCCTGTCTATGGGGACAAGAATTCTTCAGTCTAAAAAATGGTTGTGAAGTATTGAAAAAGAAAAACAATCAAATCTTAAAAGTCGAGGTTTTACAAGTAGCTATTTAGACCCATTTGTCCTGAAAGAATATGGTGTGTTAGATATTAAATCTAGTGCAGAGAATTCTGACTATACATTGCTCTGAACAAATCCTTATTCAACTCACATTTGTTGCGTTTCGAGGAAATCTGTTGTTTTGTGAATAATTATCCCATCCACTAGTGACTCACTTGCCTTTTAGAATTAAGTAGTTGTTTTATTTGGTAGATTTTAGGATTAGTTTTGTCGTTTTGTTTTTCAATTAATTGATTTTTATTTCATCTTATTTGATCGCTAAATAGTGAAGAGCCTTTGTAATCGGGGTGATCAAATTCCAATTAGAGAACCTCGATCTCGTGATGCAAATATCGATTGGCTGCCACGGTAGGGTGATCCGGAATCAACAATATTTGTTTCCTATACTCCTCATAAAGTAGTCAAAAGCTCTTTGCGATATAATAGTCTAGAGATTAGAACAGGGATGGAGTTTCTTAATAAATGATTTGAGTAGTGAGAACTAGGTGGCAGATTAAATTTGGATTTTTAAGGTTTGGGTAAAAACGGGGGTGGTTGTTTCAAAAAATGAAAATAAAAGCGAAATAAAATGTAAAATAGAACTCATAGCTTGGGTCAGGGGTTAGTTCCTGTAGTAGCGAGGACCGGGGGTCTATTCCTCGCGTTGGGGAGGATGACATATAGTCATTTCTGACGGATCTTCATTTAACTTTTAAAAACTAAACCTTTAATAATTTCCCTTTTGAGTACAAAGCATTTATTTAGCATTTAAAGTTTCCTCACAGTGAAAATCTATCTTGACTCATCCCTCTGATGATTCGCTGGTAACTAATGATCTCGATGGATGCAGAAATAGAATCACTTGAACCTAAAGATTACAAGTATTGATCAAGTGGATGCGCCAGTGAAAAATCTTATAACTTACCTCGAGTGGCTTGTAAATGGCAACTAATGGATATTAAATATATCTAAAAATTTAGAATACACTAAACTCTAAGCTTTTACAAGTATTGGCCAAAAGAAAGTACATCAAAAGCTTTAAACCTAGAGGTTGGTTGGAATTAATAATAAAACACCTTAGTGAAATGGGAACCACGAAACTGGTCTTCTGACTACCCAAAGCGAGAGGAAAGGTTTTAGCCGCCTGTCCCTACTCCAGTTGTATCCTTGGAGGGTGTTTGGCTTTTAAGAAAATGAAAGGAGAAGAAAAGCTAGACGAAAATTTGCGTGTCTTGAAAGATTAAAAAGTTGTAGGTTACCAAAGTTAAAGGAGACATATTTTTATTAGGCAAGTGTGAAAATACAAACCTAAATGAAGTACATAAGGGACCGTGATAATATATCAAAGCGTGGTGGTTTAGCGTAAATTCAATACAGAGATTTTGTGTCCAGAGCTGGCTGGCATATTATTTTAAGCTATATGATTACAAGAAGATAGCGAATTAGGAAATTTAAGTAGGAGCGATGATTTAAACTATTAATAGCTTAAGCTAACTGCGAAAATTTGTGTGAACTGCGAAAATGGAAAAAAATATTTAAGCTAGGCACGTGAATTTATTAATTTGGCAGAGATTTAAGCTAGGATGCCCAGAGAATTTTCCGCATAAGCGAAAATTTTGCTAGGATGCGAGATTTTATTTATGGTCTTAATTTTCTCGATCAGTAATTTTTCGCAATCTGTAAAATCCCAGCTTTGATCTTTGCTTCCGGCTTTGCTCTTGCATCCTCTTTGCGTCAGCCGCCAGCATCCACTTCACATTTCTAGTTGAAAACAACGTGAATCCTCGGCATTGACTATCTTACATCAAAATTGAACTAATTGGTGAAACGGCATAAAAACAATGAAATTACCAAAAAACGAGCTCGAAATGGAATTAGTGAAACTAAGTGGACACCACTTTTATCAATTGTAGCTTAAGTGATACTTATGATTAAGTGTAGCACTCCAAAACTGCTCTGAATAGGGCTCAAAAATAGCACTTTTTGGGCCTTAATCAATATCCGGACCTAAAGTCCGCTATTACTTGTATGACGTGCACTTACCGGATGGGGTTGAGTGTTGGTAATACTTTTCATTTCGGTTTTTAGGTACGATTCTTTTGTTTTAATCAGTTTTAATTATTTACACGTCGCTCCCTTGGCCAATATTCATACCATCATTTTAGTACCAATGACTTAAATCATGGATAGATCAATTTAATGAGGGTAACATGATTTTAGGGAGTATTTATAGAATTTTTGGAGTAAAAATAGCCATTAGTTATTAAAACACCATTGTGATTCTTTAGCGGATTGGATTTGATTTTTGGTTTTCAAATATGGCCAGTTGGATCATCATATATCGTTAAATCATTTCCCCGGACGTTGGTCAGCTTCCGATTTAAAATTAGCGGATTTGGATAATAATACTACCAGCGTTCGATTAATTTAAAGATTGGACGAAATCATCTGCAGTTGGATCGATTAATTAAAATCGGCGTTAATCTTTGCCGATTTTGCAAATCGGCAAATTGGCGATTGCTCTCGATATATCTGTCGATAAATCGATGATTTTGATGCTTTTGCGAATCGTGACCCGGCGAGCGCGTGTTTCCCGGTCGATTTTGACGATTTTTCGGTGATTTTTCCAAAATTTTGGCGATTTTTTCTCCAACTGATTATCGATTGCGATATCTTTTGAGTTGGTAGATAGCAGGTCCACGATAGCGAAATATTGATTGAAAAAGCAAGAATTTTATCCTAATTAAAACTAAGGCCATGAGCTCACTAACCTACAAATGTCTGACCCCGAACCACGTGTAACCCAGGTTGAAATCTCGACCCCATTGGCCCCACCTCTAAACCACCTAGCTTCATGCGATCTAGCTAAAAATTTAGCCACGAATCATGAAACCAACTGAAATTTCAATACCTAAAATACGTAATGTAGCTACATGAAACCTCCATACGAGTTGCTCAACTCCCGTAACCAAAATTTAGGAATTTGACCATCTAAAGCTTAAATCTAGGTGAAAATCGACCATCAGCCTCCCAATGTAGCTATGAAACCTCCATATCTCTGACCTTGACTCCCAGGCGGCTGGAAATTTCAATATGTCGCCAACCTCCCAATGCGGCTACTCAACTCCCAAGATTGAAATTTGAAATTTCAACCATTTAAAGCTTTAAAATCTAACAGAAAATCAGCCACCTAAAACCTCCTATCAGCTATATGGAAACCTCCATATGCGGCAAGGACTGGGGTTTGTCAGTTAATGATGGAACAGCCCCAAATAAAAAAAAACACGAGAGAAGGTCATGGAGACTCTTTTACCGATATCGACGGTTTTGAAAAACCAAATGGGCGAAAGCAGCCGTCTGACTTACAAAGCCACGAGATCTGCATCTAAAGTTCCTAATCGAAAGGTAAGATGGCCAAGAATCCTGCTTAACAAACAAGGAGGTCATGATGACCTTCACCCAAAACCAAAAGCTAATGAAGGCAGTGACCTTATGTCTAAGCATTAAAACTTGGTCACCATTCCTAAACATAAACGATCCGAGATGAAGCCTCAACCATCAAAAAATAAAGGCAAACCCATGCATCAAATCTCAAGTCTAAAGCATCCATAAAATGATAAATGAAAATAATTCACCAATAAGAAGCATGAGCAGTACAAAATTACAAATGGTGCATGATTCTGAGAACCAACTGAAACAATCCGATGTGTTTTCTAAAACTGGGGCTACCCAGCAGAACCAATTGAACCTTCCCCCAGTATGAGCATGAAAACCGTACCATTCAATTCAAAGGAATGACACCCATGGAAGTCCTATAGTTATCATAACTATGTAGACCTTGAAGGTCTCATGAGATAATCAAAATGAAATATGAATAGAAGGCTAATGAGCCTTCTTACCAAACTGAAATCTTGGCCCTATGGACCATTGCCTTTCCCAACAAACTGTGCTTGGGCCAACCAAGCACGAGATATATTTTATTCAAGGATTTGAGCATAGGGAACAAGATATGAAATAGAGTGGAGCAAGGATCTAGGTCTTACCTCTGTTTCTTTCCCTCTTCTACTGCTTGCTTGAGCTAGCCTGGATGCTAAAGGAATTCCCCACTTTCTAAAACCGAGAAAACCTTCCTCAAATAGAGTCTTCACTTTAACTCTAGTTTCTTCCCTTTGTTTCTACCATTTCTCCTCACCTTCCATGGTCTTAGCACTCACAGGACTCCAGAGTAGGACCTACAGCTCTTCAAATCAAAGACACCACACAGAAACCGGAAAAATCACGACGAGTCTCCTCCCCGGAAAAAAAGTGCAAATAGGTCACTATACTCTGGTTTTTTTCCTCATTTTATACTAATTCCAACCTAAGCATCGGGCCACAGTTTTTCCACGCCTTCAAAACTCTGTGGAAAGGCTCCATTGCCTCGAAACCCGCAGTCCACTAATAACTCTCCTCACCAATTCCCCATGCAAGTTGACTCCCTTAAGTTTTCAACTTGCTTTACCACCAAGGATCCATATGGATTCATGGTGGGCTGCAACTAACCCAAGCCAAAGCCCAAAATGGACCCAAAATACTGCCCAAGACCGATCTGGAGCTTATGGGCCCGATCCATGTAGTATTTGGGCTCCAAAATTACCAAAATCAGTGTTCTATACAAGCTAGCTCGATGAACCGGTCGAACCGGCTGAGAAAAAATTTGAAAATTTGATATGATAGAATGTTTCTTGAAGAATAAGGAATTCAACAAAAAAATGGCGTGCGATTCCGAGTTCAGATGACGGAGATATGATCAAAACAAACTCGGATTGCTCAGAGATTAGGAACTTATAATAATGAATTTTAGCGAAATCCGTCCTGAATTTGATTGATACGGTTGATAAAATTCTCAAATTTTTTGAATAATTCCTATTAGTTAAGGAATCAATAAAAGCGATTGCATGATTCGCTGGATTCCCTGGCCAGTTATCTGGTTGATAAAAATTCTCAAATTTTTTTAGATAATTCTCAATGATTAAGGAATTCAACAAAAGAAACGATGCATGATTTCGAGTTCGGATGAGGGAGATATGATCAAAACAAGCCATGCTTTCAGGTCGGACACCAGTGAATTACGCATCAGCTGAAACTTTAGAAGCTAGGTTGAGTTGGTTGGGAAAAATTTTGAAATTTTGACAAAATATTCCTTGGAGAACAAAGAGTCCATAACAAAAAAGCAATGCACGATTCCGAGTTCGGATGAGGGAGATATGATCTAAACAAGCCCAAGTGCTCCTCATTCGACATACTCCAACAAACTCCGATTGAGTTAAAACCTCGGGAGGCCCCACTTGCTTCCTGTCTAAGCCCAGAACTTAGCCTCTACTAATGAATTAGGTACATGGGATCATATGGGTCAAAGATCAATCGATCACTTAGGCTAAATAGATGACCCGAAACACACCAACCTACTTAGTATCTATAAACACTCGACCAAACAAAACAATGGGTGCGTACACATGGTCCATAGCAATATTTATACGTAAGAAGTCAGTCAACAGCTCAAATGCATATAAAAATCAAGAGGAAATCCCCAAACACCGTATGCGCATATAAATGCAAATAAAAGCAGCACCTTACACATGGTCCCTGCCATCTTATTTGAGGAAGGTTAGTCGCTACGTTCGGGCATACAACAATCTCTCAAAATTAAATATTAAAAGAAAAGGAAGCCAGGAGAAACCATACATCACATCTCAACCGCTCATTGATGCTACAACACTTGTAAAACTATACAAACATGTCTATTCATCGTAAAGAATCGGGCTCGACAAAACCTTTAGACTCTTAGTGTAACTAACCACACTTGACTGAATTAACCTAACTTATGAATCAAAATGGAACCACATTAACTTTGAACTAAACCCCATTTCAGACCCTAAACATGGTTGTGCGCTGTCTACAGTGAATGGGCTTGACACAAGTAATAGTGAATTTGCATTTAGTGATTGTGTTTTGAAAGATATGCAATAGAAATGGCAATTGCTCTTGCGCGCAAGTGTACGGCTCGTCGAAGTAACATAGTGTACTCAAAGGTACGGATAACGCGATCAATAAAGGGAAAAACAGCAATCGTAGTGGTCTAAGTACCAAAATTATAATACTTATTTAATATTCAAACTGCTTGTTGTGATGGCTCAGCGAAAGTAAAACCATATTAAATTACACTAATGTAAGCTGTGTGCTCAGGACGGCCAAAATGATCAAATGGGTGCAAAAAAGGTTAGAGAATTATGGTGTTGTTAGGAGTCTATGTAATGTTGAGTTAATTTCCATTGTCTAATGTACGTGTTATCGAAGGCGGCTCTTATCTAATATGATGAAGCGCTCTTAAGGTCATTTAATCTCCCTTTATCAACGAGTTTCTTGGTCCTTGGCTCAACGAGCATTAAAAGGTGCATGAAATTCAAGAACTCCCAAACCTCCTAATTATTGACTAATCCTATATTACCCAAGTTTATTAGGTTAACCACCTATGTCTAATTCTTCATTCACTTCTCAGATCTTACAAATAATCACTCACATATTAGATTAAGAAAATTATCACGTTGATTTCAGCGAGCATGAATTAATGGAAAAACAGCTTCCTAAAAGATAGTAAATTTTGAAAAAAGTCAACATAAACATAAGTATTCATGTCAGTGCTACCAACACCTAAACCACGAAATTAGAACATCATGATGATGCGTTTAAATACAAATGAAAAGTAAGACTTAATAATAGGATAGAAAACTTTAATGATGTTGTGAGGTGATGAATCACTCTGGTCTAGATCTCTCTCTGCTGATAGGCCTTTAAGTCTTCTTTCTCAGTCAAAACCAAGTTCCTCAACTAGCAGCATAGCGTTTTTTGAACCCCACAATTGGATTCTCAGTTCTTTTATAGCTTCTTCACGAGATAAGGTTTGTTAAGTTTCTTGACATTGACGTTTGAAAACATTTCTGCACCATTCTTCTCGGGACTCCTACAAAAACCATTTCCAACACTTTTCCTACAAAACCAGTACAAACTAAATATTAGAAAAGTAATAAAAATGAAGTCATATAAATATGAAACCAATCGAATCGCCCAAATCCGGGTTTGTAATGAGTGTTTTTAGACTCATCACCCCTAAAGCTTACTTCTTGTATACAGCAGCATACTCAAACTAGGCTAGCGTAAGAAAATAACATAATAAACTGGCATTTCGAGTGATGCACATGTTGCCAAGGAAGGATCCACGTGACCAGGCCTTACAAATCTTGCCATTTGTTTCTAAATTGAAGGTCATAAGGTTGTTCGACTGCGAAAGAATTCGACTGAACGGTTTAGTTGATAAGTGATTAACCTCCTAGGTTTCAATGGCTTTCCCAGAAGTTATGTGCATTTGATGCATGATCTCTAGCATACTCTTCGATTAGGTCTTTCCCCCGAACTTGAATTCAACTTTGTTGGAAGTGTGTAACTACGAAAGGATGAGAGCACCATTTTATTCATACTAACTACTCGCCTTTGAAAAAGAAATACTAGTATCAGTTTAGTTGGTGTTCCTGTAGCAGGGTTGTTGGTGACTCCATTGATTAATTGAGGGCGCGGACATTGAGTTCCTCGAACCGCACAAACATGATCAAAACTAAGGGCCTGGGGCGCATAGAGCTTCCATCCTGTCATGTAGCAGGCGTTAGAGTTAATGGCTCGGGCTAGTTGGCTTAGGGCATTAGGCTTTGAAAGCACCTCGGACCGTGCTAGGATTGGCCCAGAAGATCCAGCTTATTATTCACTTTCTTTTTTATCTTTCTCTTTTTTTTTCTTTTTTTTTGAATTATTTATTTTGGATTCGATGGTAATTCTCTTTTTCTAAGGTGTCCATACTTGGGAGGTGTTTAAAACCAAGTTCGTTGAACAATATATTAATGGGAAGACCTAGGCATACCACAGAGATCATGTATGAGTGTGTGGTAGATTAATTGGGAATTGGTTTCTTGAACTGGGAAGGCTCATATGTCTCACACTATCGAAACATGTAATTCAGAGCATCTAACAACCTAAAGTCTTTCACATTGCGCTACTTATTTTGATATTTCGAGGAATTTGGAGAGGTAAAGTCAACCGATTGGAAATCATGGCATCACTCACATCTTGCCTATGACTAAAACTACTGAAACCAAACTAAGTCATCTGCTGCGCTAACCTAAATGGCTTGTGAAATCTGAACATAAACATAAACTTAAACAAAATACACGAACATATCCTAGACAATTAAAGTAAATGATGCCAAACCAACCACCCACATCCCCCCAAATCAAAATGGATAATGTCCTCAGTTTTAAGCAAAGAAAATAAGGATGTAGGATACAAGGGATCACTGCAGTGGTGGTGGTGGCATATGGAAGCTTCTTGTTGTGCTGGCACTCTTACGGATGTGCGCTGGTTCTTTGGATGGTCGCTGGTTGCTGTATTTGTGCTGGGCGCGGGTGCATCCGTCCTCTGCTCAGGTGATGATATCTGGATTCTGTCGTTATGCATCAAATGCGGAAGTGAGTCTGGATCACGGTCTTCTAGGGAAGAGAAGGACTAGGGACATCCAGGCTCCTGGGTGGTGGGGTGGTAGATCGTTGCCTCTCCCGAGGGTCCCTCTCATGCGAGCAATGTTTATTTATGCTATCGAGTTCTTCCTCGTCAAGGTTTATAACTCGAGGTCGCATAAAGCGCACCGGATCGGGGGACTCGAGCTTGTCCTTGCGGCGATGGCCTTAATGGGGTGGATCCAGGCCTCATTATCTTTTAGCGGCACCCTTGCATTCTTGCATAGGCCATAGATGAGAAAAGGGTGCTTTAGGTTCATTTTGGCGTCCCGGTTATAGAGAATCTTGTCCTCTATGACCCGATTGACATCAAACGGGATGTCTTGAATGATGGCGTAGTTGAGCAATGCCCTTTTTGCTGTCACCTCACAAACATTCATTGTCGGAATGAGACGAGAGGTGATGAAATGGTGCCACACCTTAGGGATATATGCCAAGTGTTTGGCCTTGAAGTGCACGTAGTGCCCCTCATTGTTTAACTTCCACTCACCTTGGCCATTGGTGAGCATCCTAAGGATCTTGGGGTAGTTTGGGTGTGCATAGAGCCTATCATATGGTTAAGCCTTTACCTGCTCAAGGTTATAATAATCATTTATAGACTTCGCGTTGAAGTCTACCAAAACCCATGTACTCGTACTTTCTTGAGCACATGAGCAGCTAGGTTGGTGTATAATTTCCCACACAACCATCGTTGTAGCTATCCTCGAGGGTTGGCAAAAAGCACCTCACCCTTTCCTGGCTATGGTTTTTAAAAAATCTGGATTGAATCCGCTTCTCATAATGAAGGAAGCGATTTTGCAAGATGAAATGAACTACCGGCCACACTCTCATTGATAAATTTTTTGTGATCATAGGCCGGAGAGGGTTCTTCACTTGCCCGGCTTCTTTTCAAGCTCATTTTTTTCTTTTTGCTTGACATTGGGCATGTGATAGAATTCGAGGGTTGGATGATGCCAGAGGTTAAAATCACGCTCTAGTTGTCTTATCCTGGCCCAGTTGCACTCTACTAGAATTACTAGCAAAAAACCTCACTTAGGCAAAAGAACAAACACCTAGTGTGCAGTAAGTGAGATGGTGGTCTTGATTAAAGGAAAATGGTTCTATAACTCCCAACCAAACCCAATGGTCCTTCTTTGACACAAACAGCCCAGAAAAATGGCAATATAACTGAATCGATACTTGAACTTAGCCAAAAAATCATATCATAAGAAAGATATCCAAATGAAGGTTGACATTGGTGGTTTTTGATTTAGGACGTACTTAGGGCTTTGGAGGTTTCTAAGGATGGCTAGGATGAGCTTGGACGGGATTTGGTACGGAAGCAGTTAGTGTGAAAAGTGCTATTTTGAACCTATATTAGATAGGTTTTGAATGCTTTGTGCACCATGTCGTGTCTCCAATTGAAGTGTTACAGTCTTCTTAGTAACACTTATGCCATTTAGAAATTATTTTTGGTTGTTTGTAGGCTTTTGCACACTTTTGGGTTCAATCTCAATACAAAGGATGAATCGTAAAGTTGGAATTCAAGTCTCGACCATCAACTTGACCCAATCAATGAGAAAACAAAAGCGAGAAGTGAAGAAAAATTCGTGCGGTTGAAGCGGATGAAAACGGTGAAGGATCAACAATGCGGAATTTTAGCTAAGCACGAAAATTTTTTACGCTAAGATTGCGAAATTTAACCTTAGAAAAATTTATAACCTAGCAATGCCAAATTCATGAACCACTCCCAAATTTAAACTATGCTTGTTCCTTAGCGAAAATAATTGATTTAAGCTTCTCCACGGGAATTTCGCTAGCTTAGCGAAATTTCGCTATTCGTGAGTACCCACCCATAAGCGAAATTTCTTGTTTTCGCTAGACCTGTTGATTTCGCTAATTAGCGAAATTCTTCAGCCTAGCGAAAATTGATGCCTCATCATGCTTTGTAATTAATGCCAAACCGCCTCCAAACTTGGTGTATTACTTAATTGTCCTATAACTTAGCCAATTTCATAGGTTTTTTGGTATTTTCATGCCTTGAGGTGGCCTATATAAGCCCCTCTTGTTTTTGTAACCCTAGGTAACAATTTTGGGAACAAATTTGGAGGAGGAGAAGATATTTTGTAAGTTTTCATTTTGTAAAATAAAGTCACCATTATTTTATTTAGGTTTTGCTTTCCTCTTCTCTCCTCTTTCTTTTCACTTTCTCGGTACGCCAAACACCCACTCTTGAGGATGACAACTCGAGATGCTTGGTAAAGCCTCCTTTCTTTGAAGAGAGATAGGCTAACGGTGGTGGGGCATATCATGGTGTCCTCTTGTACTAAAAGCTCACCGAGTGAGTATATTTATGGCCCTTATATTCTCTCAAAACATGGTTGCATAACATTGAATGTCATTAATGTGGCCAATACTCTCCGATGCTTTAGGATCCGGTGCATATTCGATTAGAGAAGTCTTGTGATTCTTTGGAGAAGTAGTCTTTCTGGCGCTTTAAAATGATATTTATATGTTGGGTTTTCTCAAATTAGGGTTGTAGCATTTAATGTTATTGATTTTGGCCAATACTCTCCATGCTTTGGGGAATACAGTGCATAATTAGTGATAGATGTCTTTGTTGTTCTTTAGATGGTGCTTTGAGCCTACGAGATGATATTAAATGTTAGGATTTCAAGCAGTAAAGGGGCCATAGCGCATGCTACACAGTATTGACTCAAATAGGAGTTGCTTCATGGGTGAGTTTGCTAGTTAAATATAGATCCGGTTATGCCATGGACTATAGGTTGCATGTCATAGCGAGGATAAAACAGGGACATGTTTGCCTAACTTGCCAGGATTAGTGACCTAATTCTTCAAAGTTAACTTTTTCACCTTTTACTTTCAGTTTTTGCAATTATCAGTTTTCAAACCATTTCCACTGTTTTTGAAACACAAATCCAAAAGTCAAATGAAAGCCTTGCAACCGTGCGCTTATACAAACCATTTTAGGATGAAAACCCATCCCAGTGTTCGACCCTAGACCACTATCTTTGCGTGCTTGACTACGGCAGTAGTAGGAACTTAGGTGTATATAAATTTTGTTGATTTTAGTTCAGCCTACTGTGGCATGAATCAGCACTTGCAAAAATCGGAGAGCACAGTTAGGGTTTGTCAAGTTTTCGGATATGAGAGTATGAACGTTTATGTTCTTAAAAACAGGGTAACGTCGCGACATTCGGGCCAACGTCACGACGTTTGAGCCAACATCCCTACGTTCCCGAGAGTTATATTTTTAACGTTGCAACGTTCGGGCTAACGTCGTGACGTTCCTGAGAGTTAGATTTTTAACGTCACAACATTCGTGTCCAACGTCGCAACGTTCCCCGAGAGACGTTTGTGTCCAACGTCGTGACGTTTAGATGCAACGTCGCGACGTTCGGATGCAACGTTGCGACATTCCAGAGCGGCTTGCTTTTCCATGTCGTGATGTTGAGTCCAATGTTGCAACGCTCCCGAGAGGTATTTTTTTGTGACGTTCCCGAGACCATCAACCAGGATTTTTTAAAAAAAAAAAATTTTCTTTTATAAGTGTAGAAAACTCCCTACATTTAGCTCTACTCCTCCCCAAAGCCTGCACTAAGATTTCCATGCTATTTCTCCTTTGCCGTAGCAACCTTGAACCTCTTAACAATGCAACACAAATCAAAATTAAAACAAGCAAAATCAAACCTAGCAAACTTAAAACAAAAAAAATGATGAACAAAATGATTTAAAAGCTTGGGTTGCCTCCCAAGTAGCACTTTGTTTATTGCCGTTAGCTTGACCAAGCTGTGTCCCCCTAACTAGTGCTCAACCATAGAAAACTTTTGGCAAACCAAAATTTCATGGCCCCGAGCATTGCTTATGTTGGCTTTAAACTTATGGTGGACTTGTGCTTCTCGAATTGACTGCCAAGATATGGCTTCACTCGCTGCCCATTCACCTTAAATTGACCTCTCTCTGGATGCATCAGCTTGACACTATCGTATGGGAAAACTTGGGTGATCACAAACGGCCCAGACCATCTTGACCTAAGTTTTCCTGGGAACAATTTCAATCTTGAATTGAAGAGCAATACTTGTTGTCCCGGTTTAAACTCATTATGCACTAGATGCTTGTCATGGCACACCTTGGTCTTCTCCTTATAGATCCTTGAACTGTCATACGCATTCTTCCTAAGTTCATCCAACTTATTCAACTGAAGCATCTTTTTTTTCCCGGCCATTTCGAGATTCATGTTCATCATTCTAGTTGCCCAGTATGCTTTGTGCTCCAGTTCTATAGGTAGGTGGCATGCCTTACCATAGACAATCTTGTACGGGGACATTCCCAATGGGTTGAAAGCTGTTCGATAAGCCCATAAGCTATCATTAATTTTGTTCACCTAGTCTTTCCTCGTCACATTAATTGTCTTTTCTAAGATTTTTTTGATCTCCCTATTCGACACCTCAACTTGCCCATTGCTTTGGGGGTGGTATGCAAGTGACACCTGATGCTTCACCCCATATTTGGCTAGGAGCAATGCAAACAACTTGTTACAAAAATGTGAACCTTTATCGTTGATTACCACTCTAGGAGTCCTGAACCTTGAAAAGATGTTACTCCTGATGAAACGCAGTACCACTTTGGCATCACAAGTAATGGTTGGAATGGCTTCCACCCACTTGGACACGTAATCCACTGCGAAGAGTATGTACTTGTGCTCATAGGACGATGGAAATGGACCCATAAAGTCAATGCCTTAGACATCAAAAAGTTCTACCTCTAGAATATTTGTCAACGACATTTCATTTCTTATTCCAATGTTCCCGGTCCTTTGACCGTCGGGGCTTTGCAATAGTGTGCGTCTTTGAATATAAATGATAAGAATTCTGATTGTAGTACCTTGGTCGCTGTTCTTTGTCCATTGAAATGGCCCTACCTCTAGGTGGTAGTGTGTGTCTTCACCCACTTCACTTTCGGCTACACCTTCGGATAATCGATCGCACATTGTTTAAGAGGATTGGGTCTTCCATAAATAGTAGCTTATACGCAAGAATCTCTTTTGTTGAAATGTGAGGTCAAGTGGAATAATACCAGCAAAAAGATAATTGGCTATGTCGGCAAACCATGGGGATGTTTCAGCATGTGACAAAACTAGTATCTGCTCATTTGGGAATGTGTCATCAATTTGCAAATGATTTTTCTGCACTGTTTTTGGAATTTCCAGTCTTGACAGATGATCGGCCACCATATTTTTGGAACCCTTCTTATGTTGAATCTCCACATCAAATTCTTGCAATAGGAGTACCCACCGAATAAGTCTAGGTTTCGCTTCTTTCTTCGTCATCAAGTATTTGATTGCAGAGTGATCTATGAATACAATAGTTTTGTTTCCTATAAGGTAAGGTTTGAATTTGTTAAAGGCAAACACAATAGCTAACAATTCTTTCTTTGTTGTGGCATAATTGAGTTACGCATCATTCAACGTTCGACTGGCATAGTAGATGGCATAGAAGACTTTTTATTTTCTCTAGCCTAAAACAGCCCCAACTACAAAGTCGCTTGCATCACACATAAGTTCAAATGGAAGATTCCAATCTGGAGCGACTACTATAGGGGCTGAGATCAACTTTTTTTCAGCAACTTAAAAGTGTTCATACATGGATCATTGAACTCAAACGGAACACCTTGCATAAGAAGATTAGACAAAGGTTTTGAAACTTTTGAGAAATCTTGGATGAATCGTCTATAAGAACCTACGTGGCTAAGGAAACTACGTACTCCCTTTACTAATGTGGGAGGGGGCAGTTTCTCTATGATCTCAATCTTGGCCCGATCAACCTCAATTCTTCTTCCGGATATGCGATGCCCCAATACTATGCCTTCTCTTACCATAAAGTGGAACTTTTCCCATTTTAAAACTAAATTGGTTTCCATGCACCTTTTCAGTACCAAAGTTAGATTATGGAGGCATTTATCAAATGTAGAACCAATCATGGAGAAATCATCCATGAAGACTTCAATGGATTTTTCGACCATATATGAAAATATTGCCATCATGCATCTTTGAAAGGTTCTCGGGGCGTTACACAGCCGAAATGGCATTCTCCGGAAAGCGAATGTACCATAAGGGCACGTGAAAGTGGTATTCTCTTGATCTTCTGGAGCAATGGTGATTTGATTGTATCCCGAGTATCCATCCAGAAAGCAAAAGTACTCATTTCCTATGAGTCTATCTAACATCTGATCAATAAATGGAAGTGGAAAATGATCATTTTTGGTAACTTTGTTCAGTCTCCGGTAGTCAATACAATTTCTCCACCCTGTAATTATTCTGGTCGGGAGTAGTTCATTTTTCTCATTTATTATCACTATAGTTCCTCCTTTCTTTGGTACAACCTGAATAGGGCTCCCCCATGAGCTATCAGAGATAGGGTATATCACTCCCGCATCTAACCATTTTAGTAGTTCTTTTCGAACTACCTCTTTCATTGAAGGATTTAAGCATCTCTGGGCATCCACTGTTGGCTTGCTATCTTCCTCCAATAATATCCTGTGCATACACATAGATGACTTGATCCCCTTTATGTCAGCTAGGGACCATCCAATCACTTCTTTATGCTCCTTAAGGATCTTCAACAATTTCTCCTCTCCATGTTAGAGAGGGAGGATGAGATTATGACTGGTAGTGTAGATTCCTCCCCGAGATAAGCATATCTCAAATGATTGGGGAGTTGCTTCTCTTCCTGATAAGGGTTTCTCGATAGTCAGCCCAATGGCTTAGGCTAAGCTCAGATTCAAATTGTCTTCTATTCGAGGCCAAAAGAAACCATCAATTTCACATACTCCTGAATGTCTCATCTTCACAAGAGGAAGGGTCATCATGAGTTAGGCTAGTCTCAAATGGTTATGAAGGAACCAATTGGCTAGACACTATAGCCTCTAGCACATCCACTCTGAAGCAATGTCATTTGGATCCAGTCTTATAGCCAATTACAAATAATTTAATTGAATTAAAGAAAGCCTAATATTAAAATTTTAGTTTAAGGTAATTACGAGAAAACTAGGGTTTTGCCTTCACTTGCCACACCTGATGGATTTTAACCTAGATAGCGCATTTATTTAATATACCATATGATTTATGTTAGCGGGTTGATCGTGTCTACAAAATATTCTCTCTCGAGATATAACTACCTATCTCGCTAGTGGGGTGTATTGCATCTCTGCTTCGACCCCTTGACTCCGAGATGCATGAATGTGCAAACCCTAGTGCTACACACACACGGAGCAGCGGGATATCTACATTCCACGATTGATCAAATTTGTTGCTTTACCCCATGTCCCTACGAGTCATCATCTCTCAATATCAGACTCCTAGCATTAGCATGCCATAATTGGCCAAATAATAACATGTGATTAAATTCAAGAGTAAAACAACCATAGAAATCCATATCGATATTAAATAAACCACAATTAAAGTATTAATCCATAACAGTGCGGTTAGGGTTGACAAAACCCTAGAGATAAAAGTTAGTTCATAGTGATTTTCATTCTGGTGAAAGATTTTCAGCATTAAACAGATAAGGAAAGAAATCTGAAGAAGCGTCTTCCGATCTCTCGGTCCGAGTCTCACTTGAAGCTCTCTCTATCTGCCATCTCACTTGTCTTGACTGTCTCTAATCCCCCTATTTTGCCTTGAAATTGCGTCCTTTTTATACCTCCGAATCTAGGCCCATCAATGGCCTAGAAAATCAGAACTTTTAGCGCTCCTGTTTTGGAATTGGAGACCTCATTACGCCACGGCGAGAGGGGCTTCAGCTGCGGCGTGCAGGAATGATCATGTCGGCATTTAGGTTCGCTCGGCGCCGCTCCCTTCGGTGTGGCTTTCGCCCACGGCGTGGGTCTCACCACTCGCTCTTGGTGTACTTGAGGTAATCACTGCTGCACTTCTTTGTTGCTTTCTTTGCTTTGGTTTTTTCCTCTATTGTTAGCTTCCTTTTTTATTCCAATATCGCCATGTTCTATGAACCATTATAGTATAGGGGATTAGAGCAATATTAGTGAATATGAATGTGAATCATGCAAGTTGAGCTATAAAAACACATAGAAATTGTATTGAAATGCATGCATGATTTACTCTGATCAACACCCCCAAACTTAGCTTCTTGTTTGTCCCCAAGCAAGAATAGACTCTAACCAGGGCATGCAAGAATAAAGCATAACTAACATTGACGATATGGGTCTGAAATGCATCATTACCGACAGAAGGGGTCAGCATGAACCGAGTTCAAAGATCCAAGGACTACCTAGGTTGTTCAACTTTTCAAGAATCTGCCTTTGGGTCAATCTCGAGTTGACGGCGAGGTCGACCCCTTTTAGTGCTCGATAACCTTTCAGGGAGTCTAAGTGCGGATTAAAATGTGTTCTCTAGTGTATGGTTGACTTCAATACCCCCGAGCTTGAATCCTAACTTTGCCTATGTGGAATGACTCAGCACGAGAAGGATGAGAACGCGCAATTTATTCACTTCAACTAGTCTTAGGAGGTTAACTCTAAGTTGGAAGAGTACTAGTAGCAGAGGTTTTAGGTGAGGTTCTGTAGCAGGATCCGTGGTGACTCCACATAATGCCCAGTACTCTAGAATTTTAATAATTTTTATTATATATTAGGGTATAAATTATGAGCCAAACTTGGGTTTTACGAAGAAAGCCGTGAATTGTTAAATTGTGAATTGTGAAGTGAAAATGTGAGCATATGATTAAAGATTATATGCTAAAATGAGAGATTGATTGAACCTGAAAATAAACCCAAGTGAAAAAGGGAAAATTGGAAATGTGTAAATGAGGACCTAAGGGTCAAATGATAGCTTAAATGCTAATGTGAAATAAATGATAAATGAAAGTGAAATGAAAACCAATAAGTGAGAAAAATGCCAAAAATGAGAAATGGATTTATTGAAGTGCCAAACATGGCCTTATAGTGGATAAGTGGTAGTGGGCATTTGGTCTTAGAGACCTCCCCACAAGTGCAAAAAACGTTTTGAGCAAAAGAGGGAGAGAGAGCTAGGGTTTGGGGAATAGATGGAGATTTGTGAATCCCTCCATGTTTTATGCAAGATCTTCGCCCGGGAAAGGAAGAAAGAAAGCTAAGGCTTCAAGTGCAAAGTGATTTCAAGGTTTTACCAAACCCTAGATTTCTCTAAATAATATTTGGGTTAGAAAAACCCTAATCCATCCATGGGTTTTGCTCATGGTTGGTTTAGGATGGTATTTGGATGTCTTAGGGAGTGAATCCCATGTTTTAGTTTGGGTTTTTGAGGATTTTGGTGGCGTCATAAAATAAGGAAGGAAAAATAGCGGAGCCTCGGGCCTTAGCCGTCGTACTTGAAGTACCTTTTGTGCGGTGAAACGAGAATGATAAAATGGCCTCTACGGGTTTCTTTGCTGGTAAGCCGATTAGCTACCATGATGAAGGCCTTGCTGTTCACCACGGGCGAAATTTTTATTTTGTTTCAGAGTCCCATATTCCGTGCAGATAGTTTAAGGACCCTAATAAATGATTAATGAGGTTTAAATAAGGATAAACTAAATAAACCCATCACCGTACCTTATAGCCTCGTAGCCAATTGAGACGAGACTTAGTGTCTTAACCCAGGCCAGATTAACGATGTCGACATTGATAAAATGTTTAATAATTGTTTATCCAGCGAGTGCATATTGTTATTGACTAGGGACGAATTGAAGATCCACCTAGCCTAGAGGTAGAGATCGAAGTGAAGAAATGGGAGTTAGTGACAGTTTGTTCACTAACTCTATCCTTATTTCCAGTGTTTTGGTAGTATACCAAATAAATATGAAATGATTATATGGAATGAGTATATCTTTGAAATGAGATTACGAAAGTGCATATGGAATTGAAAATGTGATAATTGGAATGATTGATGATTAATTTCATGTGAGTGATTAATCGAATTGTAAACGAATTGGTCAATTCCTGACATCTTGAATTGAATCAATATCTGAATGAGCTACTGGCGGGATACCCCGATCGACATCATCGTAGAAGGCACCCGAAATTGTCGATGTCTCTCACTTTGAGAGATGCACTAATCGGCATCTGTCATGATGGCGTATGGCATTGTAGAAATGTTCTCACTTGGCGGGATGCACCAACAGACATCCGTCATGATGGTGTATGGCATTTAAAGGATCACATGGCGGGGTGCACCAATCGGCATCCGCCATGATGCGAGACTGAAATTTGTGAAATGTGTAAGCACATTGTCGAGATGAAAGGGCGAGTTCATCGAGCGGAATCCGTCATGAATGTAGTGCATAGACGCAAAGTGAAATCGCGAACTTGATGAGAGTGTAAATGGGATTTAAACTAAACACATCTTTATGAATTATACGTTTGAATCTCATGAATTGAATTGTGGTATGATTTTGTTGCATGTGAAAATGCATACTTGATATGATTAATGATTTGTAAAGTGAATGCATGCAAAAATGAATAAGCATGAGTATTGTTTGATAAAAGAAAAGGCATGATTTAATGATAAATGCATGTCATGTTAATTTGAAGACTGGAATAGAACTATATAGAACAACTAAGCATGAAAATGCTTTGCGTATAGATTTTATCTATGCGTAGGTATCGAGTAAGCAAGAAAGAAGGCCAGGTATAAGTAGCATAGAGTCATAGAGAAAGTTGCGGAGTATAAGTATATATCCCGTCATTTGCATATCATATCTATTGAACATGTGATATTTTGTGGACAAAAAGAGTTGAACTCTGAACCATTATTTTTGTGTATCATTTTGTAAAGGCAAGATAAGCCATTTTGTAACGAGTTGTATAAGAGTAATTGTTTATGGGCCTACCATTTGAAATGCTTCCGCGTAAATGAGAATTTTGAAATGAAATGACATAAATAAATGTTTTGATAAAATAAATGAAAACGTTGGAGTAAACCAGGCTTCGGTTCGGATCCGCCATTCGGGTCGAGTCGGGGATTTGAGTTGTGACATTTTTGAAAAAGAAAATTTAATAAAAAGGTGAATAAAAATTAAGCGGCGTCCCAGGGTTTGGTTTGGATCATGACCGTCCAGGCCAGGAGCTTAGAGTCTAGCTACACTACTAGTTGGTTAAGGGCACCGGGCATTTAGTTTCCCTAGAACTTCACCTCGAACACTCAACCAAACCTCGAGGTCCTAGACCGTGTAAATCATCCATCCTCTGTCCCATGTAGCGAGCAGTGAAGTCAATGGCTCCCGGCCAGTTGGCTTAAGGCATTAGGCTTTGAAAAGCCCCTTGGTATGCAAGGATTCGATTGGATGATCCGCTTATTCAAACCATACCATGTCCTTTTATTTATTTATTTATTTTTGGCTCAAAGGCAATCCTCTTTTTCTAAGGTGTCCCATTGCTTAGGTGTTTAACTTCCCAAGGTTCGTAGAACTCTCTTGCATAGTAGTCTGAATTAAAGTATCTGTTTGAAGATCAACGTGTGTGTGGTGCGTGATAGCCTACTTTAGAGATTGATTTCTTGAGATCTAAAGGCGGCGAGACATGGATTATTCTCAACTATACAATCTGATTCTGATTGTCAAACAATCTTGAGTCCCCATTTCCCATTGAAACACGGGCTTCCACACAATTCACGCGACTCCACATTGTAATCATGAGTGACTAGGGGCTGAGACAATTAAAGCCAATTCTGAAAATCACCATATCATAATATTGCAAGGTGCAAATATGTTGGTACATAGGGACAAGGTTCAGTCTTTAAACATGCTAAAACAAATTAAAACAACCAAAATAAACTAAAACAGACGACAACCTATAACAACCAAAGATAAAAAAACAAAATGCAATAAAAATAAACAAAATAATACTAAGCCAACCCGTATACCCACACATATACCCCCAAACTTAAAACTGATAGTGTCCTCAATGACAAAAAGAAAATAAAGGTAAAGAGATACGTCCCTGAGGATCACTTTGGTGGTGGTGGCGGTGGCGGTGGCGGTGGCAGTGTGTGAAGAGAGAGGAGCTGAGCCAACTGCTGCATGATAGAGTCTTGGCTAGCGAGAATGGTGGCCATCCCTCGGCTACGATGAAGCCCATATCCTTACCAGTGGCTGCAGTTATCACGGGACTCATCGATATCGTCAATGACAGATTGTGGTGAGTGCATGAATTTGGTCTGAGGAGCCCGAGTCGACTGGGGAGGGACCTCGAGGTCAGATCCTCGGGGTCGCTTACCTGCCCAGGTGTGGCTAGGGCATCCTCATCGGTCTCCTCATCTGATTCGCCCGGGCTCTTGAACTTTGCCTTGAGCAGTGGTATGGTAGGCCTGGCACTTTTTTGCTCCTCGGAGATCAAACATCGGGACCTTGGCGGTCGGCCTGGCCCCAGTGTAATGGTGATGGGTGTATCATGGCCGGTCACGTCTCCCAGCCGATCGACTCGATCAACCGCTTTCGATGGCCAGATCCCTAATATCAAAGCCCGAACCCCTTGGTCATGGCGTAGAGGAGGATCGTCTTGTCCCTGGTAACTGTACTCAAATGCAGGGTAGGCTTGATTTTAACACATAAAAAATTATACCAGACCTTGGCCACGGGCGTGAGTGAGTGCATATGAAAAGTGGTGAAATCACCAGTCGATGGTTGGCTTCGCCACACTCCTTGGCCGTGAGTGAGCTCCTGTATCAGGCGCTTATAGTTTGTGTCAACAAATAACGCCCTATACTCTGCACTGTCGTCATCCATCAGGCGGTAGATTCGATTGATGGCCTGGGCACCGAACTCGACCCACTTGCCCCGGATGAAAACTGTGGTGCGGACCTTGAAAGGTAGATTGGAGTGGAACTCCTGCACGACTGGGGCCACTTCGGGAATAGGGGGTGCACATAGTGTCTGCCATCCGCGTTTCTGGATATTGAAGTTGAAGAATGCATTGGAAGTGGGGAAACCACGTTTAAGGACGAACGGTGGTTGGTGTGACTCATGATAGATCGCTTGGCCTCCCAGAGAACGGCGATGTGGAGACTAGAGAGGGGGTGAGGTGCCGTAGCCGAGGTGGAAGCCCGGATTACTATCGTTTAGGTAGGGAGTGGACTTCACAGGGCCATGGAGGTCGATCTATGAGGCAGATCTGCAAAAAACAACAAAGAAAACGAGAGAGGAAAAGGAAAGGGCAGTAAAAAGGCGTGTGGAGGGAAAAATGAAAGGACACACGGGCATTTATAGGGCACAAAATATTGCCAGCTAAGGCTGCGATTGAAGAGGGCCCTCTGCTTATTGACCAGCGTGTCTCTGACTGCGACGTGGAATCGCATTATTCATGCGTACCGAAGGTGGAAAAAAGGTTATGCAGCGGCATAGGGCGCTACGCCGTTGTGAGCCATAAAGGTATTTTGGCTATCATTGGCATAGAGTTCTCTTATTTGCTGCGTACGAAGTATGGAATGAGTTTTTGAAGTTTTGGCTCTGAATTTGACCCTCTCACACTCTAATGAACATGTAAATCCCTTAGTGACTGTGCTTGCGCCCTTTGGTATCCCTGAAAACTCACAAACTCATTAAAAACAAACAAAAGTAGGAATTCCAAAACGAAAAGTGTACTGAAAAGCAATTGAAAAGATAGAAAATAATGCTAGTTCAAAAGAGAAGGTGATCTCACAATACTTGGGTTGCCTCCCAAGAAGAGCTATGTTTAACGTTGTTAGCTCGACATTCCTGCAAGGTACAACATTTAAACGGAAAAAATCGCGAAGTATTGGTGACCTTTGCACCCTCTTGTCTGCTCTAGAGTGTTCGAAGATGGTGTCCTGTCTTAGGCGCTGGAATTCTCCTCCAAAATACGGTTTCAATCTTTGGGCAATGACTTTGAATTGTCCCTTCTTTGGATGCATTATCTCAACATCTCCATAGGGAAATACTTGAACCACTATGAATGGACCCGACCATTTGGACTTCAATTTCCGAAGTTTCAACTGGGGTGAATAAAACTGCGACCAGCTCAAACTCTTTCCTTACAATATGCTTGTCATGCCAAGATTTCGTCTTCTCCTTATAGATTTGAGCATTCTCATAGGCCTCATTGCAAAATTCATCTATTCACTTGGTTGGGATCACGCTTCTCCTTGGCTACATACTATCAATAGTTGAAGCCTAGTTGCCTAGTATGTATGTTGTGCAATTCCCTTTGGAAAATGGCGGTTACCATGGAGCCTATTCGAATGGCTACATACCCAGTAGGGTTTTAAATGTTGTCTGTATACCCAAAGTGCATCATAAATCTTCTTTGACCAGTCCTTTCTTGAACTATTCACTGTTTTCTCTAGAATGAACTTTCCTCGATTGACACCTCGGCACATCCGTTTTACCTACGGGTTGTGTAGTGAAGTTTGATCTGCTTCACCATATTTTTGCGGGACCTTATCAACGACTTGTTGCAAAGTGAGTGCCACCATCGTGATCAATGCTGGTGGAGTCTTAGAGGCAGTGTAAATATGTGCGGCGCGGAGGAACTTGACTACCACAGCATCGTTAGGTGCGTGTCGGTATTGCCTTACCTCTACTCATTTAAACGTAGTCACAACGGAGAATATCTCAGTTCTTTTGAGATGAAGGAAATTGACCCATGAAGTCTATCCCCCATAAGTCAAATAACTCAACCTCTAGAATTGTGTGCATGGGTGGTTCATCCCATTTGGAAATGCCGCCCATTCTTTGGCACTTATCATAGGTAGATACAAACTGGTGCGCATCCTTAAACAAGCTAGGCTAATAGAAACCTGATTGTCGAACCTTTGCCGCTGTCCTCTGGCCTCCAAAGTGTCCCCTACATGATAAGGTGTGGCAGTGAGTTAGAATACCCATTTTCATCTTAGAATTTTGCTTTAATCATGATCCACCTGATGTTTGTATGAAATGAATATTTCCAGTAGTAGTGTTTCAAGTGTGCAAAGAACCTCTTTTTCTACTAGTAGCTAAAATCGGGCGGGATAACTTTGGCCACTAGGTAATTCACATAGTCGGTAAACCATGGAACGGTCTTTGTGTCTCCAATTGCTAAAAGCTACTCATTTGGGAAATCATCATTGCACGTACCCTGCGTCTGCAGGCCCTTCGATCATGATATGTGGGTCCTAATATTTAGGTTCTCTGTTCCCTTCTTGTCCTTGATTTCTAGGTTAAATTCTTACAATAGGATTACCCACCGTACTGGCTTTTTTTTCCCATCAACTAAAGAGCAAGGCTAGCCGGCCTTTTACTAAACTAAAATGGCTTTCCCAAGAGCCAACACAACTCTTTGATTTTCCTAGTAAAGCGAAACGATTACCCAAGACAGACGCTCTCTAAATGTTAGTCGCTATCTTGATGAAGTACCGTAAAAGCAGATTCTTTATTCCTTTATGGTGAAGAGTTGCAAGTTCTAAGGCGAAGGACTCTAATCCTGGGCTTTTGAACATCAAGCTTATGGACATGCCTTTCTCTTCCTTCTTGCTTCACACCTGCTATTGACCCTAATTAACTTAAGAAAGCAACCAAGAAATGGCCTTGTTATTTATAAGGGGTGCAGCTATGCCGTGTTCTCAGGTGTATGCGCGAAGTGATGAAAGATTTCGAATTCTTTTCATTACGTGTGTGTTATAATATTCCTACAAAGAAAACGTGTAAAGTTAGTCTCGGTTGTGCATCCTTTTTAGTCATTAGGTACTTAATGTAAAACCCAAACCTTATTAAATGTTATAATGGTAGTTGTTGTACTGATTAGAGGTCCAATGATAGAAGTGAGGGTAGATTAGAATTGAGAATGCTCCGGACATCATTTGGGCATAAAGTGAAATTTTTCGAAAATTTTCACCGGATGCCCTAATGAATAGTAATTATTCTTATTATATCCGGATGGAGGGGTTTTTAAAGGAATTTTTAAGAAATTTCAGTTCCTATGACTTTGAATTGATATTTAGAAGAGAATTGGAGATTTAAGTGAATATTGATTTCCGGACTGAAATTTGGAGTATGCGCCGAAATTTTTCGGAAATTGGGCCGAAAATACGAAAATGTCCGGAATTAATCATAGAGTCTAACGAAACTGAAACGAGTGAAACGGAGTCCGTTTGGATAGTTTCCAGGCGATCGAACGTAATTCGGATAATAATACGCTATTTTGGGATTTCCGATTTTAATGATTTTAAATTCGATTTCGGTGATTTCAGAGCACGGAATCTCTTTGTGAAAGATTTAATTAGAATATTTCATGGTCAATTTGAAGTTTAAACTGACCATAGAATATTTTGGCGTTTAATCATTATAAACTTGTTATAAGGCGGCGAGTAAAAATCGATATAAATTGAGATATTTTCTTGTGAGAGCCAATCAAAACCTTTCTTAATGGCTAAAGTATGATTTAAATAATAGATTAGTGGATTTGTGACTCATAGAATGGACCCAGTGACAAGGTGACATGGGTAATTCACTTTGCATCAACCAATGAGCTTCTTTGGTTCATGGGCAATTTTGGCAAGTGTGGTCGAAATCTAAATTTAGAATTAAATTGCTTTCCAAAAGGAGGAAGCTCGACCATGAGAGAAAGAGAGAAGAAAAGAGAAAAGAAAGGAAAGAAAAGAAGGAAGAAGAACGTGTAGGGCGAGGTATGAGATGTGATTTTCTCCTCATTCAAGCTTTCCAGAAGTGATCTCGAGTGGTATCAAGGGGCCGAAGCCAAAGAAAACCAAGAACAAGTAAGTTTCTAATGGTGCAGGAAAGTTGGATTTAATGTTTTCATGCCTAATGCTTTGATTTTCTTATATGGATATTTAAATTGGTATTTAAAGTTTGAATCATGATGATTTGGATATAAATGGAGAAAGAAATGGATTAGGTTAGGGTTTGAAAAATAAAGTGAGTGATGGTTAGGGTTTGATAGTGTATTTTGTGTGATATGTTGAAATTGGTTAGGGATTAATGAAATTGAGGTATAAGGCATTAGATTAGAGTGATTAGAATGAAGAAAATGGAAGAACAAAATTGAATATGGCTTGTGCATATTTCGGCCAAAAAGGGAAATGAGAGGGGTCAAGGGTAGTTTGGTAATTTCCATGTGTTTTAGGGTGAATATTAACTCTAGAAATGCATTGAAATTGGTTAGCAAAGAAAAGGATTTGAATTGAGGGTATTAAGGTCATTTTGTAAAGAAAAGGGTAATTTGGTAATTTCCTAGGTTATGTATTTTTTTTAAGTGTGGTTTAATGGTCTTAAAGTGAATGTGATGTGGATGGGTGAAAATGAATGTGTATGTGGATTAAAGTGGAAGTATGGTTAATGTTTAGTTGTGGTTTTCTTGAAAAAGGTGAAAAAGACTATCGGACGGGAAACGGAAATTGGACGGGAAGCAAGCGGGATTAGGCGGTGGGCAGTGAAGTGTAAAATGATGTTTTGAAAATTGAGTTTAAAGTGAGCGGTTTAATGTTAAAGTGAAAAGTTTAATGTAAATGTAAATGTTTAATGAAAAGTTTAGTTGTGTGCCTAAATATATATATTTATATCAAAATTACATATGTATGCATGTGTTGACATTATGGAGTTTAAAGCGTGTAAGAATGCATATGTATATTTCGCGTATATATGTGTTTTAAATGATAAAGTAAAGTTTAAATGAATTTAATGTATTTTTGAATAAATGTTTTATTGATGGGTTACTTTAACCCCATATGGGTGTTATGGCGATATCAATTTGAGGGTACCTTAAAGGCGTGTAAGGATTTAGAGGGGAAAAGTTGTAGGATGCTAGCAGGAGGGAGGGGAAATAGATTTTTAGCGTGTATCATACACGTGATAGGTGCTGTATTTGGAACCCTATGCATGGCGTGAGTTTCTCTGCAGCGTAGTGGTTATGACTGGATTGAGGCTTGTCCCTCACACCGTCGGTACCGAAGCCCCATTCGGTTTGTTCCCTTGGGTTCCATTAGAAAGAAAGTTTAAAGCATAAATTGGTTTTAATTGTATAAGTATTTGTTACTTTGATATATATTGAAAATGTTGTCTAAATGAAAATGTACACTCACTGAGCTCCTTTAGCTCACTCTTTTCCGTATGTTTCAAAAACATTTCGGGACCAGGAGCAGTCTTGTGGGGTGAGGCATCCTGCCGCGGAGTGAGTCGAGGCCATCGAGGCGATGTGAGGCGCGTGTATATATATTTTGCATATTGTATATGTTGAATATTTTGTCATGTATATATGTATATATGTATATATTTTGAAAAGGAACTAGGCGGGCTTTGATCCTCGGTGGGCCGAGGTACGTGAGGCGGTCGGCTTAAGTCAGGCTCAAGCCCTGATCCTTTTATAAAACTGTGCATGGAATTGAAGAAGTTTTGAATGTTTTGATGATTGAAGTAAATAAATGTATATGTGTATATATTTTGCTTGATTGAGTTGTGTACTTAATTGGATTGTGGACGAGGAGTCCTAAAATGGAAGTTGAGAATTGAAAGATTAAGTGTTTTAAATGTTTTGGGTTTTGTAAATTTGGAGAAAGTCAGGCAAATAGAAACTACGTCGATTTTGAAAAATCTAAGTGTTTGAAAAAAAAAGAAAAGAAAAAAATTTACCACTTCACTTAACGTATTTTCTAAAGATATGTTAAGGATTGTAAAGGGGTTCGCTCCATGGATTTTCATATGATTGTTTTAAGGAAAAGTTTCTATATCCGTTGGAGTGCCGGGAGGTCCCCTCAGGTTCATGAGGTTAATCCGGGTCGGGATCCTTCACTTAATGGTTGAGTGGTCAGTGTGCACTATTACCTTGTTGCCAATCAAGTAGGGCCTAAATTTATCAAAGGCAATAACAATGGCCAATATCTCCTTTTCAGTGGTGGCATAGTTCAGCTGGACCTCATTCAAAGTACGGCTAGCATAGTGAATCACCTGGAATATCCTGTCTCTTTTCTGCCCCAGCACCGCTCCGATCGCATAATCACTGGGGTCGCACATTAGCTCAAACGGGAGGTCCAAATCTGGTTCTACCACTATGGGGGTCGATACCAATTTATCTTTCAGAATTGAAAAAACTTACACACACTCCTTATCAAAATCAAACGGTGTCCCTTGAACTAGCAAACTGGATAAGGGCTTTGCAATTCGAGAGAAATCTTTTATGAATCGCCTATAGAACCCTGCGTGTCCTAAAAAGCTTCTTATGCCTTTTACTGATGATAGTTGAGGTAGTTTCTCTATTGCCTCAATCTTAGCTTTGTCGACCTCTATTCCTCTTATAGAAATTCAGTGCCTAAGTACTATGCCTTCTTGTACCATAAAGTGGCACTTCTCCCAATTCAGCATAACATTGGTCTCTTCACATCTAACAAGCACCAACCTTAGGTTTTCCAGACAATTGTTAAAGGAGTTCCCCAATATTGAAATGTGCCCGGTGCATTGCACAACCCAAAGAGCATCTGCCTAAATGCGAATGTACCATAAGGGCAAGTGAAGGCCGTCTTCTCTTCATCCTCTGGGGCTATAGCGATTTGATTGTAGCTGGAATACCTATCTAAGAAACAGTAGTATTCATGCCTGCCCGGCCCCATGCTGTCCGATCCGAAATGGCGTGGAAAATGAATCTTTAGTGAACCTTGACCCCGGTTTAATTAGTCAATGCAAATTCTCGACTGCGAGTTCTAGAAACAACATTATATTATTCTCATCTTTATCAACATTTGTTCCTCCTTTTGACACACCTTATGCAGGACTTACCCGTACCTTTGTCGAAATAGGATAAATTACCCTGGCATCTAGCCACTTCAGTACTTCCTTGCGGACTACTTCCTTCATGGTTGGATTCAATCTCCTTTGTGCTTCTACTAAAGACATGATATCTTCTAGCGAGTCGTCACGTACACATTGAAGGCGATTCCCCGCTAAGTCATCCGGGAGACCCGACGGCGTATCCTTGTGATCCCGAAGTACTCTCAATACCTTATCTTCTTCTGTTGCTGTTAGGGATGCTGAAATAATCACTGGTAATGTGGAGGCGTCCCCAAGATAAGCATACCTCAAATGGCTGGGTAGTGGCTTTTGATCCATCTTGGGTGGTTGTTCGAAGGATGGCACAGGCGTTTGAGCAATTTCACCTAGTGGTTCGTAGTATTTCCTTCTATTAGGCTAGAAGGAGTCCATTCATTTCACATACTCTTTGACCTCTTCTCCCATTTCTTCTGATTCGCTCTACAAAAGGATAGTCTCCAAAGGGTCAGTGGGACCACTTTGGCTAAACACTATAGCCTCCACGGTCCCTATCATGAAGCATGTATCACTCTCTGCTGGGTGTCTCACAACCTCAAACACATTGAACTTGACCTCGTCATCCTGCACTCTCAATTTCAGTTCTCCTTGCTGCATATCAATCATTGCCCTACTAGTAGCTAGAAATGGTCTACCCAATATTATAGGTATTTCTTTATCTTCTTCCATGTCTAGAACGATGAAATCTGCCGAGAAGATAAACTTGTCCACCTTTACCAGAACGTCTTCTATCACCCCCTTGGGATGTTTCAGTGACACAATGCGCTGAAAGCGGTGTTGGTTGAGTTGCTTTGCCAATCGATCGTCTAGAATATGGACAACGACATGGGGTTTATACTGGCTCCTAAGTCACCTGAGGCCCTCTCAGATAGAGTTCCCAGTGGTACGAAATTGTAAAGTTACTGGGTCTTTCGGCTTATGTAGCGAGTTTCCTGCGAAGGATGGCCTTTACATTCTCGGAGTGAGATTCACTATCTCGAAATCCAACAATCTTCTTTTCTTTGACAGTATATCCTTCATGAATTTTATGTAACTAGGCATCTGTTTTAACACATCAACAAATGGAATGTTAATATGTAATTTCTTGAACACTTCCATAAACTTAGTGAATTGCTTGTCCAATTTACCCTTCTTTAGGCGTTGAGAGTACGGAATTGGGATAGTGGATTCAGTTGTGGCCGGTCGGTCTTTAGCCTCAGTTTCTTAACTTCCCTCATCTTTTCTCTAGAATTTGTTCCCTTTACATCTTGTCATTAATTGAGTGGGTTACTTCCTCAGTTTCTTCCTCTCCTATCACTTGTGGTGGCCCTGATACTGCTAATTCTCTTCCACTTCTCAATGTGACAGTTTTAACATGTTCATTACCTTCTCGTCTCACGTTCACCTCTGAGTTGCTCGGTAATGATCCATCTTTATCTAGGGTAAACAATGTAATTTGTTGGCTTATTTGCACTTCAAGTTTTTGAGTTGGGCCGCGGTTATGGCCGTTGGATTTGTTTTGCAGGCTGCAGGCACGATTTTGGAATGTGGCCTTTGTCTCATTCATAAATGTGCTATGGGAAGTCATCATATGAGCTAAGGCTTCTTCCAAATCCACTTTCTTCTCAGGTGGCGGTTTGCTCGCTTGAAATGGTGGTATACTATTTTGGTGTTCCTCGATACATAGTTAAGTTACTCACGATTATTACAGTTTACCTCTCTGACCACGGCCTGATTCTTATTATCATTATGGTACTGTTACGATATGTATTACCTCCATCTTGTCCTTTCTTGTTGTTGATTCTGTGATTCACATACGTACTTGCTTTCTACTATCATACACTTGAATGATGAATCCATAGTGTTGTGTTGTCCTCCTAATTCATTATTGATATCCTAAGGGTTATTATGAATCGCATTCACTATGCTTTGTTGCTTC
The DNA here is from genome assembly GCA_016808115.1 of Tetrastigma voinierianum. Taxonomy (NCBI): domain Eukaryota; kingdom Viridiplantae; phylum Streptophyta; class Magnoliopsida; order Vitales; family Vitaceae; genus Tetrastigma; species Tetrastigma voinierianum. Next base: position 278,292 of record JAEQBH010000243.1, on the reverse strand, counting down.
TGTAGCTGTAGCTGTTTAGTTAAATGTGCGACTTGGTTTACCAAATTATTGAGAACTTATACGTTTGCCAGTAGGGCTACAAGTCTTTGATTTGTCGAGGCCACTGATTAGAATTAGTGGTTGTATCCTCCAATATCTCATAAGCTTGAACTATAGTTTTTTTCATTAGGGCACCTCCTGCTAAGGCATGAATGATTGTCCTAGCTGAATCACTTAAACCGTTTATAAGCGAGTGCACACCTCATCCACTGTCAAGCACGTGATGTGGGCATCGCCTGGTAACTCATAAATCTCTCCCGAGGCTTCCAACTAAGTTTCTCCCCCTCGGGTGTACGGGTGTTCTTGCACCGGTTGTGCGATCTTTGCGGAGTGGGAAAATTTGGTGAGAGAATTTCTACACTAGATCATTCATGAGATTAATGGATTCACGTGGTTGGCTAGTTAACGATGTAAGCTCGGTCGCTAGTGTGATGGGAATAGGCCTTGATCAGGAAGCTTCTTATGTTACTCCATTATACTTTCATGTGTTGCAGACTTCAATAAAACTTGTCAGATGTGCATTAGGATTCTCACTAGGCAGCAGGCGTATGTTGTGGAGCATTTGCGATTACCCGCTTCTATTTCGAAGTTGTTCGCTTGAATGGGTTGTCTTTGTATAGCTAATTGAACAACTGTAGGTGGTAAGACGAACTCCTCTAGTAGCATATGCGGATTATCGAAATTTTATCTGAAAATGATGAGTGGCACAGTCTCTATAATTATATGGTAGTCCACTTATGGTTCATTCCTTTCTTGAAACTATCCTTAAATCCTCTTAGTTGCATGATTTCAAATTAGGTTGCATGCTTCTACATTATGTCGATGTAATGTCCATTATGGTTCGAGGGTCGAATGGAAGTAATTCCCTCACGATCTTGTCTTTGCATGCACATTAAAGTGCTTTCACGAAATCACAAGTATGATCGAGACGAGTCTTAGCACATGAAATAAGGCCTGATACCTAAAATGAAGGACAATAAAATAAATTAAAAACAATTAATAAGTAAAAAGAACTAAATAAAATAAAATTGATCCAAAGTACAATCTATGGCATGGTTGTCAATATCAACACTAAGCTTCTCCCCGACAACGGCGCCAAAAACTTGACTGGCTGAAAGTGAGCTTGTAAAAGTTTGTAAAAATGCAGACCCGTGCGTGCAATTATACGCTTCGAGTTCACGTAGTGTAGTGGCTAGTCAAGTGTCGTTCCCACGAATAGAAGCGTGCTAAGTACTGATTTAGTGACCTAGACAATATTTGGATCCAGTCTTATAGAAAATTACGAATAAATTAACTGAATTAAAGAAAGCCTAATATTAAAATTTCGGTTTAAGGTATGCTGGCTTAGGGTTTGCCTTCACACTTACACTGATGGATTTTAAACTAGATAGCATTTATTTAATATACCATATGATTTATGTTAGCGGGTTGATGATGATACACAAAATATTATCTCAAGAGATATAATTATATCTTTGCTGAGTGGGGTGTATTGCATCTTTGCTTCGACCCCCTTGACTCCGAGATGCATGAATGTGCAAACCTTAGTGCTACACCTGGAATGCGGGATATCTCTATTCCTTGATTGACCAAGTATTGCTTTATCCCATGTCCCTACAAGTCATCATCTCTATATATCAGACTCCTAGCATTAGGATGCCATAATTGGCCAAATAATAACATGTGGATAATTCCGAGGAGTAACGATATGAAATTCATATCGATATTAAATAAACCCGCAAATTAAAGTATTAATCCATAATGGTGCGGTTAGGGTTGACAAAACCACAGGAAAAGAAGTTAGTTCATAGTGATTTTCATTAGGCCGGAAAGATTTTCAAGCATTAAGCTAATTAAGGAAAGAAATACGAGAAGAAGCGAAGATCTTGACGATCTCTCGGAATCGTCTCATGAAGCTCTCTCTAATAGTATCTCCTTGTCTTGAGTGCATCTCTAATCACATTTTGCCTAGAAGAATTGTCTTTTATCATACTCAGATGGGCACATCATGGCCGGAAAATCGAACTTTAGTGCTCTAGGTTTTAAATTGAGCCTCGTATCTTTAGCGGTGAAGGGGCAGCGCGGCACGAGTGATCATAATCGGCGCATTCGGGTTCGTTTGCGGCGTGAAATCGCCAGCTCTGAAGCTCAGCGCAGCGTGGGCTCCCACTTGTTGCCCCTACGTACCCAAGGCAATCACTGCTGCACTTCTTTGTTGCTTTCTCTGCTTTGGTTCTTTCCTTTATTGTTAGCTTCCTTTTTGATTCCAATATTGTCATGTTCTATGAAACATTATAGTATGGGTTAAGCAATATTAGTGAATGTAAAGATATGAATCATCTGAGTTGAGCTGTAAAACACATAGAAATTGTATTGGAATGCATGCATGATTCCACTCGGAGTGCTTCACTGGATCTTTCAACAGGTGTGCGTTTTTTTACTGTCTCTTTTCACAATCTTTGACGGAGAAGCGACAGTCTCATAGTCTCCTGACATTCTTTTCTTGGGCAGGAGCGTCCTTCATGAATTTCATGTATCCAGGCATTTGCTCAAATTAGCCGACAAATGGGATGATGATGTAAAAACTTTTGAAAATATCCTAACAGTTTGCGAATACTACTTATCGATATGCTATTCCTTAGTCTTTGTGGATACGTGGATACGGGATAATAGGCTTCTCATCATATGAAGGTTTCTGCGCTTCAACTTTCTCTAGTGTGCTTGGGACTGGTTTCTTTACTAACTTTTCCGCATCTTTAGTAACCACTTTTCTTTCTCACTTCCCTTGAGGATTTTCAGCAGCTTCTTAGGCCTCAGCGATTAATTACAGAGTCTTCCCACTCCTGAGGGTTACAACTTTGCAGTGCTCATTTTCTTCTCTCCTTGGATTGACCTCTGAAGTACTAGGAAAATTTCCTTGTTGCCTCTCGCTCAATAACGAAGCCATTTGGCCTATTTGGACCTCCAAATTCCGGAGTTGAGTTGCTTGATTGTTCAGTGACATCCTAGTCTCATTTAGACTTAATAAATGAGACTTCATCTTATTCATATGCATATCGGCTGTGTTTCCATTTCATATCCGCTACGACTTCTTCTCTTGCGGTGGTTTGGAGAGGTTTGAAACTTGCTCCATAAATCTTACATTATGATTTTCCATGAAAAGTTAGGATGGATTCTTCCACCTGGATTGTAATTTTGACCATATAGGGTTGAAGTTATGGTTTTTGAGAACCGTATATATTGAGCTTGGTGATAGTGAATCCTCAGCATTGTCATTGGAAGCGCGAGAAGTGGGATGAGGTCCATGACATTGCTCGCATGCAAGTGGGAAACTCTTGACCTTAATAATGCGAGATAATTCGAACCTAATTGTTGTATAACTTAGTTTTCTTTGAGAGTGTAGACACTTGAGCAGATAAGTTTGTGAACATGTCTAAGTCAAGCACCTTAGCTGGTTTCTTCATTGCTACTCTTTCAACCGGCCATTGACAATCATTCAAGGCTATGTTCTCAAGAATTTGATAGGCCTCCACTTTATTCTTTCCCATACTAGCTCCTCTAGCAGAAGCATCAACAAGAGTCCTTGTGGGACGACTCAAACCATTGTAGAAATGGTGGACTTGCATCCATTTGGTGAAACTATGGTGGGGGCATTTTCTCAACAAATCTTTGAATCTCTCCCACGCTTCATAGAATGACTCTCCCTCATATTGATAAAAACTGCGATGTCGATTCTCGAAACTTTGCCTCTTTTCTTTGGTGGAAAAATCTAGTCATAGAATTTGTTCGATAAGTCATCCCATGATGTTATTGAATGCGCGGTTTGAAGCAGGCCAATTCTTGGCTTTCCGTTCGAAAATGTAAATGAAAACAATCTAGCTGAATAGCATTACTCAGCTCACCCCATTATATTTCCATGTCACACACCTCGAAAAATTCGAGGATATGAGCATTTGGATCCTCGTATGCGAGCAGGTGGAACTGAATTCCTTGCGATGGCGGAGAGTGATGGACCAGGCTGTGTTTGCTTGTATTCTTTGGTCTCCTAATCACGGGTGGAGTAACCGGAGTGTTTGGCCCATAATCTGCGATAGGTGCGACATAGTCCATATTTGCCGCGTCGGGGTGTGCTCACTACCTCCCACTGTCGAACCAACATCGTCTTCCCTATTTTCTTCCATCAGTCCCATAGGTAGCTGTTCCATTCTAATTGCTTCTCTTTTGTCCCTCAAAATTCTTTTCAAAGTTCTCTTGATCTCAGGATCCAAAGGAAAAATATTTTTAGCAAAGTCTCATCGCATACAATCTAATGTACCTGCAAGTTTTTTCACAAAAAAAAAAAAAAAAAAAATAAAGTATCAAAAATTAAATCAAAACAAATGTCTGAAGTACCAAAGAAGTACTTAGTATTGATGTTAGCATAAACACCATGATGAAGTAAATTATTCCTCGACAACGACGCCAAAAACTTGATAGGTGTTTGCGTGATTGTGTTTTGAAGATATGAAATAAGAAATGCAAATTGCCCTAACCCGTGCAAGTATCACGCTCAATCCAAGTAATATGTGTACTCAGTGCAGGATGTCGATCCATAGGAAAACCTTAATCGTAATTGGGCTAAATGCAAAATTATAATACTTATTTAATATTGAGCTAAGCAGTGGTATTAAGGGAAAGTAAAACAGTTAAATACTATTAATGTAGTGTGTGCTCCAGACGTAAGGCGGTCAAATGGGTGCAAAAGGTTAGGTGTGTTGTTGAGTGTTCGGTAGACAGTCCTACACACAATACTTAATGCTAAAGTTTCCATTCCATTCATGTCTTATGTCGTGTTCTCAGCGGCTCTTATCTAATGTAATTAAGCCTTTTCAAGGTCATTTAACCTCCACTGTAGCACTAGGTTTCTTGCTCCATGGCTCTGACCCGAAGCATTAAAGGTGCATGAAATTCAAAAAAGGAACTCCCCGAGCCTCTAATTATTGATAATCCTATTACCAGTTTATTTACACCTATATGCAATTCTTCATTCCTTATCGGATCTTCTGAAAGTCACTCACATATTAAGATTGATAAAAATTAATACGTTGATTTCAACCAAGCATGAGTTAATACTTAAAACAAATATATAAAAGATAATGGAATTATGAAAAGTCAACATAGCTTATAGTATTCATGTCCAATTAAGCTACCAGCACGCTAAACCACAAAATTAGAACATCATGATGATATGTTCCATTACAAATGAAAATGAACATGAAAGGATAGAAAACTTGATGATCGAGAGGGGTGAGTAGTCTCCGGATTCTTCAAGTCTCTCTCTCTCTAAGATAGGCCTTCAAGTCTTCTTTCCTTTGATCCAAAACCAAGTTCCTTAAACCTTAGCACTATAAACGTTTTTCGAACCTCCCTAATTGGATTCCCCTGTTCATTTTAAAGCTTCTTCACGAGATAAGGTTTGTTAAGTTTTCCCACGACGTTGCGATGTTGAGTTGTTTTCTGCACCATTCTTCTCCAAGACTCCTACAAGGCTCTATTTCCATCACTTTTCCTACAAAACCCAATACAAACTAAATATTAGAAAAGTAATAAAAACAAAGTCATATAAATATGAAACTAATCCAAATCTCACTAAATCCCAGGTTTGTAATGAGTGTTTTTAGGCCCTCATCATGGGCTCCAATTAAACTAAAATCATGCTATCCCTAAAAAAAAAAAAAACCCGACGAATTGGTTGATTCAGTTTCCCAACTGACTAAGCCGATTGAGAAAAAATATAAAATTTTGTTAGACCATTCCTCAAAGATTAAGGAACCTAAAAAAAAAAAAAAAAAACGGTGTATGATTCCAACTCCGGATGGTAGAAATGACTGAGCAAGTAAAGTCACTAGCTGTTGACTCTTTGAAAACATAACCTATGACCAAGAAGCAATGTGCCTGGTATTGTTCTTGAAAACATAACCTAATGAACCGGATTTTCCGGTTCCCTAACCAGTTGACCTAGTTGAGAATAGTTCTCAAAAATGTTCAGAACATTCCTTAAAGGGTAAGGAATCCAAAAAAATGAACGGTGTATAATTCTAACTCCCTAATGGTAAGCCAGCCCAAGCAAATGCCTAGTGCTCTAGCGATGTTCTTGGAAAGAAAGGGGAACCTAAAATGAGGCCTGGATGATTTGATTCCCCAATGGGTTGACGGAGTTGAGAAAAAGTTCTTAAAATTTGTAAGAAAATTACTTACAGAGTAAGGAATCCCAAAAAACAAACGGTTTACAATTCCAACTCCGAATGAGTGATCACTGACCCAAACAATGCCTAGTGCCCTAACTATTGTTCCTAAAAATAAAACCTAATGAACCGGCTAATCTAGTTCCCCAACCAATCGACTCGATTGTGAAAAGTTCTCAAAATTTTTTAGAACATTCCTTATAGAGTAAGGAATCCAATGAAATAAATGGTTTACAATTCCAACTTTGAATGAGTGAGAACTGGCCCAAATAATGCCTAGTGCCCTAAAACGAGGTTGCAAACATCAAAGGCAAAGACAAGCGCAAAAGAAACAGGAGAAGCATGCAACGTTCATACCTGTAGGATTCACGGCTACTCCTCCTTTGTCTTCCTTCTTTTCTGCTTCCAAAACCAGGTATCCACTTCCTCAAAAATATAGGAAATCCCCTTCAAAATGAGAGAGACCGCTTCCACCCGGATATAGAGAATCTCTCATCATTTTCTTTTTCCTTTCTTCATTTTTTCCTCTCCTTTCTTTTCTTCCTTTTTCCTCTTAGCTTCTTTTTGCTTGTCCCCTTCCTCTTTTCGTTTTTTTGCTTGTATTTCTCTTTCATAAACATCTGAGCTCACTCCATTTTGCACACCTTTAGTCCCGGGAACTCCCCCAATCAGTCTCGGACTTCCCCAGCTCCATAAACACTCCTCTATTCAATAGGTTAGGAGCTGGCCACATAAACTCATTTTCTTAACCACCAAGAATAAAAAATAGACTCAAGGTGGGTTGCAAGAAACCCAAAAAATGGCCCATAACTGGACCCAAATAGTGCCTAGGACTGATATGGAGCTTATGGGTCCGAACCAAGTAGGATTTGGGCTCCAAAACCACCATAATCAGTGCTCCATACAAGCTGACTCGATGAACCTTGAACCAGATGCCAATCGATTGAGCCGGCTGAGAAAATTTTTGAAAATTTGATAGAATGTTTCTTGAAGAATAAGGAATCCAAAAAAAAAAAAAAAAAAACAGAGCACAATTATGAATTTAGATGAGGGAGATATGACCAAAACAAGCTCGAGTGCTTCGAATTCGAACCTGCTCTAATAATGAACTTTAATTGAAATCCATTGAACCATCTGAGCCTGTTCCAAACCGGTCGATCCGATTGATAAAAATTCTTAAATTTAGTTAAATATTTCCTCAATGAGTAGGGAATCCAACAAAAGAAACGGCGCATGATTTCTAGTTCGGATGAGGGAGATATGATCAAAATAAGCCCAAGTGGTTCGAATTCAGACATGCTTCAATGAATTCTACTTGAGTTGAAACTTTGAGGACCGGTTGAGCCGGTTAAGAAAGATTTTGAAATTTTGACAGAATATTTCTTGGAGAACAAGGAGTCCATAAAAAAATGATGCACGATTCCGAGTTCGAATAAGGGAGATATGATCGAAACAAGCCCAAGTGCTCCACTTGCTTCCTGTGGCACGATGCCAATAACTACATGCACACTCAATGTACCACATACAAGCCCACCTAAGGCTTGTAGACCGACTAAGCCTAAAAGGACCCTAACGGTGCCATATGAAAACGATGGGTGAGTGTGACACCAATAAGATAAATGCAAGTATTGAGGGACAAAATTGAGGGTTTACAAATATGCCCCTCTTTAGTAGAGTGAATGAACGAGTAAATCGTGGGTGCGAAGTGCAAGCGATGCAAGAGTGAAATGAACACTAGTGAAGAACCTAGATGACCAACAATTTTGTCCCCTTACCTACTACCAAAGGCTAACGGAATTGAGTCGCCACGACTGAAGGACTAAGAGAAACCCTAGCACGATGCCTGGGAAGATGAGTGATCTGGACACGATGCCAGAAAAGATAATGAAATCTGGGCACGATAGCGGAGAACCCGAAACAAAGAAGGGATCGAATCCAAGCACGATGTCAGAGAACCCGAAACAAAAGAAGGGATCGGGATCGAATCTAGGCATGATGTCGAAGAACCCGAAACAAAAGAAGGGATCGAATCCGGGCATGATGTCGGAGAACCCAAAATAAAAAGAAGGGATCGAATTTGGTCACGATGCCGCAGAACTTGAAACAAAAGAAGGGATCAAGATTGAATCTGGGCACGATGTTGGAGAACCCGAAACAAAAGAAGGGATTGAATCCGAGCGTGATGCTGGAGAACCCGAAATTAAAAGAAGGGATCGAATTCGGGCACGATGCCGAATAACCCGAAACAAAAGAAGGGATCGAATTCGGGTATGATATCGAAGAACCCGAAACAAAAGAAGGGATTGAATTTGGGCACGATGCCGAGGAAGGGCCACAAAGCGAGAAAGGGATTGAGCGTGTCGAGCGCGAAAAGAAGCGACTATGCCTAATCTAAGGAATCAATACCATATCGAAACCCCTTACTTTGCATATAAAGTCAAAGTCGTGGAAATGTACAAACATTCATTCATGAGGAAAAGCCCTCCTCAGCAATCCATATAACATCCAGATATCCTGACAATTGATAGGGTATGCCTGTATGTACATACGAAACTCAAATATCTCATTAAAAAACCTGAAATACATCGCCCGAAAACCGATCGTTTGCGCGGCGCGAGAACGGGGACGATAGATGAAGTGCGATATGCACATCCTTACTGGGTCAATGAATACCATGAATCTGATCCCTGGTCAGCTCTCAAAAGCGCTCCATTGTATGAAGAAACCAAGCTGAATATGAGGCTTACTCAAACTCTAATGCCCAAAACCTCTTTAGGTGAAACAAACTGCTTGTGAACATGTGTAAGAGCCAAAGCCAACATGCAAGGATGGGGGTATGCCCTAGTGTGAACGTGTCAAAGCATCAAGCTAAGGCGCCATCAACGGTCCCAACTCTCTGTATCATCTGTATTTGATCATGGACCTAAGGTAAGCAACTGAATGGAAGGCAATATGTGACCCTTTTTATTCCCCAAGAACAGTGACCTGTAGAAATTCCGTACTAAATTAGTAGACGGAACCTGTCCATATGAAATGCGTCGAAGTAAACACGAGATCTCATGGCCTCAGGGTGGTCTTACGACTCGGACCGTAATGTAGGCTCGGGGTGAAAGGTGAATGAAAGATGGGAAACAAAGGCCTAAATACCCAATAGATAATGCCAAACCCTTGTGTGTGCAATGCCAAATGTCGAAGAATCATGTGAGCAAAGCGACTCGACCAACACATAAGTGAACAATGCTAAGCAACAAGTGATGTACACCAAAAGACACGTCGTTCATGAAGCGAGACGATGATTGATGAGGATGGAAAAAAATGAAAAGGGATACGAAAAATGATGAATAGATGTAGAAGAAAATGGAGAAACAAGCTAGGATACAAATGTAGCAATGAATGATGATGACGAACCACTCATCCCGAGGATGCTAAGTCTAGGCAAGTCACCATAAGATGGGAGTGGTGATATGGATAACGACTGGGGACGGCTAGTCTGAGAGAGAGCCCCGAGACCTCCTCTAATGTGTCTCACCTTAAAACTGTCATACTAATACTTTTTCTTTTAAATATATTCAATTACCAATGCAAATACAAATACGTTTCAATATGTGTGGCTCTGTACTACTTGTTTTTTAGATACCATTCAAATCAAATTCGCAGTGCAATTCCTTTTTCTTTAATCGATCAAAACACATTTCCTATGCTCGTTTTGTAAGGATATTTATCTTTATGAAAATATATTTGTATATACTAATTCAACTTAAGGGCCTATCTTTTGTTTTCAATACACATTTTTCCATTAAATATGACAATACATGCCCATTTAGTCCATTTTCCACGCTATATATTATCATTATAAGCGTTTAAGCCCAAAATTTACAAAAGCAGAAACCGAGTTCAACTTTTCGAATTATAGTTTCAATACAAAAAAATAGTGAAATCAAATTCTGAATGCATGTGGCCAGACTTTGCTTTTCCTCCATGTGAGGCTTTGATGATGTGTTTAAATCTCACGGCCCTTGTCTTATTTCATTCTCCACGATACATAGTAATTAAAGCTCTTGTATTTAACCATTTTCATGCTTAGTGGTTCTATAGTTCTCTCTTCCATTTCAGTTTAATTCAAATCATGCAATTTTTTCTAAACAACGTAAAAACAATGTGCAATGGTAAAAACAATGCACTAAGCATTTTCATGCTTAGAGGTTCTATAGTTCTCTCTTCCATTTTAGTTTAATTCAAATCATGCAATTTTTTCTAAACAATGCTTTTTAACCTTTTTGAATGATCAATGAAATACAATACTATTCATTTCATAGTATACATTCATATACGGTTATTGATCATTCTAGATATACGCACTTTCATATGCAATACATAATTAGCTCTGATTCATGCATTTATTATTTTCTTATCATTTTCACTTTAGCGAGTTAACCTATGCTTTAGTACAGGCCTATAATCCTTCGGCATAGTCATTGAAGTTTATAGTCGGTATAAAATTTTATAACCTGATGCTGAAGTCTCATTTGATGGCGTGATTATTAAAAATCATTTCATGAACACTCACCGTCTTGTCACGTGGGCTCTGGATCGAGTGACACATCAATACGTTCGGTCTGATCTCAACTCATTTTTGACCCTTATTGGTAGATTGATATATCCTTAGCAATTTTAATGTTTAACATTCTATTAAGGGCATTCAAATCATTCATAGCAAAATAAAATGCTTAAGTATATATACATCTTTTACAAATAATTCATTTTTCAATACTCATGCAGGATTTTAGTATGCAAATCATTTCACAATTATTTGCCTCAAATCAATTAACACACTTCAATATGCAGTTTATTGAAAATCATTTCAATAATAGAACAATGATTGTAAGACTTGAAATAAGAAGAGATTGAATGGAGAACAATCTCCAAAATGGAAACGAAACAGAGAGTCGAAGAACAAACCAAAAATCTTGTTGCACTTTGATTCCAATCCTCAGAATCTCGATCAATTCGGGCCTTCCTCCTCGTCAACCCCTATTTCAATACAATTAACAATCATATTATTAGTTGGGTATTCTAGGAGTTCTATTTAGGTTTACATTTACCCGACTCTCTTCCGGTACATTGTTCCTTTCATTTTTTCCCATTTCCTCATCCTTAGACATTTTTATCATTCTATTAGCTAATGAGGGCAAGAAACAATGTTTGCCCAATGACCGGATCGTCGAGGCCACAGAACATTTTTCATATAACTTGTATACTTGTAAGAACCCTTTCATTCACTTATTAGGATCTTCATTAGTCCAATGGATGATGGTTAGATTTAGCGAAAAAGAGGAGCAAAACGCGTGACTTGCAGAATGCGCCTAGGCGAGAAGCCGTTACGCCTAGGCGGAAGGACTGCCTAGGTGGGGCATGCTGTGCTGACGGTCAGGCAATCAGAAATTCAGCCTCGGGTTCGCCTCGGTGAAGGAGCCTTCACCTAGGCGGAGCTCTACGCCAAGGCGTACACTCCTACGCCTAGGCTTATGGGTGTCGAGCTGATGCAGAAATTGACCATTTTTTTCCATTTTCACCGGAAATCTTACCCAACACAACCCCAAAACTAGCTAGAACCTTTCAAAACACTTTTATATCACATTTGGAGTTTTATTAAACCCAAACACAAGTAGAAAGGGGGTTAGGTTTGGTTTTTCTTACCTTAAACCTTGATTCTCTTTCCTTTCTTCTTCCTTCTTCTTCTTGATCAACTTATCCCTTGATTACATGTGAAGAAAATCACAATTCCCTCTTTTCTTCCCTCAACTAAGCCCTAGCTCTCTTTCTCTCTCTCTCTCTCTAAAAGTATGAAATGCCCCATTTTAAGACCAAATTTGGTCTTATACCTTAAGTCTTTATAAGGCCTTGTTTGGCTAGCTCATTAAATGGGCCTTATCTTTTTCTCTCATTTTAACTCTTCATTTCACTTTCGGTTTCACTTCATTTCATTTCATTCTCATTTTAACATTTACACTCCTCATTTATGATCCTTAGGTTCTCATTTGACATTTTTACCAAATTTATTTGGCTCCTGTAAAATTTCTGGGTTTTTATCCTTTTTCGTTTTTAGCCATTTAAATACCGAAAATATATAATTTAATTTATTTTACACCCTGAACATGTTATAAAACTGTTAGGGTATTTTTAGGGCATTACACTCCCAGATCCATGGAGAAAAGGATCATACAATGCTCTCACTTACCTTTCAGAAGAAAAATAAGTCCCTCAATCCAAAATGACCTATAATGATCAAGCCATAATACCATTGACATACCATGCTAATCCCAAATACCAATGAAGTGAATATCAAATGAGCATAACTCTTTTCTTTTTCTAGGCTAACCTGTAGCTTCGGGACATGAGTGTGTCAACATCACAGAAGGAAAATAAAAGTGAAAAGGATCAAGATGAGAAAGCAAACTTCAAGAAATAGCCAAAAGTGAAGATCTGAAATGGAGAAGAAAAGAAATGAGTAATGATGCGAAAGAACAAGCGAAGAATGACACAATGCTCGTAGATCGATTAATAAATACAAAAGCGCCTGAAGCGAAGCCCTGACGGTGAGAGAAAAGGTATGCAAGGCTGATTGAAAAAAAAAAGGCTATAATAAACCGTGTGAGGCTCAAAGGGCTAGTAATAAGATATATCAATGTATGGGTGTGCAATAGGGAATATGGCTACTCGAAGTGATGGCCACCCATCCTTTGACTATGATCTCACGCATAAAACTTCTTCAGTTGATCCACGTTGGTAGCCGTGAATTGATTTGCATGCAGGTCTGTCGGCCCAGTTTGCTCTCTCGAATTGAATCGAATAACATACGACCTACTCGAGTGATTCGAAACACCTCACAGGGTCACCCGTCCCGATCTCGAAGGACCTTGAGACTAGGTCGCCTTTTTGAAGCTTCCTAGGCTTGACCCTTTTCCTGAATGCACGAGTCATCTTCCTCTGATAGGCTTAAACATGATCTGCTGCCCTCAATCTCCTCTCATTCAAAAAGCTAAGCTGATCATAAAGAGACTGGGCCCAATCGGCCTCGGATATCTGCTGCTCTAGTACTACTCTCAAAGATTCCATCTCAATCTCAACAGGTAGCACTACCTCCATACCATACACTAAAGAATATAGGGTAGCTCTAATAGAGGTACGAAAAAATGTATGATAAGCCCACAACACTAAAGGGAGCTTCTGTAACCAATCTCGAGAAGTCTCAACCATATTTCTCAAAATCCTCTTGATATTCTTATTTGTGGCCTCAACTGTCCCATTAGTTTGTGGCTTGTACACAGACAATTTGTGATGATGAATGCCATAATCTTGAATCAACGTGTCCACCTCGCCCCTAGAATGCACCCCTCTATCATAAATCAACTCATGAGGGACCCCATATCGATAGATAATGCGTCGATGAATTTAATACCACAGCCCTTTACCCAGTTTAGCATAAGAAGCAACTTCTACCCACTTGGTGAAATAGTCAATGGAAACTAAAATGTACTCATGCCTATTGGAAGATTTAGGCGAGATCTTCCCAATAATATCAATACCCCATACTGAAAATGGCCAAGGGGATGAGAGTGCATGCAACTCAGAAGGTGGCACGTGTACCAAGTCTACATGCATCTGACACTCCAGACATCTCTATATAAATTGGCAACAATGCATGTCTCCATGAGTGACAGTAAGCAGTCCTTATGATCTTACAGCGTTACCATACTTGACTTCACATGTGTAGGACACAAACTCACATATGAACCTCTCTCATACTCGATCTAATAACAACGAGCCATCAGGCGATCTCTATATAGTGCATCCCCATAAAAAACAAATTTGGCGGCCAAATGTCTCAATGCTCTCCTATCATTTGCCTAGGCTGACTCTGGGTAAGCGTTGCATGACAGGAACTGATAAATATCGTGGTACCAGGGTAGCTTATCTTGATCCTCAATATCTTTAATCAAACAACAGTAAGCTGGTGCAGACCTAGTCTCATTAATAATGGTCGCACAATAACTCCCGTAGAAATCTCAATTACAGAAGCTAAGGTGGATAACGTATCAGAAAACCGATTCTTTGCTCTAGGTAGATGTATATATCTCAACTCATCAAACCTATCAACCAAGAAATCCAAGTAAGTTGGTAGGGCTTCAGCTTCTCATCTTAAGTCCTCCAAATACCCTGAGTCTGCTGAATAAAAAAGTTGGAATCCCCGTGGATCTCCAACTGTCTAACTCTAAGATCAAGTGCAATCTTTAGGCTTGTAATGCAAGCCTCATACTCAACTATATTATTCGTCAATCGATGATGATCAGAGAATGTCACCCGGACTTCCTGGGATTGACCCTTTTCCTGAATGCACGAGTCATCTTCCTTTGATAGGCTTGAACATGATCTGCTGCCCTCAATCTTCTCTCATCCAAAAGGCTAAGCTGATCATAATGAGACTAGGCCCAATCGACCTTGGATATCTACTGCTATAGTGCTACTCTCAAGATCCATCTCGATCTCAGCCCGAAGTATGCGCCTCCATACCACATACACCAAGAATACGAGGGTAGCTCGATAAGTATGAAAAGATGTACGATAAGCCCACAACGCGAAAGGGAGCTTCTCTAACCAATCTCGAGAAGTCTCAACCATCTTTCTCAAAATCCTCTTGATATTCTTATTCGTGGCCTCAACCGTCCCATTAGTCTGCGGCCTGTACACAAATGATATGCGACGATGAATGCCATACTCTTGAATAACCGTGTCCACCTTGCCCCTAGAATGCACTCCTCTATCATAAATCAGCTCGTGAGGGACCCCATATCGGCAGATAATGTACGATCTGATGAATTTGGCCACCCTGGCCATTGTCAATCTAACATAGGAAGCAGCTTCCACCCACTTGATGAAATAGTCAATGGCAACTAAAATGTACTCATGCCCATTGGAAGACTTGGGCGAGATCTTCCCAATAATATCAATACCCCCATACTGAAAATGGCCCATGGGATGTGAGTGCGTGCAACTCAGAAGGTGGCACGTGTATCAAGTCTCTGTGCATCTGACACTCTAGACATCTGTACAAGCGAGTAACGATTTGTCTTCGTAGTCGACGAAAGTAGCTACTCCTCATGATTTTTCTGGCGTTAGCATATATTTACTAATGTCTTGGGCCATAGACTCCTGCATGAACCTCTCTCATCACTCGATCTGCAGAGGCACAATCTAGACATAATAAATACATGCCATCAGGTGATCTCCTATACAGTGCATCCCTATAAACAACAAATATGGCGGCCAAATGTCTCAATGCTCTCCTATCCTTAGTCGAGGATGACTTTGGGTAAGCGCCGCATGATACAAAATGATAAATATCATGGTACCAGGGTAGCTCATCTCGATCCTTAATATCTTTAATCAAACAATAGTAAGCTGGTGCAGACCTAGTCTCAATCAATAATGGTTGCACAGTCACTCCCGTAGGAATCTCAATTACAGAAGCCAAGGTGGCTAATGCATCAGCAAACTAATTCTCTGCTCTTGACAGATGTATATATCTCAACTCATCAAACTTACCAACCAACAAATCCAATTAAGCATGGTAGGGCTTCAGCTTCTCATCTCGAGTCCTCTAAATACCTTGAGTTTGCTAAATAACCAAGTTGGAATCCCCATGGATCTCAAACTGTCTAACTCCAAGATCAAGTGCAGTCTTTAGGCACATGTCTGACCTCATACTCCAGCTATATTCGGTCGATGAGTGATGATCAGAGAATGTCAACTAGACTGATCTAGGAATATGATGACCTTATGGTGATATCAATAGGATACCAATTCCAAACCTCGACTAACTGGCAGCACCATTAAAGTACAACCACCATCCTATAATACTAGTTACTGAAACAATATGCTCATCAAGGAAATCATCGTCAATAGGTCTATCATCGTGTAACGCCCCAAAAATACCCTAGAATTTTTATAATAATTTTATTATATATTCCGGGTATGAATTGAGCTAAACTTGGGTTTTTCCAGGAAAATTGATAAATTGACAAATTGTGAAATGTAAATTGAAAGTGTGAGCATATGATTTAATATAATATGCTAAAAATGAGAAATTGAGTGAACCCGGAAATAAACCCAAGTGAAAAAGGGCAAATGTGAAAAAAATTGTAAAATGAGGACCTAAGGGTCAATTGTTATAAAGAATAAATGTCTAAGTGAATTTTTGATAAATGAATGGCCAAAGTGTATAATAGGAGACTAAAATGGAAAATTGGATTTATTGGGTGGCCAAACAAGGGCTTATGAGGAATAAGTGATTTAAGACCAAAAAGATAGAAAATGAGAAATGATAATAAGCGTGTAGGCCAAACAAGGCCTTACACTTAAGTGGGTTTAAAAGACCAAAAGTGGTCTTTGGATGCTCATTGGAGCACATCACGTTTTGAGGGAGAAAGGAGGAGAAAAAGGGAGAAAGAGCTAGGGTTTGCAAGAGATCAAGCTTTGGTGTGATTATTTCCCACTTTTTACTTCTAAAGGATCAAACAACCTACAAGGGAAAGATTTGAAGAGATAAGGTAAGGAAAATTAAAACCCTAACCTCATTCTTTTGATTTGGATTTTGGTGAAAAGTCTAACGAGGAAAGGAATTTTATAGATTAAGCCACATTTTGAGTTGTTTTGGAGTGGATTCCATGGTGGTTTTTGAGTATGGGACAAATTGGAAGATTTGTGGAAGAAAAATGTGTGAAAATGCCAAAAATCAAACAATTATGGGCAAAAACCTGGTAGGTGGTAGGTACGCGAAAGTGAATGCCGGTACCATGATGCGATGGGCAAGTGGTACGATTACCACTCAAGCGTACCCGGTACGCGGTGGATGGCAGTGCCGGTACCAGTCGAGTGTGCCGTACCCACTTTAGCTGGCGACCTTGTTTTTGCATATTTTTTTGTCGCAGATTAAGCTTTGTATTCGTATCTGGAATTGTTTAGGACCCTAAGAAGCTTGATTAATGGGGTTCAAATAAAGAATGAGACTAAGTGGCATTACCATACCTCGGCTGGCACGAGGCAAGCGGTCGTTTAGTATGATTATTTTCTTAACCACTAAGAGTGAAGAATTTGTATTTGACTAGGTGCGGGTGAATACGATAACCTGACCTAGGACTGGTATCGAAAGAGAAAATGAATCGATAATTGGTTTGTTCTCTAATTGTTCTTTATTCTCTGGTTTGTTCTCTATTTGTGAAATATACATACATATATATATATATATATATATATATATATATATATATATATTGATTTGGAATTATTAGTATTTAAATGTTGTCAAATATACGCATGTATGCGTGTATTTGAAATGTAAGTGAATTTATTGCATAAATGTAAATTGATTTGCAATGTAATATTGAATGACTAACATGGCCAGGATTCTGTTTGAATTTGCCATGAGAGTGTAGTAATGTGAAAGGTGAAATCACATTGCCTCTTGAATGACAAACATGACATGATTCATATTGAATCTATCGCGTGAATGTCGACTTACATAGCCATATGTGAAATGGTAATATTGAATTCTTGAAATCCATTTACCTCTTGAATAATAGCAATCTGATTCTGTGGCCCAGATACATCGTGAATGTCGACCATATATATGTGAAATTGTAAATATTGAATGTGAGATCACATTGCTCTTGAATGACAAATAAGACGAGGATTCACCAGCAATACGTAGTGAATGTCACGGGCTTCTATGGCCACATATTGAGATTGTAATATTGAATGTGAGATCCATTTGCTCTTGAATGACAACGAGACGATTCCTGTGAATCTGTCGTGAATGTGAATTCTGTAGCCATATGTGAAATGGTAATATTGAATGTAGAAATCCGTGCCTCTTGAATGACAAATAGGGCCCGAGGATTCACCAAGTGAATCTATCATGAATGTAGAGCTTCTATAGCCATATGTGAAATAATGGTAATATTGAATGTGAAATCCCACATTGCTCTTGAATGAAAAGCGGGACCAGGATTCTGATTAATGCAATAGTGAATCATCACTTCTATAGCCATATGTGAAATGGCAATATTGAATGTGAGAGATCACATTGCTACTGAATGACAAACATGACAGGATTCACCAACTGAATCTGTCGTGAATGTCTACTTCTATAGTCATATGGGAGATTGCAATATTGAATGTGAGATCACATTGCTACCGAATGACAAACAGGACAGGATTCACCAACTGAATATATCGTGAATGTTGACTCTATAGTCATCTGTGAAATCGCGAACCGAAACGAGAAAAATAATTTAAAAAAAAATGTATTTGTATAGGTATCCTTTACACTACACATAGACAGTGTATAAAGGCATTATTTTGACAAATGCATGATTTGTATTGAACTGAAATGGTATAGAGAACTGTATAGAACCACTAAGCATGAAAATGCTTAGCGTATAGCTTTTATCTATGGGTAGGTTTCGAGTAGACAGGAGGGAAGACAAGATTGTGAAGCGCAGAGTCATAAAGCGAGTTGTAGCGTATAAGTACATACCCCGCCATGCATATCATTTCCTTTTTGAACATGGGATATTTTGTGAACAAATAGTCGAACTCCAAAGAAATGTTTTGTTTTGTATATCGTTTTGAAGGGCATAGAATGCCTTCCCTTTGTAATTATGTTTTATGAAATGTAAATTTTTGTGGAGCTACCATTTGAAAATACTTCCCACCTTAGTCGAAAACCTAAAGAGAAATAACATAAAGAAAATGTTTTGATAAGATAATTGAAAACGTCGGAGTAAACCGGGCTCTGGTTTGGATCCGCCAACCGGATCGAGCCGGGGATTCAGGTCGCGACACTTTTGAAAAAGAAAACATAATAAAATGTAAAATAAAAAGAATTAAACTAGTGTTCCCGAGGTTTCGGTTCAGACTGCAAATCAATCGGGTCGGTCGGACTCGAGAATTCATTCACACGTCGAATCTTGGCAAAAGAAGCTAAATGATATGCAACAGTAACCGCTGCAGGCTTTGAGTAACATTCTGAATATCAAACTCTGTTAGCAGTACTAACAATCTCATGAGCCTACCAGTCAAGACAGGCCTGTCAAACAAATATCTTAAGGATCTGTCATTGAGACCAAAGTATGGAATACTACGTCATGTGTCTTAATCTTCTAGTGGGCTGTTGATGCCAAAGCGAGGGCTCAATCATAATGTATCTACACTCATACTCTAGCATCCTCTTACTCAAATAATAGATGGCTTGCTCCTTCTCTGAATCATCGAGTTGAGCTAGCATGCATCCTAAGGCCATGTCTGAAACTAATAAATACAAAAGCAAAGGGCACCCTTGTATAGGAGGCACTAAAACAGGAGGAGAAAGGAGACACTTCTTAATCTTCTCAAAAACCTTGTGGCAATCATCCATTCAAACTATAAGGCTGATTCTTCCTCGAGAAGATGAAGATAGGCTCACATATGTTGCTCGGTTTATGATAAAGCTTGTGATATCTTTTGTAATCTGCTAAAGCCTCTGCATATTTTTCTTGGTGTGGGGCAGGCATGTCAAATATGGCCACTAATCTTTTCGGGATCAAGCCTCCCCATACCAGCTCATAACAGTGTGTCTAGAAATTTCGAGGAAGTTACCACAAGGTGCACTTCTTGGGGTTGTGCTTTGAACCATACGATCCTTAGGGTTGGCTTTGTTCGGATCACGAAAGTCTACCTGGCTTCCCAACCTTGCCATCCTTTGGAATAAGGATGACGTGTGACCCTTAGGACGCTCTGACCGCTCATAGAAGCCAATACTAAGTTTCTTTTGAATTCTTCCTTTACCTGTAAACTCCATCGAGGGTGTAGTCTCCTTAATTTCTACTTAACTAGCCTAGCATGTGGTAGATGGGCAGGTAATGTTGCACTATAGAAGAGTCAAGGCCCGACATGTCCTCATATGACCATGCAAATACATCCAATTATGACCTGAGCAGGTAAACCAATCTACTCCTCTCATCAAGAGATAGGGAAGAGTCAATCCTAATCTCCCTGGGCTGATGCGGTGTCCAAATCTATCAAACTCTGTCTTACCGTGTCGTGTAACTTTCCTGTCCTTTGTATCAGAATCACACATTGATTGGCCACTCAGTGGGTTATCTATGTCTCCCACATCATCAATATCATATATATGTGCTGTGAGTGTTGGTGGTGTAATCAAAGGAAAATGTTGTGATAGGCAAATACTCGAAAATACTCATGTCATTATTACCATCAGAAATATCATCAAAGCGGGTGACAAACCTGAACATAGTGTCAAAAGAAATGGGTGGTCCATAGGTGAACACTTCATGCGAAACGATTATTATGAATAATATTAGTATATGAAGTCTATCATCATCATAAATCTATCTCACAGCATAGAAATCAAGACATATAAAAAATTGAGTGAGGCGAGGTGGGTACATCGAGAATAATGGCTAGTCTTGTCTTAATACATCGCATCCAGCGCGAGGCATCATAAAGTGTCACATCCTCAAAATCAATAGTAAAAACTCTAAACATGTCAAAAGCGAAAGAGAGGCTCGTGCGGTGCATCGGATACGACTGTCTTGATCATGTCCGTCGTTTTGTAAGTATCGGGGAAGAGTCACTCCATTTCAATTATCATCCCCCAATCCATAGGTAGGTCATAGTGGGGACCTCCTCGAGGAAACATGGAGAACACTAGCTCGGCAGATGATGGGACCACAGCTATCGCTAGCACAGGTGCCTCAATAGTCTTAAACTAAAACACATACGTCCCGGGGCACATTGGATGCAGATCGTACCCCACATGTGGGTATGCTCACGATTCTCTAATAAAGGGTGACCAAGCTGAAAAGTGTAGGGGCGAAGAGTGTCGAATGGAACCCCGAGACGGTGAGCCGTCACCTTGTCTTGTATCTTCATGCCATGTGACTTGCATCGTCCTGCGTGGGTATAACTATATATAGGTATG
This sequence comes from Tetrastigma voinierianum, assembly GCA_016808115.1. NCBI lineage: Eukaryota > Viridiplantae > Streptophyta > Magnoliopsida > Vitales > Vitaceae > Tetrastigma > Tetrastigma voinierianum. The sequence continues at coordinate 256,989 of JAEQBH010000243.1, read as the reverse complement.
TCATGATCAGCGCCAAAATTAAACTCTGCGACCTTGTGGCGACCCAACCCTAAGCCAGGACATATAGACATGCCTCTGAAATCATACTAAGTACCAGAGTGTTGTTGTGCGGTTGAAGACATAGGCACTAGGTCTCTCTTATCATCCTCACAAGCGATGTCGAGTTCTCGTAGTAAACCCGATTGAATGTAGGTCATCCTCACTGCGACTGATATGTAACATGGGCTCAGAAGAAGTAACATCTCTGTCAGACTGTACCATGATAATGCGTCCCTCGTGTGTGAACTTCAACTTCTAATGAAGGGAAAATGGTATAGCACCCACCACATGAATCCAAGGGCGTACAAGAACCAGGTTAAAGGATGATTGAATCCTTAGAACACAGAAATAACCATAGATATCTAGCGCTGATCACTTGACATGGCCATAATGGGTGTGCCTATAAGCATCCTCTTGAGTCCATCATAAGTTCCAGCGATTACATGAAGAAGGCCCCGAAATCAATCACTTGAAAATCGAGTGCGTAACTAGCGACAATTTAAGGTGGGCGATAATACAGTAGGACATATGACAGGGCGGCTGAACAAAGCAACATCAATAAATAAAAATTCGAACTTGTAGTCGACCCCTCGGGTAGTAAATCATCATCGAGAAAACCTGATACAGCTTTGTCGAATTTGTTAGAAGTGAATAAGCCCCTCAGGGGTAGTGGTAGTGTCAACTCTGATCTGACTAAGTTCTCTGATCAATGCATCTCTGTGAGCAATGGACCAGACCAATAGGCTCAAGATGGATATACGAGCTTATGTAGTGCGCAACTGGCTTAGAATCTCATCATCATCTCTCTGAACATCCTCTTTAGCTGTTGTGGTAACAAATGGCCCATCAACATGAGGAGGTTGAGCTACCCTCCCACTTCGTGTAACAATCTGAACATCCTTGTGAACAGGTCCATACTCCTTTGGGAACAGAATGAAGGGTGTCATGGGCGGAACATGCTGTAAGTATACGGGTGAAATTAAAGTTTGTCTGGGAACCTCGTCTGGGATAAGTCTGAATGGCCTAGTGATCTGCTGACCAGAGGTGTATTGTTGACAAAAATTGCATATGAAAAATTTATGACACTGTCACCAAAGGAATATTATCTAATCCCCGGAAACGGCGCCAAACACTTGTTGAGACCAAATGATATATACAAATTTCTGCCACTATTACCATAGACTAACTAGAATCCCCGGTGATTAGTGCCCAAAAAGTGCAATTTTGAACCCTATATTAGATAGGTTTTGAGTGCTTTTTGCGCATTAATCATGTCATTCATACCAATTGAAGTGTTCAAGTCTTCTTAGTGCCACTTATGCCATTTAAAGGGTATTTTTAGTTTGTTTTGCGGGTGTTTGAGCACTCTTGGAGTTCAATTTGAGTCAAATGATGAATCATGAATTGATTCAATGTTCGTTATCAACCATTGAATCAATAGAAAACCAAATGAAGTGAAGAAAATTGGATGCGTGAAGACGGTGAAGATCAATAAGCGAAATTTTAAGCTAGAGTTGCGAAAAGTTTTCTCTAAGTGCGAAAATTGTGACCTTAGAAAAATTTAGCAACCTTAGCGAAAATCTCAAACTATTTAGACCTTGATTTGCTAGGCACCATTTTTATAAAAATACGATTTAGCTACTCACAACAATTTTAAAGCTAAGCTAGCGAAATTTATTGTAAGCGAGAAATTATGCACGGCTTTCTAGCGAAATTTTCCATTTTAAATATACATGGTGATTTCGCTAGCTAGTGAAATTCTTGACCCTAAAGCGAAATTTGTGCCTCGTCATGTTTTGTAATTAATGCCTGGCCCAGGCTTGAGCTTGGTGTATTACTTTCTGCTTGTCCTTTAATAGCCAATTTTGTAGGGTTTTTGGTATTTTCATGCCTTGAGGTGGCCTATATAAGCCCCTCTTGTTTTGTAACAAAAACAACAATTGAAGGAACAATTTGGGGGAGAGAAGATATTTTTGTAAGTTTTCATTTTGTAAATAAAGTCTTTATTTTAATTAGGTTTCTTTTCTCAGCCTGCTCATAACTCTCTTCACTTTCTTGGCTGCAGGAACACCCTCTTGAGGATGACAGCTCGAGAGATGCTTGAAGCTAAGCCTCCTTTCTTTGAAGAGAAGGAAGCTAGCTTGGTGGTGGGGCATATGCATGTTGCCCTCTTGTATTAAAAGCCATAGGTACTGTGTTTATGACCCCTATCTTCTCAAATTAGGGTTGAATAGCATTGAATGTTATTAATTTGGCCCAATACTCTCCATGCTTTAGGATACGATTGCACATATGACCTGCTAGATGCCCTTTGTGGTTCTTTAGATGGTCTTCTGAGCCTACGAAATGATATTTAAATGCTAGGGTTTCAAGGTAAGGGCCATAGATGCGTACTGCTTGTGTTGACTCGAATAGGAGTTGATTTCAAGGGTGAGGTTTGCTAGTTAAACATAGATCCGGTTATACCATGGACTATAGAGTTTGCATGTCTGCTTGGCAGGGGATAAAACCCAGGGACACTTGTTTCCCTTCACTTACCAGGTTAGTGACCTAAATCTTGAGTTAACTTTTCACACTTTATTTTAGTTTTACAATTTCTCGGGTTTCAACCTCTTCTGCCTTTGATGTTTTGAAGCCAAATCCAAAGAGTCCAAATAGAAAGCCTTGCAACCATTGCACTTATGCGAATCATTTTTAGGATGAAGCCCATCCGTGTTCGACCTAGACATTATCTTTGCGGTAACGACTACGGCGTGGTAAAACAGGTATTATATAAATTTTGTTGATTTTGCTTCGACTCTTGTGACCACGAATCAAATGGCGCCGTTCTCAGGGATAGTTGCCAACCTACTAATAGTAAGTTAGAAATTGTACTTGTGATCGGCATCACAAGTAGAGTAACCTTTTTACCCTTTTGTCAATCGAGTTGCGAGGCGCGGTTTTCATTACTTTGCGTGGCCCCCTTACTTACTTTATTTATACTTTTAGTCGGTTTAATTTTGTTATTTAACTTTTCATCTTTTTGCAAATACGTAGTTGCTCTTTATTTGTCTCTAAATTTTGTAACGAGGTGTTTATCACGAAAGCGATTAAGGATAGAGACACATCGAATGGGTGCATAGGATAAGTACCACGACTTGATTTTATCTGAAGTCGGTGTACATGCGATCCGTGGATCCATTACGAGGAGCAATGATCCAACCGGGAACCCCCATGAATCCAAATGCCTTATAGAACCATGAGGAGTCACATCCTTCCCTCTAGAGTTAATTGCCCCGTCTGTATCATTCCTCTGCTTTGAAGATGTAGCAGTGAGGTATATTCAGTACCCTACTCCCCAGCAATATCATGGTATGGAAAATGAAAATCCATACACTCATATTAGGGATTTTGAGGAGGTTTGCACTACCTTTTAAAGGAAGTATGATGGACATGGATTTGCTGAAGCTAAAAAGCATTTCCATTGACTCTAAAGGACAAGGACAAGATATGGCTCAACTCATTTGAGGCATAGAAGCGAGTATAGAAATTGAAGTGAGGCTGCGACGGGAATTCACGAAGGATGCCCGGTGCTCGTAAGACCAATAATTTGAAAGAACAAATTTATACAGCTGCGGCTCGGGATGGTGAGGAGATTTTACCGGTGTTGGGAAAGATTTGTAAAACCATCGGTGCATGCCCACATCATGGAGTTTGACACTTGGATGTTGGTGAACCACTTCTATAATTGGTATGTCTCTATGTGAGCAACTTTTTGGAAACTATGTGTGGGGAAACTTTCTAAGTAAGCATCTGATGAAGCCATGGATTTTTAAATTATGTGGCTGAAACTTCTAAGGGTTGGGATGAGCCTAACCTGAGAGAAATGGATAGGATGAGACCACCGGTGTTCAGGGGTGGGATGTATGCCTTTGCGAGGAAGAAATAGAGATGAGCTAGGATTTCAACCTAGCGAGGAAAGTGGAGGAGCTTGAAAGCAAGCGACTCCAAGAGGTGCATGCGGTGAGTGAAATCCACCGCACAGTCCGATCCCTTGCACCAATTTCCAATCCACAGTACTTTTGATGAGAGAGTCATGTCCTATGGCTGCGGTGAAGGATTTGATGTCGAGAATGTGCAAAAAGCGCCAGAGACCAATCTGAAGCCACAACAATCAATGCTCCGCATGGTAATACCTACAATTCCAATTGGAGAATCACCCTAACCTCATGGAGACCTAACCCCACAACATGTACCCCGGGGCCAAACCTGGTTTGGTTCCCCCTCCACGATCCTGGCAACCACCATCTCTTCTCGATGAAACGAAGCCATGTGAATTTAAGTAAGGTGGTAGAGGCGACCTTGATGAGGAACAAAAAGGAATCAATGTGCGCACAAAGGGTCAAATCTTGTAGAGAATCTGATTGAATAAAGAGGTGTGGCCTTGAGAGTAATCTCAACCCACGAGGAAAATGGATAGCCTACGATATTCGATCAAGATGAGTTGCTAGAATTACGAGGGGAGATTTCCATCACAACTACTTCAAACCCTAAGGGGCTAAGCGAGGTGGGGTCATCCCGACGAATTCGGGAATGGATGAGGTTAAGGCCATAATTACTGAGAAGTGGAAAAGAGGTTGATCAGCTATGCGAAGCACATTTGAAAAATCCATGCAAGGAGAAGAATTGCGATCACAGGCATATTCTCCTAAAGGAAGATTCAATGAAATACCGCATACCACCTCCATTTCCACAAGCACTTAGAGGTAAGAAGAAGGCATCTCATGACAGGCATTTTAGAGGTCTTAAAAACAGTGAGGTTAACATACCTCTTTTGGACATAATCGAACAAAGTGCTGCTTATGCAAAATTTTGGAATGATCTTTTACGATCAAGAAGGGATTAGGCATTGAAGCATTTCTCACTGAGCAAGTCAGTGCCATAATCAAAGCAAGTACCTTGTCAAAATCGAGATCGGGGATCTCCCTGATTGAGTCAATATTGGTGGGAATTGCATAGAAAAGTCCTTTTTCGATTTAGGAGCAGTGTGAACCCTAATCATAGTATTAGGTATACAGAGCATCTAAGTTTAGGTGAACTTAAACCTACCAACATCACACTATATCATTGGCCGATAGATCGGTGAAAATCCCTAAGGGGATAGTTGAGGATATCTTAGTGAAATAGGCAAATTCTTACCCGAGTAGATTTTGTAATTAGCGTATTTGAGCGATTGCAAATGAACCCGATTGATGCAGAGCATTTGTAAACACACCCGAGCATTAGAATTCAGCCCTAATATTGAAGAATTGGATTGGGGAGGTCAAGACGCATTGAATACATGTGAAAACTCCTTGGACCTCATTCAGCCTCGAAGGCAAAACGTGGTCAGACTTGACAAACCCCTGATGTGGAGCTGCCATATTAATTTTAGAAAGTTTTCTTTATTTATTTTACGAAGATTTGCTTTATTTATTTTAGAAAGTTTGCTTTATTTATTTTAGGAAGATTTGCTTTGTTTATTTTAGAAAGTTTTCTTTTAGGAGTTGCTTTTTGTAATTTAGAAAATTTCTTTTCCTAGTTAAAGTAGAAGGTTTTTTTTGTAATTTAGAAAGTTTCTTTTCCTAGTTAAAGTAGAAGTTGTTTTTTATAATTTAGAAAGTTTCTTTTCCTAGTTAAAGTAGAAGTTGCTTTTTTGATTTAGAAAGTATGGGGCTATATATACCCCGTAATGTAGTCTTTTGAAAATCAGTTCAAGTTTAATAATATTTTCAGATTTCTCTTTAAGAGTTCTCTCGTTTCTCTTATCTCGTGATTCCTGGGGACGAGTTCGTGGCTTCTCATACCTCGTGGACTCTTTGCATGGTCTTTGTCCGGCTTATCAATCAACCCGTCCATAGTTGATTGTGGCGCCTTCACTTCATCATCCATCTTGTGTGGATCGTTTCATTAAACCGGTAAGTAACCACTTTTGTGCAAACTCTACTTTCCATCACCATCTCATCTTTTCTCTAAACTTTCCATAACCATATTTTCAACCTCAACCCAAAACTTTCCAAATCTCGTCTATACTACCAAAACCTTCCTAAAATACCCTTCCCTTATATACCATAAATTCACCTTTCTTAACTTAGAAAATCTCCAAAATTCGTCCATAACCTATTTCGCCCAAAAAAACTACCCCTAACTCCATTTTGACTTACCTAAACTTCTGGATCATCCATCACGGTTCCAACTCATCAAAGTGGTATCGTAGCTCATGATCGATGGTCGATCATAAAACTAAACGGTAGGTTTGATGCTAGAGACAAGACTTAGATACGGTTTGAGTCGCTCACTCAGCCAAGGAGGAAAAAATATGATTTTTATGAAGAGCTTTTATGTACTTAGTTGTCAACTTGAACGTTGGGCACAAGAAAGCTAAAGGTATGTATGTACGTAGACTATGATTATCACGGAGGTATGATTGTTACTACTAGAATGAAGATTACTATAAGAGGCATGGTAACTATGATCAAGGCTTTAGATTCAATCCAAAATTTAACATTCCATAATTCGATGGAAGGATGGATCCTGATGAATTTTTGGATTGGCTTAATATGGTGGAGCATGTCTTTGAGTATTATGATTCCCCCGAACTGAAAGTGAAGATGGCTACAAGATGTGCAAGAATGCTTATTGTGGAAAACATGAAGAGACAACGTGAAAGAGATGGTAAAAAGAAGATTCAAACTCGGGGAAAGATGAAGAAAGAACTAAAAGGAAGTACCTTCCTCTTTAACTACCGCTACATCTAACACCTCAAAAATTCGTAACTTTAAGCAACGAGATTTGAGTGTGGAGGAGTATTCGGGCCAAGCTTGTAAACTTGATTATCAAAGGAGACTCAGTAAGAGGCGAGGAAATATGCATAGCCCACCACTACATTGCTGGTTTGAGATCTCGTATCGCTTAGAGTTATTTTTTTGCAACCATAATAGCGTCTTCAAGATGTGATGAAACTTGCTTGAAGGTTGGGAGAAAAAAAGTATGGAAACTCTAATACAACTAAGAGTGTGGCTAATGAAGGTTTGTTGAGGCCCTAATTTGGAATCCTAAGCAGAATGAAACTACTCCCACTCAAGTAAAGAGGAAGCGTAACAAGAATTGGCTTCTAAGTCAAAGACGTGTTTTAAGTGCCAAGGGTTGGGGCATATTGATTCTGAATGTCCTAACCAAAAAGTGTTTGCCTTAATTGAGGAAGATGAAGCCAAGGAAGAAGATGTTGAACAAGTGATCGAATCTAACCATGTCCAAGAAGACGATGAGAATAAATCACTGCTGTCAAAATCTAAGTCGATGTCAAGAAGTAGTCTAATCTAACCATATCCAAGAAGATGAGGAGAAGAGTTCATCATCACAAATTTTTGATTTAGAAATGAAAGATGTCAGATGCAAACGACTTTGGTTGTTGAAGAAACCGAAAGGAAAAGAATTCTACAAGAAGCAAAAATCAATTATAGAATTTATCAAGTAATGCCTAAAGAAATACCACACGGCTTTTCTACCTATGAGGGGTATTCATCAAATAGACCCTTCTATACTGTGTTTATTTTTCCTAATAAGCTAGCCTCTGTGAAGAGCCCTAAGGAGCATGTGAAGAGTTTGAAAACACAAGTTGATGATTTTCTTGACAAAGGCTTGCTCAAGAGAGTGAAAGTTCATATGTGGTCTCACTATGTCGGGTGCATGAGCATGGATTCGAGTATGTGTTTTCTAATGCTGCTTTTTAACAACATTTTTATTCATGAGGAAGCAAGATTCAACAAAGGGCAAAGAGTGGAACAATATGAAAGACAGGCATATGAAGGTTATCAACGGCTGGTATTTGATCCAGGAGGATGGATTCGGTTACACATGATAAAAGAGAGGTGTTCCAAGTTGTGCACAAGAATAAATGGTTCTTCCAAGATTATTAAGAAGATCATAAAGAATGCTTACAAGGTTAAATTGTCCGGTGACTGCAATATCTTGCCTACATTCAAGGTTAAGGATTTGAGGCCTTATCATGGTGAAGACTTGAGGGACGAGTCTTTTTCCCAACTATAGGGTTTGATGCAGTGAGCATTTGTAAACACACCAAACATTGGGCCCAGCCTCACTATTGGAAGAATTGGATTGGGAGTCAAGACGCATTGAATACATGTGAAAACTCCTTTGGACCTCATTCAGCCTGAAGGCAAAACGTGGTCAGATTCTGGACAAACCCCGATGTGGAGCCGCTATATTAATTTTAGAAAGTTTTCTTTATTTATTTTTTACTAAGATTGCTTTATTTTTATTTTAGAAAGTTTGCTTTATTTATTTTAGAAGATTTGCTTTGTTTATTTTAGAAAGTTTTCTTTAGGAGTTGCTTTTTTGTAATTTAGAAAATTTCTTTCTAGTTAAAGTAGAAGGTTTTTTTGTACTTAGAAAGTTTCTTTCCTAGTTAAAGTAGAAGTCAAGTTTTTATAATTTAGAAAGTTTCTTCCTAGTTAAAGTAGAAGTTGCTTTTTTTTGATTTAGAAAGTATGGCCATATATACCTAATGTAGTCTTTGAAAATCAGTTCAAGTTTAATAATAATATTTTCAGATTTCTCTTTAAGAGCTCTCTGTTCTCTTATCTCGGGCGGATTCCCTGGGACGAAGTTCGTGGCTTCTCATACTCGTGGATTCCTATGGCGGTCTTTGTCCCGCTTTATCAATCAACCCTGGCCCATAGTTGATTGTGGCGCCTTCACTTCATCATCCATCTTGTGTGGATCGTTTCATTAAACCGGTAAGTAACCACTCTTGTGCAAACTCTACTTTCCATCACCATCTCATCTTTTCTCTAAACTTTCCATAACCATATTTTCAACCTCAACCCAAAACTTTCCAAATCTTGCCTCCCATACTACCAAAACCTTCCTAAAATAATTCTTCCTTATATACCATAAATTCACCTTTCTTAACTTAGAAAATCTCCAAAATTCGTCCATAACCTATTTTGGCCCAAAAAAACTACCCCTAACCCATATTTTGACTTACCTAAACTTCTGGATCATCCATCACGGTCCCAACCTTGCATCACCAATCATGTACCAATCATCTTAGGAAGACCATTTCTGGCCACAGCCAATGCAATAATAAATTGCCGGAATGGAGTCATGCAACTTACCTTTGGTAACATGACCTTTGGAGTTGAATATCTTCATTTGAACAAATGTAAAACATGAGTTGCTAGAAAATGAAAATCTATAATCGATGAAGCGAGCTTAATTGGTCAGCTGTGCACAGGAAAGCAAAATGTCCAGGAATTGCAGGGAGAGATCAGTCAACAAGATGAAGAAGGTTTAGTCTTGCCATCAACACCAACTGCAAGCCAATTGCTCAATTCAAAAGCCATCAGTGAGGAGCAAATCAACATTTGGGCACCCAACACTATGGAGTCACCCCAAGCTACTGCATGGGTTGAGGAGATCATTCTCCTTGACCCCCCTTGAGTAAATTTTGAGAATGAACTGGTTCGGTGTTTCCATAAACCGAATTGCAGTTCCACAATTTTTATTTTTCTGCTTTAAGTTAGTTAATTTAGTTAGTTTTAGTAGTTTTTCAAAAATCGTTTAACTTAGCAATTTTTTTTTTTTTTCGTCTTTCACTTGTTAGTAATTTAATTTATATATTATAGTATGTGTATTCAATTCCAATTGTAGATCATATAGTAAATTTTCTAACAATAATTTTTGTTTTATATAATATAATTAATTAATTTAAATTTTTTTTTTTTTGATTACAGGAAGACTAGCAGGGCCAAATTCGCTAAGTATAGCGAAAATTTGGTACAGAGACCCTTCGGCTGCCCATTTTCGTTCTATATAAACAGGGGAGGGGGTTTGCCAAAATGCCACTTCATATTCTCCTCCCAAATAAGCCCGGCTCCCGGGCAAGATCGCCGGCCCCCGCAGTCTCCCGCTTCGCCACGACGCCACCATTGAGTTGCTCGCCAGCATATAGCCGCGCCACCTTCGCCAAGATCCTTGCCCCGCGCTGTCACCACTCATATCTTGCTAGTATCATAGAGCCTCAGGCTTTCCGGCCATCGTGAGTCGCCGCCGAAGCCATTACGCACTCACAGTGAAGTGGGCTTCAAGAGCCGTATCTTTCGTTCCGTCACCCCCGACCGAGATTCATCACGCGCATGAGCTCCCGGTTTTTTCTCGGCCTAAGCCACCGCCGTGCCCCTCGGTTCAGCTTTTTGGTGCTCTGTCCCAGCGTTTGATCAGCTATTGAGCCTTGTTTGGCTAATCCAGAGCCGATTTCAGCTATAGTCAGTGAGCCCTGGTTTGTTTGCTTGCTTCAGAGTGCCTCATTTATCTACAGAGAGCCTCAGCTACATTTCCAGTGAGTCGAGCCTTTTTCCAGTACTTTATTTCGATATCGCATGGTTCAGACGGGGCGGGTCCCGTCTCTCTCGGGCCCTGGGTGAGATTCAAGACGCCCGAGAGAGAGGCCCCGCCTGGGGCCCTGGCCCAAAGACCATCACTGGCCCCCGAGGCCGCACTGCAGGAGCCCCTCCGGGATTCGACGCTATCGACACGGATGGGACCCTGCCCCATCACCCGTGCCCCTGAGGGAGAGTTGGGAGGGCCCTGCCTGCCGCCCCCGCACATCGCGGCCTGGGGGCGAAGTCATCGCCTTCCCGCTCCACCATCACTCAAATACATATCCACAAGGGAGGCGACTTCATCACCTCAGCTGTCGCCTGCCTCGAGGATTCGGAGGCCATTGTTCGTAGGGAACCCCATTCCGGGGAATGTGCGACTCCATCGCAGACCGTTCCATCAGGAGTCGTACTACGACGTCCCCGCACTGAGGGCTGATCCTAGATACCGGGAGTCCATGAGGTTGATCGAGGAGTATTCACTATTACCTTTCATGACTCCGAGGCAACATTACTACCCACGAGTGGTGCAGTTTTACCACTCGATGACCTCTAGAGGATCACCTAGTCCGCGTGAGTCAGCCCGCATTGACGATCGCCGCGAGTACTCCAGAGCGGTCGATATTTCGCAGCCCCGGGCCCGCGTATACCCCGCGGGCCGCCAATGCAGAGGGTTACGAGGGTCTACCCGCCTCATCGAGATGGTTCGAGAGTCGGCCGTGAAAGACACCCACCGACCCGCATTTTACGTGAGGCGCCCCGCCCGGGATCGCCGCTGACCATCCGCTCAGACGAGCTTATTTCCGCTTCAGCATTACGTGATGCAGGAGTGGGGAGCCATCTTCGGGAGGCGCTTTACCGATCTCGGGGATTTTGGTTCGCCCTCGAGCCGGGGTGGATGGCCTCTCTCAGCCAGGAGAAGGTTCATCGGAAGGACCCGGCACGAGCAGAGCATCTCCACTACTATGCCGAGACTCCTCCGCCATGTTCCAGGAGCATATGGGATTCCCAAGAGCCCAGGGATCGAGACGAGGGTCTCGATGCCCCGGTCATGTCAAGTGGAGCCGGGTGATGACTATGCCCGTATCTTCCACTTACGACCACAGACCGGGAGGGGAGGTACCGGGTCGAGGCCGAGGGACCGCCATACATGATATATCTCGCCTCGAGCTCGAGATACGCAGTCCTGCCTCCACGATGTCACCTCCATCCTCCTCCACGCACTACATCAGCAAAACGCAGCCGATACTCCCGCCCATCCTATTCAAAGACACCATTCGCCGAGTACGCCATGTCACCGAGAGATAGTCGGGTGTGATGGATGCCATCTCCGGTCACCTAGCGCCACGTTGCGCAAATTTCAGATCGAGGTGCCTAGTGCCATTCCATGGGCTCGACACGTGACATGCACTCCACCCGGGTCTTCCTCATGTTCCCCGACGTGAGGACCCCACTCACACCGCCTCTTTGATGTTCCCACAAGAAGAAGAAAGAGCCTTCAGCCCACCACCACCACCACCATAGTGTTGAGGTGGCAGTCTCTTTTATGATTTTGTATATTACTACTTTACTTCAACGCCTACTCGATTTTGATTAGAATTCTATGTAATAGCCATAAGAGGCAAAGGATATTTTCGTGTTTAGCTTCAGATTCATGTATTAGCCATTTCGCTATATCAAAAGCTATTCGCCTTATATATATACAACTTTTTGTACATTTCATGTTTTGTGCCTTTACCATGTAAATGTTTTTCTTTTAATCGAACAATTGAATTGCTACACCGTGACAATTGAATCATCGCGCTGGCGTCGTGGAAATCAAGTAATCAAGCCACACCTCTATGTTAGAACAAATTCCATGCTTGAAACAATTTTTTCGTCACTTACGCCCAAAGATGCTCGTAACTTTGAAATTTCTCCTTATGTTAATTCACACACCGTACTCCAAATTATTTCAATAGGTCGTGAATTTGTTCGCTCTTTCGCTTGCACAAATTCGCCTTAAGTATGTTGGCAACCTAGGATAGGTTTGTGTTACCCATACCAAGACCAATGTTGTCTTCCAAAAGAAAAGAAAAGAAAAAGCAAAAAAGAAAAAGAAAAGAAAAGAAGAAAAGAAAAATAAAGTCGTGAAGTTTTGCCTTGAAACCCGAGCACGGGTCCTGCGGGGCGTATGGCTTAAACCTTTGAAACCCATGCCCTATGCCTTAATCGGGTCGGGAGTCATCGCATTTAGTGTCGCTACATGTGGGTGGATAGGTAGAGTCTAACGATTTGTAGGTGCTTCTAGAGCCTCGCCGCGCTGAACCTGGGTGAAGCCTCAGAGAGTTTGTGGTCAAGTGATCCTTTTGGCTTGGATGCCCTAAACCTTAATTGGTCGGGAGTCATCTATGGACCCGTTATTACCCGACCGTGAAGCTCTAATTTTAAGCATTGCTTCCAAGCAATGTAGTCGACAAAGAAAGAAGTGCGTAACTATCCTTATCTAGGTCAGTTCAAATGCCTTAAGGCCACATGTCGTTAGGTTTGGGGAGGGAGACAAATTTGCAAATTATTGAAGCTTTAACTGGAAGTTATATAAAGAACCATTAGACTTAGGTGGAAATTCAAGTTGAGATCATGGAACCAAGATCGACCTAGAATTGTTCTTGTATGGATTTAGTTCTTTCATATACCGCCATACCAGGATAAGTCAATTCTTTTTCAGTTTAATGTGTTAAATGTTTATATGTATATAAACCCTTTTGAATCATAACCTTTTTGAAAATCACCACATGCATCTCCTTTTGTTTTGCATTGCTATGACTAGCAACGCTTCTAATGGGGTGTGATTAAGGCCCGTAAAGTGCACTCAACCCTATATTAGATAGGTTTTGAGTGCTGAGCATTAATCATGTCATTCATACCAATTGAAGTGTTCAAAGTCTTCTTTAAACACTTATGCCATCGAGGTAGCTGGGTTGTTTTCGGCAGTGTTCGCGCACTGGAGTTCACTGAAACAACGATGAATCATGAAGATTGATTCCAATGTTCACTCATCAACCAGCCCAAGAATCAATGAGAAAACCAAGGCAAAGTGAAGAAAATTGGATGCAGTAGAAGACAGGAGTGAAGATCAACAAAGCAGGAATTTTCGCTAGAGTTGCGAAAATTTTCGCTAGGATTGCGAAAATTTCGCAACCTTAGCTCTAAAATTTCGCAACTCCAAATGAAATCTCCAAATTTCTAGGACTACCCCAATTCGCTTAGGCACCATTTTTAGTGAAAATACTGATTTCGCTTACTACAACAATTTCTAAGCTAGCGAAATTTAACTAGCGAAATACCATTCTACTCCCTCCCCTCCCCTAGCGGTAAATTTTCCATTTTCGTTTACATGGTGATTTCCACTAGGGGCTAAATAAATTTTCCGCCTAGCCAAATTCTAATGCCTCACATGTTTTGTAATTAATGCCAACCGACTTCAAACTTGGTGTATTACTCTCGCCCTTAATCTTAGCCAATTTTGTAGGGTTTTTGGTATTTTCATGCCTTGAGGTGGCCTATATAAGCCCCTCTTGTTTTGTAACCAAAAAGAACAATTGGGGGAGAGAAGAATTTTTGTAAGTTTTCATTTTTGTAAATAAAGTCTTTTATTTTAATTAGGTTTTGCTTTTCTCCCTTCTCTCTCCTCTTTCTCTTACTTTCTAGGCCAAACACCCCTCTTGAGGATGACAACTCAAGAGATGCTTTACTAAGCCTCCTTTCTTCAAGAGTGAAGGAAGCTAGTTGCAGGGGCGTGGCATACGATGTTGTCCTCTTGTATTAAAAGCCATAGGTAATCGTGTTTATGACCCCCATCTTCAAATTAGGGTCAATAGCATTGAATGTTATTAATTGGCCAATACTCTCCATGTTTTAGGACACAAGGCATACTTAATGCTAGATGCACTGTGGTTCTTAGATGGTCTTTACGAGCCTCCGAAATGATATTTAAATGCTAGTGGTTTCAAACAAAGAAGTGGGCCATAGATGCATGATACTTGTGTCGGGCCTCCGGGCCAGGAGTTGATTTCTGGGCGGGTGAGGTTCGGCGGTTAAAACATAGATCCGGCGCGCTCAATTATATGTCGCATGTCATAACGCGAGATAAAACTCCCCCAAGAGTTAGACAATTTTGTTCGCCTCTAACTTACCAAGTTAGTGACCTAAATCTTCAAAGTTAACTTTTCACACTTTATTTTCGCTTACAATTCGCTCAACCTACTTCCACCGTTTTGAAGCAAATCCAAAGAGTCCAAAATAGAAAGCTCACCCTTCGTGCACTTATGCAAATCATTTTTAGGATGAAAACCCATCCCCGTGTTCGACTTAGGGACCAATTATACCAACAAGCAGCAGCTCGACCACTACAGTAGTAGGAACTTAGGTGTATATAAATTTTGTTGATTTTAGCTCACCACTGTGGCACGGTAATCACCCTAGTAGAATAAAATAGCTTCAAAACTTGTTAAGACAATATGTTGTGCATATTCAAATTTATGAAACCATTACCAGAAGACTATAAATAAATCCCCAACAACGGCGCCAAAAACTTGTTAAAACCAAATATAACTTGTATGTTTATAAGAAGAATTGTTTTGTCACTCAACTCAATTAAAGATTTAGTTTGGTCTTAAAAACTGCAAGTGCACAGGTCGTACAAGTAATAAAGTGGACCTATAAATCCGGATATTGTTCCCACAGAGAATGAAAAGAATTTAAACTTCAACTACCCCAACTACTCAAGATCTACACTATTTGAAAGTCAAGTTTAGATAAAATTTAGTAACCTAATAAGAATTTTAATAACTGGAATCCTACATTTAAAATAAAGGGAACAATGTAAATCCTAAGTATAAACTAGACTGAACTAGATTATTGTTGGAAGTAAACACTGGGATTTCACTACTGTGAAATTATAAATTCATGCATCATAATCTAATTTAATTTTCTCATGAGTTGGAATTTGAATTTGTTAAGAGGCAAGGTAGTATAGTTTGGATTCCTCCTCTAACCATGCTTTTCACTGAATAGAGATTTATGTTCATTCTTGAAACATGATTCTAATCAATTACTTATAATAAGAATTCCTCTATAAGATCTGGGTATTTTTCTTTTCCAATACTTCATACTCATTTCTTATGACTCAAGTAGACATTTCTCGCTTCCCAAGACAGGCAATTTGCTAGATTTCTACAAAAATGAATGAAAGTTTCACATCCTTAAATCAAAGAGTTTTCCCTTTCCCTCGATTAGATCCTCGCCCAACATGGGATTAAGATCATTCCTCCGCATCAAAGAGATCTCTAATTGATTAAATTGATATATCACTCAACCCTTCTCAAACCATGAGCAAATCGAGGATTTATCAAGTAACCTTGTGAGCCTATTAGTTCTTCAATATTACCTAGCATACCCTGCTAACCGGTCTATGCCTCGTGAATCTCCATCTCTATGTCACTCAAAGGGCCTCCTGGAAATCAGAGCCAGACAAAAGTCCTTTCATGGGTATAAGCTACTAAAATTGGGAAAAATTAATATCAAGATCAACACCATCCAAATAAATTAAAAATTCAACTCAGGAAATTTTCTTCTCATTGTGCAGGAAAGACCATAACTAACATCAGATATTTCCCAACGGAAGTTGTGTTCTCGAAAACTGGATTACAGTGTACACTGAAATACTAATCAGAAAAATTCCACTGTACATGCAATCAACTGAAGAAATGATTTTGGCCTTTGTCTGTAGTCTATCAATTCAAACAAGAATCGTAAATGAATTTCAACATTTAATTTCAACTTCAAAACTTTTGAACAAATTACTGTTTCAAATCCAGTAAACGAATCAAAAATTCCATGATAACTCTAATCTACGAAAGAAAGAAAATAAAAATAAAATAAAAGAAAAGAAAAATATAATACAAACGCAGTCCCGGGCCTCTCAGTACTGTCTGCCTCAATGTCGACCGACTTCCTCGCCTACGTCGCTTTCTATTTATAGAGCCTTAAAATTGAGGCTATGTGTGAATCCCTAAAATTTTGGCCCAGATTTGCCTTCTCTATCGTGACCTAGAAGTTGTGTCGCGATAGAGTTATGTGTCTTTGTTGCAGGTATGCAACAAGGTTTTGGTCACGACTTGAAAATCTGCGGTTCTTCTTACATCGCGCTGCATACAACGCATTTTTTTGTTGTTACAATCTTCTTCTTTCAAGATGATAAATCCCGCTGCACAGAGTTACCTTTATCATGCATTAATATTTTCAGGCATTCCTCAAACAGCTTATGTCAAGTAACATTGGATAATCATAAGTCGCAACACAATTTTAGTGCAACTTCTGCAAGTTGGTGTTGCTACCCAAGTTTTCACGTCGACAAGATCTCTCAGCTCAGTTATGTCAGTAACACCGTCTTGCAGTTATCCCCGTGATTCACGACCCGCAAAGTCCGGTTACTTACGTAGGCTTGTTGCCATTGAGCTTGACTTCTTGTTGCATCTTTGTTCTAGTGTTGCGACATGACTTCTTAGTGTTATCAATATTTTCTATCGCGACCCAGTTTTTATGTCATGACAATTACTCTTCTGTGTTCAGCTTACTCGTCCTGTCACGACCCAGTTTGTTATGTCGCGACATGACTTCTTTGCATTTTTGTTAAGACCTCTGTCACGACCTAGAAGTTGTGTCGCGACCTCGTTTCTCTCTGTTCAGCTTATTTCTGTGTTGCAACATTAAGATCCATGTCATGACATAAACTTATGTCCTCAACTTGAAGTATGTTGCAACGTTGGGTTCCTTTGTCAGACCAGCCGGGCCTTCAACAATTGCCGCCGCGACATAAATTCCTTGCCTGACTGAGCTCTTCTTTCTGCAAGGCTCTTTCCATCTCAAACTTCATCTCCTCTATATTGAAAGAGTTGTCGCGATGTAGCAGACTAAGCAAATGATAGATTCTGCCTTTCTCTGATCTTTCCTTTATGTCGCAGCTGATAACTAATCCCTATGTCTTAATCGGGCTTCTTCCCATTTCCGCCGCGAAGATGTCAGTTTTTGTCGGGACCTAGCCTATCTCGCTTTCAATTTTTAGATCTTGTGTTGCGACATGAGAAAATATTACTGCGACACGCCTAGCCATTTGCTTAGATGTTTGTTGCGACCCAGAAGTCTATCGCGATAGAGACTACTGCAATTGCTGTTTTTCTCTTCTTTCTTCCTGGAAATCTCTCATATTTGCATAAACTCCTGCAAAACACAAAATTTGTAATTATTCCATAATTTGGCATTAAAACAGCTCTGAAAATACTAAAAACAAGCCAGAAAAATGGATTAAAAATTGATGAGTTTAAGATTCATCATGTATCCACTAAAATTTGAGTCTGTGTATAAACTGATTGACTATGGAGCCTCTCCATCCCATCCCATCATGAATATCTTGTCTCCCGAAAACTCAACCGAATGTACACCACCCGGCAGGTACAATTTAGCGTCATGAGTGGGGGAGCTGGGTCTCTGTAGTCACGCACGGCAGGCGCCCCAAATCAACTAAACCCCGACAATCAAGTTCTCGAATGGGCGTGTCTCAAGATCACACAATCAAGCTGCTTTCATGGCCTCGCTTCTCTAATGGTAGGCATAGTAAAGATCCGTCCCGAATCCCGTGAGGGGTATGATATGGTAGTGGTCCATCGGGGTAGAAAGTGTATAGCAATCAAACCCCTTCAACCAATCTCTCCGAAAATGCTCAGCCGGGCATCCCGGGAAATGTGTAGAACCGCCCAGCCTGGCCCTGGAGGCAGTGTTCATATACCACCGATGGTAGTGTACATCATGTGGCCTCGAAAATTTGTGTAGCATATAACGGCTATGGTGGGGATGGTTGGCAGTTTTGGCGCAACTTAAGGTTAACCGGTTCCAGACCGATCCCTCTTGTACCTTATGGTAAGGAATATACGTAATCGCTTATGAGCGCCCATGGTCGACGCGTGGAAACTTGTGGCTCAATGTACCAATAGCACCAATATTTGATGATTTGGGGCCTGACCCGGACCTCTTCCCTTTTGAATCTGGAGGGGAAGAGTCTACCCATAATCCTCTATGTATGCCTTCCTTAATGCCATAGAGGGCCTGAACCAATGATCCAAAGTCTGTCTGTGGAAAGCCCAATGATGGCTAGCAACCTGGGTCGGCAAGACTACGCAGATAATCAAGGCCGATCCGATCGCGGGCCATGAGGGTCTATCTATAACTGCGCTATCTTTTCCAATAAGAGAGCAAACAGAAGTGTCCGACTATCCTACTTTCGCCTCAGGGCCTCCAACTCCTCCTGACGCACACTATAATAAAGAAGATGTCTAATAAACTCCTATCCCAAATCAACCCATGTCCTACGTCTCAAATGGTCCAATGAGGCAAACAAACGCTGAGTGGCACCACTCAATGATAGAGGGAATAACATAATCATTTGTGCCTCATCCAGTGTATGCCCGCGCATAACAACGTTGTATAACTGCAAGTGAATATAGGGCCCCCCTATCCCCGTGTACTTCTCAATGTCCAGTATGAAAAACTCAACTGGTAAGGCTTCCACTAGAAGGTCATCATATCCGTCCCAACCTATAAATCCATCTAAACATGCGTGTAGACCTCGATCCTCCTCCGCTCAACCCATCAATACCGGCCTAGTGTCATCAATAATCTATATAGGCCACTACTGCATCGTGGTATGGTCTCAGCCCCATCGTGCAAGATAAATGCTCTAAACAAGTGGCCCGATCAATAGGTGGTGGTGGTGGAGGTGGAATCGTATAGTCTTGTTGTACAATGGGTCCACAGTGTGTGGGCCATGCGTAGAGTCATGCTGGGTGCTCCCTAATCGACAATGGCTGGGCCTGATGCCCATCAATCCTCTATCCTAGTCCCAATATGGCATCCTGAAGAGATGCCATGGTATCGGTAATCTCAACCAACTAGTCAACAATAGCGTACTGAGGGTCCATATCTCTATGATATGATATATGCTATAATTGACTATGTGACTTTGATCCTCTAACAAGTCTACCTCGGGTTCGGATCCAAGCCTGGGAACCTAGGTCGGTCTCAATAAATAATCCTTCAAAAGGAAAGGTGCATGTCAGTCCCCGTGACTATTAATCCTGAAATCAAACCAGTAATGTATGACTAAAATCCTCCAAGCAAATGAACTGACATATGATGTCAACAGCTAAATTGATATATGGCTTCACAGGCAGGATTAGGATTCTGACATGGTGATACCTCAAGGGTAATATGGCTTAAAAGTTAGCAACGAAAGAGCGAGTCTAAGCTATATGGCCCATTACCTGACAGATCATACTGGCCTAAGATCCTAACCATCAATCAAAAATGACATTGTATGCATGTATCCATGAAATCCAGCTCAGGGCTATACAGGTCTTCATTGCTTGGATATCCAGTCATCTCGTAGTGCTCTAAACATCGATATAGCCCACATGTTAGACCACTACTCGAGCCATCTTGGTGAATGAAACGATTGGGAATGACTCCCAAGCAACTTAAGTAATCAATGAGGAATAATGGACCAAGACTAGTGATTCGGAAACAAGGGGATACAAGCATGCCCCACAAACATAAACAAATAAAGCAATCATCTGAGAGGGTAGCCATTGGCTTGGCTTGATGTCTTGTGACGACCTACCACAGAATCTACTCACAAACTAACCATCTATGCCAATCAGAAACATATAGCTAGGTACCAATCAACCATGAGCAAGCATGCTATAATCCAACAGGTGAACACACAAGCACAAACAAACCACAGTGTATTAAATGCTAAGCCCAAGTAAGTTATCATCGGTCATTTTGTGTAGGCCCAGGAAGTCTTGGTCGATAGACTAAGTGCTCCAATATACCCAACTCAAGTCCAAGCTTGACCCTCTAATGAAACCAGATATTCTAGGTTCTTCCCCAGTGAAGTCGCCAATTTATGGACCTTACCTGATCCACGTGCCGGTGCTACTTGCTATTAATAGAAAAAGTGAGTTGATTTTCGAGCTTTGGAAAATCCGTCCCCAGTGAGGAACTGTTTTGTTGGGAGTTGCCACTTACTTTTTATTTTTATTTTATAAAGGGGAAAATCAAGTAAGAACAAAAAACCCCTAGTGACTCCGGTCGGGGAAAAATGAAGTACGCAAAACTAGGCTTCTGGGGTCGGATCGGGTGCCCCAGTAGGAAGGTACCTCAGCCAGTGCCTCCTCCCCAAGCCGAGGAACTCGGTCTCTACTAATGAATTAGGTACATTGGAGCATACGGGTCAAAGATTGGTTGGTTACTCAGGCTAAACAGATGACATGATGTACAATCCTAATTGGTACCTAGCATGCTTAAGAACATTCAACAAAAAGAGAAAATGGCACGATACCATGGTCCACAGCCCTGGCCTCAAGGTTAGCCAATGAACATATGACATGTATATGACACTCAAGCGACAAGCATCCATGTGAAATACTACCTAAAATCAAAGCACATGTAGCATGTGGTCCCTATTGTATTGCCAGGAAAAGGTAGGCAATCAACATAGTCTGTGACCAACATCAAGCAAACATCATGTCTGCATACGAATATCAAACAAAACGAACAATGTGCCCGTCTCAAACATAAAAACAAGTAAAGCGTTATTAACCCACATTTCTCACAACTTTAAGGTGGGCCCACCTCAATTCAAACTAGGCTAAGTTTTATACTCCCAACAAGGTCTACAAGTGTGCTAGAACGAATGGGATTATTCCATATAGGCTTCAGAGCTATAAGGATGAGCTTTCAAGCTACATAGAAGAACCCGGTTAAATAGGTTGAGAAAATCCTCAAATTTGGTAGGAATATTCCTTAAGAAGACAAGAAATCAACAAAAAAAAAAAAAAACAATGCATGATGATTCTGAATGAATGAGGTGAGATATAGTAAACAAAGCGAGTGTTCATTATAGATGGTCGAGCACGAGGTATGACATTATTAAAACTAAGGCCATGGAGCTCTTACCTACAAATCACGACAGCAAAATTTTGTCGCCACCACCAAGACCACTCTAAATTCATAAACTATGGCCTTAAAAAATATTGACCAAAATTTATCTGGCTAATTCGCCCAAGTCCCAAACAGCGGCAAAAAACTTGTTGACCATTTTTTTGGTATATAATATGCGTTTGTCTTTTTTTTAAAATGAATTCCTTAAAATTTGTGTTTGGTCTTAATCCTTTGGTACGATCGTACAAGTAATAAAGTGGATTTTTAGTCGGATATCGTTTGAGCAGTTGATGATAAATCAAAGACTAACTACTAGCAATTCAAGATCATTGCTATTTGAACTCCTTGTTCAAATGATGAGAAACTAATAAAATAATACTAAATAATTTCACTAATATACATAAAATATTTAATAAAAATGGATTGCAGAGATTTCACTAAGTGGGAACAAAGCGGGACATGGATCAATGAATAATAATCAATTTATGCACCATATCGATTCATAGCTCAGCCATAAGTTAGAAAGCTAAATTTGTCTAAGATGCATTGTAGTATAGTTTGGATTTCTCCCTTAACCATATCTTTCACTGATTAGATGTTCATGTTTATTTCTTATTCATGTATCCAATCAGTTACTTGTAAGATTTAACTCTCTTTCTAAGCTTTGGGTATTTTTCCTTTTCAATACTTCACACCCAGATCTTAAGATTGAAGAATTCTTGCCCCCTTAGACAAGATATTGCAAGCCTTCTCCAATTTAGATGGTACCTCATCCTTGATTATTGTCCAAAAAGTGCTATTTTGAGCCCTGCCCAATATAGGTTTCGCGGGATTCTGAATTTTCGCAGAGATTCTTTTAATTTTCTTTCTTTCTTGATTTGCGACCCAATTTGTTTTCATCATAACTTTATCATCAGACACCGTTTTAGCGTTTTTAGTGCAGATTGGAAATCTTAGAGTGTGAATCAAATATATGGAAAAGAACACTTTTGAAATTATTTTTAAGGTGTAATTTTCAAGAATTCCAAATAGTCGCACCCTCCTCTTTTCTTCTGCTTGTTTATTTGAAGCTGGCTTGGAGTGAATAAGGTGTCGATGGAAGCTTGAGAAGTCTCCACATCCAACAACGGTATATTTCATCAGGAGGTAGCACTTTCTTCTCCTAACTTTCCAATCTGACCTGATTACGGACAAATATGACATTTGGTTGGGGGTAGGAGTTGAAGGAATGGCATTTATTTATATTTTTGTTATTATTTTAGGCAAGCCCATTTGAGATATTCAATGGCTTCAGTGGTTTTCCTTTATTGAAGAATTTGTTATACTATCTGACTTATTTTTGTTTTTTCAAAGCCGCCCATTTTTTGTGTTTCTAACTTTGTAGTTTGAAAATTTGAAATATCATTCTATTGATGTTAGATTGGTTACATGCCTGGTTAATTAGTGATAAATTTGAATTCTTCTTTGATTTGACCTTTTTCTTCCACCTTTAGCTAACCACACAGTGCACATCAAGTTTCTTGATAACACGGCGCCTGGCCTCCTATGCCTTGCGATAACCTACCCTTGTTTAGTTGACCACCTTTAATAGGTTAAGGACCCCCCATGAATAGAAGGCCAATGTGTCTTCCAAAATAAGAAGAGAGAAAAATAAAAGAAGAAAAATTCTGAAACTTGCACTGAAACAAACACGATCCAGGGGTATATGGTGAACCTTTAAAACCGGTGCCTAAGCGGCCCGGTTGGAGCCATCGACTTAGTGCTTGCTACAAGGGTGAATGGGTGGAGTTTAGCAAGTTGTAGGTCTTTGGAGTCTCGAAATCATTAGGGTCAGGGTGAGGCACGAAGTTAGTGGTCGAAAGATCCTGTGACTTGGTGCTATTGATGGTTGGGGGTCATCGGTGATCCAGTTACATGGACTTTGGTGAGGTCGATTCCTCGGCATTGCACCCTACAACACAAAAGAGTTGTGGAATAAAATTTGGAATCGATCTATTTAGGTTGGTTAGTGTCTGAGGGACTAGCAATGTGTGGGTTGGGGGTGTGATTGAATGCTCGAAAAGTGTATTTGAACCTATTATTAAGTTTGAGTACTTTTTGTGTGTCTTAATCAAGCATAATTAACCTAGTTTGCACATTGAGGTCCCTACTATTCTATTGATCGCATTTTATGACTAATTTTGTAGTTTTTGCAATCTATTTATGCCGAAATTGTTGGTCGATCAAACACGAAGAGGTGAGTCAAATCGGCATTGCGGACCAGAGACCCGAGAAGGAAAAAGAGCGAGATGTACAAAGAAAATGGAGCAGTTTGCTTCTTCGCGACCTTCATTCATCGTGCAGCCTTGTTCGCACTCTCGATCCTTATTCACATGCTTTTGGCCTCTGGTTTATTTATTACATTTTTAGTTTCTTCTTTTTATCCCTTGTAATAGCTTTTGGTTTTGATTTTTGCCTTCCCTTATAAGGCAGCACTATATAGCTCGGTCGAGCTATTCAGTAAAATCAGTTTCTTATTCGATCGATAAATTAATGGGGGCTTCCCGGCTCTCGCCTTTCTCACTTTCTCCCTTTTCTCTCATTTCTTGGCACTTTTGGGCAGCCAAACCTCAGGGACAACTCCAGAGATGAGCATTAAACAACTACTCAACTAAACAGAAGGCTAAAACCCTGCCACTCATGAGTGAATCCTTGCCGTGCATGTTCTCAACAACTGGTTTGATGCCGATTCATATTGAATGGTCCGATTACTTGGTAATCTTTTGATGCTCACTTGATGCTTATCACTAGATCGTGATGTTCATTAGTTATCATTTATTACCCATTACTGTAATGTAGTCGAGGAGACTCATTTTCATATCCGTGACCCTTTGATGGCGATGGAGTGCCATTTTCAAAGGATAAATATTTTTGGAGTTAGGTTTATAGGCTAAATGAAGATTCGGTTGAAATGACTATAGGTCATCCTCCCAATATGAGGAAATAGACAGAAGACCCTTAGTTGCCTAGAATCCTAGCCCGGTATCTGATACTTGAGGGACCTCTTTTATTATTTTTATTCATTTGTTCATCGACCTTGACCGTCGAGCTCCTACATTTTTGCAAAACCACGAAATCAAACGGAAATTCACCATTTTTGAACCTCATTGTAAATCATTTGTGCGAAGAAAACCCATCCCTGTATTCGACCCTAGAGCCACTATACTGCAGTAGCTTTTCTATGTCAATAGGACTTTTAGGATATAAATTTTGTTGATTCCGGAACACCTACTGTGGCACGAATCAATCCTTCAATGCTAATGAAATTCTCCATTTCCTTGATTAGATCTTTGCCAACACGGGATCATAATCCTTTCATTAGAAAGAGGAGAAACGTCTGAGTGACTAAACTGATACTTCATCAAACTATCCTCAAACCATGAGTAAGTTAGTGATTTATCTAAATGAAATGTCAAAAGTTCGTGGTTCATGACAGTCTGTACCCAACAAAGAGGAGTAACTACATAACCTCCAGGTTCTCCGTCTCGGAATTAATCACCTTGAGGAGGCCTCTTGAAATAGGAACGAATCTGATACTTTGTTTGATTACCACGATGTAGTACTTAGAGCAATTAAGTTCAAAAATAATACCCGATCAAATAAATTGAATTCTAACTACGGCGATCATACACTTTGTGTAGAAAAATAATAATCATTATCGACCCATTCGAGAGAGTGATCTTTCAAAATTGGTTCACTCATATCAGTGCCTAACTGATCAGGAAAATTCACTGAAAGTGTAAATGAATTGAAATAAATGAACTCCAAAAATTTTCCAAACTCCATTTTATTCAAAACAGTAATGAAAGAGATGATTTTACAAGAAATTTTAGCTCGAAGCTACACATCAGTTCATTACTCAAATCTAGAAAATCAAAAGAAAACTAACTAAAAACTATGCTCAAACTAAATCTACTAAAAAGGAAATAAAAGATAAAAATAAAAGAAAAATAATATCTGAGTCTTCGACTACCTAGAAATCACAGATTTGCGGAAGAACTGCCCTTACGATGCCCTAGATGCTTCTATTTATAGACTTTCCAATGTTGGGCTGCATTTCAATAATGCTTCGTGGATCCCCAAATTTTTGGCCCAATTTTGTCTCTCTGTCGCAAGATAGAAAGTTCTGTCACGATAGAGTCTTCAATCTTTGTCGTTGGCTTCTGTGGCAGCATGTAGTTTTCTATCACGACCGGTTCTCTGAGCTTTATCTTGTATTCTATCGCGACAGACTTTGATAATGTCGCGATAGAGTTTTATCACAGATCTTGTTCTTGCCAGCGATAAGATATGCACTTGTCGTGACCGCAAAATTTATTGCACCCAGCTCTTTATACACTTCTGCCTCTAGAAACTATCGCGACATGAATTTTCTTTGTCCCGACAAGCATTTTTCTCTTCATGTTGTCTACTCTGTCGTGATAGAGTTCTCTTTTTTCGTGACAAACTTTTCTTCTCTAGTCCTTGTCTTCATTTGAGTATTTGTTGCGACATAAATGTAATCGTGACACATGTCTTAGGCGTCTCGATTCTATTCTGTTTATGTGTGCCAAATTTTCTTATGTCGCGACATAATTCCTATCCTCCACGGCTTTTATTGTCGACGCCGCTTCTTTGTCGCGTAAAGATTACGCCTTCGGTTCTTTACTATGTCCTGACATAAATTTATGCATGTGACCTTAGTAGCACAATCGGCTCTTGACTTCTTGTCGTGACAGGGATTTCTTTGTCACGACAGAGTTCATCTCATAGTCATGTTTTGTTTGTCGCGACATAAACATTCTTTGTCGCGATAAAGTCTTGTTGCCCTTAGTTTTGAACTCTGAAAACTATGTCGCGATAGAGTTTTCCTTATCGCGACCTAATTCCTTCCCCAGGCTTGTCCCATGCTGAAAACCTTGTCGCAACATAAAAACACTTGTCGCAGTTGACTTGTGTTATATCCTTGCCATTTTCTATTGTGACAGAGCTGTCTTTTGTCGCGATTGAGTTCATATGCTAATCTTCATACTTTTATGTTGTGACAAAGTTAGGATTGTCGCGACAAAGTTCCTTTTCCATTTGTCTTGATCATTGTCGCGACAGAGTTAAGAGTGTCGCGATAGTCTTCTTTAGTGTCGCGACAGTCTTCTTCAGCAATGTCGCGATAGAAAACTCTTTGTTGCGACAGAGATTCCATTTTTACCTTGAGTTCAGCCTGGACTTTGTTGCGACATACGCTCTTTTGGTGCGACGCGCTCTTGGTCTCTTGAAGTGCTTAGTGACACACAAAACTATGTCGCGATAGAGATAGTTTGCATTGCCACTTTTCTCTTCTTTTATTTGATTTATTCTTCAATTAAAACTTGCAAAACACAAAGTTGGTAGATATTATAATTTTGCATTAATAGATGTGAAACTACTAAAAATATGCCAGAAAAATGGATTAAAAATAGATGAGTTTAGGACTCATCAAATTCCCCTAAACTTAAGGTTTTTCTTGTCCCCAAGCAAACAGAAGAAAATTTTGTTTGTCCTCACACAATTTAGCTTTTATTTTTAAGGACATTTTTCTATTTAAACCTCAATTGGATAGGAAACATAAGTCAGTTGTAAAATTATTTCTAAACATGTTTCCAGTCTATAATCAGTAAGATTTTTAATTAAGTTCACTGAACAGACAAATAATTCATATAGTGTAAACAATTTAATCATTCAACCCTGATTTGTGAGTGTGTGCTGGTCTTCCATTTTGTCCTCGGCAAATTAGTTAATCTTTTGGGATAATTCTCAGTTAGTATGCTTCATTTCATTCTTAAAGTCCCATATGCTTGTTTATCATATTAATCTCCACTAATGTAAACAGATCATCGTCTTGAAGATCAAATAGGTCTTTTAGGCTTGTAATGTGTGGCTTGGGTAGATAATTGGACAATTTAGGCTCAATTTTACCCAGACTTCACTGACAACTTAACACTCTTGCCTTCAGTATGCATCCTTCATTTCTCTTGATTTCAAGTTTCTAACCTTCCCATAAGGTTTTGTGTATCTTTCTGCATATTCTCTAATGTGGTATCTTTTTCTCTTTTCATTGACCACACTCAGACTATAACTTCTCTTCCTTACCTTATAAGCTTTGTCACTTTTCATCTCTCACCAAGGTTTATGGAATGGTGAAATGTTTTGTCTTTTTAAGCTTTCTACCACCCTTAACGAACTTTGGGTTAGTAACTCCCATACCAGTTGGCATTAGGGTACTAGGTGTTGAACACCCTGAAACTTAATTGTTCAGGGAGAAGACTACAAGACCAAACTCATTCCTCCTTGATGTTTTTCTTTCTACAACTTCTTTTCTTAATTTTCTTCATATCTCCTCATCTCAATGAATTTTTTTTTCAACCATTTTCCTTCTTCTCTTAAAATAATATTCCCCCAAACTTGTCATTTTCTGTCATTGATGTATTTTGTCTTTTGATCTGGGCAAATAATGGTTCTTTATTATAGGATTATGTTTAAGGAAGGAATTGGGCTTCTCATTTTCTGGTTGATGATGAGATTGACTATAGGCTCAAATAAGGAACTAGTGTGTATGCTTATGCATATCATAGGGGTAGGCTTTGAAAGGCTCGAGCTTCAAGGATGGCTTTATATAATTTCTGATGAATGGTATTTCTAGGATTCGCCTTGACTAATAATCTGAAAACAAGTTACAGGACATTCAAATTCTTGTGATGGATCCCAAAAGATGTCCCTAGTCTTGGCACAATTTATTTCAGAGGTACTGTTAACCATGTGAAAAGCTTATCAGGATTTTTATAACCAAACTATTTACAAAAATAGAATTATAGATCTTATTTATTCCATCAATTTGTTGCAATCTTCCTTATTCTTGAAGTTCAACACATTTATTCATATTCTTACAACTTTCCTTTTTCAATTCATCTCATCCTACCCCAAATGCATCTATTAAATTGTTTGTTTGGTTTCCAGATTTGTTGTTGTGTTGTTTAACAAGTTAGAAAGATCATTTAAATAAAACTTCGGCAAAATTGACACAACCACATTCATTCTTTCATCACTTGATTCAACGAGCAAATTGTGACAATTAGGCAAATTAACTCAGTATTTGGTTTCTCCACTTGTGAGTCAGTATTCACGAAACTTCATAACTTTCAATCTATTCAAAAGCAAACAAAAACAAAGATACAACTAGAACACATAAGAAATGCAAACAGAGAAGGAACACCAAACTTTTCAAAGAATTTTTCATTTCATTAAAATTTTCAAGGATGGGATATTAGGTACAGAGAGGGAAAAGGGGATGGAAGAGCAGGGTGAGCTATTTTCTCCATGCTCTCACTGCCTATAAGAAAG
This sequence comes from Tetrastigma voinierianum, assembly GCA_016808115.1. Lineage (NCBI taxonomy): Eukaryota > Viridiplantae > Streptophyta > Magnoliopsida > Vitales > Vitaceae > Tetrastigma > Tetrastigma voinierianum. Next base: position 228,100 of record JAEQBH010000243.1, on the reverse strand, counting down.
GTAGATTCAGATTACAACAGTAACCGAATTTGTAGAAGGTGAGAACTGGGAATGGACTTGTAGGCTTGCCTTCTCCATACATTGAGTCACAGGACCACTATATGGATAGGGCTATTTGATTGATTAGTTCATTTTTTCTCTGCCCAATAGAATTCAGGGTTCCCTCAAATTCTTCCTGGGCATAGTACATTTTAATCAAATTGTTGTTAATCATGTCCAAACTTTCGATCCAGGATTTTTCCCTATAGTTTAGGGTGCCCTCCATTTCCTTATCCATTTTCTCTATTAGAGTTCTTATTTCCTTCTGATGTTCTTTGTCTGGTGCCAAAAAGCATCACGCCCACGCGTGAAGTTCTTCTCGTAGCATCTTCCCTTTCTTTCATAATCTTTATCAGCTCACTATCCCTCCTGAGCTAATCTGAGAGAAAATCATCTTCTCTTACCTTCAGTTCTTCACTCAGCTCTTGTTCTCTTTTTTCCCATCTACTCTTCCACTCTTCATCCCTTAGTCTAAGTGCTTCTTCCAAATTTTTATCCCTTCTTTTCAACTCAGCATACATATACTCATCCTTGAGTTGTAGTTGGACTTAGCTGGTTGTCCCTCTCTTGCATTTCTTGACTCATTGCTCTCAGCATCTCCATCACTGCAACATTGTTACCTTGAGGATCTGAGCTTTCAGCTTGCTTTTGGTGGACTTGTCTCACCTCAAGGGATAAGGTCAGTATAGGGCTCACACTTCTCTACCTCTGTTGGAGCTCTAAGGCTTCATTCTCAGGCTATGGCTGCTGTATTTCTACAAGTTCTTCTTCTATCCTCTTAGCTTCTGCCTCTCTTTCCCTGCCTCTGTTCTTAGGTCCTTTGGTGATTCTTGTTAGTGTAAGGGGTGATGTCTTGAGGACAATTTTCTTCTTCCTCCAGTCTGTATCGCACTTGAATCACAGGCCTTGAGATCGATCTTTGGGTGAGGAATTAGCCCCTTGTATCCTCCTCTATAATAACTTAAGAGTGGGTTTTACGTAATCTTCTTGGTGTATCCCTTTAGGGATGGCATACAACATCTGACCTCTTCTCTTAATTTGTGCATAGGTGCTTGGAAGGTAGAATGACTAAACATAAGAAATAAAACCACACCTTTTCTGGTTCAGTCAGTGCTCCTTTGGCGATGGACTCATGTGGTTTTGTTCTAGTGGCATTCCACTTTCCCTTGCCATCAGTCAGTAAATCTACAATCTTCTGGAAGTTAGGCGTTTTCACCAATTTCTTGAATTTTGACCCATTCTTCCTCTCTTGAGGATTGTAAGTCTGGTTAATCTGTTCTCTACCGAATGATATCATTTCCCTCTAACGTACACTGTCTTATCCTTCATTCCCACCATGTTAGCATAGAACTCCTTCACTACATCTACAAATCCAGGAGTCTTGTGCTCACATAAGAGGTGCCATCCCTTGCTCTTGACCATCTCTGTGAATGGAGAAATCCACTTGTTGAAGCCTCTCGCCCTAATGAAGTCTCAATATTGCAGTTTATCCTTCCGTGCAACATAAGCCATACCAGAGACCCAGTCACTAGCTTTTTCTCCACTTATCTCTGCTCTTGCTTCTTCATCTTCTCTCTTGCTCTTTCTAGATTCTTCCACTGGTTGCTCAGGTTCTTTGTTTACTTCAGCCCTTTCTTCAATTTGCCTTGTTTCTGCCTGAGCGACTTCAACTGTTCTTCCTCCCTCTCAGCATATTCTTCCATGATTTCGTTGAGGTTTGGAACCAAGTCCGTCGGCTTAAACACTGTGAGAGAGAGATTTAGGGATATAGAGAGATTTTCTGAGGAAAGGAGTGGGTTGAAGGTTTATGAGGTAGGTGTCTCTTAATTTTTCAAATTTTTTCTATTTATAGGCTAAGGGTTATTGTGCTTTCAATAATTGTCACGACAAAATTTGACCTAGAGTTTGTGCCCTTTTTAATTTGACCTAGAGAAATAATGTTGCGACATAAATTTTTCACTTAATTTTAGAGTAGGGCAATTCTTTGTCGTGATAGAGAAAAAATTGTCGCGACATAAATTTATCTATGCTCCAGTTGAAATATGTCGTGACATAGAGAAATCATGTCGTGACATATATTCTGATGTTCATGGGTGTTGTTTGTCGCAACAAAAAGAAAGTATGTCGCGACAAAATTTTCTTGTAAAATCAAATGTTAGCACCAACTTTGTCGCGACAGAAAGAAAGTATGACGCGACAAAGTTTCCTGTGACTGAGATGAGGTTTGAATTTTCTTTGTCGCGACACAAAGAACTAATGTTGCAACAAAGTTCAAACATTGTTGCGACATAACTAATTCTGTCGCAACAGAATTCTGTCCTACCTCAAAATTTTGCACATTTTCATATTTTCAACCACTCAACCCAAATGACATTATGCAATAAAGTCCTTCCACTCAATTCATACTTGTGAAAATACCTATTACATCAAACAATCTCAATTCAAGTATGAACAACAAATCTCATTCTTCATTGAATCATAAATCATTAAGATATTCAACAATGCATCCAAGCAATAGGCATAATTAAGCTGTTTGCAATTTTATGCTCTAAAAAAAAAATTTCACATTCCCCCCAACTTCAACTATGCACCATCATTAAAGAACAAGTTAGGGACAAAGGAAACTCCCCCTTGTAGCACTTTTGCATAGTGATTTTTGAGAATGAATGCTTCCAAATAATAGCTATCTTTGTACACCTTCATTGTCCTGAAAATTTAACTAAAACCTAAAATAAAATTTAAGACTACATTTAAAACTAAAATTCAATCACACATGGATTAAAAGGAAACAAGCATAAAACAAATGTAAAAAAAAATTAAAAAAAATAAAGTTTTGCTTGGGTTGCCTCCCAAGAAGCTACTCAGTTTAATGTCTTTAGCTAGACATTTGCTGCAGAATGTCTCTAGTTCAGCAAAATTCTCTTATCTTCTTCAAAATCTGGATCTACACTTCATTCATTCTTCCTCCAAGATAATGCTTCAGTCTCTAACCATTCACTTTGAATTCACTTCCAGATTTAGTCTTCAATGTTATTGCTCCAAAGGGTGTACTTGTTACTACTGTGTAAGGACCACTCCATCTTGACTTCAGTTTTCCTGGAAATAGCTTGAGCTTGGAGTTGTATAAGAGGACTTGTTCTCTACTTTGAATTCCCTCCTCATAATCTTCTAATCATGCCACTTCTTTGTCTTATCTTTGTAGATTCTAGCATTATCAGAAGCTTCATTTCTCAACTCTTCCAATTCATTCATTTGGAGTAATCTCTTTTCTTTAGTAGCTTGAAACTCAATGTTTAGTTTCTTAATGGTCCACATAGCTTTGTATTCCAGTTCTAAAGGGAGATGAAAAGGTTTTCCAAATACAATTATGTATGGGGACATTCTAATACCAAGTTTGTAGGGTTACATAAGCCACGCGATGCATTATCTATTTTATAGACCAATCTTTACCTTGTATTCATTATTTTCTCGAATTTTCTTTATCTCCTATTGGAAATTTTAGCTTGCCCATTTATTTGTGGGTGATATAACCAATCCCATCATATGTTTTGATTCGTATCTACTCATGAGTTTCTGAAAGCTTTATTTCTGAAATAGCTTCCCTCATCGCTTATGATTGTTACGGATGCTCGAATACGCTCGAGTATTTCTTTGTATCAAACCCGACCAGCTGTGATATGGCATCATTTCACGGGACAATTTGTTGCTTTACCCATTTGGATGTAATCCACGTAGGAGAATGTATATACTTCCAAATGATGATGGGAAAGGTCCCATGAAGTGTATCCCTCAAACATAAAAAATCAGCACCACTAGATTCCTTGCAGGGACATTTCATTTCTTCTGTTTATGTTGCCCATTCTCTAACAATTATCACAATGTTTTACCCATTCAAAACAATCTTTGAATAAGTAGGCCAATAAAAACCTGATTGGAGAATTTTCTAGGCTGTTCTATCTCCTGCAAAGTGTCCACCATATGGTGATGCATGACATTTTTTCCATAATACCACCTTGTTCCATTTCTGGAACACATCTCTTGATGATCATATCTGCTCATCTTTTAAAAAGTAGTGGGTCATCCCAAATATAAAATACTTGATCGATTAAAAAAAATTTTCTTCTCTGCATTGGCCCGAACTCAGTGGCACAACTCCACCAAACTAAGTAATTGATAATATTAGCATACCGGGGTGTTTGGATGACGAAAAATAGCTCATCGAAAGTTTTGCGCTATTCTTGTTTCCCTTTTCTTTTTTAGCAGTTTTTTCCAATCTAGACAAGTGATTAGCTATCACAATGTCACTACCCTTCTTGTCTTTGATCTCCAGATCAAACTTTTGTAGCGGTAATACCTATATGATCAGTCTTGGTTTGGCCTCCTTCTTTTCCATCAGATATTTAATTGCATCATGATTAGTGTGTATTATAACACGGGACCCCAGTATGTAAGGCCTAAATTTTTCTGAAGTAAACACCATTACCAACATCTCCTTGTCTGTGGTAGTGTAGTTCTATTGTGCTTCATTAAAGGTTTTGCTGGCATAGTATATGACCTTGAATATCTTTTCAATTCTCTGTCCTAATACAGCTCCCATTGCATAATCATCGACATCACACATAATTTCAAAATCATTGTTCTAGTCAGGTATCACCATGATGGGAGCTGTCACTAATATGGATTTAATTTCATCAAATGCAGATCTGTATGATTCATCAAAATCAAATTGTGCATATTTTTCCAGTAGTCTACATAATGGTTTGGAGATTTTTAAGTCCTTTATGAGATCTGAAGTATAAACCGGCGTGTCGAGCTTCTTATCCTTATGCATTGTAGGTGGTAAGAGAGTTTTTATAATAGCAACTTTTGCTTGAGTCTGCTAATCATTCTTGAAACCTTGTGTCCCCAAATACATTTGTTACCATTAAATAGTATTTTCCTAGTTTAAACTAGATTCTTGACTTGACATCCCTACGAAGTACTATTTCTAAATTTTCGAAACGATTCTCAAAGCTGGGTGCTAACACAGAAATATGCCACAATTAGTTTTAAACATATAGTGGTATATTATAAATTCTCATTTGAAATTTTTGCAATTATTATTTGCTAAGTAGAGAAAGGGTGGCAGATTTGGCACAAGATACAAGGGCAAATTTGGAATTTGTGAAATAATGACCTAAGGGTCAAATGAAAATGAGCTTAAATGCTAAAGTGATTTAAATGTTAAGTGGTATGTTAATGGGAGTGATAGGAGACTTAAATGCCAAAAATGAGAAATGAGACTAAGTGTAGAAAGCCAAACATGGCCTTACACTTAAATGGGGTTAAAGACCAAATTTTGGTCTAAAAAAGCTCATTTTTGAGCAAATCCCATTTTTGGGATAGGAAGAGAGGAGAAAAGGGGAGAAGAGCTAGGGCTTGAAGAAGATCAATTTTTGGTTGGGTTTCTTCCAATTTTCTTGCTCCTTTGTGATCAAGCAACTTAGAAGTGAAGATTTGAAGAGGCTAAGGTAAGAAAACAAAACCCTAAATTTCCCTTTTTGTAATTTTAATTTTGGGGAAAAGCCCTAACTTGGGAAAAGGAGGTTTATTGATTCTAACCCATTATTGGAGTGGTTTGGGAAGGATTCCATGATGGATTATGAGATACATGAGTTTGGATGAAGTTATTTGAGTTTTGTGGGTGAGAAATGGAAAAATCTACCATTTCTGGGTAGAACCCACACATTGAATGCCAAATCTTGAAAGTGGAGTGCGGTACCGTAGACCCAGAGGCAAAGTGGTGCGGAATTAGATCAAAGTGATGGAATGCAGGTGCTCCGTGACCTTGATTTTATTGCCTTGCATTGTTAAGCCCAAATTAATTACTGCAGGTAGTATAGAAACCCTAATAAATGACTAATGAGGGTTCAAATAAGAATAAAACTAAGTGAAAAACGCACCATACCTCACCGCCAAGGCGAAGCGAAGATGTTGGCAAACTTAATGCCCCTATAATAATATAGTAAGTTCTTGAACACATACAATTGTAGGACTACATAAGATCAGATATTGAATGACACGACACCTCTATTACGTGGGCAGACACGTATAGTACATTGGTACTCTCTGATTAATGCGATGGCACTCTCTGATTGTGCTTTGTCACATTTAGTACTTCGGTACTCCTCGATTAGTGCCCGATGAGCACTCTGTGGGGTGCTTGGCACTCTTGGCACACTACGACACCTTGGTATTGTACTATACCTTGATTACTTATTGTCTTGTGACCACTCATTTCTTATTACGTGAGTAGTCAAACGATTATATGATAAGAGTCGGAATAACGAATAAGAAGTAAGTAATGTGGAGTCGTTCTGCTGCGAATGTACCTCTGGTACCTCTTATTACAAGTATAGCTTTGTAGTACCCTCTCAGTACCCAGCCACGTCTGGCTCGCTCTATAACTCCTATGGGAGATCTGAACAAGTATAAGTTTTCTATAAGTACAAGTATGTGTATACATTTGTTATATGAATTCATGAAAAATTATGATATTTGCTACTGTATATCTATTATTGTTATATGCTTACTGTAAATGAGTATTAGTGCATGTGTATAAGTATAAGTCATATGTTTCCACTAAGCGTTAAGCTTAGCACGGGTTTAATCATAATTGCCCAGGTGCGAGAAGGAGGATGTTCGTGATCTTCCTCGTGCATGGGTTAGCACACTTATAGGTCCATCACACAGCAGGTTTTGCGCTCTGATTATGTAAATGTAAATGTACAATTTTTTTTGTATATGTATATGTAAATGGGACTTAGGACTGTATGTATTGACATTGTAAACACCATTACGGTGGTAGTTTTATTTTTATGTCTACGTATATGATGTTTGATTTAGTTATAAGACAGGACCACCGATATGCCGAGAAAAAGCAATGTAGGTCCCATATAGTTTCGGCGCCTTAATCCACCTGGCGAGGTTGGGGGTGACATAGATCCCGTATATTGAGAAGTCATCCATAAAGATTTCCATAGCCTCTTCCATCAAATCAGAAAACATAGACATCATATATCTTTGAAATGTGGTAGGAGCATTACATAATCTAAAAGGCATCCTTCTAAAAGCAAAGGTGCCATAAGGACATGTAAATGTAGTTTTCTCCTGATCCTCTAGGGCTATAGCAATGTGATAATAACCAGAATATCCATCAAGAAAACAATAATAGGAGTGCCCTGCTAACATGTTCAACATTTGGTCAATGAAAGGTAGAGGATAATGGTCCTTTATGGTAGCAGTGTTTAGTTTTTTGTAGTCTATACACACTCTCCATCCTATCACAGTTCTTGTATGAATAAGTTCATTCTTCTCATTTATGATCTGATGAATCCTCCGTCTTAGGAACCACGTGAACTAAACTCACGAGAACATGCGAGATTGCATATATGAATCTTGCATTTAGCCATTTAAACCTTCTTTCGTACTTTTCATTGTGGATTTAGCCTTCTCTATTACTTTACATAGAAGTTTTGCCCACATTCTCCTCCAAGGGATCCTTGTGCATACAGATAGAAGGATCGATTCCTTTCAAATCTTCTATAGACCAAGCTATTGCTTCCTTGTATTTTTTGAGGATTTCCATCAGTTTTTGTTCTTCAAGCTTAGTCAATCCAGCTGAAATGATGATTGGCTTGGCTTGTTCTGGTTGCAAGAAAGCATACTTCAAATAGTCAAGCAATTCTTTTAGAATCAATCCTTTTAAGCTTGTATTTTCTTGAACAGTTTTCTCTTCCCAGTGTTGGATTACCGTACTATTTTCTTGACACGAGTGCTCTTTTGCCTCTATTAAATTAAAATTGGAGTTCAAATTCAACTTCAAGATACTCAGATATTGGAAATTCATCTCATTTCATTCATTGAACTCAAGAAAATTACAATCAGCGTCAGTTCGAGCGATGGGAATTACTGTTTCTCACGATCTCATAATTAACATTAATAAGTTCTTACTGTTTTAAACTGTGATTGAGATTGAATTCTGCTTGCTTCATCTCGACCACGAGTCGATTCTCCTTTCTTTACATCAATCGAAAATTTGCTCACATTTGCTAAGAAAGGTCTTTCTAACGATGAGTGGTTGTTTGTCTTCTTCTATGTCAATAACTACAAAGTCCATTGGGAAAATGAATTTTCCACTTTGATCGACACATCTTACAGAATGCCCTCGGGATGGGTTGTGTTACGTACGCCATCACTAGGAGTCATGTTTGTGAGTAAGCTCCTAGCCCAGTCTTTTAACTACGAACAGGCATCGAGTTGATCTTTGGCTCGAGAATCGCATAATGCTTTTCCATGCTCGGCATTCCTAATTTTGCAAGGTATAGTGAAGAAATTTACCTGGATCTGCATTTTCTCACAGTAAAGACTTGGATCATTTGCTACGAGTTCTTTGTCGGGCTCACTATCCCTTCTTCAGTAACCTTTCTCTTTCTGCTCAATATATCTTTCATGAATTTTTCACAGTGAGGAATTTGAGTCAATGCCTCCAAGAAAGGGATATTGATCTCTATCTTCTTGAACATGTTCAAGAATTTAGAGAATTGCTCTTCAAGTTTTGCCTTTTGTAGCCTCTGAAGGAATGGAACTTGAGGATTGTAAGTGTGATGCTTTGTCTTGAGTCATACGACGACACAGGCGAACAGGCGGGCCTTGAGTCCTTACTCTTCTTTCTTTTTTTTCTTTTTTTTGAATCATTTGAATAATCCAAATACAATTACTTTTCCAAACACATTTCAAATACTATTGAAAAATATATATACGTAAATACCACTTTAACATAAGGGCCCCATCATTGTGCAAACTCTTTTTTCATTCGATGTGGCATTTCATGCCCATTTGGTCCATTTCCCACTTTTATACAATGCGACATTATTAGCCATTTTCAATACCCAAATATTTACAAAACATAATCAGGGTTCATTTTTCATAATCATGTTTGTACAAAATGAGTCAAATAATTTCATGTATGCATGTGACGGAGCTTTACTTATCCTCCGTGTGATTTTGACGATGACTCTGATGCACTGTTGATTAGTACCCAAATAGTGCAATATTGAGCCTTGTTTATCATAGGTTTTATGCACTTTTTGTGTACTAATCGACTTTAATAACTCAATTGTTGCATTGGGATCCCGGCTTTGCTACTGATCGTATTTTGTAGCTATTTTGGTAGTTTTGCAGGTCAATTGCCTCATAATTCCTCAATTTATTTCGAACACATTGAACTGGCGGGTCGAAGACTTATGATCAAATTAAAGAAGAATTTGAAGCAATTCTATTGAAGTTGGAGCAGCGAATGGCGAAAATTTTGGGGTTACCAAGGATTTAGCCTTTTTGCGAATTCATGGAGTTCTGAGGAATTTAAATGACTGAACTCATGGTTGTAATTCGCCAACCTCTCACTGTGACTCTTTGTCTCTTAGCGCTTTTTGACCATGTTGGTAGGTTAATACAAGTTTGCCCTTATGTAATTTTGATTCTTTAGCACAATTTGTAATTTCCTCTTTCTTGAGCCTCATATGCAGCCAGCCATGCTTGTAATCAAATCAACTTTGTATCATTCAATCAATCAGTCAAGCACGAAGCTTCCTCCCCTCTGCTGTTGGTGATTTTCTCTTCTTCTCCCTTCACTTTCTTGCATTTTCTTAGTTGCCAAACACCACTTGATGATGACAAATCAAGGGATGCTTGGCTAATCTCCCTTGATCCTTGAAGGGAAGGCCAGCAGAAACAGATTGTTGTTTTAGGTTTAGCTGTGTTCTCACGTTCTTCATGTTTGTGTTTTAGGGTATTTGTGCCTCTGCTTCTCACTGAGGTTAAAATCTCTTAAGCATACTCTCTTTATGTGTAATTAGCAAGCTTTTTGGGTTCAATGGATTCTTTAGCTCTAGATCGCTGAGGCTCGAGTTAGTTGTCTCTATTAGTTATCGTGGGTAGGGTTTTTTGAGATGTGTTTTCCTTCACAGGACATGTTTGCCTAATGAAATGCTATCTCTCGAAAATACGGGTTTAGGTTTAAAGCTAAATGAAGATCCGGTTCGGGAAATGACTATATGTCATGCTCCCAATGCGAAATATAGGCCTTCAGTACATGTTTGAGTTAACACAGAACACTAGGTACCGGTGGCGAGGCTTGGTTACTCTTTTAACTTTTACAGGTTATATCAGGTTGCAAGCCATTCACACACCTGTATTTTCCACACCCTTTTTAATCCACGGAAAGCACCATTTTCAATGCAACGTAACTCCTCTCTCACGAAGAAAACCCATCCACCATGTTAGACCCTAAGAACCCCTTATCTTTGCGTGTTTGCTACATCGATGGTAAGGAATCTAAATTTATAAATTTGTTGATTAGAGACACTACCTAAAAAGAATGAATCAATTGGCGGATTCTGCAAGTGATGGTGCCTAGTGAGAAGAGAGCGTGAAACTTGTGATTCACATCTGAAGTTTTGGTCTTATCTCATTTCTTTTATTTTATTCAATTTCCCATGCGAGTTCACTACGGGGAAATTTGAAGATTTCACGGCAAGGAGTTTGAAGACTTCCCTGTGCAGACTGTTAATATTGTTTTGATTTTATCTAACCAATAACCTTTTTGTTGGTCTAGTTTTTGTTGGTTTTTTTTGCTTGTGGTGTGATCATAGCAGTTTATGCAGTGGGACAGGAACACTTCAGGCAGATTGTAAAGGCTAGGTGCTTCAATTGAAGAGGATTGTGAAGTTAGCCTATACACGATAAGATGAACTCCACACGAGAGCAGCCAGAGAGCAGCCGGGGGTTCATCGGAACGATGCATCTGGTCGATGAGGATCACGTTCACCCGCAAGGGTGAGTGCACCCTCAGCCGTATATCCCACAACAGAGGATGTGGTAGCACATTGAGGGCTAGTATTTGGTTTTGCTCTGACTTTCATAATATGGAAAGTGAAAATCCATACACACATATTTGGGATTTCGAGGAGGTTTCCACTACTTTCAAAGAGGGTGCATTTGATATGGACTTGCTCAAGCTGAAGGCTTTCCCTTTGACCCTCAAAGATAAAGCCAAAATTTGGCTTAATTCACTAAGGCTAAGGACCATTAGGAGCGGGCCGAGTGACGAATTTTGAAGAAGTTTTCGGTGCCCGTAAGACCCGACAACTTTGAGAAGGAAGGTCACGCAGCTGCGGTAATGGCCAGGTGAAGATTTTATCGGTCTTTGGAAAGATGTTTGGAGACCATCGATTGCATGCCCTCACCATGGCTTTGACCATGGATCTTTGGTGAACCATTTCTCGATGGAATGTCCCTTCGATAAAACAACTCCTTTAGAAACCATGTGTGGAGGGACTTCCTTAGCAAAAATCTGATGAAGCCATGGACTTTTGAACGTGTTGAAAACTTCAAAGTGGGATGGCCAGAATCTGAGGAGGTAGAGGATGAAACCAAACTAGGGTATGGAAAAAAACTCCTTTTTTTCTTCTCTTCTTTTCATTGGGGCAAGGGTTTCTTATTTATAATCAACCCTAATTGCATAAATATCCAACCAATTTGGATATTTTCAAATTTTCCCCATACGGTCTTAATTATGTAAACGATCGTGTACTCATAATCACATGCTTGTCGAGTATTAATTTATATGATCCTACTTATTACTTTAATCTATCTTGTCGATATTAATTTATATGATCTGATGTCTCTTAATCTATAGCGTCAAATATTAATTTGTAACGGTCTAATTAATACTCTTAATCTATAAGCATCGATATTAATTTGTAATAGTCTAATTAATATGTACAAGCCTTGATCATAGAGTGTAATTTATTTGGAAATCATGAATCGTTCATTGTAGTAATATAGGAGTGGAATTGGGACCCATGGACTGTAATTTCAAGCTCAAATAAATTCTAATAATTAATTAAACTCTTTGTCGATCATTTTAATTTATTAATTTCAGAGTTATTCCACTAAAAACTTGAGGTGAACTCTTGTCCTTACAGTATCGATTTTTGCCTCGGAAGTGAGTGTCGTTGATTTAATCATTGCATGCGGAGTTCTATCCTCCAAGAAGTGGTTCATAACTAGAGTCGGGTGAAATTACTGTTTTGCCCCTCTAATTATATCTTGATCCTTAAGTTCCATTAATCCATTAGTGAACAATTAATTTATAAACCTGTTATAAATTAGAGCGCTCAAACTGTTCAGTTCCAGAACCAACACTTAAGGGAACCGCGTCGGCTTCACGTAGGAAGGGTTTGGATTCCATGTCCATGGTCGCATTCCAGCCATTGCATACATCGTGGGCCTCGAACACAAGCTAGTGGGCCCGTTCATAACGAGCTTTAACCGTGACTTCAAGAGCCCGATTGACATAAACGGGGAGTCTATGATGACTACTTAGGATTGAGACGATCTTGCATATGATCATCTAGCGTATTGTTGAATTCTTGAAGACAAACGGTATTTAAAAAGAATTCAGCTGCGCCTGGTCTGTCCTATATAATCTTATTATATATGGAGCCTCCACTTTAATGTGCACATTAGTGACTTGAGTTAAGGTCACTTCATTCTCAATGATAGCGGACAGCCCCGAGTAATATTTAATTTGAAGATCCCCAGGCTTGAATTAATTTATTCTGCGGTGAACGATTATAATCCATAACCTCGATCCTCTAGGTAATATGGCGGTATACAACGAGAGTTATGGTTACATTAATAAATACGGGATTTTCGGCGTTTCATTCATATTATGCACAAAATAGCTAAATGTAACCATCGACACTTTATTAATTTCATAAACATAAATACAAATTCATGCTTTACGAGGCACTATCTAACAATCTCCCTTGCTACAAAGCATGTGAGACATGTCTTTTAAACCCATCTAGATCGTGACCCTCGAAGCGATTTTGAATTAACGTCTTGGTGACTTAGTCATAAGGTTGTCTTGCGATGCTATCTTCCTGCCCCGGCCCACGTCACCGATTGCACGATCTCTCTAATCGGATGATACTTCCTCTACATATGTTTTACTCTCTTGTGACTCCTTGGTTCTGGGTTGCCACGGTATTTGTTGTCACGAGTGAAATTACTATGGGTTTATCCATATTTGGAACAACTTCCGCATCTCAGAAAGAACTTCGAGCCGTATCTTCACTTCTTTAGTCAGCTTCATAAGCCGCTTATATATTCACTCTTCCATGGTAGAATCTCGCATGTTGATTGTTTGACACCCCTCCTACCACGCCCACCACTCAAGAGTGAATACTGGACCCAAAGACATCGACTTCTCGACGTCCTTGTCTCGACATGAAGTCGTAATCTGAGGTCCTAAGTGATTCAGCCAACACCCGTGTTGCAAATCAACATATAGTTTCTCGCTCTCCTAAGGTACTTCCTTGAGAATGTGCTTTAACGTAAGTAATCCAGTTGCGCCTTGTAACTCCAAAGCTGATTGGTAATGGCTGACAATTCCTATCACATAGCAGATGTTTGGTCTTGTACAGAACATGGCATATATGAGGTCGCCCACTCACGAGGTGTGTGTGTGAGAACCCTGCCCCCCATGTCCTCTCTTCCAAGGTGTCGTAGACACTACTCCTAGGAGAGGACACCCATGCCTGCCCAGAGGTCGACCCTCTGAATTCCTCGCATCAAACCGAGCCAAGACCTTTGTCAATATAAGATGCTTCGAGACAAAGGTTAGGAGTCTCTGCTTCCTTGCGATCCCTTATGATTTGGAGCCCTAGTACATAACTCGCTTGTCCTAAATCTTTCATTTGAAACTTTTCGACTAGCCATTTCTTTACGTCAGACAATAATCCTATATCATTCCCAATGAGTAGGATAATTACCCACGCATACACCAAAAAGACTACTTCGTTCTCGATGTACTCAGAGACACAAGGTTCATCACTCTTGCTCTAAACCGAAGGTTTTGATCGCCTCATCAAACCTTAGGTTCTAAGACCTGAAGCTTGCTTGCCCCATAAATGGACCTAAGCAGCCTTTGCATTTTCGCTCGCTTCAACTATGAAAACCCTCCTCGGGTTGCATCATATAAATGCTTCATCAAGATAACCATTCAAAAAGCTGCCTGACGCCCATTTTCCATATCTCATAATCGAGAGCAGCAGACAATGGAAAGAAGGATGCGAATGGATTTAAGATATTATCGGGAGAAAGCCCTTCATAATCGACTCTCCTTTTGTGTATAGCCTTGCCATTAGCCGCGGTTTTGAAAGTCTCCACTCTCTCCCATCCACACCTCTCTTTCTTATAGATCCATTTTCACCCAATGGGCCTCGATCGACTCAGAAGATCTACAAGTCTTTGCATAATCGGAATACATAGATCTCCATTTCTGTTCCATGGTCGTTAGCCATTTCGTTCTTATCAGATCATCCATCGCGATGTCAGATGACAATGGATCGTCATCACTAGTATCTAAGCAACAAATATTTTGCTTCACCGGCCCCCTCGTATAGCGAATTGGTTGTTTAGGAACCCTCCCACTAATGCTGAGGTGCAATGACATCCCTGTATAGGATTTAGGTCTCTTTGTTACGCTCCCGCAATCTACATCGGTCGTGGTCTGATATGATCAGATTGTAATTCCTCTAAGATAACCCTACTTCGAGACTCAAGTTTGCCATGTAGTCATTTTCAAGAAAGGTAGCATTCGCCGCATACAAATACTTTCTTATCTTGAGGACTGTAGGAACAAACCCCTCCCCTCGTGTTTTGAAAATCCAACAAATGACATACTTCGTTCGTGGTTCTAGCTTCTCAAATTCCTTCCTTTTCAAAGACATGTGTTGTACACTTCATATACGATATGACGTAAACCGGGTTTACGACCACCCATAACTCTAAGGGTGTGTGTTGATAGACTTAGAGGAACTACATTCAAAATGTAGATTGCGCCAGGAAGATATCCTGCACGATAGTGGCAATGAGAGCAGCTCATCATAGACCCAACTATTTCAAGCATTGTTCGATTTTTTCCTTTTCGCCACGCCGCTCGCTGGCTGTGGCGCTCTGTGCGCCGTGAGTCGATACAATGGCATGCTCAATTAGGCAGTGATCCTTGAACTCAGATCAAGGTATTCACCTCCTATTCAATCTAAGGCACAATAATGATTTACCTAACTGCCTCAAATTCGCTAGGAATTCTTTAAACTTTCCAAAGTTTCCCGCATTTCTACAAGGTAAACATACTTGTACCTAGAATAGTTGTCAATGAAAGTGATGAAGTATTCGTAACCGCCTCTCAGCTTGGACATCTCGAGGTCCGCATATATCCGAATGTACAAGTCTCGGGCGGTTCCTTTGCCCTAAAGCCCTCACGAAAGATCTCTTAGTCATTTCGCTCGCATGATTCACACACCGGAAGATTGCCAACTTTTAGCTCTTTAAAGGACCATCCTTACAAATTTGCTAATCCTATCTAGGCTTATATGTCCTAACCTTAGTGCCATAGGTACGTGTCATCATTATCAAGAATCTGGCTTCTTAGGCTTAGGGATGCTCTACTCTAAATAGTTCGTTGTTCGTGAGCGTTCGTTTGTTTGGCCTTAAAATGTAAAGCCCATTTTTCATTATTTGTACGAAAAATGTTTAAACCATTTCGAAATAACAATCGATTATTATAAATGAACAAGAACAATTGTTCATACAACGAAATCAAATCAAATTCTCTCGAATCCAGAATGCAATAAACATTGTTCAAAACAAGAAATTTATTCCCTAATTCTAAACGAACAACTCCCACTGCAACTGCCGACACGTCGGCCCCATTTCCGACTACCATCGAGCACTCCCCATCAGCAAGCTCCCTGGAAGAACTAAGCATCTGCAAAGAAGAACAAATATGGTTAGTGGACCCTGAATCAATTATCCAGGATTGACTATCAACTTCCACTAGATTGGCTTCTAAAACCAGTAAATCAAATTTACCTTTCTTTTTCTCCTTCTTCGGAGAGATACTTGTTACGCTTCCAATGCCCATCGACCGCTGCTAGAAGGAAACATTTTCCTGGGTTTCTTTCTTTGGAGCCCCTTCTTCTTATCGCTGCTTTGGGAGCACCGCTCTTTCGGGTCTTCTCCCCAAGCAGAGGCACCCTTATTGTTCTTCCTCTTCTCTTATTGTTAGAAGAGGATGAGGCCTTGGGTTTTAGCAACATTTGCTTCAGCCTTTGATAGTCCCTATCTTCGAGATGCACTAAGGTTTGTAATTCATTCACAAATGGTTACATTGTAGTCCACAAATTTTGTTCATAACATAGTCAAGCCGGTGAATCAAGGAAATCAAAGCGAGTGAATCCGCAGATTATTCTCACTGGGTGCGTTCATCTATTATAGCCCCGTGCAGCTCTACCTCATTTATATAATTAGCCATGTTCGTAACATGGTCACGAATAGAGTACCTTACTCATCTTCGTCATGCACTCTCTAGTAGCCTCATGACGCGACCACTCACCTGTTTCTCGAACATGTTTCTCTCTTCGAGGGAATCCATAATCTCAATGGCAGTTTCCATCCTCTCATGTTTTAGCCTAAGCACGTCTGACATGCTGGCTAGCATATAAGCCCAGGCTTTGTTATTGGATTGAATCCAACGTTCATATGGTTCTTGTACACTACGAGCGGCATTCGCTGCAGGTTCTGCAGGACATTCCTTAGTGAGAACAAATCTATTGTTCTTGCAGACTAGCACGATATTAACATTACTTTTCCACTTAACAAAATTATTCTCTAAGGATTCATCTCGCGAGTAGCAATTATGGGGTTTGAGGCGCACATTATTATTTTAAATTAAATAAAAACGTATTATTGGCATGCAGTAAGAAGCATCAACATATTTTGGAATAAAATTCAGATGCATGAATGCATAGAAATTAAACACATGCAAACAAAAATACTAATCCAAGGAAAGCTAACCTACAATTATCCCGCCGTAGGGTAGGTCATATACTAATTATAAATTAAATTTGAGATTCTAAATTAATAAATGGTGACCAAAATATCTCATATTTTCCCCTCATTTATTAACTACCTTTATTTTCGGCCGGTGATACAATTAACTGCTTAATTGTATCTTCTGAGTGTGACCCATCAAGCTTCGTGTTCTAACAACTTAACCCAAGATTGCCGCCGTAGGGTAGGTCAATCTTGGAATACATCATCCAAACCTTGTCGCATAGGAAGTGCAATGATGATATTAGCCCAGGTGGACACCCTCCATAGGGAGGACGTAATCAAGGCGTCACTAGGCGCCACCTAAAACCTCACGGTGTTAATTAACGATGGAGACCTGTGAGGGGCTCATTAAAAATACGCCCTTCTCCCACTAATAATATTTTAAACTTATGTGTTTTCTGTAGTTATAAACATCATATATGTTTTATTATTATATCCTATATAATTAATTACTAGGTGACAAGAATCTAATTCTATTAAATAGGCGTATAGAGTTCAATCTAATTGGGCCTAGGTTTATTAGTTAAAACTAATCCAATCTAATTGGGCCTAACCAGTTTAGGTAAACCTAAATTCCATAGTGAAAAGGGCCTAATTAACTAACTTTAAGTCCAACATACTGGCCTATTGTTTATTTACCATCTTAACAAAATCAATCATTTTATTAAATTGAATAATCTAGGTTAAAGGGCCTAATCTTATTAACCAAGCAAGAAGCCCAAATTAAATTAATTGGAAATTACCAAGTTTAACTATTAAACTATATCCATTATTTAATTTATTATTATTCAAATAGGCAAATAAACAAACATTCCTAGTAGAACATGTTTCTAAAGGATGGTATGCATGATACAATATGGTGGGCATTCATGTATGACATGTTATATGCATGGGCATGTTATTCGACTGCATCTCATACATTTGATAACATAAAGTAAATAAATAAATAAATAAAAGGTCTGTTTTGATATTTTTAATAATTACAACCTTTGGAAAAAATGGAAAAAAAAAATTTCACCATAAAAATCCTATACTGGCTTACACAAGATCTAGGAAAATAAGAAAACTCTAACCCAAAAAACAATCATATACTTCAACAACCCTCATCCATCCACATACACAAACACAAATAATCACATTAAAAATATGCGAATGCCCACTCATGCATGAATCAAGAAAACAATTTTCTTAAACACAATAAAAAAAAATTTAATAAATAAAATATATATATATATATATATATATATATATATATATAGCAGCATATATATATATATATATATATATGTTATAAAGAAAGAAGGTTATTAATATGCATTTACATGGGACTCGCTCTCGATACCAAGTGATGGAAATAAAATCAAAAACGTTACCGGAATTAGGTTTTAAATTTTTTCTAAATCTTATTTTCGCAGAACCCATGCAAACACACATACACGTGCGTGAAGATCGATTCATACCGTTTTATCATATAGGAGATTTGTTGGCTAGTGTGGTTGAAACAACTCCCCGCACTGTCTCAATTCGTCCCTCCTTCCCTTGAGGTGTGTAAGTACCAACGATTCAGATCCGAACAATACACTCTAGTTTTCTCCGCCAGATCTACCCTGCGCACTCAACACATGAGACAAGGGACTTCTAAGGGAAGACTCTCTAGAGATCAGTGGCATGGAAAACTCCTTTTTCTTTCTCTCTTTCATCAGCGCGGCTTCTTACTATAATCAACCCCACTGCATAAATATCCAACCAATTTGGATATTTTCAAATTTTCCCCATACGTAAGGTCTTGATTAATGTGAAACAGATCGACATCATAATCAGAATCGGCCCAAGATAATTTGTAATAGCCCTACTTATTACTTTTAATCTATAATCGGGCTCAATATTAATCTGTAATAGCGTCCTACTCAATACTCTAATCTATAATCGTCCAATACACTCAGAATCGTCCTAATTAATACTCTTAATCGAGGTTATGGTTACATTAATAAATCGGGATTTTCTCGACGCTTTCATTCATACATTATGCAATAAAATAGCTAAATGTAATAAATACGACACTTTTATTACTCTTGGCAAACATAAATACAAATTCATGCTTTACGTGCACCATCCCTAACAAACTGTCAAGAAACCCGAGGGGAGGCATTTGGCGCACCGACGGATGTGACCAAGGCTGCTCGCCCACCCAACCGAAGCAGATGGTGCTGAACGAGCAGAAACACCAAGAGGTACGGGCAAGCATACGAGGCATCCATGCCTGGGCCAACCATTTCCACCGTGCCACCCACTGGGCCATCATGAGCATTGTCCAATTTGCCCCTCGCAAGGGATTCAATGGTTGAAAATGCAAATGTCAGGACTGGCAAAAATAGCTACCAAACGAGGCCCAGTGACGTAACACTTATAATCCCAATTGGAAGAACTAATTCCCAAACTTAGCCCCGGGGAAGCCTAAACCCCCAGATATGCACCCTGTGGCACATCAAGAAAGAATGCATGGGTCCACCCTCTCGCCAGCCAGCAGAACCACCGAACTTTATCACCGTATGCTATCGCGACCTGAGCGCGTGTGGGAATTTTGTGAAGAGCGTAAAACTATCAATGCCCGATAAACCAAAGAATAGAAAAGGTAGAAAGCTCCATAGACAAAAGAATGGCGGTCTACAAAAGCCTAAATCAAAATTCCCATACATTGCGCATCCACGTAGCTTCATCATTCTGTTAGTCGCCAACAGTACAAGTAAAAGGGAGATTCCTTCTCTCGACATCGCCCCAATCCTAGGGGGAGTACATGAACTAAGCTATGCCAATGAGCCTCTCGTAATCAAGATGGATGAAGTCCAAGCCATTATCACTTTAAGGAGTGGGTAAGGAAATTCGAGCGTGCCCAATGCCCAAGCCTCGTGAAAAGAATTCCGTGAGAACAGGAGGAAGAGGAGCCTGAACACATAATCACTGGGCGGAAGACCCGATGAGGAGGCATCCCCCGTCCCGCCCCGCCCCCCCCTTCCTCCCCAAGCACCTTCTGGAAGCAAAAATAAGGCTTCTAAGCATGAAGGCATCCTAGAAGTGCTGAGGCAAGTCAAGGTGAACATTCCACTGCTTGATATGATCAAACAAGTTCCAACTTATGCTAAATTTCTAAAGGACTTGTGCATTGTCAAAAAGGGGTTGGGCATTAATAAGAAGGCCTTCCTGATTGAACAAGTCAGCTCTATCATCCAGTGCAAAACCTTGTTGAAATACAAAGATCCAGGATCTCCCCCACCATATCGCCAACATCGAGGGATCCGCATAGACAAGGCACCCACTGGATTGGGAGCTATGGTCAAATCCCATCAGCCATACTAAATGTACGCTTAGGTTTGTGGGGGTCATGCCTACCAATATCACCCATCCCAGGTGACCATCAAAGAAAATACCAAAGGATAGTTGAGGATGTCTTGGTAAAAAGTGATAACTTATTATCCCATGATTCAGTGGTTCGACACAGAGCCAATGGCGGAGAGCACTCACCAAGTGCCCATCATACTTGGGAGGCCATTTTTTGCCATAGCTAATGCCATAATCAACTGTCAGAATGGGGTTATGCAGCTTACCTTTGGCAACATGACTTTGGAGCTCAACATTTTTCATTCGAAAGAGTGATGTTCTGCCAAGGACAAGGAGCAGTGTCGAAGAAGTCTCGCCTATGGCACAAGTGAAGGGAAAGCCAGTATTCATAAACAACAAGAAGAATTAATTGAGAACCAAGAAGCAGTTGATGAAGGATCAATTGCATCACACCCCCGCATCTGGTCATACTACCAAGATTCACAAGAGAACATAATGCTTTAATAACCAGAGGTGGTTGACTCAACAAAGCAGCATACTCATCGCAAGCATGGAGGAGCTTCTCCTCCTTGACCCCCCATGAGACCTCTTTTAAGCATCAAAGGGAGTGGTTCCTGCAGGAACTTAGAAACCACTCCAAACTTTAATTAGATTTATGTTTTGTTTTATTTCAATTTTTAATTTAGTATTGTCATTAAGGTCCTTTAATTTCCAAATTTTGAAAATTTCCTTATTTTTCTAGCTTAACTTCTTATAATTTTTGGTCTTGTTTTTGTTGTGCTCGCTTTGAGAGCAAAAATTTGTCCCTGAGAATCTCCCTCAGTAGCGAAAATTCTCTATGCACCGCGAAAATCTCGCAACCCGCACCGGCTCATCTTCTCCCCGCAACTTTGTTTCCTACAACCCTCCGTTTGACGCTCCTGAAATTATTTTTTTTTCTAATCTTTTGAGCCAATTAAATTAATGGTCATAAAAGCCATTAATTTCTACATCTTCCCACCTACCCCTCCTCCCCTTTATAAACCCTTGTTCCATTTCATTTTCACCTCACAAATCATCCTTTCGCTCAGAAATATCATCTCCTCCTTTAGCCAAGCCCCTCAGTCCTAAGATGGCAAAGACGAGAGTGAGCTCACTCTTCAGCCACAAAGCGCTCAGTGGCCCTTTATCCCCGTCGCCGGTCCTCTCCCGCCGGCCGTCGGGCCCCCTCCCCAGCCATCGGCCCCCACCGCAGCAGAGCGTGCACCGACCCTAGTGCCCCGTCAAGGCGCCCCCCACTCGTCGCCCCTACTCGCCCCTCGTGACGCTAAGGGTTCCTCCTCTCGTGGCCCTTGCCCAGAAAGCAAGGCATATCATACTCGAGTTGGGCCTACACCAACTCCTTCTCATTATCCTGCATCAGAAATTTTGCAGGGCCTCACATGCCAAGATGGCCCGGACATCAGGCCCAGGGGAGTCATCTACATCGAGATCCAGGGCCCCGCCCTCTCCACCTTATCAGGGTATTTTTAGAGCCCCATACCTATCTCCGAGGTCCATCATCAGGCGACCTTACTTCCCATGCGACCCCATCCCGAGGAATGTTAACTACAGGGATAGAGATTTTTATGGGGAGGTGTACTATGATCTCCCAGCATTTGCTGCGGACCCGGGGCTCCGAGACTCCATGCTTCTCATACAGTGATACCATCCTGAGTCATCTACGGTGCCACGGTCAAGATTCATTATCCGCGGTCGCCACCGAAGTTCCCATCACACGATGACATCCCAACGAGAGGCCAACCCGATCGCGCTTCATTTCTATCGACGGCAAAGCCAGGATACTTCTCGGGCCTTTGACATCACACAGCCCATCTCGCTACTCATTCCCGCCAATGCTGCCTGCTATAGACAAGCAAGGCCCCATCCTTCGATCAGTGAGACGTCCCATTCTTCTCTATGGATGCTACTGGTGGGTTGGTATTATTCAGGCACCACCTTCCACAACGTATGCTTTTGATAGACCATGTTTTGAGGTTTAATATGTTTCCACTTCAGCATATAGTATAGAGGAGAGAAGCTATCCTAGAGGTGTGCTAAGGTCGCATTTAAGAGGGATAACGTCTCACTCGACCTGAGCCGATTATGACCTCATTATTCCATTTCCTCGAGTGCATCAAGAGTCCTCACCTCACCCGGAGTCCGCCCCGAGCCGAGTCCCGCCTCTATTTCTCGCCTGCCATGTCGTGCTTGAGCATATTCCAGTTCCCGGCCGAGCCTCTCGTGATGTAGAGGCCGACGCGGCCGTGGAGGCCTCCCATCGCTGATCGATGGCGGGCCAGGCCTCGAGTTTTCCATCTTCCCCCTCCAGGATCAGACGAGGACGAGCCAGATGATGATAGTCCTCGTCGGGACTTGTCCCGTGTAGCTGAGCACGCTGGGGGGCCTCCAACCCCAAAGGTCACCGCATCCCCTCCGCCTCTTCTCACCCACCTCGCACGATCCAGTAGCCCGTACCTTCCGCACTACAGCCCGATGCCCCCTCGCCTCCACGCACTTCGGGTTCCATGCCCACGGTCTCGGTCTCGATATGCAGTGGCCGAGCACCCCACACGTACCCTCGCAAAGACATCTACCCTCCTACTAGGGACTTCCTGGCTCTCATGGAGATGGTCCGCACATTCTCAACCACTACAACTTCTTTTGCAGCTTCACAGGCCACTATGGCAGAGAGGATGCCCCGCACCGAGGCTTCTATAGCTCAGATCCAAGCCATCATCATGCGGCTAGAGAGCCACTTGAGCCTTCCTCCCCGACATCTCCTCGGGCCCCCATCAGCCCTCAAACCGGTCCCTCCGTGCAGGATCAACACCTCCACTATCGGCCCCTGCAGCTTCCCTGCATGTATCGCAGCCGCAGCAAAGACAGCCACTTCAATTCACGAAAGACCCTCGCCGCCCAGCCGAGGGATGAGCCTTCTCCAACCACTGATTGAGGAGGTACACTTCCCTCCACTAATCCTTCGGCTCGTTGTCTGGACAACTAGTGGTGGGAAGCGCTGATGTTCATACTTTTGGTGTTAGTTTTACTTATACTTCATGCCCAAAGAAAGCCCAGGTTTATACGTGAGGTCACATTTACTTATGTTTGCAAAAGTCGAAAATTTTGTAAATTCACCTTGATATATATAACACAAATCTATTTTCCTACTTTTGCATCTCATTTTGACCCTATATTTGTGATTTTGCCTCTCCTGTAAATTGAAGAATTGAAGCACTGTATAATACCAAATGCTAGAGTGGTTCCATGCATGATGAGTTTTCGTCGCTTGATGACCCCGTAATTACCTCCCTCTGCCTTCCACCAATCTCTAGCCACACACAATTCACATTGGTTTTCTTCAATGGGTTAAGAAGTTGTTTCTCCTTTTACTTTACAAATCGCCCTTAGCTTCTTGTCGCCTAATAGATTAGGGTTCCTTATGAAAGAAGGCCAATGTGTCTTCCAAAAGAAAAAGAAAAGAAAAAGAGAAAGAAAAAGAAAATAGTTAAGTAAAGCCGTGCCGCTTTGCCTTGAAACCCGAGTATGGTCCGAGGGGTATACGATGAAAGCCTTTAAAGCCTGGTGCCCTAAACCAACTGGTTGGGAGCCACCGACTTTGTGCTCGCTACATGGGTGGATAGGTGGAGTTTAGCGAGTTGTAGGTGCTGGATTCTCGAAATCATTCAAGTCCCGGTGAAACCCGAGGAGCTCAGTGGTTGAAAGATCCTTTTGACTTGATGCCCTAAACCTTAGTTGGTTGGGAGTCATCGGTGGATCCCTGCTATACGGACTTTGGTGAAGTCGAATTTTCAGCATTGCACCCTACAATACATTGGAAGTATGAAATAAGTGAGGAACTGAATCTATTTAAGTTGGTCAACATGTCTAAGGTTTTGGTAGCAGTTGGTTGAGGGGAGGTAGTTTTGCAGCTTATTGGTTTAAACTGATTACTCAAAAACATTTAGAGTTTAGTGGAAATTCATACTGATTCCCTTGGAATTGATGCTGCACTGAAACTTATTCCTGTATGGCATTTGTTCTCCCAACTTGGTTTTTATACAGAGTCCCAATTCGTCATACTAAAGGTTAGACATAAATTGCATATACCTTTTGAACAGACAGTACATTTTTGGAAAAAACATATCCTACATGATCTACCTTCTTGTTATCATTGCTAAGGAACTAGCAATATCTAGGTTGGGGGGAGTGATTAAGACTAAATAAGGCAAATATTGAGCCTTGTTTATCATATAGGTTTTATACACTTTTGTGTACCACCGAATTTCCAATAACTCAATTGTTGCATCAGGATCCCGACTTCTGCTGCTACTCGATCATATTTTGCAGCTATTTGCAGTTTTAAGGTGTCAATTGCCTCATACTTCCTCAATTTGACTCGAACACATTGAACCTGAGTTGAATTCGAAGACTTATGATCAAATTAGAAGAATTTCGAAGCAATTCTATTGAAGTTGGAGGAGCAAACCGGGGCGAAATTTCAAGCTGCAAAATTTGGCAACCTCGCAAATTTCGCAACCCGTGAATTTTCGCAGTTGCCACCTTTCACAACCTCTCACCCGTGACCTCACCCTGCCTCCCGATCACACTCCACTTCATGGTGGTTTAATACAAGTTTGCCCTTATGTAATTTTGATTCTTTAGCACAATTTTGTAATTTCCTCTTTACTGAGCCTATATAAGCTCAGCCATGCTTGTAATCAAATCAACTTTGTATCATTCAATCAATCAGTCAAGCACGAAGCTTCCTCCCCCTCTTCTCACTGCGGATTTTTCTTCTTCCCCTTCACTTTCTGTGGTATTTTCTTTTGGTTGCCAAACACCCCCTTGATGATGACAAATCAAGGGATGCTTTGGCTAATCTCCCCTAATCTCCCCTGAAGCGGGAAGGCCATCAAGTGCTTCTTTAGTGTCACGCTACGTTCTCACGCTTCATGTATGTGTTTTAGGGTATTTGTGCCACTGCTTCTCACTGAGGTTAAAATCTCTTAAGCATACTCTCTTTAATGTGTACTTGGCAAGCTTTTTGGGTTCAATGGATTCTTTCACTAGATCCACTGAGGCTCGGTTAGTTGTCTCCTATTAGTTATCGTGGGGTAGGGTTTTTGAGATGTGTTTTCACCGCTGGGTGGACATGTTCGCTTAATGAAATGCTATATCTCTCAAAAGGAAAGCTCTGGGGTTTAGGGTTTTAAAGCTAAATGAAGATCCTGTCGAAATTTATATGTCATGCTCCCAAAATGCGGTGGATATAGACCCGAGTACATGTTGGTTAATATAAACACTAAGCCTAAAGGTCTAGACTCACAAGGATTTCTTTAACTTTTTATCGCTTATCAGTTTGCAACCATTCACACACACCGCTTTCCACACACCCTTTAACCAAGGAGAAACACCATTTTCAGCACGAATCGTGAACCCTCTCTCACGAAGAAAACCCCATCCCGTGTTCGACCCTAGAGCCATTATACACCGCAAAGAGTTTCTGTTGGCCGCACGAGAATCCTAGGTTATGAAATTTTGTTGATTCCAAGACTCACCTTAAAAAGAACTAATCAACTGTGGTCTACGCTGCATCGTCACCAGATCACACGGTATATAAAAGCAATGCGTTAAGAATTTTCACTTAGTGGCTCTGAGGTAGAATCTTTCCATTTAAGTTTAAGTCAAATCATGCAATTTTCTAAACAATGGTTTTGAACCTTTATGAATGATCAATGCAATACAATACATATATTAATTTCATATACATTCATTTACAGTTTATTGATCATTCCAAATAAGTACTTTCATATGCAATAAATCATTCAAAATACAAAATCATGCACTTCATAACTTTCCCCATCACACTTGTCTGTAAATGAATTTAATCAGTGCTTTCGCACAAAGATAACGGAATCACTCGACACTGTCCTCGCTGGTCATAGCCGCATAAAAACATTTGTTTTATAAACACGCATTTATTCTTGGCCGGTCGTTTCACTAGTACAGTAAACACCTAGAACACTACCGATACTATCCCACCTGGCTACTATCGTAGTGATAAACATTATTACATTCATTCGCAAAGATCGCTAATTTGACCCTTAATGATATATACCGATTCATTCTCAATCTGAATTTAATCTAAGAACATTCCCATATGATGTTCAAATCATTCATAGCACACAATACAATATAGGGTGGTACATTTATACAAACAAATTCATTTTCTAATTCATGCAATTTTCTATATAATCATTCTAGTAAATCAATAATTCAATTCAAACAAATCAACATGCTTTTTCTTATAAATCATTTCAGCAATTTAAATCATTTTGTAATCATCCAAACACTTTGGAATTAGAGAGAGAGAAGTAGAGAACAAACCAAAAATTTTGTCATTTTTCGATTCCTGTCTCCTGATCTCGACTCTCAACCTCGCTTCTTTTCCCTGAGAAGCCCTAATCCATCAGCAAAATGACAATCATATATTAGTCGGGTATTTTGTTGCTCTATTTAGGTCTTATTTCTACCTGCAGAACCTCTTCCTGCAGCATTGAGCCTTCCTTCTTATTTTTCCCTATTTTCCTCATCAATACTCATTAGACATTCTTATCATTCTTTTACACTATATGCCCTATTTTCTTACTTAATTTTCAGGGTTCAATGGGTCTAAATTTGGATACAATTTATTTTAGAAGTGTATTGTTCTCCTGTAGTTCAGTTTGATCTGTAATCTGAGTGCATTGACTGATGAGCGATGGCCAAGTTATGGCCTAAATACCCAAAACTCCGTCCCAAACACCCAAATTGTATCGTGAATCTAATGCACTGACTAAATGTGACTACTTTGACGACCTTCGGGTTCAATGTGGGTATCCAAACAGATAGTACCTTATTCTCGTGTGGAGCTCTTGGTTTTCCTAGAAGTCTAGCTTGATAAAATTTGAATCACTCACTTTGATGAGTGAAACTCAACTTGGGTAGCCAAAATACCAAACTGTTCAAACACCAAAACTATATCAAAATCGAACTGCACTGACCTGTAAAGCAAGCCTCTTGACGAATTTATGGGTCTAATGGCGTCCAAATTTGGATACATTTATTTCAGGGAGATTTTTTCTCCTAGAAGTTTAGTTTACTGATTAGTGCTCAAAAAGTGCTATTTTGAACCCTATTTATTAAAGGTTTTGAGCACTTTTTGTGTACTAATCAGCTTAATTAACCCAATTTGCACATTAAGGTCCTCTATTCACTAGATCGATTGCGGGTTAATTTCAGGAAGTCATTGCGTTATTATTGCCAAGATTGTTGAGTCGGACCAAGCAATAAGAATTCGAAATGAACTCAACTTCATGATCACAATCAAAAAAAGGAAAGAAGGAGCGGTGCTGCAGAAAGAAGATATGGTGAGAATTTTGCATCAGGTAAATTTGGTTCATGCGTTAATCGTTTCCTTGCAGTGATTATTCCATAATTCAAATGCACTATTCACTGCCTGCTTTTGATGTCAGCTCCCATTTTGTTTTGAATTTTGATTCTCTCCCATTTTATCCTCAGTGGTTAGCTAACTACTTTGTTCATTTTGGTAATTTGTATTGCTTGGGGCGTGATTTAAAGTCACAAACACCAATGGACTTCCACCCGGCACAGAGAGGTGACAATGTGGGCTGGGGCCTTCGCTACTTCCTTCCTTCCCTTTCTCCTCCTCTCACACTAAACACCCTCCTTATGATTATTAAGCCAACCTAAGGATACTTGTCATTGAATCCACTCTTTTCTCCCAGAGTGATCATTAGGCCTGATAAAACCACTGCCTCCCCTGCTGCTTACACTCACAATACTGTTATGGGTATTTGTATCTCATTTCTCTTCAACTAGGTTTTAAACTTTAAATGGGCCTGACCAAAGAGATCGCAAATCTTTGGTCCCATGATGCCATTGCCAGATCCACTCCGATTCAGCATTAGTTGCCCTCATTTGCCACGTGTGGTTGATTTATGATGTATTCCATCGCCGGGAGCATTTATGCTCAAATGCCTGTTTTCAAAAAGGAAAAATCATAGGTTTAGTTTTTAAAGTAGAATGAAGATTCCCGGTTCGAAATGATCATAGGTCATCCTCCCCACCGAGAGAAATGAACCTGTGAAACTCACACAAAGATCTTTAGAACCCAAACTAAAACACACTTGGGTTATGATACTTTGCATTTACATGTGAATTCTCGTCAAATGAATACTCTCTCAACAAGTTTACTAAACCCAAAAATCCAAACCAATTCACGATTTTTGCCTTCAATCATAAACTAGCTGTGTGAAGAAACCCATCCCTGAAGTTCCAATCTCAGATCCGCTTATACTCAGAGTAGCTTCATACGATAAGAGTAAATTAGATGCAAATTTTGTTAGATTCCTAAACACCTACAGACATGAATCATTTACCTTAAATTGAATGGCTTAGGTTGGTGGTCAAAATAAAACAAGGGGTTTGCAATTTTACAACATCTCCCTAAAAACCCACATTTTTATACAAAATTCCCACACCAATCCAAACAATTTATAATAACTTATAACCCTAAAACTCGAAATAAACAACAATTAACATCACTTATACCAACTTAGCGTTCTTCTTATCCAAACACAAACATTAAGGGAAATTTAGGGTTATTTGATTACTTAATACTTCTAAATCTTTGATCTTCAAGAATTAATCTTCCTTCCTCTTGATCACCTAGAATCTTGATTTCCTGTGATGCACTCACCAATCTCCTCTAACCACGTTGAAACCCAGCACTTTTTCTCCCTCTTCCTTACAAATGCAATGCCTGTACACTAATATTTGGTCTGAACTCAAAACCGCATGTTTCTGTCAAGTTTACACACCTTAATCTCTCACTTTTTCCTCATTCCTGCTGTTTCACTTAAAGTTTCCATTCAATTTCATCCAATGAATCATCTCATTTATATTTTGGCACTTACACATCTATTTGAATTTTAGGTCCTTGACAGATATTTCTTAAATTTATTTATTCTTGTAAAATTTCCTGGGTTTTATCATTTTCGTTTTTGATATATTTAAACTTTGGTAAAAAGAGACTTTACTTTATTTTGCACTCTAATATGTTATATAAACCCTAGGTGGGTATTTTCTGTATATATAATAAGCTCTATCCTCTCTCCTTTTCTATGATTTTTACCAGCCAGCTCTTGTCGCATTTTATTACAGTTTTTATCATTCTCTGCAAGTCTCTGAATTATACCACTTAAATTCCTTCCACTTCTGCATGTTTCTTTCTCAAAGGTCCTTCTTTTCAACTCCTTCATCTCCTTCTCGAATATTGCCATCACTTTAGAGTTACAAAGAATGCGCCTGATCTTCCTTGTTTTCACTCTGGGAATGCATCCTTAGGGTCATATCCATGGCCACTGGTCACCCCAGTCTCCATTTTCTTAAAAGGCACAGTCAAACACAACCAGCTTCTGGGAACGCCGGCTAATCCTAGCAAATTCTGCCATGTATGTTTAGTGCCTCTTTATTTTCTTCCACATGAAAGAAAGGAATCTGTCCAAGGGAACTGACTTCGCCTCGAGACAGGCCTTCGTCCTGAGCCACACATTATTGCTGTTAAAAGAACCTGTGAGGCATGATGATGCATATACCTGGGCTCTGTGTCTCGATCCCGTCAGGCTCCTCCCATGGTAAAGCTCCACGGCCCCCAGGCCGTGCATTGATAGGCGTTGAGGCTAGCCTGGTGCAGCCCTATCAATTGAGGCATTGTGCCTCCCAACTTGTAGGGACCCTGCACTGAATCCTCTTCCAGACTCTTTCTTCTCTCTCCTCTCCTCATCGCCCCACTCCGATGCAAGATGTGTATCTTCCATTATTTCCAACTGCGCCTCACAATGACCATCCCTGCTTCCCAATGACAGCCACCTGGCAAGCTTCACCTCATACCACCCCCTGAATGTTGCTGTTCTCGAAGTCAGATGGATCCTTCGTAGTTATCGGTGGTGTCTCAATCACCGCTCGCCTCATTTTAAATTTCCTTCTTTCAAAAGCCTCACAACAGCGCACTGCTCATTGACTATACCCCCTTGAGGCATATAGAGACCTCAGAATGATAGAAAATATCCATCTTATATTTGATCTATTCCATGGATAGAAACTTTTTTGGTGGTTAGTCTCTGTATCTCTCCCATGTGGTCGAGATTTCATTCCCTGCCAAGACTATAATTTATCCTCTTCTTTCTTGCCGGCGTCAGGAAAATCTACCCACAGGTCTGTTCAATCTTCCAATTCTTCCAGTGATCCAACAGGTGACTGCAACCAAGCTAAGCGCCACATCTCCTGCAGTAGTGGTGGTTGAGCTCATCACTCTGGGTCAATCCCATTTAATCTGCAACTGTATCGCTACCCCTGCTGAATCTCAGGCATGCCAATGGGGTCTCAGATGATGACCCAAACTGGTGCCAAGTCAAAACCCATAGTGATCAAGGCTGGCACTCAAAATTCATTGGTCGGCGGTATCGCCTTGAGCAAGAAAATATCTGACCCTTAATCTAGGCGCATCCAAAAAAGTCTCTCATAGTCATCATTTCTGAGGCTCTTCCTATACGCTTCTGGAATAATGAAAGATTTCTTGACGTTGGTACTGATTCTCCCTAGATTTGGTGAATCTTCCCCGATTCCTTATTTCTTCATTTCCATCTTATGCACAGATCACTTCCTGGCTTTTCCTCGTTTAGTCATCATTCCTCCTCCCGAAGAAATACACTGAGATCAAATCAAGAATAAGGTGGTGGTAAGAAGTTATCACTATTTCTCTGACCTCAAAGAAAAATTTTTAGAATCACTACCACTGGCCATTAAATCGGTGTTAGATTTTGAAATTTATGATAAAAATAAAAGAAAATGTCAAAATTAGTAATTCCTTTTGGTTAGAATATTGATCTTTAATTCACTTCATTCATTCCTCATAATGGCAAAAACTTATTGGACCAAAAATTTCTACATCACCAACAAAGACTAACTAAATCTCGGCAACGACGCCTGCAACCTTGTTACATTCAAAATTTATGACACAAAAGATCAATCAAAGTCCTATGCAACAATGCCAAAAACTTGTGGACCTTTTTTTTTTTGTTTGAAAAGGCATATGTGCTGTCCTTTTGTAAAACGGATTCATTAAAACGAATGTCTAACTACTACAAGTGCACAAGTTGTACAAGCAATAAAAGTAGATTTTTTAAGTCCAGATATTGGTCTCACGAGGATTATTTATAAAATCAAAAGACTTAATTCATCCAACTGCTATCATAAGATTCATTTACTATTTGAACTCCACTCGTTAAGACGATAGAGATATTAATGGCCATTACCAAAATAATTTCATTAATATACATAAAAGAATAAATATTTGTTAAAAAATTATTTGAGATTTCACGAGAGATGTAAAAATCGACATGGATCAATGAATAATTACTTTACTTTCGTAGACTATATCGATTCATAGCTCAACCAAGGTTAGAAAGTTGAATTTGTCAAAGATGAATGAGTATAGTTTGAATTTCTATCCATACCTTTCACCGCTGGGAAGGTTCATGTTCATTTTATTCATGTATCTAATCAGTTACTTAAAAGATATAACTCCTCTTTCTCTAAGCTTGGGGTATTCTTTCGCACTCAAACCTAGGATCTTAGGGCTGAAGAATTCTTGCCCCCATAAGAGACGTGATATTGCAGGGCCTCTCCATCGATGGCACCTCATCCTTCAATGATGATTGAATTACCCTCCATCCCTTGATTAGATCTTCGTCAACACTAGATCAGTATAATCCTTTCATCTAAAGAGGAGAAACCCCGAGTGAGGGGGAACCCGGTACTTCCATCAAACCATCCTCAAACCATGAGGTCTCTAGTTCATTAGTCTAGCATTAGTCTACCATACTGGTGCAAGAATCGTCATACCCTCAGATTCTCCATCTCTATGGTCACGCAGAGGGCCTCCTGAAATCGCAACAGATACACACTTTGTTTTTCTTGGGTAATACGGCACAGTACTGAAATAATTAAGTTCAAAAATAATGTTACTAAAATAAATTCAAGAATTTTAACTAGGTTTCCTACCATTTTGTACAGAGAAAAATAACACCACATTTGACTCATTCCTGTAGAGGGAGAGCTTATAATTAATCTTTTCAAAACCGTTCACCTCGTATATCAAGACAAACACTAGGAAAATTGAAGTGTAAACGAACTGAAATAAATGAACTCCAAAAATTTTCTAAACTCTATTTTATTCAAAACAGTAATGAAAGAGATGATTTTATAAGAAATTCCCAACTCGTTTTACATCGCTTCATTACTCAACCCTTAAAATCAAAAGAAAACTAACTAATAAATTACGCTAAACTAAATCTTACTAAAATGAAATAAAATATAAAAAGAAAATAATATACAAAGAGTCTTCAAATACCAGAATCCTCGGATTATTTTTGGTCGCGCACGCGCCCTAGATGCGCCTATTTATAGACTTTCCCAATGTCGGATCGCACTTCAAAACTATTTCCATGGATCCAAATTTAGCTCCAATTTGGTCGTCGTCGCTGATATATATTCTCGTCACGATTTAGCCTCAATCTTGTTTCATGGCTTCACAAAGATGCAAATTTTCGCTGCATCGGGTTTCTTGAATTTGTTCAGATTCATCGCGCGATAGATTTTGATAATGTTGCTACATATAGTTTTTATACAATATGTTCTTGTCGATAGAATGTCTTGTGTCGCTGGCTAATATAAATTATCGTACCACTTCTTATACACTTCTAGTACTTCCTCGAAATCACCGCCGCAATAGGAATTTTTGTCGTGGATAAAGTATTTTTCTTTTCACTACTTCACTGGTCGTTAAGAGTTTTATTATGTCGTGAGAGGATTTTTGGTTCCTAACTATGTCGTGATAGGAGTTCCTTTATTGCCACGGCATTTTTCTTCTTTGGTCTTTGTCACTAGCTAAACTATTTGTCGCGGTTATAAAATACTTATCGCACACTGGTCTTGGTCGATCTCGCCCATTCATTTATGTCATGTATAATTTTCTTTTGTCGAGTAAGACCGATCACCCGCAACTTTTATCATGTTATGATAAAACTCTTTGTCACACAGTATTCTTTAATACGCTTCAGCTTCTACTATGTCGCAAATATAAATTTCTTCTATCGTGAATACGTTTCTTCAATCGCTCTTCAACTACTTGTCGCTGAGAGTAGACTTTCTTGTCGCACAAAGTTCACCTCACTCATGTTTTGCTCATCACGTGATAAACATTCTTAATGACAAAGTCTTATGTTCTAGTTGTGAATCCTGAAAACTATGTCGCGAAGCTTTTCCCTTTCGCGATCAATTCCTTTTCCATGGTCCACATTGTAAAAACCTTGTCAGAATACAAACACTTGTCTGAGCTAACTTAAGTGAGATCTGCTTAGCTTATCATGGGACAGAGCCTGCCTTCATTGGACAAAGCTCCATGGTGCTTAATCTCACTTCTTTATGTTATGGCATGGGAGTTAGACTGTCACGCCACAAAGTTCCTTTTCATTAGCGCTTCACATCGCGACAGAGTTAAGAGTGGCTCTGACAATTTTTAGGTATTCTTCTGTCAAAAGAATGTCGTGGATGGGGAAACACTTTGTCATAAACTGTGATTCGTCGTCGAGCTCACTCACTTATTACAGCATATATCACGTCAGTCACATGATGATATTCTTTCTGGTCCGCTGAAATTGTCGACACACAAAACTATAAGAATTAATACTTCCTTAAGCATTTGCCAATTTTCTCTTCTTTTATGTCGAATTGTCTCATTCTTCAATTAAACTCCAGAAACACAAAGTCAGGAATATTCCATAATTCAATAAATATATCCTAAACTACAAAATATGAGAGAAAACATTTAAAAATATATGAGTTAAGGACTAATCACCACCTAGGCTTAAGATATA
Organism: Tetrastigma voinierianum; assembly: GCA_016808115.1. NCBI lineage: Eukaryota > Viridiplantae > Streptophyta > Magnoliopsida > Vitales > Vitaceae > Tetrastigma > Tetrastigma voinierianum. The sequence continues at coordinate 193,697 of JAEQBH010000243.1, read as the reverse complement.
ACCTTAATAGTCCTCACTCTAACACTCCCACCCCACAACCACACTGGGAAACTTAATATGTATATATTAAAATCACACACCCGAATCTCCGGAGAAACCAACTGAAATTTCAAACAACCCAGTAAGCTCCTTCAATGTAGCTACATGAACTTCAGAGTGCAACTAAACACCCCTGAACTAAGTCGAACATCCATCTAAAACTTATAAACTAATCAAATGTCAATCTAAAGCCTTAATGCGCCTATGAAACCCTCCATATGTACCGTCTAACTCAATATGAATCAGCGCTGAAATTTCAGCCATCTGTAAAGCCTTCAATGTGAAGCACTAACTCTTGAACTGAGCTGAAATTTCAGCCAGTTTGAAGCCTCCAATGCAACGCTTGTCCTCAGACTATTAAGAAATCTCTAAATTATAATAGAAGCCTATAAATCCAATCACAATGGTAATTTAAAGCTTCCTTTTATGGTAAACAAGAAACTCAAGAAAAGACAAACATATGGTTTGTCGGGATGAATGATGATAACAAAAAATATATATGCTATGAGGATTTTTCATAATGAAGAAAAGAGAGTTTAAGAAACTCAAGGCTGTCAAGTGGAAGGCTATGTAGTGGTTATGTTTCACTTTTTTTTCCATAATAAACATAGCTACTCGAATCTAGTATCTTGGTAGAAGTTCATCCAAAAAACTAAGATATTAAGTAAGAGTCCTTTTCTTATCAAATGGTGTGAATACAATGACCTTTACCCAAAACTGTAAGTATTAAGGCAAGACCTATGTCTAAGATTAAAACCCGGTCACCCCATTCCTAAAAATAGAATCAACATCAAGGATTTAATCATTAAAAATAAAGGCAAACAAGTGATCAATTCTAAAGTTTGAGACCATAAAATGACTAAATGAGAAAATAATTCACCAATAATGAATATGAGTGCACTAAAAATTAAGATTTTGTAGAGCCCTGTTGAGAACCAACTGAAAACAATCTGAAGGATTTTCAAAACCTGAGGCTTTACCAGAAGTAGACTCGAACCCGTTCCAACTATGAGGCGTGAAATTGTAATGGTCGACCAAAACAATACATACCCATGAAGTCCCAGTTATTTCAAACCTGGGATTTCATATCTCAGCAGAGATAATCAAAATGAAATATAACAAACACATTCTCTTATCAACTAAAACTCACCCCATGTAATTCAATCATTCACTGATTACAACCGTGGCTTGTGGGCCATCCAAGCAGATATGAGCCATTCAAGGATTTATTATAGGAAAACAAGATATGAAAATGAGATGTTGAATAATATCCAAGTCTTAATTTTGTTCTTTCTTCAGACTCTTCCAAAACTAGAGCCACTTACATATGTAAGAATGTCCACTCTTCTCAATCCAAACTTCCTTTAATAGATTCTCCACTTATCTCCATTTCTTCCTGGTTTCAGCTTCTCCTCACATCACTCTTTTCTTGCACTCAAGACCTCGCAGACCCCGCTTGGAATCAAAAGATTCCAACCCAGAAACCAAACTTAAACAGTTCCCGTAAAAGTTCAAAACGTCACTACATCACATTTTTCCTTAATACACTTCATTCCAACTCTTGCCATCTGTGGCTTCACCGCCTTCACCTTCAAACTCCTGGAAGAGCTCCATTGATCCTCTTCTAAACCATTAATTAACAAGAATTTCCTCACTAATTCCCCAGGTATAAACCCACTCTTGAAGCTTACAAATTGTCACCTGATGGATCCATATGGTCTGCTAGGCTACAATCCAAGGCAAAAAAGTAAATGAATCACATATCGTTTAATACTAATCGTTTACGCCCGATCCATGGTGGATTTAACAAATGGAACCAAAATCGCGGCCTGCATGTCGCTCATGGAACTCAATGATAACGTCGAAATATTAAGAAAATTTGAAAACCCAGCATGCCCTTTGGGGTTAACACAAATCAAAAAACAAAGTATCTGAGTTCATGAGGATATGATCAAACAAATTGGTGTCTGACGAACCTTTCTCCATATTAATTTGAACTAAATCACAAACTGGGGCTAATATCTAGAACTGGTTTAATCCATTGATAAAATTTCTCAATGCCATACTCCCATGAGTGGTGAAGCAAAAAGAAAAAGAAAAAGAACGTGGCGATTTCGAAGTTGAACAGAGATATGACTGTAAAATGTCCATGGCCCTAAAGTACCCCACCTGGAAGATGTCAATGAACTTACCCAACTGAACTTGAGAACTGTTTATTTGTCGGGGAAACTCCTTTAAATCTCCATGAATATCTTGGAGAATCAAAAGAGTCCATAAAAAAACTAATACATCATCCTGGTTTAGATGAGGGAGATTATAGTCAGTACAAGCCCAAGGCTCCCATTCTATAATTCAATGAACTGACAATTGAGTTACCACCCCAGAAGTCCCCACTTGTTTTCCTGGATACAGATGGTAAGAATTATACATAACTAGAATGTACCCACACATACAAACCCGCCACCTGAGGTCTGATTTGACTTGGGGTTCTAAAAGGAACTCAGTAATTCAAAAGTTTCTCCATATGAGGAAATAATCAAGGATTGACACCCAGATAAAACAAAGAGCCATGGATACAAACCCAGGTCTTGCAAGGCCATTTGATCCACTGTTCAAGGCCATCCCCGGGATCACCATTTTGATCCACGGTGGCCCAGCACTCGGTTTCATTCTGCTTAACTCAAGATATCGAGCCTATGTCTCAGGTGGGCCTCTTCGCGCCAACATGGCCCCACATGGTCTAAACCATCCCGGACCCTGAGCAAGTGTGCACCACAGCAGCATGAACATATGAGATAGAAGGAACTTCACATCATCGGTCTAAAACAAAAAGTGCAGAATAAACCTCTCTGGTGTCAGCCACGTATATTTCTGGAGAAGGGGGACATGCCTGCACACTTGAGTAGTTCTTGCAAAATGATGACAATAGTTCACTGTTATTGATGTCACTGCTTAGAGGTCCCTTCACTTGTGGGAACGGGCATGACTCTGAACTCTCCAGAGAAGACCATTCATTTTAACTAATATGTATAGTCTTAATGGTCTTATTTTGGGCCGCTTTAGACATACTCCCGAGGACTCTTCACCCACACAAGGTAACCCCTCTCACCTCAATACTGAATAAACACAGTTTAGCCTTCATCATCATTATAATAGTTTAGGCAGCCATGGCAGCTCAGATCAGGGCAGAAGTAAGCGGATTCTCTTTCTCCTGCTTCACAAATAAGTCTGGTGGCCTATTCCATTGAGTGAGAGCGCAGCCAGTTAAATTTAGAGCTCATGAGAGTGGCACAAAGCTCCCCCATCTTGACCCATTGATCTCTGAGATGGTTGCAACTGATAGATGCCTTTTGATCCTCCACCTCACCTCTAGCTGGGGCAACTTTCGCCAAGGCTTAGCATTGCAGACTCCTCAGTCACCATTAATCCGCCACGCCCACCACTTTTTCTCTGTGAAATATAATACAGATGGTTTAATCTTTAATGTGTTATATTCTGGGCCTCTTCATGGGGAGGTGAAGTGAGTTTGCAAGTTGCTGAAAGGTCAATATCAACATGAGTTTAACATGTGCCTGCTTATCCTGAAATGGGCGCCTTAATAAAACAAGTGGGCAAGTAAATGAAGAAAAGCAAAAGGGCAAAGATTACCTAGGCTGCATCAGCGTGATTCTTGTTTTGCTATGAAAGTTTTAATTCCTGTGCACTCATGGAATCTAGGATCTTACTAACGACGTATAAAGCATCAAAAGAGGCACTATGGTCTAACATGTGGATGCTTTTGTACAATGGATTTGGTGTTAGATTCAAAATGGGTGAATCAATTTGACTAAGGCTCGATAAACAGATTTTGTAAAAAAACAAAGGGTGTGTGGCAGTAGTCATAAAAATAAATGTTAAAAATAAGAAAAGAACTCCTCAAGGATCGCTAACAACAGGTCCCATAATCCCAGAGAATCCTGTCTATTTTTGTCGGGAGGATGACAGTATAGCTACCCCAACCTGATCTTCATTTAACTTTAAAACAACCCACACTTTGAGAAAGTATTTATTAAATGTCTCCAGTTGAAAACACATCTCAAAACCCATCTGGCTGGCCAACTAATAGGAGATAAATTAACTCGGGCATCAAGGGATTCAATGAAAGTATCCTCTGAACTGCCCAAAAAGCTTCTACAAATACATTAAGGAGGTGTTAAGAGATTTTAACCTAAGGTGAGAAGCAGGAACGCAAATACCCATAACTACATACATGAAAAACAGTAGAACTTGCATTTAATGAACATTCATGGTCCTAGACAGTGAAAACTCACTCGGATCAGACACCTTACAAGAATAAATAGGAAGACAACCAATAATGCCTAATGCGGTATGAGGAGAAATTAGTTAACCATCCCCCGAGCTGTCACACTGCAGGAGTGCTCGAAACCGATAAAATGGAAAATAAAATGAAAGAAAGTGGAAGAAAGGAGGAAGCAATGGTGAAACCCCGCGCCCTGCTTCCCATTACGTCGAAAGAAGTGATTGATTGTTACAAACCTCACTCTAGCTTATACACGCTCGCAGTAAGGGGAACACAAAAAACTGAACTAAAGCTATTACAAGGGTTAATATCAAGAAACCAAAAATTGTAGCAAAACAACAAAAGCGTTAAATGCAGGAGAACAAATGTAAGATGAACAAAGGTCGAGTTAAAATGCTAATGTAGGATGTACCTCAATGCCCTATTTTTCTTCACTTTTTCTCTTCTTCCCTTCTCAGATCTGATCTAAATGTATGAGTTTGATTCTGAATTTCAGTGTTGGATCGACTAACAATTTCAAGAGCACTAGCTTCCTGCAAAATCAAAAATTTTGCCACAAAAAATGCGATCGTGAAATAGTAGGGACTCAATGAAAAATCGAAGATTAGAATGATTAGGTACACAAAACAAAACTCAAATAAACAATGGTTCAAAATAGCACTTTTGGGCATCTAATCGGTGGCACCCTAAAGTGGTCCCTGACCTTATTCATCATCACCACCTCGCCAGCATGGGAAGACTAGCTCGAAGATGACCTTTTCCTCTAGGTCCTTCAGAAGGCTCTTAACATAGTCAATCCGTCTATGAGATTCCCAAGGAAGAAGATCACGAGCTTCCCAAGAAATGGGAGCTGGGACGTTGTTGCCTTCTTTTTCCCTCAGGAATGGGGTATCGGTGGGCGGGGGAGGACAAGGCTTCAGAGCCTCCCAACATCTGACACCTCCCCCGGGCATGGTACACTCCGGCACCATCACTGGGCCATGGCAGACGTTGTTCATCTGTGAGATGGGTGAGAGCATCCCCAGGGTCTCTGTGAGCCTTTGACGAGGATAAAGGATCTTCCTCAGCTTGGGATATCCTTTGATCTCGCCGCTTATTGTGCTCAATCCACGCTTTCTCCTCTTCCTGAAGGTCGTCCCTCGGCTTCTTTAGCTGGCAAATATGTGGTCACAAATACAGAAGGGTATATAGTCTTTACCAATGACCCATCTCCCTCGGGTTGCTCCTAAGGTTTGGGCCTTGAATGAGCTCCACCTCGAGTGAGAATGCTTCTCTCTAAAAACATGCTCTAACTCGGGAGTCTTCTAATTTCTCAAAATTCAAGTTCTGACCTTCTGGATTGTGAACCCCCGATGGTCACATCTCTGAGGTCAGTCGGTGCCGGAAGAAACTGAGGTCCCCTCTCGAGCTCAGAGGCCTTGCCACCTTATCCAAAGGAGTCACCTGGGGATGGATTTAGGTCACAGAGCCTCCCGCCTAAGCTACTTCACAGCAAACAAACAATGCTAAAAGGATCGCTCAAACCGCATGGGCAAAGAAAACACGGACTTTAGCCTCACCTAGGGTCATGAACACTGGAATTCCGAGCATGGATCCCTAAAGGATGATCCAGGCCGCCCAAAATAGCATGGCTGGTTCACTGCTTATTCTTGCTTAAAGTTCATAAGCTTTGTCAATAGAATGTGAATGATGGAGATCAACAATAAAGTAATACTCCGGCGAAAGCATTTAAAGGTAAAGTAGCTTAGAGTACTCCCTCCAAACCAAAATAGCTTAACGCCTTTCTATTTGTATGTCGTACACCCAGCAAAACTCAACAATGTTCATTGAACATGAATGAGTGTGGGAGTCGGGTGAAGCATAGAACTTAGAACTAGGGAGGGGGCGGAGGAGGGACTCACTTCAACAATGTGGACCTCACCCAGACATTGTTCATCTAGATGTGGTGAGAGTTATCCAGGGGTTCCGTAGCCTCCCCTCGTGGCCTAAGGGATAAAGGATCCTCTCCTCAGCTCGGGACATCCTTTATGTGATTCGTCGCTTATAGTAGCCCGCCACACCTTCCATACCTAGCCGTCCCCGGTCCTTCACCCGAGCACGGTCACACTAAAGGGAGGAAGGGGCAGTAGAAGCCCTACCAACAACCATCTCCTCGGTTGTTTCCAAGGTTTAAATACCTTCAATCGAGCCCTGATCGTGGTGGAGAATTTCTCGACACAAGCTCCCTAACTTGGGAGTTCCTCGACTCCTAAAATCCAAAACGACCTTCGAGATTGTGAACCTCTGAGTCGGGCTTCACACCCTAGAGGTCAGCCGTGTCATAATTAAGTCCTCAGAGCCGAGGCTCACACCTAACTAAAGAGTCAATTGGGATGAATTTAGGTCATCACAGCTTCCTCGGGTCGGCTACTTGCACATGAACAAACAATGTTAAAGAGGGATCGTTCAAACCATGCAGAAAATAGGGATTCTCGTGTCGACTTTCAAGGTCGGTGTTCATCGGGAACTCGAGCATGATCCTCTAGCGCATCCCTGGGCAAGTATTCAATATTGGCACGTTGCCTACCGCTTATTCTGCTTCTGTGTTCAATAGTTTGTCATCGCAATGGTTTACATCAATACAAAGTAATACTCGGTTATGCCACTTAAAGGTAAGCATGTGCAGGTCCTCCTCCAAACCCAAAAATAGCTCAGGCTCTATTTCATCAAGATCACACCCAAAAAATCCCCTCGACAATATTCATGGAACATGAACGAGGTGGAGCCAAGGTGAAGATAAGAATCCAGAACTGAAGGGTGGGAGGAAGGACCCCACTTTTCACTAATGGATTCAATTTGAGAGGAGTTCATCAACACCCCTGTCCCCATCGCGTGTGCCAGCAAACTGAGGCCCCAAGGCTGAAAAAGGAGACCTGACACATGTGTGAAGAGAATCTCTCTCCCAAGACATATGCCCGAGACTCCTCAACGGGTATGAGCTAGGTGAGGACTCTCTTAGCATCCACGAAAGAAAGAACCTCCCCAAACACCCTAGATGAGGTATAGCATGATCTCTTCGTCCCCATGTGCCCAGATCGCCTCCCCACTGCAAACATCCAATGAGTGTCTCCACACGAAACAATGCTTGAGAATCATAATTTAACTCATCGTTTCACAAGAATGGAGACAAAAAAACACAACACAACACCATGCCAAACAACCGATAAAAACTAAATGATCAGGAGGTCACTGATGCTGAATCTCAAAGCTTAAAAACTAAGTGGTCACCACTCTACATCCTTCAATTAATTTATGGGCCACTTAACTTAAAAAGTTAGTGACATAGGTCGCTAGGACAGAGTTTTAAAGATCCAAAGGGGGAAGAGACTCAAAGTGAGGCAAATGTAGAGCAAGGGTTGAACAACTTAAGCACTTCTTCGATAGCGCAGTATGAATTCTTCTCAACAAAGAGTAGGGATCTGTATGAACCTGGGTTGAGGAAGTGGCGGGGTGGGTGTAAACCCCACTTTATCCTCAACACTCTGAATCATCCTATGGGCAGTCACACTCACCCATCGTCTGCTGCTGCCGTTAGGTCCTCGAGGTTTAGTACTGGTCTCTCGAGCCTCCGTGGCCTGTATGTGGTCCATTGAGTGTGAGGCTATTGGCAGACGCCATAGGAAGTGCGAGGGCTCCTCCCTCGAGGCTCCAACTCAACTTGAGCTTATTGAGGAAAATGAGGAGCACTAGCTTGTTCAACTTGGTACCTCCTACATCCGAACCCGTAATCACATGCACCATTTTTATGGACTCTTTTGTTCTCAAGGAATATTCTAATGTAATTCTAAGTTTTTCCCAGTTCCGCTTTAACCAATTTCAAAGTTTTGAATAGTTTAAGGTAATTCATTAAAGCATATGAATTCAAGCACTTGAGCTGATGACCATATCTCCCTCATTCAAACTCGAAATCATGTACCATTTCATTTTTTTTTTTGGATTCTTACTCATCGAGACTATCTAAAAATTTTTAGAATTTTATTAATCGAATTGACTATTAAACTGCCTAATTGGTTCATCGATCCACTTGTGTGTAGAACAATTATTTTGTGGCTCTGCAGCCAAATCCCAGTGGATCGGGCCCATAAGCTCCAACGATTTGGGAAGATTTTGGTCCATTTTGGCTTTAGTTTGAAAGATGTACCTACCACCATAGAACTATGGATCCTTGTAGAAGCAACCAAAAAACTTGTAAGGAGTCAGTTATATTGGGAATTGAGTAGGATATTGGGGAGTGTGGTTTCGAGGCCAATAGAGCCTTTCTTTGTAGGCTCTAAAGGGAAAACACCAAGGGGGCCTCCTGATGCTAGGTTGGAATTAGTATAAAATGAGGAAAAAAAATCAGAGTGTAAGGACCTTTTTGCACTTTTTCTGGGGGGGAGACTCTGTTTCAGGATTTTTCTAGTTTTTGGGTAGGAGGTGTCTTTGATTTAAAGAGAAGAGGTCCTACCCGGGAGTCCTGGAGCTAAGACAAGAGTGAAGTGTGAGGAGAAATAGAAACACAGGGAACAAACAAAGATAAAGTGAAGAGACTTTGTTTAAGGTTTTTTGGTTCTGAAAGTGGGGAAATTCTTTAGCATCCGTGGGTGGCTTTGCGTTTTGTGGAAGAGTGAAATAAACAGAGGTAGACCTGGATCCTTGCTCCACTTTATTTAATATCTTGTTCCCTATGCTCTGATCCTTGAATAAAATATATCTTTTGCTTGGCAAGCCCAAGCACAGTTTGTTAGGTAAGGCAATGGTCCATGGGGCCAAGATTTCAGTTTTCTAAGAAGGCTCATTGGCCTTCTGTGCATATTTCATTTTGATTATCTCATGAGACCTTCAAGGGTTTCACAGTTATGATAACTATGGGACTTCCATGGGTGTCATTCCTTTGAATTGAATGGTACAGTTTTCACTGTCATACCGATTGGGAACCGGTTCAATAGGTTCTGCTAGGCAGCCTCGATTTTAGAAAATGCATCAGATTGTTTTAGTTGGTTCTCACTCATCCGGGCTCAAAATCATGCATCGTTTTTAATTCTGCACACTCATGCTTCTTATTGGTGAATTATTTTCATTGATCATTTTATGGATGCTCTAAACTTGAGATTTGCATGGGTTTGCCTTTATTTTTTGACGGTTGATGCTTTATCTTGGATCGTTTCTGTTTAGGAATGGGGTGACCAGGTTTTAATGCTTAGACATAAGGTCCTTCATTAGCTTTGGTTTTGGGTGAAGGTCTAAGACCTCCATGTTTGTGAAGGGAAGGATTCTTATGGCCATCTTAGCTTTGGATTAGGAACTTCTCAGATGCTAGATTCAGGTGGCTATGTTGGTGTGGGTGTTTCGTCCATTTGGTTTTTCTTGAAACCTCCTTTGCTCGATATTGAGTAAGAGTCTCCATGACCTTCTCTGTGTTTTTTTATTTTTATTTAGGGCTACCCATCATTAATCTGGACTTAAACCCCAGGTCTTGAGGCTGCATATGGAGGTTTCATATAGCTGCATTGTGAGGCTTTAGATGATTGAAATTTCAGCTTGGTTCTAGGGAGTTAGGCAGCTGCATATGGAGGTTTCATGTAGCTGCATTGGGAAGCTTTAGGTGGATGATTTTCAGCTGGATTTATAGGCTTTAGATGGCTGAAATTTCAGCTTGGTTATGGGGAGTTGAGCAGCTGCATATGGAGGTTTCATGTAGCTGCATTGGGGGGCTTTAGGTGGCTAAAATTTTAGTTGGTTTCATGGGATTCAGGTGGCTAAATTTTAGCTAGATTGCATAAAGTTTAGGTGGTTGTAGGTAAGGGTCTATGGGGCTGAGATTTCGACTGGGTTACATGTGGTCTAAGGGGCTGCATTGCTTGTAGGTTAGTGAGCTCCATGGCCTTAGTTTTAATAAGGTTGGGTGGCTCGGGTTTGGCCATCTATAATGAACACTCGGTTTTGTTTTAGCCATATCTTACTCATTTGGACTCCGAATCATGCTCCATTTTTTTTTTGTTTCCTTATTCTTTATAGAATATTCTGACCAAATTTGAAGATTTTCCTCAACCTGTCAAACCGGTTTTTCTATGTACCTTGAAAGCTCATCCTTTTAGCTCGTTTCAAGCTCGAAGCCTTTATGGCTCAAGCCCATTCGTTTTAGCACACTTGTAAACCTTGTTGGGAGTCTGAAACTGAGCCTAGTTTGACTTGAGGTGGGCCCACCTTGAAGTTGTGAGAAATGTGGGTTAAGAAAGATTGATATGTTTTGATGTTTGAGACGGGCGCATTGTTTGTTTGGTTTGACATTCATATGCAGACATGATGTTTAAGCTTTGATGTTGGTTGCGTACTTGGGTTGATTGGCTCACCTTTCCCTGTAGCTCTTTGCTAGGGACCACAAGTATGTGCTTTGATGTTGGGTAGTGTATTTCACATGGATGCTTGGTGTTTGAGTGTCATGCATGCTTGCTATGTTTGTTGGCTAACCTTTGATGTAGCGTGTGGCCAGGGACCACTGGTACACGCCATTTTCTCTATTTTTTAAGTGTTCTTAAGCATGCTAGATACCAATTTGGATTATGTGTCATGTCATATGTTAAGCCTAAGTGACCAATCAATTGATCTTTGACCCGTATGATCCCATGTACTCAATTCATTAGTAGAGACCAAGTTCCGAACCTAGAAGGGTGCTACCTCACATGGGGTACATGCCCAATAGTTAACCTGATCCCCGAACCCAGAAATCTAGTTTTCGTGGACCGTTTTTTCCTAATTGGAGTCAATGAGGGGTTTTTTGTTCTTAGTTGATTTTCCCCTTTATAAAATAAAAATAAAAATAAAAAGTAAGTGGCGACTCAGCAAAGGCACATTTCCTCACGAGGACCGGATTTTCCCAGCTTTCGAAAAATCATCTCACTTTTTCTATTAATAGCAAGTCGCGCCGACACGTGGATCGGGTAGGGTCCACAAATTTGTGACTCCTCTGGGAAGAACCCAGATTCTTTGGTTTCATAAGAGGGTTAAGCTTGAACTTGAGTTAGGTATATTGGAAAATATGGTTCATTGACCAGTAGACTCTTAGGCTACACAAATGACTGATGATCACTTACTTGGTTGGTATTTGGCATACACTTGTGGTTTGTTTGTGCTTGTGTGTTCACCTGTTGGATTCTAGCATGTTTGCTCATGGTTGATTGGTACCTAGCTATATGTTTCTGATTGGCATAGATGGTTAGTTTGTGTGTAAATTCTGTGATAAGCTTACTCTTTGTGCATGACTGTTTGTTGCATGGCTATCCTATATCTTGCATGACTATTTGATTGTATGTGTTTGTGGGGCACGCTTGTATCCCCTTATTTCCAAATCACTAGTCTCGATCAACTATTCCTCATTAATTGTTTGAGTTGCTAGGGAGTCATTCCCAATTTTTTTCCTTCAACCATGCTAGGAGTTTGGAGTAAATTACAGCGTGAAATTTATATCGTGTTTGGGAGCACTAGCGGAGATGATGGATATCCAGGAGCAATGAAGACACATTATATTACAATTTGGATTTCATGGATGCATGCTTGGCCAGTGTGTCATTTTGATTGATGGTTAGGATCTTAGGTTACGTATCCCATTTAGGTACAGTCATCTATCTTTTGGGACTTGCCTTTTCCCGTTGTCAGCTTTTAAGCCACATTACTCCTAAGGTATCACCATGTCAGAATCCCGCTCTTGCCTGTGAATATATCAGTTCAGCTGTTGACTCTACTGCATGGCACTATTGCATCTCCACCACCACCACCATCTGGACCCACTATACAACAAGACTATACAGTTCCACCTCCACCACTACCACATATTTAGTTAGCCCCACGAGGCTGGAACAGTTGTACTACACGATTAGACTAAGACCATACCATATTCTGTAGTGGTCCCTACACAGATTATTGATGACACCGAAGCTTGTATCGATAGGATTGAGCAACGGATCACGTCTCTGCATGTTTCTAATAGAGTTATAAGTTGGGACGGATATGATGACCTTCTAGTGGCAGCCTTGCCAGTTGAGTTCCCCATGCCAGACATTGAGAGGTACAAGGGGGTAGGGTGCCCCCGTATTCACTTGAAATTATACAGTGTTGTTATGTGCAAGCATAGACTAGATGAGACACAAATGATTATGCTATTCCCTCTATCACTGAGTGGTGCTGCTCAGCGTTGGTTTGCCTTATTGGACCCTTCGAGACGTAGGGCATAGGCTGATTTAGGACAGGAGTTCATCAAACAGTATTCTTTTAATACTATAATGGACTTATCCCGAAGGGAGTTAGAGGCCCTCAAGTAGAGGTCGAATGAGTCATTCACTTCATTTATCTCTCGCTGGAGGGAAAAGATAGCACAGATTATAGATAGACCCTCAAAGCGTGATCAGATTAGTACGATTATGCGTAGTCTTCAACCCCAATTTGGTAGGCATCTCATGGGCTTTCCATTGACAGACTTTGGATCATTGGTTTAGGACCTCTATGGCATTGAGGAACGCATAGCTAGAGAATTATGGGCAAACTCTTCCCCTCCATATTCAAAGGGGAAGAAGTCGGGGTCAGGCCCTAGATCATCAGATATTGGTGCTATTGGTACATCGAGCCATAGGTTTTCACATCGGCCACAGACTCATAGACAATCTGCAGATATTCCTTACCATATGGTACAATAGGATCGGTACAGACCAGTTGCTTCCTATAGGTCAGCAGGGCTTACTTATCTACATCCGCCCACCGGCCCGATCATATGCTACGGGCACCTCGGAGGCCACTTAGCGCTAAGTACCGCCGGCATTATAGAGCGACCGCGCCTCCATCGAAGTCGGCTAGGTAGTTTACGGCAGGATGCCACTAAAGCCCAGGGCATTTCGCGAGATTGGTTGAAGGGTTTGATTGCTCCGCTGCCACCCGGACCACCGCCCCACATCCTACCCCACGGGATTCGGGACGGATCTTCCGCTGTGCCTACCATTAGAGAGCAAGTCGCCAATCTGAGACCCAGGTTGTGCGATGTTGAGACACGCAATTCAAGACTTTATTGATCAGGGTTTGGTTGATTTGGGACGCCCTGTAGTGACTCATGACATTGAAGGGTTTGGTCATGAGACCGCTCCCCACTCATGTCATTGAAGGTTTTAAAAGTTTAAAACAAAGTTTGTAGCGAAAGATTTTGGTCCAGTAAATTATAAAAATTAATAAAAACTCTTTTTACGATCCTATGGTACATGCATACTAATCAACAAACAATAAAGAAGAATTACCTCAATCAAATTAAGGAGATTTTTCTGGCAAGTAGGGTTGACAACTCAAGATCCTTTTTTTTTTTTCTCTGTTTTCCACGATCTTCCAAGTCGTTCCTCTTCACTACAAGGTAAATGTGGGCATACAGATTAACAAAGGTTTTGTTTTTAGAACTCTTGATATTCTCAACACATGAGATCAAGAGGGTCAAATTCAGGCAAAAAAAGTGAAACTCTTTCTATATTATTTTTTCTCTAATTTTTTATCGCCCCTTGACGCCTAGGGTTTTGCCTCTATTTATAATATGCCTTGAATTGATCTCAATAATGGGATCAATTGGCATATTTAAATATTGAATTAAAATTAATTCAAATTAAGTGAACAAAAATAAATAGGATTAATTTCTCAAATTAACCATTTCATCCATATAGTAATTACTATTAATTAATTAATTCAATAATTAATTAATATTATTAATTTCTCAAATTAACCGTTTCATCCATATAGTTATTACTATTAATTAATTAATTCAATAATTGAGTGGTAACGACAATTATCAATAATTACTACATAGTTGCTATGAAACAATTTCTTTTACAACTATGCCCTCTAAGAGATTTCTTTGTTAATTTAATCTTGTACAATGTTTTATAGAGGCGGCCCGGGGACCTATGGACATGTAATTCCAAGCTCCAATAAATTTGATAATTAATTAAACTCTTTAATCAATTAATCTAATTTATTAGTTCCATATTATTCCTTAAAAATGCGAAGCGAGTCTTATCAATTATAGAATAATTTACATAGTGATACTCAAGCAATCCATTGATATGATCATTACATGCAATTCAATCCTCTAAAATTGGTCCATCATTAGAGCTAGGTGAAATTACCGTTTTACCCCTCTAGTGATATCTTTATCCTTAAGTTCCATTAATTCACTAATAAACAGTTAATTTATAAACCTATTATAAATTAGAGCGCTCAAACTGTTCAGTTCTAGAATTAACACTTAAAGGAACCAATTATCCGGCTTCCCTCAAGAAGGGTTTGGATTCCATATCTATAGGACATTTTCCCAGCCACCTATCTCAATGGGCCTCCAAGACATAAGTATTGGGCTTGTCTTAGGATAAACCGTAACCTATGAATCAAAAGGCCTTATTGAAATAGATAGGAGTCCATGTCTACTCAGGATAAAGATCAATCTGCATATGATCATCTAGTGACACGGTTTAAACTCTTAATTGTAACGGTATATTATTTAAGAGTTTAATTCATGTCTAGTCTTGTCCTATGTAATCAGATTACATAAAGCACCCCCATTTTAATGTCACTACATCAGTAATCCAAATCAAGATTACTGCATTCTTAATGTTCAATGGACCGCACTAGTAGTATTATAGATCAAAGATCCCTACTTTGTTATACGAATTTATTTAGTTTATTATCTATAATCTTGATCATTTCATATGTAACTGTTATATACTAAGATTATAGTTCCATTAATAAACTTAGGATTTTCTGATATTTACTAAATTATACAACACGTGTATAAAGAATGAAATATAGAAAATTGTTTTCATGAAGCAGTACAAATTGTCTTTGAGGGGCACCATGCTGACAATCTCCCCACTTGCCACTAGCGGGTGAGACATGTCTCTTAAACCTAGTCCCTCTAAGTGACCCGTGAACACCCTTTCAAGTAAAGTCTTGGTAAACGGATCTGCAAGGTTTTGTTCAGACGCTATCTTCATAACGGCTACGTCCCCTCTATGTACGATCTCTCGTATCAAATGATACTTCCTTTCTATATGCTTCCCTCTCTTGTGACTCCTTGGTTCTTTGGAGTTTTCCACACCGCTCCCTTTGTTGTCACGAGTATAAAACAAAGTGGTTTTTCCATGTTTGGAACTCTTCCCGGATCGGTGTAGAACTTTTTAGACGAGCCGATTCTTTGGGTGCTTCACAAGCCCGCTATGTATTCGACTGTGGATTCTGAATCCATTAATCTTTAGATTGTTTGATATACTCGGACCCCTATTTGCTCCACCGCAGTGAATGGCCAGGCCTAGATGTCGACTTTCGACTATCTTTGTTTGATTGAATCGAATCAATATATCGATAGGGTTGAGGTCTCACGATTACACAAGCATATAATCTCGTTCTCTAAGATACTTGAGAATATGCTTAGCTTGCTATCAGTGACCCGTTTCAGGGTGGATTAGTGGGTGACTATCATGCTGCGCCATGAATGCTCCGGGCCTCGTACCTGACCCCTTGGCATACATGAAGTTTGCCTATGGCTACGAGTCATAGGGAATCTTTCTCATATCCTCTTCCCTCAACGAGGTGTCTTGGGACCTTTGCTCATGGAAAGGATAATTCCATGTTGGGTTGGTAATAGACCTTTCTTGGAATCTTGCATCGAAAATCGAGCTAGCACCTTATCAATATAAGATGCTTGAGATAATGCCAGAAGCTTGTTCTTACGATCTCTTATAATTTGGATCCTAAGAATATAGATTGCTTCTCCCAAATCTTTCATTTGAAATTGCTCGACTAGCCATTTCTTTACATTCGATAATGTTTCTACATTATTCCCAATGAGTAGAATATCATCTACATAAAGAACCAAGAAGACCACCTTCTTTTCTTTAATGTACTTGTATACACAAGGTTCATCAACATTTTGCTCAAAACCATACGTTTTGATAGTTTCATCAAGCGCGGTCCTAAGACCTTGAAGCAGCAGCCCGTAAATGGACCTATGCTGCCCAACGGACTTTATGTTTATTTGGCCTTTAGCCCACAAAACCACGGTTGCATCATGTAGATGCTTTCCTCAAGATAGCCATTCAGAAAATCCGTCTTGATCTCTTAATCGAGACAAGAGGCTATGGATAAAAGAATGCGAATAGACTTAAGCATAGCTACCGGCGAGAAAGTTTCTTCATAGTCCACTCCCTCTTTTTGGGTATAACCCTTTTCCATTAGCCTAGCTTTGAAAGTCTCCACTTTCCCATCTATGCCTCTTTTTCTTTTGAAGATCCATTTACATCCTATGGGCCTGACATCCTCAGGTGAATCTAAAAGTTCCCAAACAGAGTTAGAGTACATGGACTCCATTTCTTGGTTCATAGCATCTTGTCATTTTTCCTTGTCAGAATCATCCATGGCATCACAGTATGTCAATGGATCATCCTGGTTAGTGACTGACACTAGAAATTGTACTTCTCCTTTATGTCCGTAACGGGATGGTAGTCTCACTACCCTCCCACTATGTCGAGGTACCAGGATATTCTGAATAGGAATAGTGGTATCTTGACTTTTTCGTTCGTCAGTGGTTGATGGTGATTTTCTAATCTGATCAGAACGTAGTTCCTCCAGTACAACCTTACTGGGAGGTTTAAAGTTTGTCATATAGTCATCTTCGAGAAAAGTCGCATTTGTCGATACAAATACTTTCTTATCTGAAGGACTATAGAACAAACCTCCTTGTGCCTTTTGGATGGCCTACGAACATGCACGCCCACGTGCGGGGTTCAGCTTCCGGTCTTTCCTTTCAACACTTGTGCCGGACACCCCCATATGCGAAAGTGACGTAAACTAGGTTTATGTCCATTACACAACTCTAAGGGTGTCTTTTGGATTGACTTAGATGGAACTACATTCAAAATGTAGACCGTGGTTTGTAGTGAATATCCTTAAAATGGGATTGGTAGCGACGAGTAGCTCATCATTGATCTAACCGTATCTACTAACATCCCGTTTCTCCTTTCTGCAACACCATTATGTTGTGCTGTTCCAAGTGCTATGAGTTGGGATAGGACTCCATGCTCCAGAAAATGATCCTTGAACTCTGTATCAAGGTATTCACCTCCTCGATCTGATCGAAGAGTTTTTAGTGATTTACTTTGGCCTTTCGACACATCATGAATTCTTTAAACTTTCCAAAAGTCTTAGAGTTCTTGTGCATTAGGTAAACATAACCGTATCTTGAATAATCGTCAATGAAGGTGACGAAATATTCATAAACACCTCTAGTTTGTACACTTAGTGGACCATAGACGTCGCTATGTACAAGTTGAAGAGGTTCTTTGGATCTCTCGCCCTTTGTTGAGAAAGGTCTCTTAGTCATTTTATCTTCTAAACAGGATTCATAAGTAGGAAGAGTGCCAACATTTGGCTTTCTTAAAGGACCATCCTTTACTAACCGGTTTATTCTGTCAAGGTTAATGTGCTTTGGCTTTGAGATGCCAAAAGATACGTGTTATCACTATGGGAAACTTTTTGACGTTTGTTAGATTTAGGATGTTCTACTTTGAATAATTCTGAATTATTTAATGATTGCTCAGTTGGCCTTAAGACGTATAGCCCATTTTTAGGTTTTGCATGACAAATATCTAAACCATTTCTTGAAATAACAATCTCATTATTAATAAAAGAAATAATAAATAATTGTTCATGTAACATAGAAACAGA
Organism: Tetrastigma voinierianum; assembly: GCA_016808115.1. Classification (NCBI taxonomy): domain Eukaryota; kingdom Viridiplantae; phylum Streptophyta; class Magnoliopsida; order Vitales; family Vitaceae; genus Tetrastigma; species Tetrastigma voinierianum. Next base: position 175,597 of record JAEQBH010000243.1, on the reverse strand, counting down.
AATCAAATTTCTCCTAAAACGAGGAATAAAAAATACATTGTTCAAAACAAGAAATTTATTCCTTAAATTTAAGCGAGCGACTCACGCGCTGTGAGGCGACCTCCCCACGCCAATTCTCATAGTAACGTCCTATGTGAAGTTCCCTCGAAGAATTTAGCTTCTGAGAAAAAACATGGTTAGTGGCTCCTGAATCAACTATCGAGGGTGACAAATCATCTTCCACTAAGCAAGCTCCTGGAACGAGTAAATCATATTTACCTTTCTTTTTTTCCTTCAATTCGAAGAGATACTTATTCTGATTTCTCTTCATTAACCAACCCTTAGTAAAACACTTTCCTTTAGGCTTCTTGTCCTTGGGGTTGTTCTTCTTTCCACGCGCTGGTTCCTTTCTTGGGTTATGCACGGACCCACCTTGTGCGTTCTTTCTCTTTTATTCTTGCTACCCGAGGAAGGAAGGAGTGAAGCATCTCAACAACATTTGCTTAGCCCTCTTTGGGCCTAGTCTTTTATGGCCTCAAAAGTCGCGGATTCATTCGAAGTGATCGTGTTGTCTTCTTGGCTTGTTCATAACATGGTGGTAGTGAGCGTGAGAAGCCGTGTGAGGGACTCAAGGATAATACTAGCGATTACGCTCATCGTGGTAGCCCCATGTATCTCGGCCTCCCATGCATCGAGTTGATCATGTTGAAACATGTTCACGGCGAAACTCCTTTCTTCATCTTAGCGTTCATGTAGTATTAGGTAGCTCATAATGACAGTCAAGTGTTGCCCAAACATGGCACGGAGAGATTCCCACATATCTCATATGCGGTCTCCGTATTGTCCTCATGCTTCTTCCTAAGAACATCATTCATGCTAAACATGTAGCGAGCTTTGTTGTTGGAATGAATCTAACTATCATATCTTTCTCATACAGTACGAGAAGCATTAGCAGGGGGCTTTGGAGGACATTCCTCAGTGAGAATGAACTTTTGGTTCTCACAAATTAGCATAATATTAATGTTTGACTTCCATTTAACGAAGTTATCACCACTCAGTTTTTCATTAGCGAGTAAAGTGATAATGGGGTTGTTTGATGACATGATTGCTGGGGTAAATAACTTCCGAGCAATTCTTGCAAATGAAAATAAATATCCTGAGCTTTGGAAAAGTAAACGTGATGCATGAATCACGACAAGTAAAACACATAAAACCTTATACTAATCCCACGATGATGATTCAACAATTAATATGGAGTCGTAGGGTCCGTCATACCATTTCAAATCAACTTTGAGACTATCTGAATTAATAAGCAAAAGATATTTTCTTTTACTTATTAACTCTGCAAGTCGAAAATTTGGTGTGTATGATGAGCAGTTTAACCATACCCTTGTGAGTGTGTGACCCATTATTTGATTTAATGACTTAACTCAAAATTGTCGTGCATTAGGGTAGGGCGGAGTCTGAAATACATCACTCAATCCTATCACTAAGGAAGTCAACCTTGATATTAATATAGATAGAAACCATCCGTAGGGAGGACGAAATCTAAGCGTTGCTAGGCCCTATCTATATCTCACGGTGTTGCATTAATAATGGAGACCGTAGGGTATATTGTCATATAACCTTCTCCCACTCACTATTTTGAAATAAGTGTTTTCTATTTATAAAACATCATATGTCTTATAATCCTAGCAAATTATTATATCATGTTCTAGGAAAAATGATATGTATGCAAAAGCATTAAATGTGGGCATTCATATATGGCATGTTAAATGCATGGACAATTTATCAATCATATCAATGACAATAAAGAACAAAATAAATAAATAAAAGCGGGCAGGAGTGTCTTGGGTATTTCTAAAATTACAACCACCTTCAATAAAATAAATGATAATCAAATTACAAAGTTGGAAGCCTGCTTGGTTACACCAACTCCCTTATGCACTTCAACTCTTGATTAAATAACTCAAAACTTCTTTTGGGTAAAATTCAATAACTCTTTATTGACAAGGCTCAAGCCTAATTTTTCTCCATGAGACCCTAAAACACTTTTAGGCCTTTTGGAATTAGGTCACAGTCACCACTGTGGTCCAACAAGCCATAGCGCCCAGAAAATAAAGTAATGAAGAGCTAAAAAGAATAGGAAACAAAGTTGTTTCCTAGTCATCCCGTATCCCTTAACATCTTTCTGTATTTTAGGCATAACTCTCTCTAGATGTCCATATAAGACGATTTTTGAAGGTCTAGTAAGCTGAGAGGTGTGGCAACAATCCATCTGTTGATCACTTTCTAGATCTTAATCTGATCTTCTTGTGTGCAGATTTTTACAAAAATAAATTACAAAAAAACTTATAACATTATGGCTTACAAAATCTAAAAAAATAAAAATAATAGTAAATCTTAACCCAAAACACCATACAATTACTGACCCTTTAAAAAAATCCATACATTCAAACATTCATCAATATATAAACAATTATACATCCACAAGATTATCCAAATAATGCAGAATTCCCACATACACATTAATATGCATATACACATGAATACTCGATGCAAATGAAAGTTTTAAAGTTCAAAACAAAGTTTTGTAGCCGAAGATTTTGGTCCAGTAAATTTTAAAAATTAATAAAAACTCTTTTTACGATCTTATGGTACATGCATATTATTCAACAAACAATAAAGAAGAATTACCTCAATCAAATTAAGGAGATTTTTCTGGCAAGTAGGGTTGACAACTCAAGATCTTTTTTTTTTCTCTATTTTCTACGATCTTCCAAGCCGTTCCTCTTCACTACAGGGTACGTGTGGGCATACAGATTAACAAAGGTTTGTTTTAGAACTCTTGATATTCTCGCATGAGATCAAGAGGATTAGATGGAGGCAAAAAAGTGAAAGATACCTTTTTTTCTCTGTATTTATCTTATGAAGCCTAGGGTTTTCACTCTGTTATAATATGCCTTGAATTGATCTCAACCATTGGCTCAGAGTATATTTAAATATTGAATTAAATTTAATTCCAAATTGAGTGACCAAAAATAAATAGGATTAATTTCTCAAATTAACCGTTTCATCAATATAGTAATTACTATTAATTAATTAATTCAATAATTAATTAATTAACATTTAATTATCCAATAATTACTACATAGTTGCTATGAAACAATTTTTTTTACAACTATGCCCTCTAAGAGATTTCTTTGTTAATTTAATCTTGTACAATGTTTTATAGAGGCGGCTCGGGGACCTATGGACATGTAATTCCAAGCTCCAATAAATTTGATAATTAATTAAACTCTTTAATCAATTAATCTAATTTATTAGTTCCAGTATTATTCCACTAAAAATCTGAAACTGAAGTCTTGTAATTATAGAATAATTTACATAGTGATACTCAAGCAATCCATTGATATGATCATTACATGCAATTCAATCCTCTAAAATTGGTCCATCATTAGATTTAGGTAGAGTACCGTTTACTCCTCTAGTGATATCTTTATCCTTAAGTTCCATTAATTCACTAGTGAGCGAGTTAATTTATAAACTGTTATAAATTAGGCGCTGGCTTGTTCGGTTCGAATTAACACTTAAGGAACCAATTATCCGACTTCCCCCTCGAGGTTTGGATTCCATATACGCCCAGGACATGTTCGACCACCTATCTCAATGGGCCTCCAAGACATAAGTATTGGGCCTGTCTTATGATAGACCGTAACCTATAATCAAAAGGCCCTATTGAAATATACAGGAGTCCATGGTTACTTAGGATTAAGATCAATCTGCATATGATCATCCAGTGACACGGTTTAAACTCTTAATTGTAACAGTATATTATTTAAGAGTTTAATCCATGTCTGGTCCTATCCTATGTAATCAAATTACATAAAGCACCTCCATTTTAATGTCACTACATCAGTCCAGATCAAGATTCCTACTTTGATTTACTACTGACAGTTTAGTTTATTATCTATAATCTTGATCATCTCATATAGAACTGTTATATACTAAGATTATAGTTACATTAATAAACTTGGGATTTTCTGATATTTACTAAATTATACAACACATGTATAAAGAATCAAATATAGAAAAAAAATTTCATGAAGCAGTACAAATTACATGCTTTTAGGGCACCATGCCTAATAGACATTAGAGTTGTACCTCCACCCATGGGTGGTGTACATCAGTTGAGTTTTTGGGAGAAGAGATATTCAGGATAGGGTAGGATGGAGAGGCTCCACAATCGATCAATTTATACACAAACTCAGATTTTAGTGAATCTGTATAGCGAGCGGATCCACTAGGCCGTTCAAACTTATCGCAGGATAAGGTTCTGAAGCAGAACTTTAGTTCACCCTTAACACTTATAGCATGCTCGCCCATGACACCTTCATTTTGTTCCGGAGGAGTATGGGCTGTTCACAAGGATGTTAAGTTGTTACATGAAGTGGGAGGGTAAGCTCGGCCTCCACCGGGTTGTCAGGGCCGTTTGTTGTAACACAACAATAGAGAGGATGTTCAGAGAGAGGATGATGAGATTCTACGCTAGCTGTGCACTACACAGGCTCGTATATCCATCTGGAGGCTATTGGCCTCAGCCATTACTCAGAGATGCATTGATAAGAACACTTAGTTAGATAAAAGTTGATACTGCCACTACCCTTAAGCGGCTTATTTACTTTCTGACAGTTGACAGAGCTACATGCATTGTGTTTTTTGATGATGATTTACCACCCGAAGGGTTAGATCATGTTTGACCCTTATTCATTGATGTTGCTTGTTTAGGCCATCGAGTGTCGTCTATCTCTTGAACCGCGACCGCCTTGAGCGTTTGTCCAGTTAATTCTTTGCCCAGCGCACTTGTATTTTCGAATCCGTAATTTTTGGGCCTTCTTCACGAACCATCGAGGAGCTTATGATGGGGCGGGAGAAGACGATTGTAAGGCATAGTACACATGTCATAATTGGGCCAGTCAAATACTCCATATTATTTCAAGTTTTGAGGATTTAGTCATCCTTTAACCTGCTTCTTGGTCGCCCTTGGATTAATGAGGCCGGAGTCTTTATGCACCATCTTCCGCCGTCAAAAGTTGAAGTTCATACACGAGGGCGCATTATATGATCTGATGCGAGATGTTGTTGTTACTTCTTACGGCTCGGTGTTGCATCATCGACCACGGTGAGGATGACCTACATTTGACCGGGTTTACATTCGATGAGGTTTAGGTTGTCAGTTTAGAGGATGAAGTAGAGATCTTGTGCTTATGTCTTTCGATCAGGACAACAACACTTTTGTACTTAGTATGATGAGAGGCATGTCTTATATGCCTTGCTTGGGGTTAGGTCGCTGCCAACAAAGGCTGTACAAGTGATCCGTGCCACGGTAGGGTGATCCGGAATCAACAAAATTTGTTTCCTATATTACTCCTACTGCCGTAGTCAAGCTACTGAAGTATAGCGGTCTAGGGTCGAACACAGGGATGGGTTTTCATCCCACGAATGATTCGCATCATGTTTGAAAATGGTGAGACTTTTATTTGGATTTTGGATTTGGTTAAAAACGGGGGAGTTTAGTTTGTTCCTTTGGGTGCGAAATGGCTTAAAATGAAGTGTGAAATTGTAACCTTGAAGGCTTGGGTCACTAGCTTGATAAAATGGGGTTATTAAGGTGTCCTCGGGTTATTTCCTCGCATTAGGGCAAATGACATATAGTCAAGGCCAAAACCGGATCTTTGTTTAGCTATTAAACCTAACCCTAAAAACACTCCTATTTGAGTCCAATCAAATACTGAGCATTCAATGTTCCAATTAGTTTGAAAACCTAGCATTTAACCTCATTTCAATGGCTCGTAAATGACATCTAAATAATGTCAGTGCATCTACCATTAAGAATGCACTGAACCTAAAGCGTGACAAGTATTGACCAAAGGAAAGACATTAAATAGCATTAAACCCTAGTTTGGAAAGTTTGGAACCATAAATGCAATACCTGTTTCATTTAAAGCATGAGGACACTGCCAAACCACCAACAACCAAGCTAGCAACCCTCCTCTTCAAGGCTTTGAGGCTTAGCCAAGCATCCCTTGAGTTGTCATCCTCAAGGGGTGTGTTTGGCAGCCAAGAAAATGAGAGAAAGAAAGAGAGAAGGCAAAATGTAACACAAAACGAAAATGCGAAAAGCTTGAATAAAGTTAAAGTTAGGGTTACAAAAGTTATAAGGTGGCTTATATAGCCAACCCAATTGTGTGAAATACCAAAAATGCCTAAAATATATGATTACAATAGGGACAAAATGGTAATTAAACAAAACGAGGTCGTTTGGAATCAAAAACATCAAAAACATAGGGGCATGATTTTCTCTATGCAGTGAATTTACTATATGATAGCGAAATTTCGTATTCATAAGCGAATTTCGCTATGTTAAAGCGGAAATTTCGCTATGATATGAGGCCGCTATCATAACGGCATCTAGGCATAGCGAAATTCAAATTTTCGCTATGCACAGTAACTTTCGCTATGATAGCGAAAATTTGTGCATAGCGAAAATTTCGCTAGGATTGCGAAATTTTCGCAATCCTTGCGAAATTTTCGCAATGCATAGCGAAAATCAGGTTTTTCCTCTGCTGCCTCTGCTTTGCCTCTGCATCTCCTTTTCATCAACTCCACTTAACATTTCTTCGTTTGCATTGATGAAATCAGTGAATTCTCGGCGTTTAGCACCTGACTTGACATCGAACTTGAGAATTGTCTGGTTGGCTCTTAAAAACTGCAAAATTACAAAAACAACCGGAGCGAATCAGTGGCATTAAGTGGACCTGCACATGTCAATTGGCTTAATTCATATGATTAGTGCGCAAAAAGCACTCAAAACCTATCTTAAAAAGGATTCAAAATAGCACTTTTTGGGAACTAATCACACCCCCCAACCGACACGTTGCTAGTCCCTTAGCAATGCTAAAACAATAAAGGTATGCATGCTGTGCTTTTACAAAAAGTGTGTATTGTTCAAAAAGTGTGTGTACTACTAAGCCTTACCTTTAGTATGAACAATTTAGACCAGTGGCGAGTCATAAGAACACATGCCGTATAAGAACAAGTTTTAGAGGCGACATCGGTTCCCGAGGAAGTCAACTGTGAACTTCCCTGCCAAAATCTAATTGTTCCTAAGGTAACGATTTGAGCCAATAAAGTTTACAAAGCTATTCCTCACAAACCTAGCTCCTTTGCCGTAGCCTTAAAGCTGACCCGGCTAAATAGGACCAACTACACTTTTATTTCTTCTTTGATTACGGTGTGGGTCGCGATGCTAAAACTCGACTTCATCAAAGTACGTATAGCGAGGGTCCACCGATGACTCCCAACCAATTAAGGTTTAGAGGCGTCAAGCGAAAAGGATCGACTAACCCTGGCTATAGAAGCCGCGGACTTGAATGACTTGAAATTAAGCACCTACAACTTCATTCGCTCCACCTATCCACCCGTGTAGCGAACCTTGTCGATGACTCCCGACCAATTAAGGTTTAGGGCATTGGGCTTTAAAGGCTTTCGCCATATACCCTGCGGGCCGTGGGTTTCAAAAGCCAGCGTCACGGCTTTTATTCTTCTTTTTCTTCTTTTTGCTTTTTTTTTTCTTTTCTTTTTCATATGGAAGACTACATTGGTCTTCATTTACGGGTAACACAAACCTATTATAGGTCGTTGTTCGTATCTCCCACTATGTAAGTGTGAGTGATGGATCAAATCGTCAACACAAATTTATAGCATTATTACCCAAGGACTATTATCTAATCCCCAGCAATAATGCCATGAAACTTGTTTGTTATAATTCTTTGCAATTATACTGATTAAAAGTGGTTTCCTTAAGAGTAGATGAATTTATTTCTGGTTTTGATCCATGATTACGCAGAGTGTACCAATTCGAGCAAGTAATAAAGTGGATTTAAGTCCAGATATCGATCCCACAGAGATCTCAAGAATTCTCAATCAACTACCCTGACTACTCAAGTTCTATACTATTTGAACTATGATAGGCAATTGATAAATTCCTATGCAACCTTTAAATTAATAAAAGAATAAAGATATGTAAACTAAGAACAAAATGAAATAATGCTTAAACTAAAATAAAAAAAATTAAAGAAATAGACTGGTCAGTTAGCTTTCAAAGGGATGCATTGAAAATACAGCTATTGTGAAACATCAATTCCTGCAGACAACTCTGTAGCTTTACTTCATGAACCTCATATTTAGAATCCGTCCAAGGAAGAAGGTAATGCCATGTGGATCTCTCCTTAATGACACATTTCATCATCTAATCTTCCCTGTTTCTTTCGAATCTGGAGGATTAGATAACTACTACCTTAATCGAGTTGCCTTGATGCAGGTATTTTCTTTTTCAATACTTCATACCCGAATTATGGAGTATCAAACAAGCTCTAAGACATAGGCTAAGCATGAGTTTTACGCTATCTTCGGTTTCTCGTCACTCAAAATTAGACGATTCATTCTTTCCTTGATTCAGATCCTTGCTAACACGGGATTGAACTTCTTTGTTCGGTCGAGGCAAACTCTGCTCATTTTAATTGATAAGTCATTCCAACTCATTCTCGGTTTCAAGTGAGGAAGAAGATTTATCGATTAAAATTCCACGAAACCCATTAGATCCCCGATATTAGGTTCGCATACCCTTGAGAAATTGTTCAATACTCTCAAGAATGCCTTCCTACTGTGTCACTCGAGGCCTCACGGAAATCGAACATGAAACAATCTATTACGTTATAGGACAACGATATTTGGATCGAGATGCAAAATAAACAAAACCTGACAAGCGATTCAAGGTAAAGTTCGAGTAGACTACGATAAATTTATGCGGGAAAGATAAATTCCTAACAACGAGTAAATTCAAGCGGGTGGGTTTCTAAATTACTTCATTACACTACTTGGTAGTTCCACTGATCAAAAGAACTACTATAAATCGAAAGCTGGAAGTTCGAGATTCCAAATTTGTTTGGACTTCAAGCAGACCGGCGAGTAATTTGAAGAAAATAGCAGTGCGCATTCGGCTTCAACTTCAACAACTAACATCCGAGATCCGAAATTCAAATGAAACCAACAATCTACTCTAATCACAATCTAAAATAACGGCAAAGCAAAGAAAAAGAAACATAAAATTAAAATCATGAGCATCCGGCTACCGGACTTCGTTACGGCGGCGAAGTAACCATACATGCTTGGTTGCTTATTTATAGGGTTAAAGGTTGGGCCTAACCCGATGCACTTCCTTGTGGTTTTCAAAATAAGCTGGCCCATTTGTTTGTTCGTATGCGGCTCATTTGTGTGTCGCGACCTTGATGATGTGGCGACCTCTATCTGTATCGCGACTTCTCTTATACGCATGTCGGTTGTTTTGGTCGCGACCTTTCTTGCGTCAGCGACTGTGTTACGCTTATGTTTGTTTTGATGTCGCGACTTCAATTATGCGTCGCGACTTCGTTTTTACTGTTCATATGTCGCGCGAAGCTTTTATCTGATCGCGACGCGCTGCGCCCCTTGGATCTAATGTCGCGGCAATAAATGATATCGACCTTCTTTCCTTGCGCTGATGAACGTTGAATGGCGTCGTGACATCTTGGTCCGGTGTTGATGTCAGCTGTCTCTTCTAAGCTGTTCGCGACCTCTATGTTCGATCTCTTGAAAATCTTATGTTTGAGACTTATTCGGTGTCGCGACCTCCATGTCTACTGCTAAACCTTCAATTCTATCGCGACCTCGAAGTGGTGTCGCGACATCATGTCTGCTTCTTCATTAATTTACGGTCGTCTGATTTGGAGTTTCTGTTGCGACCTTGGTGTGATTCTTCATTCTTTGTCGAAGTCGCGACATCAAGTCCTTTCTTCCGAGTGGATTTACCTTCTTTTTTACTTGCGAAGGCTGTTCTTGTGGCTTTGTAGACAAATCCTTGTCGCGACCTCATGGTGGTATTGCGACATCATTTATCTCCTTTTGGTGTCGCGACATCGCAATGATGTCGCGACATGAACTTCTTCATTTGACTACTTCTTTTAATCGACCAGAGTCGTTCTTTGTCTCAAACTTCTTTCTTGATCCGACTTCCCTTGTTCAATTCTTCAATTTCTTCTTCAAAGCCAAATTCTTGATGTCGTGACTTGAAATTGCTGGAAACCTGCGCTTCTGGCAGTCGAGACTTAAATTCAGTTTGACTTGGTCACAACTGCTTGGTGATTTCTTATGATTTTGCTAAAATTTGATTTTTCTTTGTATTTTCTGAGTGGAATTTGGAGTCGATTATCCAGTTTTCTGCAGACAATTCATCATTATTCTCATTATAAACTCAGAAAAATGGATTAAAAATCTAATGAGTTTTTGGACTCATGGTAATCCGACAAATCTAAGGCCGACTTTGCAAGAAGTGGAAAGAGGTATATAACTTCCAACCTATTGGTACAATCTGGTGTGCAATGTGTGAATTAGCTAAAGGGGGATGTTCAAGGTTGAATATGCTGGAACTTCAATCGACCAAAAACTAAATCATGCATGGAATTGTTCTACCATTAAGGTAACATACAGGGCTTCAATTTTTCAACTAAAGGTAAGAGTAGAAACACAAAATGTAGGTACAAAATTGATTTGCAAAAGGGTAGTAAACTGTAAATAATGCTATAAAGCTTTTGATATAACCCAAATGGCTAATACATGTAATATAGCAATCATAACAAAAGTATCACTGCCTACTAGCGGCTAATACATAAATCCTATACAATCCTATATAAAATGGTAGCGGTTAATAAAAGTAAAAGCAGTACAAAACATGATAGAAGACACCCTAACTCGCTTTTCCCTTGACCAAAGTATAAACATGCCTCGTACAGGTAGGGATAGGAAAGTTAAGGAAGAAATGCGACCACCTCACTCTGCATTAATTGGTGGATGTCTTGAGTGGATCTACGGAAAGGTACAGCTGCTTTGTGGTACACCCAAGCAAGTCCGGAGGCTGCTGGCGTGAATTTGGTCCTAGTAGTTTGTGTAGGCTCAGGCGGGAGACAGAGGTGGCTCATGATCCGAAGAAGCATGGCGTGACTGTGCTCTATAGTGGCCTCGGCTCGGGCCATCCGCTAGTCGATGGCGCTGTGTAGTAAGCGAGCACGCAAAGCGACATCCATAACGTGTGACTCCTAGGCCCGATATGAATATGCTCAGGAGGCTAGTGTCTTTGTGTAGGAAGGGCGTAGTGTCGGCGAAATTTGAGGTAGAAGGAGGTGGAGTGGAGGAGATGAATCTGGGCCAGGCTCCTCTCCCTCCTACCTCCGCTTCGAAACGAGATCCTCTCCCTACGTGGGTCTGCTACCTCCTCTGCTACCTCCTCCTGATCCTGCTGCTGGAGGACAATAGAGATCGGCATATAAAGAGATCGCTCCGTGGACAGGACCTGGGTGCAACTGATCCTCCTCTCGATACGCGGCTCCTCGGGGAACCCCAGATGCTCTAGGACCTGGCTCAGTAATCGCGGCATCAACAATGGTAAACTCTCAGCTCGAGCCAGGCCCTTGCGGTGGACCTTATCCTCAAAGTGCAGCAGGGAAGTCATAACAAGCTCAGAGGGCGAACCGGAATCCTCTGAGATCCGTCTGAGGCCTCAGTATGGCTCCCTGCGGCTGAACATAATCCTTTGCAACGAACAATTTGAGTGCGGAGTAGATTAGTCCTTGAGAAACATCCCCGGGGCGGAGCACTGCTTGAGTGCGGATCAGCCATAGTATCTACAGCGAGATGTGGACCATCTCCTCTTGTGATGGGCTGGGGCCAATCTCTGTATCCTTGAGTGCCCATTTCTGGTAGCAAATAACGGTGAAATGTCCGTCGGAATTACTCCACAGCGGTAGTCAATCTTGAATCGAACTCGGCCGGACTTCGGCACTCCCGAGTCATAGAGTGGTAAAAATTTGAAGCAACACGGGGGATAATAGAGCTACCCGATGTCATGAATGGTAGCGATGAATCTTGTGTGATCGGCCTCATGGAGTCTACGGGCCGTGGAGTCGGTGGTGGTAGTCACGTCGTAGAGAAGGGCTCCCGGGTGGAAGTCCACGGCACATAAATCTGATTCCCGGAATCGGGTCACCGATGAACATGGGACGCCTAATCCTGAAGGTTGGTAGCTAGAGGGCGTGAGCCATCAATTGGGGGGAGTGACGGCTCACGGCCGAGATCAGAGGACTCCCGGGCGATGTAGGGCACGCTTGGAGGCTGGAGCCGGCAGGAGGGCACAGCCACTCTGGGTGGAATCTCGAGGCCTTAGGGAAGGGGCAGGAGTCCCATCTCGTCGCGATATCTCGGAATCCTAAGGCTCCTCGGGTATGGGCTGTGGGGCCAATGTGAGGCTTCTTGTGACTGCGAGCCGTCCCAGGAGAATGGGCGCGGCCCGGAAGATGTGCGGGTCCTCCGTCGAGTCTTTGAATCGACCTGGGCCTATGGCGAGAACCACCGGGTGCGGACCATGCGTAGCCTGGGAAGTGCAGCCAGGAAGAACGGGGCTGGTGCAGGCCTGCGGCTGGGGCCCGGTGTGATGCTCGCACGCCTGAGCTGAGCCCGAGGGGCTCGGCCGGCGCGAGGTGCGGGGCCGCGGCGACGGCGGCGGCAGCGGTGGGCGCTGCGGTGGGGGCGCGGCGCTATTAAAACGGCGCGGGGCACTCGGACACTTCGGGGCTGGGTGCAGTGAAGCAGGCTCTAGCAGACGGGCTCAGGCGGGGGCTGCGCCAGCGCGAGCGGCGGGTGCGGAGCGGGGCACGACAGAGAGGGCGTGGAGGGGGAGGTACGACTGAGGCGAGGAGAGGATGGGCTCACGGAGGGAATGTGAGTGAAAATGAAGTGGCCCTCCAGCACCATAAAGCGGTTTGAACAACGAAAGGTCTGGAAGTCCAAGGGCCTTGGATGCCAAACTTTGCACCTGGTTCCATCTGCAAAATCAACAAAAGTTTGATTTAGGTGAATTGAACTAAATTAAAAACAAAAAAGATTAAAAATAAAAATTTAAAAATAAACCTAAGAATAAAAATAAAATAAAATTAAGATAAGATTACTAAAAAGGAAAGTTACTGAAACGGGAAGTTACTAAAAATAGCATAATATGAAAATTGAAAAATTCTAAGCAAAAATAAAAAAAAATTTGAGCTGCAGTTTGGTTTCAGTGGACACCAAACCAGCTCAGCTCACTAGTTAGCTCATGGAAGTTAGGGGAGGAGCTCCTTGACCCCGGCAGTGGCCTGTGCTGCAGCCTTCATGCTTGGTTCCTTCTTGTTGACTTTCTTCTCCTTTGGGTGATTTTGGGGCGACCCAGTGGCTGCGGTGATGTCGCGGGGCCGACTCCCTCAGTGCTTTGCTTCGTCTTGGTTTTGAATTCTTCTTGCAATTTGGGGCTTTTGGTTTCCACGCATTTTTGACCAATGGCGGACTTCATCGGCTCCTTTCTTGCCATCTTCCACTGGCTTGTGCTTGTTACTCAGTGAAAAATATTGAGCTCGATGTCGTATTTGCCAAATGTGAGCTGCATGACTCTATTTCGACAATTGATGATTGCATTGGCAGTGGCCAAAAATGGTCTTCCCAGGATAATTGGCACATGATTGGGCCCACTTGCTATTAGCTCGGTATCAAGCACTACAAAATCCACTGGGTAGTAGAATTTGTGCCTTTGCAACAACCACCAGTCACCGGCCTATTCCCTCGGGAATCTTCACTTAGTCGATCGACCCGATGATAAAGTGATGTTGGTAGGCTTAAGCTCTCTAAACCTATACTTATGCAGATATGGCGTGGAGTTTCTTGGCCCCAAATCTAACGATTGCTTTGTCTATGCAAGTCCGCCCAATGTTATTTGAAATTGTGGGGATCCTGCGGATCCTTGTATTTCATGGGGTCTTGCTGCGGATTATCTTGACTTATCGGTTAAGAGAGCTCTTTTCAATGCCTAACCCTTTCTTGGCCAGGTGCCACGAGTCCTTTAAGAACTGCATAGGTTGGGACCTGCTTAATCATGTCAAGCGCGGAGTAGGTGTATTCTTAGCTTGCTTTAGCACCTCCAGAATTGACTTGGTTTGGGATTTTTCTTGCCTCTTAGTGCTTGAAATGGAGGGGCATGTTTTGTTCCTTTAGATCTTCAGCGATTATTATCCTTTAAGCTCGACCTCCTTTTCCTTGCATGTTTCTTCCATTCATAGGCCTTGGTTGCTCAATTTCTTTTCCTCCTCGGAGTGACTATAGCTTTTCACTTCATCCATCACGAGTTATTTGGATGAACCTATCTCATGGACTCCTTTTGGATTTGGCAGTGTATGGGAAGGGAATCTTCCTCTCTCCTGTACCTCCAGCAGATTGTTAATCTTTGTGATTGAATACTGTAGGTTATCAATTTTCTGATTAAGGTTGCTCTACATCCCGCCATTCTTTTGTTGAGTACTTTACTCTACAGTATCAATTCTTTTCTTGATTGTCGTTGATCCTTTTTATTCTTCCATAAAATTGCCTACCACCTTGCTCAAGTTTAAGATGGCTTGTTCAACGGGGAGAAGGATGATGATGATGGCTGCTGGTTTGGTGAGAGCCAAAGGCTGTTGTTTGCTGAGAACTACGTAGGCGAGTTAGGTTTCGGGAGAGATTCGGTCGATTCTTCTAATTGGAATTATGCATTCCCAGTATGGGGCATTAGGTTGTGTATTAGCCCGACTATTAGCATGTTCGACATCAAATCCTTCCTTTGAGAACATTCGTATAGTGTTCTCTGGTGGACCGGTGGGCTGACAATTAATGCATGGGTTGGCACGTGCGGTATTTTTCGATCGCGCACACGCCTCATGGAGCCTTTTTCCTTATAGCTCTTCCACCTTCCTTGCTAGGGTTGATATTCTTGCCTTCATTTCCATATCTTCTGAAAGTGTAAAAATTCCTCCCCTTTGGTGGACTGAAGGCCTCATTTTCTCCACCTCCTTTGGGTTTGGCTCATCCCATCCCTTGGAAGTTTCAGCCACATAATTTAAAAAATCCATGGCTTCATCTGGATGCTTGCTCAAGAAGTCCCCCCCACACATTGTTTCCAAAAGTTGCTTCATGGCTGGAGGCATACCACCATAGAAGTGGTTTACAAGCATCCAAGTGTCGAAACCATGATGTGGACAAGCACTGATGGTCTCCATGTAGACCTCTACTTAGCGATAGAACCTCTACGTTTATCTAAGTAGGCGACAAACGTGTAGATTTGCCTCTTCAAATTATTGGTCTTGTGAGCATTGAAGAATTGTTTTAAAAATTTTGCACTGCGGCTCTACGCCCGACACGATGGTTCTTGGTGCCGATGAATTAAACCTATCTTGGCTTTGTCTTTGAGGAGTCAATGGAAATGCCTTCCTTCCAACAAATCCATGTCAATTGTACCTTCCTTAAGGTTACTTACACTCTCAAATCCTAATATGGGTGTATGGATTTTCGTTTTCCATACCATGAAATGTGGGAAGTAGGGGCACCAGGTAGGGTCTCACTGCTACATCCTCAGCAGGAGGTATGATGCAGGAAGGAGCACTAACTCTAGGAGGGTGTATGTGATCCCTCATTGATCTGTATGTTGTTGGTTCATTAGAGATGGTACCTGGCACTCTTGTTCTCGGGTAGTGGATCCATTTGATCAACATGTACACTTATTTCTGACCTTGCTCAAGTGGGTTGCACTCACTCTTTGCAATCTACGATATCCCTCTATCCAGTCTTTGCATAACACAGTAACAATGAGATAAAACAAAGAACAACAAAGAAGCTTGCAGGGTCGATGTTAGCTACATAGAGCGCTGGCAGAAACATAAATAGTGCGATGCTTTAAGTAAAGAAAACTTGCAGTTCAAACAAACGAAATTCAAAAGAAGTTAAAGGTCACCAACACTTGTAATGTGGATTACAAGTACATATCAACTCATCATCCGTGATTTGTGATTAATTACCCAAAGTGCTATTTTGAGCCTGACCAGAGATAGGTTTTGAGTGCTTTGCGCACTAATCATACCAGTCAGCAATTGATGTGTGCGAGTCCACTTAGTTTCACTAATTCCATTTCGAGATTGTTTTGGATAGTTTGCGGGTTTTGAGAGCCGATCGGCAAGCATAGCTTCTTGTGGTGTTGAATCACGAGAATCCTTGATGATTTCAGGCGAAGCGTGAAATATCAAGATTCGAGTGAAAGAATTGAAGGCAAAGTGATGAATAAGAAGTGCGAGAGAAGGATGCGTGAGCAAGCGGGAAGCGGGGAGCAATCGAGTTTTCGCTATGATTGCGAAAATTTCGTTGGGATTGCGAAAATTTCGTTGGGATTGCGAAAATTTACATAATCATAGCGAAAATTTAGCAATCTAGCAGTGAGAGCCACCGTAGGCTAGCGAAATTTCGCTAGCTAGCGAAATTTCTTTGTGCCCTGGCGAAATCCTCAATTTAAGCTATCTCACAAAGAACCCCGCTAGGCTAGCCAAAATTTAAGCTAGCTAACGAATTCCTTGTTAAATTCCCATTTTCGCTATCTAAAGTATAAATTTCGTAGGCTAACGAGAAATTTCGAGCTAACATAGCGAAATTTCGCTATGCTGCGAAATTTCTGCATAAGCGAAATCTCAGCCCGTATGTATTTGGTATACTTGATCCCCGAGCGACCACGTTTTGATGTATTACCATTTTGACCCTTATGTAATTTCATATTTTAGATATTTTGTATTTTCACACTTTAGGTTGGACTATATAAGGCCTCTTTGTAACCCTAGAGCAACTTTTCATTTTAATCTGAGTTTTCCGGCTTTCATTTAGGGTTCTATTTGCTCTCTTCTCTCTCCTCTTTCTTTCATTTTCTCGGCGCGAACAACCCTTGAGGATGACAACTCAAGGGACAGATAAGCCTCATAGCTTTGAAGAGGAGGTTGCTAGCTTAGTTTTGGGTTTGTTGAGAGTTGTCCTCATGCTTTGAATGTTACAAGTCACCGGCATTTATAGTTTAACTTTCCAATCTAGGGTTTAATGCCATTGTATCTTCTAACAGTCGATACTTGTCATGCTTTAGGGTTCGAGTGCATTCTTAATGTTAGATGCCTTGACATCCTTCTAGATGTCATTTAAACCCTTTGAAATGAGGTTAAATGCTAGGGTTTCAGCCCTGAATGGGACTGAATGCTTAGTACTTAGTTTGACTGAAATAAGTGGTTCTAGGGTTAGGTTTTATATTTAAACAAAGATCAGATTTTGGCTTTGACTATAGGTCATTTGCCTAATGCGGAAATACTTCGAGGACATTTTAACTACCCCATGTTATCAAGCTAGTGACCCAGGCGCTCAAAGTTACCATTCACACTTCATTTTAAGCCATTCACGGTTAGTCGGTGAACATACAACCCCCTTTGTTTTTAACGAAAAATCAGAAAATCCAAACAAAAGCCTCACCATTTTCAAACAACGATGCTAATCGTCGTGGGATGAAACCCATCCCGATATTCGACCCTAGACCGCTATCTTCGCGATGGCTTATTTCTGGCGGTGGGAGAAACTTAGGAATATAAATTTTGTTGATTAGCATCACCTGCAGTGGCTCGAGATCAAATGGGCGCGTTCTGTGATGGTGCCAAACAACGTATGATGAGTTGATGTGTACTTGTAATCCATTACACAAGTGTTGGGGACCTTCGAGTCCTTTTTGAATTAAATTGTGCGAGAGCGCAAGTTTTCTTCACTTAGCCGATTCTTGCATTGTTTACTGTTTCTTGCGGGTGATTTGTTTTAACTAACATTCGACTTCTTTGGCAAGCTTTGTTGTGTTCTGTTGTTTCATTTTGTTTTAACGGTGTTTATGCGCCTTGGGACCAGAGGGACATCGGAATTAGGCTGTAAAGAGTGATGCGCCCAATTAGTTTCATTTATTAATCGGTGTGCCGCAGTGATAAATGGATCCTCTACGAGAGCACAAAGTCAACAAACTCCTCCCATGAAACAAACGACATACAGTTGATGAGGAACACATCACCCTCCTAGAGTTAGTGCCCCCTCTGCGTCATACCTCCTGGCGAGGATGTAGCGGTGGACCCCTACCTAGTGCCCACAACTACATTTCATGGTATGGAAAATGAAAATCCATATTCACATAAGGTTTGAGGAGGTATGCCACTGACTTTTAAGGAGGGTATAGCTGACATGGATTTGCTCAAGTGTAAAGCATTTCCACTGACACTGAAGGACAAAGCCAAAATTTGGCTCAATTCCTTTGGCGAAACGATTTAGAAATTGGGCGATCTTCAAGAAGCTGAATTTTTGAAGAAATTCTTGATACCCACAAAGACAGCCAGTTTGAAGAAAGATCTACACTACTGACCTTTGACAATGAGAAGTTTTATCGGTGTTGGGAAAGATTCATTGAGACCGTAATGCATGCCGCCCATGGTTTTGATACATGGATGCTGGTAGACCATTTTTATGATGGTATGTCTCCACGACCATGAAAGCAGCTATTGGAAACCATGTGTGGAGGTAACTTTTGAGCAAAAACCGGATGAGGCCATGGACTTTTTGAACTATGTGGCCGAAACCTCAAAAGAGCATGGATTAGCGAATCAAGGGAGCGAAAGATCAAAGCCGCCCGAACCACTGAGGCATTTATGCACTTCCCGAAGACACAGAGATGAAAGAAAAATTGACCACCTTGACTCGAAGGTTGGAGGAGCTGGAAATGAGAAGCCAGCAAGAAATGCAAGCAGTAAATGAGTTACCTGCATCTCATCCAGCTTCTTTTGATTGTAGATAAATCGTCATCTGGGAACCATCGAGAGCATGCCCATGTCTAGAAATCAAATAAACCACCCGTGATCCTCCACTTTATGCGCCTTTATAACCTAATTGGAGAAATCATCAAACTGTCATGAAGCCAAAACCCCGCATATGTCCCTCCGGGGCTGGCAGCCAGTTTGGCTCCACTTCAACACAACAACAGCCTACTCCAATATCTTCTCCGGTTGAGCAGGCGATCTTGAATTTAAGTAAAGTGGTAGGCACATTTGTAGAAGAAGAAAAGGTACTGAATGTCCACACTAACCAAAAAATTGAAGTAGTTGAGAGCTCACTCAACAGGAAACTGGACAATATGCACTCTGAGATTTCAAGGTTGTCCAACCAGCAGCTACATGATTAGTACCCAAAAAGTGCAATTTTGAACCCTATTCAAGATAGGTTTTGGGTGCTTTCTTTAGCTAATCATATCAATTAAACGATTGATGTGTGCGAGGTCATTTAGTTCCACTAATACCATTTCGAGGCTTGTTTTGGTGATTTTGTAAGGTTTTTTGCATACCCCTCAGTACTTGTGTTTAAGTTGATGACAATATATGTGCCGAATGCTGAGGAAACACGGTGTTTTCAACCATCCAAAAATATCAAAACTCAGTGTGGAATTGAAGGCAATGTGATGAAGAAAGAGTGCAATGCAGTGGCAAAACAGTGAAGCAAAACAATTCCAGGAATTTTATTTATGATTCACGCGAAAATTCATTTGGGGATTAATGAAAATTTCGTAATCATAGCGAAAATTTGCGATCCTAAGCGAATGAAATTCCCGGTAGGCTAGCGAAATTTCGCTAGCTAGCGAAATTCACTGTGCCTAGCGAAATTAACCAATTTCGCTATCTCACATGAATTTCGCTAGGCTAGCGAAATTTCGCTAGCTAGCGAAATTCACTGTTGATAGCGAAATTTTCCAATTTCGCTATCTCTGTGTAATTTCGCTAGGCTAGCGAAATTTCGCTGGCTAGCGAAATTCTCACGCATAAGCGAAAATCTTTGCCTGTCATTTTGTGTAATTGATCCCAAGCTTGACCCTTTTTGGTATGTACCACCTTGTCCCTTGTACTTGAGCCAATATTTTAGGCTTTCTTGTATTTTTCACTTTGGGTGGACTATATAAAACCCACTCCTTTTGTAACCCTAAGCAACTTTTGCGACGATACATTTCCCGGCTTTGTTTTAGGGTTTCATTTGCTCTCTTCTCTCTCTCTTTCTTTCATTTCTAAATTTGCCAAACACTCCCTTGAGGATGACAACTCAAGGATGCTTGAAAACAAGCCTATGGCTGAAGAGGAGGGTGGCTAACAGTTTAGGGGCTCTGCGGGTTGTCCTCATGTTGTAAATGTTCAGTGCGCATTTATGGTTCCCGACTTTCAAACTAGGGTTTAATGCCATTAATGTCTACCCTTGGTCAATACTTGTCATGCTTTAGGGTTCGTGCATTCTTAATGTTAGATGCCTTGATATCCTTTAGATGTCATTCTGAGCCCGTGAGGAGGTTGAATGCTAGGGTTTAAGCAGATAAGAACTTTTGATTATATCACGGTGTTGACTCAAATAGAAAGTGGTTCTAGGGTTAGGTTTATAGTTAAACAAGATCCGGTTTGGCTTTGACTATAGGTCATTTGCCTAATGAGGATATAACCGAGACCTTTAATAGCCATGTTATCAAGCTAGTGACCCAAGCCTTCAAAGTTACCATTTCACACTTCATTTTTCGGTCATTACGGTTAGTGTTAACCAAACGGCTCAGCTGTTTTGTTTCAAATCCACAAATCGAACAAAAAGCCTCACCATTTTCAAACACTTATGCAAGTCATTCATAGGATGGCTTATCCCGTGTTAGGCCTAGGCCGCTATCTGCTGCTGATGGCTTGACTCACGTGATGGGAGAACTAAGGATACAAATATTGTTGATTCGAATCACCTACTCTGTAGCACGAATCAAATGGCGCGACTGTGGATGGTGCCCAGGCTTCGTATGATGAGTTGGAAGTGTTTTTAATCCTCTATTACAAATTAATGGGTGACCTTTTAGACCCTTTTTGAATTTTAGTTGCTGTAACTGCAAGTTTTTACTACTTGGCGATTCTGCTTGGCTGACCTGTTTTTTTTTCTTTACAACGATCGAGTTTTTATTTGGACTAACATTAACCCTTTTTGCAAGCTTGTTTGTGCTCTTTGTTGTGTCTCATTTTTTGTAATAAGGTGTTGTACCACTTGGGATGAGGCACTTCACGTGGGCTGAAATTGAGTGCACCAATTGAACAAGGTTGTGAAGTCGGTGTACCACAGGTGGAAATGGATCCTTACTGGCAGCCATGACGAGGGCACCCAGTGGAGTCAGCAGCTTATAGGTAGATGGGGATCACATACCCTCCCAGAGTTAGTGCCCCTTCACTGCATCCTTGCCTCCTGTTGTGAAGATGCAGCAGATGGGAGGCCCTATTTGGTCCCTACTTCCTACATTTGTGGTATGGAAAATGAAAACCCACATACACTCATATTACCAGGGATTTTGAGGAAGTTTAGAAATTGCCTTTAAGGAAGGTACTTGATTGGATATGGATTTGTTGAAGTTGAAAGCATTTCCATTGACCCTCAAGGACAAGGCCAGATATGTAACAAACTCATGAGACCCAAAACCATTAGAAATTGAGGAACAGAAATTCTTGTGGGAATTTTGGAAGAATTGCGATTGCCCACAGACCAACGAGTTTGAAAGAGACAGATCTACACTACTCGGCGACGAGTGAGAAGTTTTATCAGTGTTGGGAAAGATTCATTGAGACCATCAATGCATGCCCACACCATGGTTTTGATACATGGATGCTAGTGAACCATTTTTATGATGGTATGTCTCCAACCATGAAGCAACTATTGGAGACCATGTGTGGAGGTAACTTTTTGAGCAAAAACCCGGATGAGGCCATGGACTTTTTGTAGTATGTGGCTAGAAACCTCAAAGGCATGAGGAAGAGCCCAGAATCAAAGGAATTTGAAGTCAAAGCCTTCGAACCACCAGAGGGGGGGCATTTATGCACTTTCCGAAGACACAGAGATGAAAGCAAAATTGACCACTTTGACTCGGAGGTTGGAGGAGCTGGAAATGAGAAGCCCCGGCCACGAAATGCAAGAAAGTGATAAATGAGTTACGCATCTCACGGCTGTGTTGATTATCGACCAAAATAGTTCTGTGGGGAGCACTATCAAGAGCATGCCATGCCCTAAATCAAAATAAACCACCCATAGATGCTCCGTATGGTAACACTATAACCACCCAGCTGGAGAAAATCATCCAAACTGTCATGGAAGCCAAAACCCCGCTGCATATGTCCCTCCGAGGAGCACGACAATTTGGCTCCACTTCAATAAAGCAATATACTCAATATCTTCTCTCAGGGTTGAGCAAGCGTCTGAATTTAAGTAAAGTGATGACACGTTTGTAGAAGAACAAAAGGTGTTCAGATATTGGATAACGGAAAATTGAAGCGATAGAGTTCACTCAACATGAAAGCTGGACAATATACGTGCGAAATTTCAAGATTATCAACCCGGCGGTATGGGATTTCGGAAATAGGAAGGTTCCATTCCAGTCCGGCAACAACGAGAGGAGTGCATGAAATAGGCGACCAATGATCAAAATCATAAAATTGATGAAATTAAAGCTTGATGGTGACTTTAAGAAAGTAAGAAGCTGAGACCGGCGGTCGGCTCTAGTCGAAGTCGGCTCCCTGTGGCTGATCCACCACAAAAGCAGTCAGCAAGCAAGGAAGAGGTGAAGATCAGTGGCACCCTCCATTTCCATGAGCTCTCGGAAAAGAAAATTCCAGTTAACCCAAGCAGAGAAATGCTAGAAGTCTTGCGGCAAGTGAAAGTTAATATTCCTCTCCTTGACATGATCAAACAAGTCCCCACCTACGCAAAGTTCTTGAAGGACCTATGCACGGTAAAAAGGAGTCTCAATGTAAACAAAAAGGCCTTTTTGACCGAGCAAGTGAGTGCTATCATTGAGTGCAAGACTCCAGTGAAATATAAAGACCCGGGATGTCCAACAATCTCGGTTAATATTCAGGCATCGAGTGTGGAGAAGCTTCATTAGATTTGCAGGAGCTAGTGTGAACTATACCGCCATATTCCATGTACAAGCAATTAGGTTTGGGGGAACTGAAACCCACTTCCATCACATTGTCACTAGTGATAGGTCTATTAAAATGCAGAAGGGGACCATTGAGGATGTATTAATATAAGTGGACAGATTTTATTACCTAGTGGATTTCATCGTACTTGACACAGAGCCGGTTGCAATGGGAGTCAATCATGTGCCCATCATTTTAGGGAGGCCATTCTTGGCTACTTCGAATGCCATAATAAATTGTCGGAATGGGGTTATGCAACTCACATTTGGGAATATGACCTTAGAACTCAATATTTTCATTTGGTAAAGGCATATGCACTCGGAAGAAGATGATTACGAGAAGAAGTCTGTATAATAGATCACGATTCTTGAAGAGCAGGCTAATATGACAATGAATCTGAATGTATTAACCCCGGAATTCATCGAGTGCCTTGAAGAACAAGCGGGAACCTCAATGCATGAGCTTAGTACGAGGGTACTTTGGAGGAGAAAAGACAGGAATCCTACCTCTATTAGCTGTTGTGAACCAATGGACCCCATGATTCGAACTCAAACCCCTCCGAGTTGAGTTGAAGTATGCATTTACGGAAGAAAATGGCGGTGTCGATTAATTTCATCCTTTGTTGACCACTGCAGAATAACCTCTTGCACCTTCTCAAAAGGAATAAGCAAGCATTAGGGTGGAAAATTTCTAATTTAAAGGCATAAACCCGGCAATCTACACCATCTTATTACCTAGAAAGAGAATTCACAAGGTACATTGGCGCCACAGCGGAGGGTTAAACCCCACTGCGAAGTAGTTCGCATTGAGGTCTGAAATTTGCTCCAATGGAAATTATCATTTACCCGATTTCTAACGACACTTGGGTGAGCCTAGCTCAGGTGGTGCCTAAGAAGTCGGGAGTGACAAGCTGTGAAAAATGAAAGGGTGAAAGACCTCTTACCCGACTCATACGGTTGGAGAGTGTGCATAGATTATAGGAGGCAATGAAGTAGCGCGAAAAGATCACTTTCCGTTGCCGTTCATCGATCAGCTCCTTGAAAGAGTTTCTGGACACCCATTCTATTGCTTTTTGGATGGGTATTCAGGGTATTTCCAGATAGAGATTGCACCAGAAGATCAGGAAAAGACCACTTTCACTTGTCCATTTGGTACATATGCTTATAGGAGGATACCTTTTGGTCTTTACGCCCTGACCACTTTTCGAGGAGATGTATGCTCGGCATGTTGTGATATGGTGGAGCGCATAATGGAGGTATACATGGATGACATCACTTTGTATATGGAGCGATTGATTTTAAAGAATGTCCGACTAACTGGGAGCCATCCCGCAGAGGTGGGCTGAGGGAAGAACTGGTGCTCAATCGAGAAGTTCCATTTTGAAGGTTAACCATGAATCAGGATTGGCCACATTATTTCAAGAGGTGAGAAGCCGGAGTAAAGCAAAGATGAAATGGCTTCCGCTCAGCCCAATCTAATGTGAAAAAGAAAAGTACCTTGGTCATGCAGTTTCTATAGAAGGTTGTCACCTTTATTAAAGACTTCTAAAGGATTACAAAACTCTCGTATTACAAGTCTTCTGCAGAAAGAATTTTTCAAATTTTCAAGAATGCCAGGAGCCAAGAGTCGGGTCCCATTTGACTAATACCGCCCCAATAGTACGAGCACCGACCGCACTGCTCGGGCGACAGACATGATCTTGCTATCGGAGTGCACGGGCCGAAACAGAAGATGGGAAACCTCATTAGTCTTATTGGTACAAACCCAAACAAGACAAAGAATTATACTACTACAGAGAAGGAATTGTCGGGCGCAGTATGCTTTAGATAAATCCTAAGTTGCGTCTATTAAATCCCATATAGTCATTTTTATTGACCATTCCGCTTTGAAATGCTCCACTAAGCAAATGCTAAAGCAAGGTTCATCCGAGCGGGTTCTCTACTTCCGTGAGTTTGGACTCAGAAACAAAAGACAAGAAGCGGTAGAGAATGTAGTGGCGTATCATCTTTCAAGGTTAACAATAGCTCCACGACACTCATATAGCTCCACCCATCACGATGAATTCCCGACGAATCCCCCATGCACGGAAAGCCCCCAGAAAAGTGCTCATATTGCCAATTTCGCCATTGTAAACTGAATAGGAGTGGAGAAAGAACAGATAGAAGGTATTCTTTATAAGATCCATTCTATTATTGGGAAGAACCTTTCTTGCTCAAATGGCAGACTGGGCCAATCGGGAAGTGCTCCAGAGGAACATCAGGAATTCGAGCCACGCCCGTGAGAGTGCTCACAGGTCATTTTCACTTCTCCCAAAAGACAAACATGAAGGTGTCAGTAGCCTTAGGTGCTTCTACCGGCCTTCCTTGTTCAAGGAAGCATACCAATGCAAATATGTGATAGATGCCAAAGACGGTGTAGTTGTCTTCGTTGGCCACACATGCTCCTTGAACCCAATTTTAGTCATCGAGCTATTCAATGCGGGCATCGATTTCATGCCAGACTTCCCCACGCTATACATTAGCGCGTGATATCTTGGTGGGGGTAGAGACTATGTCCAAGTGGGTTGAGGCAATCCCCTGTAAAACCAATGACCACAGAGTAGTGCTTAAATTCTTGAAAGCAAACATCTTTTCTAGGTTCGGGGTGCCAAAGGCTGAGCCAGACATGGTGTCCCATCGCAATAAACTTCTTTGAAAACCTCATGGCTAAATATGGAAAGAAACAATAGTAGCCACCCTCAGTACCATCCTCAAACAAGTGGTCAAGGGAACTTGCTAACATGTAGATTAAGACCATTCGATGAAGGTGGTAAACCGCAAATAGAAAAAGTATCGTCCATCAAACTGACCCGATCGGTCGTGTAAAGCTCATGTACGCCTTTCACACAATCCTCGTGAAACTGCCCATTGGCTGGTTCATGGTGCTGTCACCCTTCAAGTGGAGATCTAATATATGCACAAAGTAAATAAAAAACTCAAACCTCGGATCTTAAACTGCATTCTGAATTGGGCAGATTCCTCGATCTCAATGAGTCGGAAGAAATACTAAATGATGCCTACTTGAATCTCAAGATTGCAAAGGAAAGATCAAAAAAAACAGTATGACCGATGATACTTGGGAAGAATTTCACAGCTTAGGGGATCAAGTCTCCAGAGATGATCAAACCCATCTATTTCCCGTGCAAGCCTCTGAAATTCATGGGGCTGGACCGGTCCATCTATCATCATGTGGTCATCCCCAATGGTTCAGAGGACCCATCGATCCAAACGATGATAGGTGATCAGAGTCACCTGACAAAGTGTGAAACCCTATATTGCAAAGCGCGTGACCGTCAGTGGAGGAATTCTCCTACTGACTTCAATCCTAGCGGGCCACACGGGGCTCGATGGTGGCTACCGGCTGGTTCCGCAAATGCATCGTTTCATTGTTTAGCTTGCCAAATTTCCTTTGCTTGAAATTTGCAGCAACCAAGAGTTTGACATTTGGTTTTGTGTTAATAATGTGGACACTCAACAGATGAATGCCCTTTCCAAATGCATGCTTTAGGTGACATTCTAATCCATTAGTTTTAATCATGCTAAGCCACTGGAAAAAGTAATTTTCATAGCTTTCGTATTCAGTTCGCATCAAGTTATACATCCCGCAAACTACCAACGCCAGTTCTTTCTCTAGTTTTTTTAAAAATATACTTTTGTGTCTTTACTTTCAGAACTACTTTTGTTTTTAATCTGACAACTGAACTGGCTTTCAATCGTGACAATTGAATCGCTTTAATCGACACCAACGCCACAATCAAGATTGGTCTCTGGGTGATGTCAAACTTTAATGCCAGAACAATCTCAGATATAAGGATCTGGGCTAAGTCAATCTGAGATTCCAAATGTATTCAACTCCGAACATTTCCCTTGAGCTAATTCACAACACCCACACCCCATTATGCTCACAAGCTGCAAAATCATTCACCCTATTTCACTTTGTCAGCCACTTAGATCCGTTGGATAACTTATAAGTAGTTTCGTAAGCTACCAAGGTTTATGCCACCAAATGTAGTCTTCCAAAAAGGAAAAGAAAAAAAGAAAAAGAAAATAAAGTCGCGCACTTCGCTGTCCCAAACACCGCCCGCGTGGGGTATATGGCGAATAAAGCCCGGCGCCTTAAACCCACCGTCGCAGAGTCATCGATCAGCGTTTCGTTACACGGTGAATGGTAGCTCAGCTGCCGTAGGTGATTGATTCTCGCCGGCCTCAGTCCCGCAGTTTCCAGAGAGTTTGTGGTCGTAAGGATCCTTTCTGGTCGATGCCCCTAAACCTTAATTGAACGGTTTCACCCACATAATCGCCACTTGGGATCATGAAGTTTCAGTCTTGCCATCGTAACTCCACAATGTAGTCACAACAAAAAGAAAACAGAAGCCCCATTCAGTTGTTCAACACCAAGGCCATGCCATAATATTTGAAATAAAGAGAAACACTCAGAATTTATCGACCAATCTGCTACAATAAAGAACCATTAGATTTCAAAGGAAATTCGAAGTTTGAATTTTCTTGATCCGACGCGACCAAAAACTGTTCTTTTGCGGGTTTTCGCCTCCCGCGCCTGCCATGTAACTGCATCAATTAAGAACATTTTAAAGGTAATGTTTATTTGTACATACACCTCTTCTTTTAAACCGTATACATTTTTTTGCAAAATCCACAAGATACGTCCCGACATTTTAAGACGTTATGACTCAACGTGTTGGTCAAGTATTTAGCGCCCACAAAAGTAATTTCGAACCTTATTCAAGATAAGCTTAAAAGTTGCAAGAATTAATCATATCAATCTTCAATGAGACTAGATGCAAAGTGTGTCCATTTAGTTCCAATTAATACTACTTTGTTTCAGTTCGTGATTTTTAGGTTTTCAGATACCCAAACAGAATGTGGTTTAAGTTGATGACAATATATGTGTCGACGTCGAGGAAAACTATGTTTTCAACCATCCAAAATATCAACCCACAGGAATTGAAAAGCACCCATAAATGAAAAGAGTACACAAGTAAAATAGTTGAAGTTAAAATACTCCATGAATTTTCAATATGGACATAATTTTCACTGGATTTATGAAAATTTCGCAATCATAGCGAAAATTCCTCGCACCTAGCGGGCCCCGCCAGCTAGCGAAATTCATCGTGGTCAACTAAACCAACTAAATTTCGCTATCTCGTACCACCGCTAGTTAAACTCGCTAGCCAGCCAAATTCATCGTCGATAAATGGGCTTTCACTCGCCATCCGTGTACTTCAGTTAATGGGCCGCCAGCTAGCGAATTTCGCTAGGTTATGAATTTTCGCATGCTGAAGCAATTCTCCCGCATAGCCAAAATGTCGCCTCATCATTTTTTGTGGTGTGCAATTGATCCCAACGACCCTGCTTTTGGTGTGGCCATCACTCAGTTCTCAGATGGTTTCAATATTTTAGCTGCATTTTCACACTTTGGGTGGACTACAACTCCACTCATTTTTGTAATCCTGGAAGCACCTTCGTATTTCAATACATTTCCTTAGCCTTCATTCTTAGGCTCTCTATTTTGCTCCCTTTCTCTCTCTCCCTCTTTTCTTTCATTTTTCTAGTCACACACTCGAGGCTGAAGACAACCTGGCGGATGCTTGGCTTTAAGCCCATAGCCTCAGAAGATAGGGTGGGCTTACTCATTTAGTGGGCCATCGCAGGGTGCTCATCCCTCATGTCGCAAACTGTGCACGCATTTATGGTTCCTAACTTTCCAAACTAGGTTTAAATTACTTAACGTCCTACCCTGGGTCAATACTTGTCATGTGTGCCAGTGTTCAAGCGCATTTAATGGGGATGCACTATTATCCTTTAGATGTCATTTCACGAGCCACTGTGAGGAGTAGCTCACCGGCTAGGTTTTTGAATAATGAGACTTTTGATGGATAATAATGGTGTTGACTCAAATAAGAGGTTTCAAAATAGCTCTATAGTTAAACAAAGATCCGCCTTTAGCTCTGAATTATAGGTCATTGTCCACGCAGGATATGGACCCATGGAGATATATTTTATGAAGTCTCCATGTTACCGGCTAGTGATCCCAAGCCTTCAAAGCTAAGACATACTCATTTCTACCACATAGCTTAGTCAAGAATCAAAAAACAAATTCCCAACGTGAAACAAATCCAATAAATCCAAACAAAAAGCCTCACTATATTTTCAAAACACTTATGCAAGCCATCCAGATGAAAACTCATCCCCAGCCTGAATTCTAGATCAGCCATGCCGGCAAAGAAATTTCTCTACTACTAATGCAGCAGAGGAAACCAAGGATACAATATTGTCGATTCGAATCACCCTACTGCGGGTACCAACATGTGGTTCAGTGCGGAAGGTTCTCCCAAACACAAAGAATGCAGATCGAGTGCATGAAATAGGCTCAACCAATGATCCAAATGCAAGAATCACAGCTAAAGTGTTGGTGGCTTTAAGAAGTGGTGTAAAGAACTCCAGACCAGCATCCTAACTCTAGCCAAATCAACTCCCACTGGGAAGGACCCCACACAAGAAGATTCACTCAAGAACAGAGGAAGAGGGTGGCAGCGTTGCACCCTCCATTCCCACAGTTCAAAAGAAAAATTTCAAGTAACCAAAACACAGAGAAACGTTGTGAGGTTTTCATAAGGAAAGTTACATTCCTCTCCTTGATACGCGATCAACAAGTCCCCATACATGTGAAATTCTCATGACTTGATGACCAAGAGGGGCTTAATGTAAACAAGACGGCCTTTCTCTCTGATCGAGCAAGGCGGAGAAGCCGGGTATCATCGAAAGTGCAAGACTCCAAAGTGAAATATAAAGACCCTCGAGATGTCCCACAATCTCGTAATATCGAGGCAATAGCGTGGAGAAAGCACCCGTTAGACTGGGAGCTAGTGTGAACCCGCTGTCAGATTCCGCGTACAAGCAACTGGTTCAGTGAACTAAACCCACATCCACTCGCCAGACCCGTCACTAGCCGATGGTCTATTAAGATACTGTATGTGGGACCACTGAGGATTGCTAATATTAAGTGACAGATTCTACTACCCAGTTGACTTTCATTGACTCACATGCAGCCGAGGCGCTGGGGAACCAATCACGTGCCCATCATATTGGGAGACTCATTCTCGCTGTTTCGACGCTGCTATAATAAACCCTGAATAAGCTATGCAACTACATTTGGGAATATGACCTTAGAACTCATTATCTTCATCCGGTAAAAGACATATGCACCGAGAAGATGATCGCAAAGAAGTTCAAATAGCTGATAGATGCAATTCTGAAGAACAAAGCACGAAAGCAGTGTGCAAGATGTATTAACCCCAGAGTTATCCGAGTGCCTCGAGAAACAACAATGTAGAACCACAACAGCTTGAGCTTAGTACAGTGGGTGAATACTGAGGAGAAAAATAGAAATCCTACTCTATTAACCCAGATTAAATTATGGAACCTTAACAATGGGAGCTCAAACCCTCCCGCCGAGTCAAGTATGCATTTCAAGAAACGGGCAAATGTCCAGGCTGTGATTTCATCATCAAAGTAGACTGTACTTCAAAGAGAATAACCCGCCTGACCTTCTCAAAAGGAACAAGCAAGTATCAGGTGGAAAATTCTGATTTAAAAGGCACAAACCCAGCAATCGCACCCATCATATTTACCCAGAAGAGAGCCCAAGGCCTGCAGCAGCCACAAGTGTCAACCTCACTATAGTGAAGTAGTTCGATTGAAGTCCCCAAATTGAACGTCGGTATCATTTACCCTGATTTCGATACACTGGGTATTTTAACAGTGTGCTCTGAAGCAAACGAGTGACAACCTCTAAAAATGAAAAGGGTGAAGAATTGTCTACCCGTCTCTACCACCATGCTGGAGAGTGTGCATAGATTATGAGGCTCAATGAGGTAACAAGAAAAGGATCATACTTCCCCGCAGTCCATCGATCAAATCTTGAGAGTGGTTTCCTGGACACCCATTCTATTGCTTTCGATGGGTATTCTGTATATTTCCGCATAGAGATCGGGCTCTGCAGGATCAGAAAGACCACTTTCACTTGTCCATTCGGGTACATATGATTTATAGAGAGATGCTTTGGTCTTCGCAACGCCCTGTACCACTTTTTCGTAGATGTGCTTAGCATGTTCGATATGGTGGAGCATAATGGAAGTATACATGGAT
Organism: Tetrastigma voinierianum; assembly: GCA_016808115.1. Lineage (NCBI taxonomy): Eukaryota > Viridiplantae > Streptophyta > Magnoliopsida > Vitales > Vitaceae > Tetrastigma > Tetrastigma voinierianum. The sequence goes on along the minus strand of JAEQBH010000243.1, from coordinate 144,411 downwards.
GACATCACTGTATATGGAGGCGATTTTGAAGAATGTCTGAATAATCTGGAGGCCATCCTGCAAAGGTGCATAGAGAGAAGAAATCGTGCTTAACTCGGGAGAAGTGCCATTTCATGTTAATCAAGGAATTGTATTAGTAAGCACATTATTTACAAAGTAGGGAATAGAAGTTGACAAAGCAAAAATTTGAAACTCATCCCAAACCGGTCCCCAACGAATGCAAAAACAGCCAGCACTCAAAGGATGCAGCTCTATAGAAGGATCCTATAAAAGACTTCTCGAAGATTGCCAAAACCCCTCTACAAGCTCCTAGAAAAAGATGCTAAATTTATTTTGGGAGAAGAATGCCGTGAGAGTTTTGAAGAGTCAAGTCCCATTTGACTACTACACCTATAAGACAGCACCTAATGGCAGCCAATTCGAGGTGATGTGTGATGCATTCGCATCTGAGCAAGATCAAATGCAAAGAGAGGATGTAACCTCATTAGCCCACAGCCAAGAAACCAACAAAGCACAAAGGAATTATAATATCATGTAGAAGGAATTTCATGCTGGTCTAAGTGTTTAGATAAATTTCGAGCATACTGGTCGGGTCCGACATAGTCATTTCTTACTACCATTCATGAAATATCTCCTGTCAAGCAAAATGCGAAAGTGTGGCAGCCTCTATCCGATGGGTTCTTTACTCGTGAGCTTAACTCTTGCAAATTAAAGACAAGAAGGGGGTGGGTGGAATGTAGTGGCGCATCATCTTTCATGTGCAACAATAGCCCATGACACTCATATCACCTATCAATGATGAATTTCCATGAATCCCTAATGCAAATGAAAAGCCCCGGTGCGTTCACATAGCCAATTTCCTCACCATTGTGAAACCCATCATAATGGAGAATAGATAGTAGAGCATTTCGCGGCTGATCCACTTTTATCGGGAAGAGCTCCTTCGCCGAAATACCGTGCGTATCGATAATCGTGAAGTGTGCCCTGGAGAGGAACAACAGAACTGCGCCACCTAATTTAAAGTGCCCGTGGTTGACACTTTGCTTCCCAAAGACAACAAATAAAGGTGCTGCGCCTGTTTCTACTCGGCCTTCCTTGTGTTTAAGGAAGCACACCAAATGTGTCGAGTGTGTGATAGGTGCCAAAGACTCGGGAAGTTGTCTCGCTGTCATATGATGCCCTTGAACCCAATTTTAGTACCGAGCTGGCCTGATGTCAGGCATCGATTTCTCATGGGACCTTTTCCCCACATCAGGCCTATACATATATTTTGGTGGGGAGTGAATCATGTCCAAGTGAAGTCAGCTAAATCAAAAATGACCATTATGTAGTGGTAATTTCTTAAATTTGAAAGCAAACATCTCTAGGTTCAAAGTGCCAAAAGCCATTATTAGCTTATGGAGGTCTACACAAGAATAAACCTGAAACCCTTACGCTAAATACGGTGTGAAACACGAGTGGCCACCCTCATCATCCTCAAACAAGTGGTTTATGGGAACTCTGCTAACGTAGAGAGATTAAGACCATTCGATGAAAACAGCAACAGAAAAGACTAGTCCACCATCAAACAAATTTTGATTCGCTAGGCCTGCCAGTAATGTACTCTTTCAAGACAATCCTGAATGTCCCCTTACTCCACGGGTTCATGGTAAAGTGTCGTACCTTCCAGTGGAGATCGATTATAAGCATGGTGGCAATCAAAAGTCAACATGGATCTATGGGCCGAGTCGCGAGATTTCGATCTCAATGAGTCGAACAAATACGAATGATGCCTACTGAATCAAGATTTCAAAGGTGAAAGCATCAAAAATGGGCACACTGGGGAGGATAACTGAAGAATTTCGGGGCCGTAGGGGACCCCAAGTCCTCCCCAGTATGACTCCAAACTCCATCTATTTCCTGCAAGCTTCAAGTCGCGATGGACTCGTCCATTCATTGTTCAAATGGCATACCCAATGGTTCAAAGTGACTCCACTGTGAATCCAAATGGATGATAAAGGGTTATTCAGAGTCAACGGACAAAAGTGGTGAAACCCTATGTCATGGCAAAGAAACTCCGTCAGGAGGGAAATTCCTCCGCCTACCTCCCCGAGTCCTACAAAATTCACGACGCCCAGTGGTGGCCACTCCGCTTGTCTCAAGAAATGACTCTGCCTCTCATTGTTTGCTAGTTTCGATTAAATTTCCGCTTAAAATTCATGGTTGCAATCGCAGCTCACATTCGATTTCCTTTTGTTGTCGACACCATAAAGATCACCTCAACAACAGAAATGCCTCTCTGTACCATCCCTGTTTCGAGGTGGCACAAATCCCCATCCATTAGTTTTTGCAATCCAGCAAGCCATAAAGTAATTTTCATATTATCAAATTTCGCTTATCAAGCATACGTGATCCTCGCAAAGGGCCAGCTTCATTTTTCTTTAACTTTTTAAATCACTCAGATCTTCATTTTGTATTCTCTTGCCTTTATTTTGAAAAATTGAAGCCCTGTTTGTTACCTTAATGTTAGGACACCCAAGGCATGATTTTTAGTTTCTTGGTCAATCGAGATTTCAAGTGCAACTCTAACATTCCCTTCGCTAATGCACACACTTTGAAGCATCAGATTGTACCAATAGGTTGCAAATTATGTATTTTCTCGCCTTTGCAAATGGCTTTAGACATGTCGACGAATTTCATAATAGGTTAGTATTACCCATATATGAAGGCCAATCGTAAATTTCTTCCAAAAGGAAAGAAAATAAAAAGAAAAAGAAAAAGAAGAAAAAGAATAATGTTCCTGACACTTGCTCTTGAACCCACACTGGTCCAGTGGTATATGGCAAAAGCCCCTTAAAGCCCCATGTCTCAAACCTTTCACTCGTCAGAGTCACCAACTGGGTTATTCGCACGGGTGGACGGGGTAGAGTTTAGCGGTTGTAAAGAATTCTAAGCCGCCGGGAGTCCGTGCTCGCAGATTTTGTGTGGTCAAGTGATCCTTTCGGGCTCGATGCCCCAACCTTAATTGGCTGGGAGTCAGGACCTCGCATACTGGACTTTGGTGAAGCTGAGTTTTCGCATCGCACCCTACAACTTAGTCAAATAAAGAAATAAGAGTGTAGCTAATCCTATTTAGGTTGTTTTTAATAGCTATGGCCATGGCGTGAGCTGTGCTGTGGGGAGGGAATAACTTTGCAATTTTGCCTAAACTCGGTTACCTTAGGAACAATTAGTTTTTGGGGTGGAAATTGTGTTGATTTCTCAGCATGTCCCCCTCCCAACTTATTAGTATATGGTTTTTTGTTCCTCTCATGTCTGGCCATACAGGTAAATTATTCATGCTAAAGGTAAAGCTAATCCGCATACGCTGACTTTTTGACCCAAATACACTTTTTTGTAAAGCACAACATGCATCCCATTTTGTTTTAACATCGCTAAGGGACTAAAGAACGCTGTTTGCCGTGGCAAAGGATTACCCAAAAAGTCACATCTCGTGTTCTCTATTCAAGATAGGTTTTGAGTACTTTTGCGCACTAATCATACCAACGCTTCAATTGATGTGTGCAGTCCACTTAGTTTCACTAATTCCATTTCGAAATGTTTCGATAGTTTCGTTGTGCTTCGAGAATTTCGACCAGGCCAGCATAGCTTCATTGCGTCGAATGCAAGAATCCTCGATGCAGATTCTCACCCCAGCCGAGGCATGCGCGAAATATCAAGATTCAAGTTGGAAGAACGAAGGCAAAGTGATGAATAAGAAGCGCAGTAGAGTGATGCAGTGGAGCAAAATAGCTGCGAGCAATCCCGTGGATTTTCGCATCGCGAAAATTACGATCATAAAATTCTCGCAATCATAACGGTCTGGGAATTTTCGCTAGCTGGGCGAAATTTCGCTAGCCAGCGAAATTTGCCGTGCCTAGCAGTTTCCACCCCGCTATCTCACAAAAATTTCGCTTGCTAGCGAAATTCCCGCTAGCCAGCGAAATTATCGTTGCTAGCTAAATTTCATTTTCAGTATCTCGTGAAATTTCGCAAGAAGAATAAAATTCGCTAGCATAGCTTAAATTTTCGCTATGCTAGCGAAATTTCCCGCATAGCGAAATCTCAAATTTCCTCGTGTTTTTGGTATATTGTTCTGTTCCTACCACGTTTTGATGTATTAATATTTTCGACCCTTATGTACTTCATATTTTAGGTATTTTCCTTGTATTACTGGGGTTGACTATATAAAACCTCTCACCTCTCAGAACCCTAGGCAACTTTCATTTCCAATACGCTTTCTCGAGCTTCATTTTAGGAAGCCTTCTATTTCGCTCCTCTTCCTCTCCTCTTTCTTTCATCTACTGCCAAATAACCCCCTCGAGGTGCTGACAACCAGTGGATGCGCCGGCTAAGCCTCATAGTTCTTTGAGCAGAGGGTTGCCAGCTTGGCCTGGGGTTGTGCCGTAGTTGTCCTCATGCTTTGAATGCCATGCATGCATACTGCGGCCTCAATCTTCACCTAGGTTTAATGCTATTTATCATCTTTTCTTTGTCATCACTTGTCATATGCTTATCCGCTGCATTTACTGTTAGATGACGACACATCTTAGATGTCATTTACTTGTTATCGAAATGCGAGTGTTAAATGTGCTAGGTTTTAAATCGAATGGGACTTTGAATGCTTAATACTTGTTTGATCTCCAAATGTAAAAGAGTGGTGTTCTAGTGGTTTTTTGAGGCTAAATGAAGATCCGCTTGGCTTCACTATAAATATTGCTCTAATGGGAAATAACCTCGAGGACATTTACTGCTCCCCATGTTGAGTCAGCCAAGTAATTCAAGTCTCAAAAGTTAACATTAATTTCATTTTAAAACTAATATAATGGTCGCTGAACATACAGCCCCACTAAATAAAATTCAAAATCCAAACAAAGCTCATCATTTTCAAAGTCACGATGCTATCAATAAGGGGATGAAACTCATCTCTTTGCAAACACTTAGATCGCTATAGCTGCAGCTGACTGACGCAGGAGTGAACCCTAGAATAAGTAGGCGACTCAAGACAGCCTTAATCGCGGGCACGCACCGCTCGCACCATCCCCGGGCAGAACGGCGCCATTTGATTCGCGCTCACGGTAGGTGATCCCGAATCAACAAAATTTGTTTCCCTATAGTTCTCCCACCACGTAGTCAAGCTAATGCAAAGATAGAGGTCTAGGTCGAACACGTGGGCGAGTTTTCATCCCACTAATGATTCATCATGTTTGAAAACGGTGAGACTTTATTTGGATTTCGACGCTTAAAAACAGTGAGTTCGTTGTTCACCCAACTAAATGCTTGAAATGAAGTGCGTGAAATGGTAAACTTTGAAGGTTTGGGGTCACTAGATTGATAAATGGGTTATTAAGGTGTCCTTGTTATTTCTCGCATTAAAGTAAGCAAATGACATATAGTCAAGGCCAAAACCGATCTTTGTTTAGCTATTAAACCTAACTCCTAAAACAAACACTTTATTCGAGTCCAATCAAATACCGAGCATTCAATGTTCCAAATTAGTTTGAAAACCTAGCATTTAACCTCATTTCAATGGCTCGGGAATGACATTCAGAAAGAATGTCAAGCATCTACCATTAAGAATGCACTGGGTCCCTAAAGTACAGACAAGTATTTATACCAAAGGAAAGATAAGATTAAATAGACAAACCCCGTTTGAAAGTTTGAAACTATAATGGCAAGACTAAGCTTCATTTAAAGCATGAGGACACCGCCAAATCACCAAATAACAAACTTAAGCTAGCAACCCTCCCTTCAAGGCAGTTTTGAGGTTTAGCCAAAGCGATCCTCGAAGCTTTCATCCTCAAGGGTGTGTCTGGAAGCCACAAGAAAATGAGAGAAAGAAGAGAGAGAAGAGAGCAAATGTAACCTAAAACCAAAGTCACAGTGAGTTTGAATAAAGTTAAAGTTGTGGTTAGTACAAAGTTATAAGGTGGCTTATATAGTCAACCCAATTTAGTGAAATACCAAAAATGCCTAAATATAAGTGATTGCTAATAGGACAAATGTAATTAAACAAAACGTAGGTCAAGCCGAATCAATAACATCAGAAAAACACAGGCATGATTTTCGCGAGGCAAAGTGAATTTCGCTTATCATAGCGAATTTTCGCCAGCGATAGCTAAATTTCAGCTATCATAGCGAAAATGCAAGGCATAGCGAATTCAAATTGCCATGCACAAAGAATCTCTCGCCATGATACACTTCACAGCTTATTAAACGTGCATAGCAAAAATTTCGCTAGATTAAATTTTACATGGTGCCGCGTAAATTTTCGCATCCTATAAATTTTCTGAATGCATAGCTTAAAATCTGGTTTTAAGCTCCCCATCAGTTTCCCGCTTGCTCTCGCAGATCTCCTTTTCATCAACTCCACTTGACATTTCTTCATTTTTTTTTTTGATGAAAATCACTGGTGAATTCTCAAAGATTTTTAGCACCAACTCGACATCAAACTTGAAATTATTGGTCGAGGCTCGAAACCCGGCGAAATTACCAAACAACTCGAAACGAATTAGTGGTGTAGTCATGGACTGCACATGTCAATTAGTTGCTTATTCATAAGATTACATGCAAAAGCACTCAAAACCTATCTTAAAAGGATTCAAAAAATAGCACTTTTTGGGCACTAATCAACAAGTTTACTTTTTATAGTCGATCAATGCATACACCTTATGGGCTGGAAGTGCTTACACTCTTATAGAGGATTTATGCATCGTCACATGGCAGGAAGCATAATCAGCGTAACGTAGAGGGCTCGCTGTTTCCAGTGGTTCCATTCGATTATCCCCTCTACCTATATACCTTTCAGTTGGCTGACTACTTTATTAGAGGATCAGAGCATGCACCCCGCACAAGGGGTACAAATCATACTTTAGTGACAGTTAGGATCCAAGGCATCCAGCAGGCCTTAGGATAGATGTGTTTTAGTTATGAGACTACTGAGGCACCTGGTGCCATGATAGTTGCACCCCCATCACTAGGCCGAGCTAGTGTGTTCGTTATGTGTTTCCCAGAGGAGGTTACTAACTATGACCTACCTATGGATTTAGGGGATGGTATTGATGGAGTGACACTTCCTAATACTTACATGAACGAGATGGACAGTAGCGATCATAGGTCGATCTCGATGCACCACGCTAGCCCTATTCCGCATGGATGTTCGAGTTTCGCCGATTTTGAGGATGTGACACTTTATGACGCCTACGCTGATGCGATGGACATGATCGGTATCGCCATATACCTCGATGCAGTCCACTTTGCCCTACTTATTTTTTTGATATGTTTGGGATTTCTATGCTAGAGATAGATGATGATGATGGTCTTGTTGCTATTAATATTATTCATAATATTGTTTCTGTTGAGGGAGCGTCCGACTCTATGGACCCACCTTTTTCTTTCGACACTATGTCCGGGTTTATCACCCGCTTTGATGATATTTTTTATGGTAATAATGGCATGAGTATTTTCGAGCATTTTCTTGTGTCATAGCATTTTCCTTTGATTATACCATCAAAGACCAACAATACATATATATGCGAAGTTGGATGCACGCGATATAGTCGATCTAATTAGGTGGGCCACTGCAGTGATTCGGCTATTGCAGGATGTGAAAGTTACACCCATTACTGCAAAGACAGAAATGGAAAAGATTTCGGGACAATTGGGATCATCAAGGAGATTGATCAGTTTTTCCCATTCCCAATGAGAGTAGTAGATTGATCGACCTCGGCCAAGTCATACTTTGATGCATTTACATGGTCAGTATGAGGATATGCTGAGCCTTTTGATCTTTATGGCAGCAGCATCACTCCGTGACATTCTACCACATGCCAGCCGCGGTTAAATTGGGCGAGACTACACTCTGGCGGATTTTGGCAGTGCAAGGAAGAAATCAAAAGCAACTTAAAGGTCGGGCTTTCGCCGGGTCGAGCATCCCGAAAGTCGGGCCAATGTCGCCTGCCTCCCAAAAAGGATGGCAAGGTTAGAGCTTGTGTAGACTTTGTGATTTGAACAAAAGCTAGCTCCTAAGGTGATTTTCCTCCCACACATTGATATGTCAAGCTGATGCTGATCACAGATATTTTATGTCATTCTTCATGGATGGATTTTCGGGTATAATTGGGATTATGATGGCTTTTGTGAGGATATGAGAAGACTTTTTTCACATTGGAGCCGGGTACTTACTACTACTGAGTTATGCCATTTGGGTTGAAGAATACAGGAGCCACTTATTAGAGATATGCTACTACTCTGTTCCATGACATGATGCAAAGAGATGTCGAGGTATATGTGGACAACATGATAGTGAAGTCCTGAGATAGGGTAGATCACTTAGCAGCCTTACAAAGGTTCTTTGAGAGGATCAGACGGTTCAGGCTGAGGTTGAACCCCAAGAAGTGCACCTTTGGGCTAACTTCTAGGAAATTTCTGGGACACATTGTTAGTGAGCGGGGTATAGAAGTTGATTATGAAAATATCAGAGCCATACTTGACATGCCTACCCCGAGGACCGAGAAAGAGATCATAGGCTTTCTAGGTAGATTACAATATATCAGCCGTTTCATAGCTAAACTGACAGACATATGTGAGCCTATCTTCCATCTTGTAAGGAAGAACCCACTCTTACAGCTCAATGATGATACCATGACGCCTGGTAGGCTGTTAGGGTATCTTCTTTCTCCCTCCGCCTTGCTGCTCTCCTACACATCTGGGCGCCTCTACTTTGCAGGTACTGGCTTGCCGATATGGGCCTCGATGGGCTAGCTCACTCGAAGGATTCAGTGGAGCAGCCATCTAATATTTCCCTAAGAAAGAGGATGCTGGAGTATGAGTGTAGATATATTATGATTGAGTGCCTCTATTTGGCATTGGTTTATCCCACTAGGAGACTGAGACATTATGTGACAGAGTATTCCCTACTTTTGGTCTCCTAATTAGATCCTTTAAGATATTTTTGTTCGACAGCCCGTCTCGACCGGGTGGTACCATGAGATGGTTTTAGTACTGCTGACAAGTTTGATATTCGCATGCTACCAAGTAAGTCAAGAAGTGGGAAGTATCATAGGTGATCATTCGCTTCTTCTTGGCAAGATTCTCAGCTTACACACTCCATCACCGATGATTTCCCGATGAGCATATTATTTCGTAAAGAACTGTATTGCATGGCTAGCCGCATTTCATAAAATGCTAATCAATCTGGGCTCGTATCGGGTATCCCATTGATATCACCTCAGGTGATCATATTCCCCAAGATAAGTCCGTGTATTCTCCGATCATCATCGATCTATTTTAATAATATAAATGAAAATAGTTTCACATGTGCCTGTAGATCGCACTCGATTCGGGAAAGTTGGGTGATGCCAAATGAGATCCACGGGGATTCCCAACTTGGTTATTCAATGCACTGTGGTATTCGAGGACTAAGATGAGAAGTCAAGCCCTACCGATGCTGGCTTGATTTGTCAAGTTGATGTGTTTGATGAGTCGAGATATATACATCTACCCAGCAGAATCGACGGTCGGCTGCTAACTAACTTAGCTTCTGTAATTGAGATTCCTAAGGGAGTGTGTAACGTCCCGATCCCGAGATAGGTGTACAGTGTAACACCCCAAAATATACCCTATCAGTTTTTGGACTTGTTTAGGGTATATTAATAGCTAAATGGAATTTTTCAGAAATAAAATAAGAGACCCGAAATGAATATTGGAGACAAGTGGTAAAGTGAAATATTTACTTCACTGAGGACCCAGTGGTCATAAATGAGAAAGACTAGGGGTTAATATCTAAAATGCTTGAAATGAAATGAAATAGAAGGAGTTATGGGATTAAAGGCAAATAGAGAAAAGATGGAATATAAATAAAAGAGAAATAGGGGACCAAAATGCAAAAATGAAAAGTTAAAACAAAAAAATGGGTTTTTGACTTGGCCAAACATGGCCTTAACAAAACATGGGATTTAAGATCAAAAATTGGTCTCATTTGGAGGGGGACCAAACCGTAGAGAGAGAGAGGGGAGAGGAAAAGAGAGAAGAAGAAGAAGAAGAAGAGAAGAGAAGAAGAGAGAAGGAAGAAGCAAAGCTAAAAAGGTATGGAACTAAACTCGGGTATGAATTCTAGCATGGACTCATATGGACTGTAACATTATTATCTTACCCCAAATCTGTGGTTTTTGCTAGATTTCCATCCTAACCAATAATTATGGAAAGCATGTAGATAAAATCTTAAAGAAAGCATAAGAAGCATACGAAATCCTCTCTTCGGAAAATGATTCATAGTTCATCGATATAAGTAATTGAAGTCAGTAGCTTAATAAACCTGGTCTAATCTTACATGTTAGGTTAATATTATGGGGTAGATCCATATTATGTTGGGCTCAGAGTGAATGCATGATAGATTTTTGAAATAAGATAAGTAGGAAAAGAGGATTTGAGTAGAAAAGAGATTACAAGATGCATAGTAAATGGTTTTGAGGTGTATATGAAGTATAGAGTTGAATTGGGTAGAAAATACGGAAAAAACAAAAGGCAGTGAAAGCCCACATTCTGGCAAATTCGAGCACATGTACTCGGTACATGTAATGCTCGCTTCCAATTTCAAATCCGGGCCAGATTTCAGCCATAACTTGCTCATTTCGTATCCGATTTCAGTGATTCAAGTGGATAATTGAAATAGACTTCAAGGAGAACCAAACATAAATAAACAAGAATCGGGTTAAAATTCCTGACTCAAGTGGCCCATGGACCACTCAAAGTGGGCTATGCAAAGCAAATTCCTGCATCACTTGATCATAAAGTAATCCGAGTCAAGTTTAGACATAACTCGAGTTCCGTGCCCGACCAGTGGATTCCACTGGAGAAGAAACCTTATAACCATAGATTCAAATGAGTTAAGAAAAAATTTCAAATTTATGAAGTTAAGACCCCATAAATCAAGGATAACAGTAGGTGATTCAGTGAGTTAACCAAATTGGCATCAAAAACATGTTGTAAATTGTGTTATGTGGTTGAGGGCCTTAGAGAAGGAATTTTAAATTGAAAATTTAAAGAGATGTCATTGGATATATAAAGGACTGATCTGGAGAGTTTCATAAATTTTGAAGACCGCTTTGAATAATTTTGGGTCATAAAGTCTATAGAGTATTGTTGGAAAAACGCCAAAATGAGTGTTTGTTTTTAGGGCTTTTTTAGTGCCTGGAAGGGATAATTTGTTCATTTGGCTTTAAAATGAATGTGCATGGTGAATTAAAATGGAAGTTAATGTGTAGTCGTGGGTTTTCGACAAAGGCACGGAGCGGCGTCCACGAGCAGGCACGGAGCGCTACCCGCGCCTTCGTAGAGACGCCTTGACGGAGTAACGCGATTCAAGGTGCGTGGTTCGCCACTTGCGATCTTTCCCAATTTCATGTAAATGGTTACTGGTAATGAATATGGTAGCGGCAATCTAAAAAGAAAATATTTGAAAAGAGAGTTTTAGAAATTTCAAGACGAGTTAGATTTGAGCTTTTGACACTAGCTTTTGACACTAAGTAAATGTAGTTTTAAAAACCCATGTATATTCCTTAAGATATAATGAGATTTAGCTATATGTAACTATCGCACAATTCCGGCCTATAGTCGCCAATAAAAATAGCACTGCGCATTGTTAAAATTCACCAGGTTGTCAGCCATAGAAGCAGAGCTTATGCCAAGCATGCAGCCAATTCCACACTGCCTTAGTCACATTGTATAGTTTGGCACCACGCGGCTAGCTTATAAATTCCACTGTGAGTTGCCCTAGTTTCAGCACTACACCGCATGCAAAGAAATCTATCAGAATACTCGCTGATAAGTTTTGTTTCCCACGTGCGATACAAGAAACGGTGAACGTAGTGGTTGAAATGACTAGTAAGCTTCATTATTGATGCTAGTTTTAAATCAGCTCGTGATGGTTAAAATAATTAAAGCGATATACATAGGGGTTTCCTTGATAAAATTATAAAATAAAATGATAAAACTGTCATGTTAGTGTATAAAGTGATATACTCTTCTGCCAGACTAACTCTGTTTTGTTCATTTCAGAGCTATTTATATTCCACTGTAGGTTATCGCGACACAGGACGCCATCATTTCGTTGTCTATATAGGCGGGGCGATTTATGACCGACCATGACAAAACTTTAAGTATGAGATGGATATGAATTTGGAACAAACATATATTTAGATTTTGAAATGTATATTTGTAAATATCTTTTGTAAAATATATATGGGCGTGGCTGAGAAAAAACAGGTTGGATGAAATTTTGTTGGATTATCCCTTATCTTAGAGATTTTTATTTATGACCGTAGGTCCTTTATAGATTGTAGTTGATTTCTTTGGAAAATATTGGGAGTTTATTTTGCTGCAAGTGATTTTGTATTTCTGTCGACCACTCATAATTTAAGAGGCAATTGATTAAATCTTATAAAAGTATTTAATAGAAAGTGAAGATTTTTATAACCCATCGCTTCCCATATTTTAGTTGTGCTTTAATTCGCTTTAGCTTCATAGGTAAACTCCTGTCGCCGGAGCTTAGAAGCCACTCGATGCCATCACGTGAGTCACGGCAGATTCCTCACACAGAAGGGGGTCCGTGCTGGTATCAAAGAGTTAAAAGTTCCTGCTCACTGAAAGAAAGCTCTTAAGAGAAAAGCTTGAACTATTCTCGACAAATTGTGTGCTAGTTATGCTTAAGGCATGAAGTTGCCCCGTACACATCATTCTTCATTCAAGAAAGGGAGTGTTTTCATTGATTTGTATGTCAAAGCATAAGCTATAGTACTTGAATTCAAAGCATAATATGAATATGCACTAAATTGTGAGGTTACATATTGCATGCGAACTTATCATGCCGTATTTATATTGAGTTAGTGGTCGAACTTGAAATTTTACTTATGTCGTCTATATAGATAGTGTACTAGTACATTTAGCTTATGCAACGTCGAGGTCGTCCGAGACGCGACAGCACTGCGGTGAGGCACCTACACCAGATAGAGAGTAGGTTAACGAAGTCCGCTTCAACGTGCGAGAGTTCTCGCACACCCACAAATGCATCACATGGGCCAGACACGTAGAGTCTACCCCAGACCACCTATTCCAGTAAGGTATGAATGTAGATGACACATACTCAACAAAGAGTCTCTTCAAGATCCCAAGAGTCCGGGATATCGATTGAGCGCAGACCAGAAATTCAGCGGTTTCGCATGATGGGCACTGGCACCCAGAGCGCATTCCTGGATAAGAGGCAAACTAAGAGATTTTTTCATGACGGGGTGTACTGTAGAGCAAATGGTAGGGAGTCCCTATTCCCGCCTTCCTACTTAAAGATCGAGCCAAGGGACCCGGTGGAACAAAGGAAAGGCCACCCGAGGGTGTCATATGGGCGAGTCTGGGCAGAGAATTTGGCTGTAGAGATTTTTCCTTCTAAAAGCTTATAAAGATGCCAAAGTTGAAGAGTTTTATAGATCGGAGCAGGGGAGCTCCTCAGTCCCAGAGTACGAAAAGAAGTTTTCAAAGTTGATTCGCCTGTTCCTTTCTTCGCAGAGAATGAACAAGAGAAGATCAACAGATTTATGCGGTGTCTTAACCCTACCAGGATCATAGTTATTATCCCGTGATCACATGCCCAGATATGGCAGCTGGTGGAGCAGCCACTGTATAGCAAGGTCAGCGCATGCATCGGGCCTCGAAGTCAAAGTCACAATTCAGTCGTAAGAGGAGCCGGACCAGCCACGTAGAGCGCAAGATGCCTAAGAGTGGCCGGGCGCTCAAAGATGGCTCGCCAGGTCGGCAGCAGAGTCGAGACCCTAGGCTACCAAAGTCTCCGCTCTCGTCATCGCTATGGTCCTGAGTCGCCAACAGGTCACCAAAGGTGCAAAAGAGGATGCGCCGATCACATTCCGCGAGTTTCTACTGGGCAGACCGTGTTTCTCGATATGCCAGAGTGGCCATTTCAAGAGGGATCAGTCTAAGGCAAGGCGACGCCGAGTCCGTGAGGCTATATCTACAAATGTATGCACTACAAGTCGGACCATAGGAAAACAGACGGAGAGTCAATAGGGAAGCATGGCAAATTTCGCTGGCGGAGCAGAGGCATACCTGGTGAGGACAGCCGCGAGTAGACCATCCAGAGTAATCTCCGACAGGCAGGACTAAGTCGCCCAAAGTATATGGTAGACCCCAAATGCCCGGCATCGCACGCGGTCCGTGCGATTCATTTCGGCACCGATCATTTGCGACCCCAGGAACGTCATCGATCTCGAGTCGAGAGTCACGGCTCACCCGGCGGCGCGTCACCCACCGATCGCATCAGAACCCGCGGCGGATGTTCGCGAGTTCCGAGACGCCCGACGCAGTGACGATATTCGACGATCACTCGGCATGATTATTAGCTGTTATCACTACCGGATTTCGCAGGTAATTGCTTTAGCTCAACTTAACCGGCGACCTCAGAGAGAGGAAGATACTTCTACAAGTTTAACTCCATCTTAATACAAGCAAACAAGATGTCTGCAGCGCGCCAAGGGTACCATGCGCACAGAACCCGCGAACAGCGAGAGATGCAACAGAAGCCCCCGTGGTAACCAGTTCTCGACGTATTTCCCAGGATCTACCAGTGGTTACCGCATTTAGAGATTGAATTTAGATCGAGCTGGTCACCGCATGCAGTCATCTATAGCGCCGCATCGATGGCACCAGCAGAGCTAAAAGAGCTGAAGGTGCAAATGGAAGAATTGTTGAGCAGCGCTTCGCAAGACAGTACATTCACCTGGGAGCTCCGTTGTTTGTTAAGAAGAAAGATGGGAGCCTTCGCTTATGCATCGAATATGGGATGTACAACAGGCAACACCGGAATCGCATCATCGCTAAGAACGATGATCTATTTGGATCAGCTACAAGTGAGCCAAGGTCTTTCGAAGATAGATCTACGATCAGGTATCATCACCGAAGGTGCGAGGGTAGATGTTCCCAAGACAGCTCAAAACTGGGATACTGGCATTATGAATTTTTGGTGATGCCATTCGGCCTAACCAACGCTCCAGCAGCCTTTATGGATTTGACGAATCGTGTCTTTGGACCTTATTTAGACAAGTTCATTATAGTCTTCATCGATGATATCCTGGTATATTCAAGTAGTAAAGAAGAGCATGCAGAGCACCTGAGGATAGTATTACAAACTCGAGAGAACATCGCCTCTATGCAAAGTTCATCAAATTTTGGTTAGATCAGTAGCATTCTTGGGACATGTGGTATCCGCCGAGGGTATTTCACAAGAGGACCTCATAAATGGGGAGGCCATCAGAGATTAGAAACCACCTACCTAACGTAATCAAGTCGAAGTTTCGGGTTTAACCACACAGGTAGAAAGTTCTAGGAAGGGTTCTCAAAGAGAGCTACTCCATTAACCAAGTTAACAAGAAAAGAAGAGAAGTTCATCTCGGTCAGTTCTCGTCGTACTCAGCTGGCGAGTTAAAACAAAGACTCCACTACCGCATTCTCCGCACTTACACTCCTCGTGGAAGTGAGGGATTTACAAGATATCAGGATGCCCTCTAGCAAGGTTTAGGTTGTGTGTTGATGCAACGTGATAGAGTAATAGCTTATGCTTCAAGGCAATTAAAGAAGCATGAAATAAACTATCCAACGCACGATTTAGAGTTAGCGGCAATAGTGTTCGCGTTGAGAATATGGCGACACTACCTCTAGAGCACTCCGCAGATCTTACCGATCACAAAAGCCTGCAGTATCTATTCTCACAAAAATATTTGAACATGAGACAAAGGAGGTGGATAGAACTCATCAAAGACTATGACTGCACCATTGAATACCACCCAGCAAGTAATGTAAGAGTTATAGTAGAACTCGAGATCTATGGGGGTCGCTTTAGGCGCAGAAGTCAAGTACTCTAGTAGCAAATTTTTCATGTTCTACAAGCAGCAGGATTGGGTTAGAGACTTACCAAATTTGGGACCCGTATTTGATGAAATTGAGAAGCAAGATAGAGGCTGGACAACAGAGTAACTTCACCTTACGAGGTGATAACACTAAGCAGTTGGGTCAGAGATTATGAGTCCCCGATTTGATAGAGTTGAAGAAAGAAATCATGGAAGAGGCACACTCATTAGCATATGCGATGCATCCAGGGAGTACTAAGATGTATCGGACTCTGAGAGACCACTATTGGTGGAGAGGTATGAAGAGAGAGATAGCAGAGTTCGGCATTCAAGTGCCTAACTTGTCAACAAATTAAGATTGAACATCATAAAACCCGTTGTGCTTCATACGTACTTTTATCCATTCCCGAGCGGAAAATGGGAAAGGATCAATGATGGATTTCGTGACGTGACTTCCCAGACACATGGACATGATGCTATTTGGGTTATTGTATAGATTAACTAAGTCGGCCCACTTCATTGCTGGCTACTAATAATACCTTATTCCTGAAAGATATGCTAGCCAGATAGATGAGATTTAGAGGCTACATGACGCACTCCATCAGACCGACGCAGATCCTCGCTCACTCGACCTACCGGTTGCCAAGATGCCACAAGCAATCGTGATTACACTTCTCGAAGATCGCTCCCAACTACGTACGATGGTCAATCGTAGAGAACCATCTCGCACTCAAGATATGTTGGTAGCCTCGTGTGATGGAGCCAAGGGAAGCTGATACTACTCAAAGATTGATGAGTTCTACACAACAATAGTTATCGCCTGTTGGTATGGCACCCTAAGGAGGCATTGTATGGCAAAAGTGTAGAACCCCGCTCCGTTGGGACTAAGTGGGGAGAGAAGATTAATTACTTAGAGATTGTCCAAGATACAACCGAGAAAGTAACATGTGACACGAGCTACTGAAGATAGCAACCGATCGCGTAAAAGCTATGCGGACAATCGAAGACGAGATCCGAAGTTTGAAATGGTGATCAAGTATTCCTACGAGTTCCCGCCATGGAAGGGTGGCTTTGAGGTTTGGGAAGCGGGAAAGTTGGAACAATGATATATAGGCCCCTATGAGATAGTAGACAAGGTGGGTGAAGTGGCGATCGGGACAGAAGGCCACCGTTGGGAAAGGCCAACATCCATGACATGTTCCACCTCTCCATGCTACGTAAGTATATAGCTGACCCTTCACATATTCTTAAGGAGCTTGACCTACGAGGAGCATCCAGTAGAAATCCTAGATCGTAGAGATCAAGTGTTGCGTAATAAAGTGATTCCGCTGGTGAAGGTATTGTGGAGGAGTCATACAGTAGAGGAAGCTACTTGGGAGCTAGAAGCTCAGATGCGCCGTCAGTACCCTCAATTATTTTTCGAATGAGGTATTTTCCTTTTCTTTCTTTTGAGTTAGTTGTTTATTTCGAGGACGAAATGTCCTAAGGAGGGAGGATTTGTAACGTCCGGTCGAGATAGGTGTACGAGTGTAACACCCCCCCAAAGGGAAATATACCACTAGCGGTTTGGACTTGTTTAGGGTATATTAATAGCTAAATGGAATTTTCGGAAATAAAATAAGAGACCGAAATGAATATTGAGACAAGGGAGTAAAGTAGCCATTTTACCACTTGGACCTAGTGGTCATAAATAGAAAGACTAGGGGTTAACATCTAAAAAAAAATGCTTGAAAATGAAATGTAAATAGAAAAAGTTATAGGATTAAAGGCAAATAGAGAAAAGATGGAATAGAAATAAAGAGAAATGGGGACAGTACATGAAAAGTTAAAACAAAAAAATGGGTTTTTCACATGGCCTTAACAAAACATGGGATTTAAGATCAAAAATTAGTCTCATTTGGAGGAGGACCAAACCGTAGAGAGAGAGAGGGGAGAGGAAAAGAGAGAAGAAGAAGAAGAAGAAGAAGAAGAGAAAAAGAAGAGAAGAGAATAAGAGAGAAGAAGAAGCAAAGCCAAAAAGGTATGGAACTAACCTTGGGTATGAATTCTAGTATGGATCATATGGAATTTGTATGATTATTATCTTACCCAAATCTAGGGTTTTGCTAGGATTTCATCCTTAACCAATAATTATGGAAAGTAAGGTGGATAAAACCTTAAATAGTACAAGAAGCATATGAAATCCTCTCTTTGAGGATGGATTCATAGTTCAATGGCAAGTAATTGAGTTAGGGTTTAGAATAAACCCTAACTAATCTACATGTTAGGGTTATGTATGGGGTAGGATCCATATTATAGTGGGTTTGAGAGTAATGCATGATATATTTTTGAAATAAGATAAGTAGTGAAAGAGGATTTGAGTAGAAAAGAGATTACAAGATGCATAGTAAATGGTTTTGAGGTGTATATGAAGTATAGAGTTGAATTAGGTAGAAAAATATGGAAAAAAAAAGTGCAGAAAAGCCCGCGTGCAGGCGAATTCGAGAGCACATGTCTTTGGTACATGTAATGCTACGATTTTCCAATTCAGGCCCCGGTTTGTATTTCAGCCATAACTTGTTCATTTCGTATCCGATTTGAGTGATTCAAGTAGTTAATTAAAATAAACTTCAAGGAGAACCAAACATACAGAAATAGGAATCGTCAAATTCTGACTCTAAGTGGCCCATAAATTCACTCAAAGTTGGGCTATGTGCAAGCAAATTCCTGCATCGGTTTGATCATAAAGTAATCCGAGTTGTTTTAGAGCATAACTGAGTTTCGGTGCTCCGAATTGGGTGATTCCAATTGGAGAAGAAACCTTATAACCATAGCTTCAAATGAGTTAAGAAACAATTTCAAATTTATGAAGTTAAGACCCCATAAATCAAGGATAACAGTAGGTGATTTAGTGAGTTAACCGAATTGGCATCAAAAACATGTTGTAACTTGTGTTATGTGGTTGAGGGCCTTAGAGAAAGAATTTTAAATTGAAATTTAAATAGATGTCATTAGTATATAAAAGGACTGATCTGGGAGAGTTTCATAAATTTTGAAGACCGTTTGAATAATTTTTGGGTCATAAAGTCTATAGAGTATTGTTGGAAAAAGGTTGGCCAAAATGAGTGTTTTTTTTTAGGGGCTTTTTTGTGCTCAAGGATAATTTGTTCATTTGGCTTTAAATGAATGTGCATGGTGAATTAAAATGGAAGTTATGATTAATGTGTAGTTGTGGTTTTCTTGACAAAGGCACGGGAGCGACGTTCACGAGTAGGCACGGGAGCGACGTCCACGAGCCTCGTAGAGACGCTTGACGAGAGTATTGTAGTTCGAGGTTAGTGGTTCGCGCCGTTTCAATTTCATGTAATGGTTGATGTTGGTAATGAATATGGTAGTTAAGTAATCTAAAAAGAAAATATTTGAAAAGAGAGTTTTAGAAATTTCAAAACGAGTTAGATTTGAGCTTTTGACACTAGCTTTTGACACTAAGTAAGTAACATGGTTTAAAAACCCATATATTCAAGATTATATATTAGAGATTTAAGCGTTATGTGGCCTTAATCGAATTCCGTCCATAGTGCTCACGTAGAAAAGTTTGCTTTCTGTGACGATGCAGAAAATTCCGTCAGTAGTTTAACGGTTTCTCAGTATGGCGCTCGTTGCGATCACGATTGATTCCACAATCGTTGTTTCATTTGTATAGTTTGGCTACGTGGCGTCGATGAAGTGCGGCACCGTATTGCGGAGTTTGCCCAGCGCTCTGAATTTGCGATCGCATTAAATTCCGTGTGTAGTTGTCAGGTGATAGCTTTAGCGCCCTCGTGCGATGCAATAAATTAAGTAACGTAGTGGTTGAAATAAACTTAGTAAGCTTCACATTGGCATTAGTTTTAAATGGCGTGATGGTTAAAATAATTAAAGGATATACACTTAGGGGTTTTGGCGAAATTATAAAATAAATGATAAATTGTCACATATTGATGTATATGATATATTTCTTCGTTGCACTAACTTGTTTTGTTCATTTTGTAGCCTATTCTGTACTTGTGTGCTATACGCAGACCAAAGGATGTCATCATTTTATTGTCCTATATAGATTGTACGATTATGACTATGATGTAAAACATGTGAATGGATATGTAATTGAACAACATATATTTAGATTTTGAAATTGTATATTTGTAAATATCTTTGTAAATATGCATGCATGGTTTGAAAAAAAAAAAACGAGTTCTGATCAAATTTTGTTAGGATTAATCCTTATCTTATATTTGATGAGGGCCAGGGTCACTTTATGATTAATAGTTGGATTTTGGAAATGTGGAGTTTATTTTTTTATCGGTGATTTTTGTATTTGGGCTTGACCGCCGATGCGGTCGTTTATCTTGCGAATTTTAGTTAAATCTAAAGGTGTGATTTTGATAGAAAAGTAGAAATTTTATAGCCCCGTTTCCCAGAAGCGGTTTCGCGGTTTTAACGAAAACGCTTCGCGTGGCAATCGATCGAGGCGAAGGCTTGGGCGGGAGGTTACTATGGAGTTCTTAGACGGTATTCTGTCACTAGGAAGAGTGCCATCAAGTATTGTCTTTGACCATTGTTGATGAGGACTAGGTGCACCAGCTGCTATTTGTTTGATTGGAATATTGAGGGTCGAGATAAGCTACCCTGATATCGTGATGTTGCTCGGTTCTGTCATCGACACTTACCTGAGTCAGCCTCGGCAAAGGATAGGAAACGTTGAGCCAGTTTCTTGCCCCTGTTTGTTGTTTATGGGGATGCACTGTATAGGAGATCTCTTGATGGCCTGTTGTTATTATGTCTAGACCGTGCCTCTGCAGATCGAGTGATGAGAGAGGTTCATGTAGGAGTTTGTGTACCACACATAGGAGGTCATATGCTAACGCATAAGATCATAAGGATTGGCTACTTTTGGTTGACCATTGAGTGGATTGATGCGGTTTATGTATAGATGTGGGTGTTGATGCGTGAGACTTGATACCGTTCCACCGCCAGGTTACATGCACTCCGCCACTTGGCCATTTGATATGGGGCATTGATATTATTGGGAATATCTCGCCTAAATCTTCCAATGGGCATGAGTACATTTTAGTTTCCATTGACTATTTCACCAAGTGGGTAGAAGTTGCTTCTTATTCTAAATTGACATTGGGCAGGGTGGCTAAATTCATCAAATCACACATTATTTTCGATACTAGGGATCTCGCGTTTGATTTATGATAGAGGGTGCATTTCGAGGCGGGTGGACACGTTTATTGAGTATGGCGGCTGAAATCTTGATCATGCGTGTACAAGCCACGGACTAATGGGGCGGTTGGTAGATAATAAGAATATCAAGAGGATTTTGAGAAGATGGTCGAGACTTCTCGGGTTAGGTCGGAGAAATATACTCGGGTTTATTAGGCTTATCGTACATCTTTTTGTGCCTCTATTGGAGTTACCTCGTATTATTTGGTGTATGGTATGGAGGCAGTGCTACTTGTTGAGATGGAGATGGGGTCTTTGAGGTAGCAGGCGGCGGATATCAGGGCGAGTGGGCCCGATCTCGTTATGATCAAGCTTAGCCTTTGGGATGAGGAGAGGATGTGAGAGCGATGGATCATGTTGGGCTATGGGAAGATGACTCGTGCATTGAGAAAAATGGTTAAACTGGGTTTCAAAATGGCGACCCTAGTTTGAAAGTCCTAAGGGGGATTGATCGCGACCCTAGAGCCAAGTTTAGACCCGACTTGGGTGGTCGTATGTTGTGGTTGACCCTAGAGGAAGCAGCCTAGCTAATAGAACTAGACGGAAATCAGTTCACGGAGCCAGTCAACGTGGATCAATTGAAGAAGTTTCATGTGTGAGATCATAGTCAGAGGATGGGTGGCCATCACTTCTAGTAGCCATATTCCCTATTGCACACCCATACATTGATATATTCTATTGCTAGCCCTTTAAGCCTCACACGGTTTATTATGACCTTTTTTTTTCATTCAACCTTGCATACGCAGTGCAGGTTAGGGACTGCCTGATGCGCTGTATTTAATGGTGGATCTGTGTCGCGCATTGTGAGCATTGTGTCATTCTTCGTTTGTTCTTTCTTGCATCATTGCCTGTTTCTTTGCTTCTCCATTTTGCATCTTCACTTTGCTTGCCTTTGAGTTTTATTTCTATCATCTTGTTTCTTTTAACTTTCATTTTCCCTTATGTGATGATGACACGCTCATGTCCCGGAGCTACAGGTTAGGCAGGTCACACCCTTTGTTCCACCCTTAAGGTTTGATCTAGAAGTCTTAGTTTGAGGGGACCATTTAGGTTTGGGATTTGAGGTTCATTGGTTAGATTATGCTAGTGTGGCATTCATCTTACTTTGTTGGTTGTTCGGTGAAAAAAAAAAAAGAGTTCTCTCATTTGATATTCAATTCATTGGTATTTGGGATTAGCATGGTTTTCCAGTGGTATTATGACTTGATCATCAGAGGTCATTTTGGATTGAGGGACTTATTTTTCTTCTAAAAGGCAGGTGAGAGCATTGTATGATCCTTTTCTCCATGAATTCGGGAGACACATTGGGAGTGAGGTTTGGGTTTCCTTTGCACTAGGTCCCTTGGGTCGTTATCCATATCACCATTCCCATCTTATGGTGACTTGCCTCGATTTGGCATCCTCGGAATGAGTGGTTCATCATCATCACTCATTGCTACACTTGTATCACACCTTGTTTCCCTACTTTATTTTACTTCCCTTTTCATTTTCTTCTATCCTCATTGATCGATGTCTCGCTTCATGAACGACGTGTCTTTTGGTGTACATCACCTGTTGCTTGGCATTGTTCACTTATGTGTTAGTCAAGTCGCTTTGCTCACATGATTCTCCGACATTTGGCACTGTGCACACAGGGGTTTGGCATTATCTATTAGGTATTTGGGCCTTTTTTTCCCATCATATCATTCAACTTTCACCCCTGGCCTACATTACAGTCCGAGTCGTAAGACCACCTTAAGGCCATGAGATCTTGTGGTTGCTTCAACGCATTTTATATGGACAGGTTCCATCTACTGATTGAGTACGGAATGTTGACAGGTCTCTATTCTTGGGGAATATCGAGGGTCACATATTGTCTTTCCATTCAGTTGCTTACCTGAGGTCCATGATTAAATACAGATGATAAAGAGAGTTAGGACCATTGATGGCGCCTTAGCTTGATGCTTTGACACGTTCACACCGGGGCAAACCCCCATCCTTGCATGTTGACTTTGGCTCTTACACATGTACACAAGCGGTTCATTTCTCCTAAAGACGTTTTGGGCATCAGAGTTTGAGTAAGCCCCATATTCAGCTTGGTTTCTTCATACAATAGAGTGCTTTTGAAAGCTGACCGGGGATCATATTCAAGGTATTCATTTACCCAACAAGGATGTGCATACTAGGGCATTCCCCCATTCATTGTCATGTTCGTTCGCGTAGACGATTAGGTTTTTAGTGATATATTTCAAGGTTTTCATCGAGATATTTGAGTTTTAGATGTACATACGAGGGCGCTACCCACAGTGGTGTTAGTGGATATTGGATGTTATGGATTAGTGAGAGGGCTTTTCTCGGAATGAATGTTTGTAATATTTCGGCTTTGTGACTTTGACTTTATGTGTGCGGTGGTGGGTTTCGACATGGTATTGATGCATGGGTGGGGCATGGCCCATTCTTTGCGCCTTTGTTTCATTCGATCCCTTCTTTTATTTCTGGTTCTCAAGAAGCATCGTGCCCGGATTCAATCCCTTCTTTTGTTTTGGGTTCTCCAGCATCATGCCCGGATTCAATCCCTTCGTTTTGTTTCGGTTTCTCCGGCATTGTGCTCGGATTTGATCCCTTCTTTTGTTTCGGGTCTCCGACATCATGCCCGGATTCAATCCCTTCATTTTTTTATGGTTTCTCCAACATCGCGCTCGGATTCGATCCCTTCTTTTGTTTCGGGTTCTCCGACATCGTACCCAGATTCAATCCCTTCTTTTTATTTTAGGTTCTCCGACATCATGCCCAGATTCAATCCTTTCTTTTTGTTTGGTTCTTTGGCATCGTGCTCATATTTTATTATCTTTTTCGGCATCGTGTCCTAATCACTCATCTTCCCAGGCATCGTGCTCAGGTTTCTCTTAGTCCTTTAGTCTTGGCGACTTAATCTGTTAGCCTTCGGTACTAGGTAAGGGGACAAAATTTTTGGTCATCTGGGTTCTTCACTAAAGTTCATTTCACTCTTGCATCACTTGCACTTCACACCCACGATTCACTCGTTCATTCACTCTATTGAAGAGGGGCATATTTTTAAACCCTCAATTTTGTCCCTCAACACTTGCATTTATCCTATGGGTATCACACTCACCCATCATTC
The DNA here is from genome assembly GCA_016808115.1 of Tetrastigma voinierianum. Classification (NCBI taxonomy): domain Eukaryota; kingdom Viridiplantae; phylum Streptophyta; class Magnoliopsida; order Vitales; family Vitaceae; genus Tetrastigma; species Tetrastigma voinierianum. The sequence goes on along the minus strand of JAEQBH010000243.1, from coordinate 120,120 downwards.
TCATATGGCACCGTTAGGGTTCTTTTAGGCTTAGTCGGTCTCCAAGCCTCAGGTGGGCTAGTATGTGGTCCATTGAGTGCGTATGTAGTTATTGGCACCGTGCCATAAGAAGCAAGTGGGGCCTCCCGAGGTTTTAACTCAATCAAAGTTTATTGGAGTATGTCGAATGAGGAGCACATGGGCTTGTTTTGATCATATCTCCCTCATCTGAACTCATAATCATGCACCATTTTTTTTATGGACTCTTTGTTCTCCGAGGAATATTCTGTCAAATTTTCAAAAAATTTCCCAACCCGCTCAATCAGTCCTTAAAGTTTCAGTTTAGGCAGAATTCATTGAAGCATGTCTGAATTCAGAGCACTTGGGCTTATTTTGATCATATCTCCCTCATATGAACTCGAAATCATGTACCGTTTCTTTTGTTTGATTCCCTACTCCTTGAAAAATTATCTGAAAAAAATGTGAGAATTTTTATCAACCAGATTGATTAGTTAGGAACCAGCTTAGTCGATTCGACATATTTAAGTTAAAATTCATTATTGGAGCAGGTTCGAATTCGTAGCACCCGAGTTTGTTTTAATCATATCTCCCTCATCTGAACTGGGAATCACACACCATTTTTTTTTTTTTTTGATTCCTTATTCTTCAAGGAACATTTTGTCAAATTTTCAATTTTTTTCTCAGCCGGCTCGACCGGATGGCATCCAGCTCAACCGGTTCATAGAGCCAGCTTATGTAGAACAATGATCTTAGTAATTTTAGAGCCTAAATCCTTCATGGATCAGGCCCATAATCTCCATATCGGTTTTGGGAAGTATTTTGGGTCCATTTTGGGCTTTGGCTTGGGTTTCTTGCAGCCCACCATGAATCCATATGGATCCTTGGTGGTGAAGCAAGTTGAAAACTTAAGGGAGTCAGCTTGCATGGGCAATTGGTGAGGAGATTTATTGAGGAGTGTTGTTTCGAGGCTAATGGAGCTCCTTTTAGAGTTTGAAGGTGGAAAACACCAGGTGGGCTCGGATTCTTAGGTTGGAATCAACATAAAAGGAGGAAAAAAATTAGAGTGTAGGGACCTTTTTGCACTTTTTCTAGTGGGGAGACTCTGTTTTAGGATTTTTTTGGTTTCTGGGTAGGAGGTGTCGTTTGATTTAAAGAGCAAAGGTCCTACCCGGGAGTCCTAGAGTGCTAAGACAAGAATGAAGTATGAGGAGAAATAAAAACAAAGGGAAGAAATGGAGATAAAGTGAAGAGACTCTGTTTGAGGAAGGTTTTCTGGTTCTGAAAATAGGGAAATTCTTTAGCATCTGTGGGTGGCTCTGTGTTTTGTGGAAGAGTGAAATAAATAGAGGTAAGACCTGGATCCTTGCTCCACTCTATTTCATATCTTGTTCCCTATGATGTGATCCTTGAATAAAATATATCTCTTGCTTAAAGCTGTGAAACACAGTTTGTGGAGTAAAGCGATATGGTTCATGAGGCCAGATTCGATTTAGTAAGAAGGCTCATTGGCCTTCTATGCATATTTCATTTTGATTATCTCATGAGACAGCCCGAGGTCTGCGGTTTATATTAACTATGGGACTTCCATGGAGTGTCATTCCTTTGAATTGAATGAGTGCGATTTTCAGCTCATGTCGGTTGGGAGACGGGTTCGATGGGTTCCGGTACAGGCGATACCAGTTTTAGGCATCAGTTGTTTCAGTGGTTTTCACTCATCCGGGCTTAGAATCTTGCACCGTTTGTAATTATGCACTGCTCATGCTTCTTATTGGTGAATTATTTTCATTGATCATTTTATGGATGCTCTAGACTTGAGATTGATGCATGGGTTTGCCTTTATTTTTTGATGGTTGATGCTTCATCTCGAATCGTTTCTATTTAGGAATGGGGTGACCAGGTTTTAATGCTTAGACATAAGGTGGCCTTCATTAGCTTTGGTTTTGGGTGAAGGTCATTGTGACCTCCTTGTTTGTTAAGGGAAGGATTCTTATGGCCATCTTAGCTTTGGATTAGGAACTTCTTAGATGCTAGATTCAAGTGGCTATGTAAGTGTGGGCGTTTCGGCTATTTGGTTTTTCTTGAAACCTCATTTGCTCGGTATTGAGAAAGAGTCTCCATGACCTTCTCTGTGTGTGTGTGTTTTTTTTTTTTTTTTTTTTTTTGTATTTGGGGCTACCCATCATTAATATGGACTTAAACCCCAGGTCTTGTGGCTGCATATGGAGGTTTCATGCTTAGGCACATTGGGAGGCTTTAGATCATTTGAAATTTCGGCTCGATTACAGGGAGTTAGACGTATAGTGGAGGAGTTTCATGTAGCTACATTGGGAGGCTTTAGGTGGCTGATTTTCAGCAGGATTTATAGGCTTTAGATGGCTGAAATTTCAGCTTGGTTCTAGGTAGTTGAGCAACTGCATATGGAGGTTTCATGTAGCTACATTGGGGGGCTTTAGGTAGCTGAAATTTCAGTTAGTTTCATGTGATTCAGGTGGCTAAATTTTAGCTAGATTGCATGAAGTTTAGGTGGCTGTAGGTGGGGCTCAATGGAGCTAAGATTTCAGCTGGGTTACATGTGGTCTAGGGGTTTGCATTGCTTGTAGGTTAGTGAGTTCCATGGCCTTAGTTTTAATAAGGTTGGGTGGCTCGGGTTTGATCATCTATAATGAACACTCGGTTTTGTTTTAGTCATATCTCACTCATTCGAACTTGAAATCATACGTCGTTTTTTTTTTTTTTTTTGGTTTCCTTATTCTTTAACAAATATTCTGAACAAATTTGAGGATTTTCCTCAACCGGTCGAATTGGTTCTATTATGTAACTTGAAAGCTCATCCTTTTAGCTCGTTTCAAGCCCAAAGTCTTTGTGGCTCAGCCCGTTGTTACAGCACTTGTAGACAGTTAGATCACAAAAATTAAGCCTGGATCCCGAATTAATTTGGCCCACCTTGAAGATGTGAGAAATGTGGAGTTAAGAAGCTTGGTTGTTTTGATGTTTGAGACGGGCACATTGTTTGTTTGGTTTGATATTCGTATGCAGACATGATGTTTAAGCTTTGATGTTGGTTGCGTACTTGTGTTGATTGGCTCACTTTTCCCTACAGGGCTTGGCTAGGGACCACAGGTATGTGCTTTGATGTTGGGTAGTGTATTTCACATGGATGCTTGGTGTTTGAGTGTCATGCATGCTTGCTATGTTTGTTGGCTAACCTTTGATGTAGCGCATGGCTAGGGACCACAGGTACGCGTCATTTGCTATAACACCCTAAAAATGCCCTAACAGTTTGATAACATGTTTAGTGTATAAAATGATTAAATTTATATTTTTCATTACGTTTAAATTGATAAAAAAATAATTCAAGAAATATAGGGTAAATTAGAAATTTACAATTCGGGTTAAAGGTCATAAATAAAAAGTCAATATGTCAAAGTGGAATAATGGGTTAAGTTGAAGTGTAAATGAAGAAATGAAGGACGAGCCGCAAAAATAGGAAAAAAACTTAATTAAAAGTGAAGGGCCAAACAAGGCCTTAATCTTATAAAGATAAAAGACCAAAAGTGGTCTTGTAAATGAGGAGGTTTCTAATTTGCACAAGGGAGAAAGAGAGACATAGGTAGAGAGGAGAAGGAGAAGGCAATTCCTTGGTGTTTTCTCTCCATCTTGTAGAGATCAAGCTTGGTTCAAGAAGAAGAAAGAAGAGAGGCTGTAAGAGATTAAGGTATGGAAACCTAACTAAAACCCTATTTTCTTGTGTTTGGGTTTGGAGAAAAACCTAGCTTTGTTTAAAGTGTTCTTGGATGGTTTTAGTTCAGTTTGAGGTTGTTTTGCATTGTTTTGATTGGTTTGGATTGGTTTTGGAATTTTGTATAAAGAAATGATGAAGTTTCAAAGGAGTTCTTTGTCGAAAAATTTTCCAAAACCCTGATACTGTTTGTAATCGGTTAAGTTATAATCATCATTGGTGATTCAATTTTGTTAAGAACCATAAGATCTATAAATACAAATGTATAGAAAGGGACTTCAAGGAGACAATTGTAGCTCTAAAGGCTCCCGAATATGGGCTTAAGGTAGGTTCGAATTGTAGTTGATGGGTATACTTGTTTTTTGAGTGTAGTTGTGATGTTTGGCCATAAGTTGAGTTTCACTCTAATCAAATTTGGTGATTCAAGGTATGGAGTGAAACTAGAATTCTGGATGAACCATTTACTTGAAGGAATTATATATGATTAACAAACCCCAAAGTGCCCAGAAACCGAAATCGAGTGGAGCTGTGTGCAGAACAGTAGTGTTTACCAAATTAGAGTAGTCTTGATGTAAAATGCAATAACTTGAGTTTGATGATCAAGTGTATGATTCAATTGAAGAAGAAACTTGAACCATAGCTTCAGATGATTAGAATGAAGCGATTACCAATTTATGGATTTAAGACCCTTTGAAATCAAGAATAGCAGTGCATTAACCCAGTGGCTGGGCATATCGACCAATTTGGCATTAAAATGTCGTAACTTGAGTTTGGGTGATCCAAATGAGATGATTCTAATTCCTACTAAAAATATACTCATAGTGATATCATTTTCTCAAAGGAAGAATGAGCAAAAAAATATTCATGTGTCCCCAGAAAATTTTGCAAGTGAAGGTGTATTGGGTAGACATCAACCCTAACAAAAAAAATCCTAGAATGCACAATTGATTTTTTGTTTTTATTGGGTTTTTCTTTGATTGTGACATATTTGTGATGGATTAGGGGTTGGTGACAAGGAAGCTTGACCTAAGAATGGGATTTTGAGGATAGGAATCGAAGAGCGACAACCTTTTTTAGTTTGTTCTTCACACTTCTTTCCTTCATTCCATTTTGTGTTTTGTTTGACAAACTAAATCTAAAAGGTTTTATATGAATATATATGTGTGCTCCGTTTGAGCCATAAATGAATTGGTTTGTTCTCCACTTCTCTCTATATTTCTAAAATTTTTGAGATTATGAAATAGTGGATTTATTAAGGAAATAAGATGTGATAAGTGCATATTGATTTGTTTTAAATTGATTTGATACAATTGATTGTGAAATGGTGCACATGAAATTTTCATGAGTATTGGAAACCAAGTATTTAGATATAAATGTATATACACTATTGTAAAATTCATAGAATGATTTGGCGCCCTTAATAGAATATTAGCAGATTAAATTAGGAGTTAAGGATAGATTGGTATCTGCAGGGTCGATTAGGAAATCTTGCTTGTTGAACGTAATGATGTGTCACTCCGTCCAGTAGCCCGGTGGGATAGTATTGGTAGTATTCACAAATGATTTTTAATAACCGGTCAGCAGCCCGACGGGACCGTAATGTTATAAAAACTTTTTATCTGCGAGCTGCTTGACCCCCAGCGGGCCAGTGTCGGTGATTCGTTATCTTGTGCCTTTGAAAGCATAGGTTAAAATTCAAACCGAGGCAAAATGAAAAGAATTGTGAAATGCATGATTTGTATTAGAATGATTTATTACATATGAAATTGCATGATTAAGGAATGACCAATGGTGTAATTTGAATGTATCACAAATGAAATACATATATGTATTTATCTTGGCATTAGTCATTAAAAAAAAAATTATACAAAGGCATTGATTTAGAAAAATGCATGATTTACTTAAACTGAAATGAAGAGATAAATGTATAGAACCACTAGGCATGAAAATGCTTAGCGCGTTGTTTTATCATCGCATAGGTACTAAGTGAACAGGTATGAAGGAAAAGACCTCAGTGATTCATAGTCAACATCAAGGCCTCACGGAGTTGAAGTAAAGCTCCGACCATGCATTCATGAAATATATTTGACACTTTTTGTACAAATTCTGATTTTTTTTTTTTGTAAATATTTTGGTATTGAAAACGACTTATAATGCCGAAATGTATAAAGGTGGTAAATGGACCAAATGGGCATGTAATGTCGTATTTAATAGAAAATGTGTATTGAAAACAAAATTATGGGCCCCCCTTTAAGTTGAATTAGTATATACAAATATATTTTCATAAAAAAAAATATCCTTTACAAAATGAGCATTGGAAATGTGTTTTACTGACAAAAGAAAAGGAGTGGATTCGAGAAAAAGGACTGTGTCTCGAGTCTGGCGGTTCGACCTCAGGGTCGGTCGGGTGCGAGGCGCGAGTTACTAATGCATAAACACCTCTCTTGATGTGTGTGGTATTGAAATTTTGGTCAAAGAGTATTAACTCTTTCCTGCTCCCTTTTGGCTCAATTTCCATCACATTGAGAGATATTACCATTCTCATGAGCTTATCTATTTGGGGTGCTAATGCGCAATGTCTGCTTGATGCTCAAGATTCTTCGCTCCTAGCTATAGAAGTTTTCTCTACCACTTAGACTTCGTACTCTGCCACTATCCGAAAATGGCATAATTCCATTGGGATTCCATCTACGGTTAAGCATGTCAAGTTATTATGGGTTCTCTTATGCATATGTGTATTTTCCCCCACATCTAGGAAACCAACCATGGAATATTTACCGCGGGAAAATACTACTTGCTCTAGGTCGGTCATATGCCTTAGGCACTTTACTCTTGCCTTAGTTTATCAGGCCATGAGTAAATATGTATCTGATGAGCCTTACCATAAAGTTGGTGGTGCCTTATGGTTTGTATAGTTGTGGTTGTTTGCATATTTTTCCAAAACTTTCGAACAAGGAACCTACCTCTTTCAAGACATTAGGACTCCATGCAATGAATTCTCTATGTATTATGCCCTCCGATGATCATATGTCATTTTTCTTTGGTTGGGTAGATCGAGCACTAGTACACTAGTTTTTGAAGCCTAATTCTATACACATTTTAGCTTGGAATCAAATTTTGGTTTCTTCTCAACCACATCTGCATGATTTTGAGTCTGTTATTGCCACTTGTAGAGTACTTATTTTAGGGGGTTGTACTATTTGCATCCCTAGCTAGTCTACAACCATATCTCCCTTGTCTTTAGGCCCGCTAGTTTGGTTTTCAATAGTTTATCCCAGTTTTACCTTCTTTGCCTTCTGTCCAACTAAACTTAGAATTTGTACAGAAGCTAGTTAAAGAGTATTAAACTCCTTCCTGCTCCATTGGGATTACCTCCTTATCCACTACACCATCCTTCTCTTCTTAGTGGAATGTCAGATTTGACGAGCTCCTCAATTCTTACTCACTTACTACAGGTAAAAGAATTATTTTCTGCATTTGTATTCATAAATTTACCTCATGCTACAGGATTAACTTCTTCTCCTAGGAGGCCTACCAAGAGACTCAAGATGGTCGAAGATAAGAACATCGCTTCCAGTAGTTAACCTAAAAAGTCCAAGCTTCCTGCAGATGTGAGGACTCCTTCCAACCTACGATGTTCTTTGTGTAGGCTAGCCCATCATTTTGATTTCTCTAATACTGTTGATAATCTCATTGAGGTTGAAGAACTAGAAGATCCCTCTAAGAGTAGTGAGGAAGGGTCAGCCTTTGGAGAAGAGGCCTCAAGCGAGGAACATTCTAGGGATATTAGTAATGCACTTGGTGAGAAAGAGACATCAGAAGACTCTTTTGATGAAAGGGCCACTTTCGTTGGAGAAGGCCAATATAGGCATACTTCTCAGCCTACTCCATTTCTGGTTTGTTCTGCACCTTTATCTTTCTTTTGCATTTTTCATCTTTCCCTACCTTATATTTTTCATTTCTCCAAGCTTCATCGAGATCAACTTTTCAAATAAAGGCAAAAATAGACATGTCTTTGGACTTGTCTTTTCTGGACCAGACTACTCATACCTTTTAGTCCTCGATGATTCCTCTAAGTGACTCAAATGTGGTTGATGCTCACTCTACTATGAGCCATTTTCTTGGCTTGGATCTACTTTCCCTAACCATCAGCCAAAAGGATGCTTTTTATGGCTTTGGCAGTATTAGCATCAGCTTCCAAAGTGCCTTAGTCAGAGTATTTATCTTACTTGACCTTAGCTCAGAGCTCTTGTTCCCCTACATTGGATCGTGTTATGAAATCCAACATGGAGATCTCCTCCAAATTGGATGCCTTAAAAGGACAAAAGATAGAGTTTGAGTAGACTCAACTTGCTAAGAAACAAGCTACCCAATGGTTGAGTAAGCTAGACACTGAATATGATGCTCCTGAAAGTATCAGTGTGGTGGCTGGAGATGAAGAAGGCAAAGTGATCTTTGGTGGAGCGGGTGACCATAAAGGAAACAGTGACTTGAGCATCTACAAAGGCCAAGTCCTTAGACGGTGCCAGCCCGAAGGCAATGAAGTTGGCTTGAAAGCAGGAGAGTTAAAAAAAGAGTGGTGGATCTCGCCACCATTTCCTTGGCTACTAGGATTCTCTATGTTCTTTTGATTTCTCCATGATATGACTTTGACATTTCTAAACAATCATGACCTAAAGAAACATTGACTTGAGAACTTTGTAGCCATTGGCATTTTTTCAATTGTAAAGCTTCCTTTGCACATTCTTCTTTGTACTATCTTCTCTGTGCTTTTGTACTCCATAGCCTATGATGACAAATGATTATCCTGAGGCTAGTTTGATCCCTTTCCAACCTTTGATAGGTGGCCATCGGCCTACCATTTTTGCTTGGTAGAAGGAGGAGATTTTGGGATGTATTCTTGAGATGTTATTGAAAACTCATTGAACACTGCACATGTGCACTTACAGCCATGACATTGCATTAGTGAATCAAGGTGGCATTATGCCTACCTTTTGATGTGTGTTGAAATTTGTGAAATGAATTGTGGAGAATTCACTAAATACAAGCACACGTACACTTACAGCCATGACATTGTATTAATTGATCAAGGTGGCACTAAGCCTGCCTTTTGATGTGTGTTGATGTTTGTGGAATAATGTTGTAGTTCTTCTGTTGATTAAAAGTGGTCATTGGACCTACTCTTTACTTGAGAAGATATACTGCGAATATCAGTGTGCTGCGGAGAATTTGAAACAGTGTCTAAAGCCTGCGATATATTGGGCCAGTTTGTGATGGAAAATTTATATGTTTGAGAAACTGACCAAACTTCTTTGGATGAATGTTTATCCAAAACATAGAATAGAATAACGTACTATGCTAGAGAAAACTTTGAATGCTTGAGAAAATAGTGGCTAAAAAGCCTACTTTACTTCAAAACATAGAATAGAACAAGGTACTATGATATAGAAAACTTGAATGCTTAAGGAAACAATGGCTAAAAAGCCTACTTTTATCCAAAACATAGAATAGAACAAGATATTATGATAGAGAAAACTTGAATACTTGAGAAAACAATGGCTAAAAAGCCTGCCTTTACTCAAACCATAAATAGAACATTTCCCTAACATAGTCCCTTTAAAGGTCGTGGAATCAGCCTAATTCTTTTGGGAAGTTTTTACAATTTCCCACATGGTAGGGAGGGAAATACTTCTTCAAGTGTTTCCCATTGATGAACCTCTTATGTGGCTCTCCTTATAGGTTTGCTAACTAGTATGAGTTTCTAGGCAGTACTTGATGTACCTTGAAAGGTCCCTCACTGTTGGGAGACCATTTGCCTAATTCTCTGTCTTTGGAACCAATTGGTAATAAAATCTTTCAAACAAGATCTCCGACTTCAAATCTTTTTCATATGACTCTCTTGTTGTAGGTCTGAGCTACTTTATTTTTTTTGAACTAACATATAGTTAAAAGCTAGTATTCTTCTGTCATCTGCAAATTGGAGTTTCATCGTCATGGCCTTGTTGTACTCTTGAGGAGTAAGGCCATTTTGCTTGGAAACTCTTAGAGAAGGCACTACTACTTCCATTAGGAGTACTACATCTTGTCCATAAGTTAGAGAAAAAGGACTTACCCTTATAAAACTTCTTTTAGAAGTCTTATAGGCCTACAATGTCTCTGATAAAATCCTGTGCCAATCTCTAGGATTCTCCTACAACATTTTCTCTAGGATCCCTATCAACTCTTTGTTGATGCTTTTGCTTCTCCATTGGCTTGAGCATTAAAAGGAGTTGATCTAATGAGTTATATCACATAATTCGCAACAAAGTAATTCATCTTTTTCCTAATGAACATCGTTCCTTGATCAGTAGTGATAGATTAGGGAATCCCAAACCTATGAATAATTTGCTTCTTGATGAACTTAATCACATCCTTATGTTATGCTTTCTTCAATGGTATCGCCTCCATCCACTTAGTGAAATAATTTGTCGCAACTAGGATGAAGCTGTGATGAATCTTCCCAATTAGGTCCATGGCCCATTCTTTGAACGGCCATGGCTTTACTATTGAATTTAATTCAACAACATGGATTCTTTGTATGCTTCCATATTTTTGGCACTGTTGACAACGTTTAGAGTATGTGATGTAGTCTTTTAGAATGGTAGGTTAAAAATAGTTGTCTTCTAATTAACCAACACATCTTTACTCTAGATTGATGGGCTCCACAAACTCCTTCATGAACTTGCTTCATAACTTCCATGTTGTCTAAGAAAAATAAGTACTTGAGTAATAACCCATCAAGTGCTTTTCTGTATAGTTCTCTTTTTAGTAGAACAAAATTCTGAGCTTGAGCCTTCGTTCTATGAAGAACCCTCTTGTTTGGATTATTTAAATATTCTATGAACTATGTTCTCCAATCTCCAACAATATTCATGTCATTATTAAAGATGTCTAGGTTGATCCCCCTTTCAAAAATTGAAGGGTGATTCTTCTTCTCTATCATGATGAGTTTATTAGTCAATTCTCTACTCATTTTTACACTAGAGGCTATTTGAGTAAGTTCATCAGCCTCCCAGTTTGATTTCTTAGACACATGTTCAAATTCCACATTATCGAAGGAATCTAACAACTAAATGGCAGTAGTGAAGTAAGGTCTAAGAGCAAACTATTGCATTTATACTCCCCCTGTTATTTTCCAAGGTACTAATTGATCTTGGTAAGCTTGAACATCTTTAACCGATAGGATCTTTAAATCCAATCACTAAACTTCATGGCAAAGCGATTGTTGGTGCACTCAAAGGCTAGATTGAAAGACAATGTAGTCTTTACTCCCCTTGGGGAAATGATCACTATTCCTGCACCAATTGAATTTTCTACGCTTGAACCATAAAATTTTAGGATCCAAGATTCATTTTCTGCTCCATAAATTCCTAGCTCCACACTTTGCTCTATCCCAATCTCTAAGGAAGGATGATCAGCTAGGAAATCTATCAATGTTTGTCCTTTGACTAATTTATATGGTAAACCAAGGTGAATTTTGACAAAGCAAGAGATCATTTACCAACCCTCTTTGTAATCATTGGCCTGTTAAGCATGTACTTCATAAGGTCAATATGAGAAGCCATATAGAATCGAGACTTGATAAAGTAGTGTCTCAGTTTTGTACATGCAAAGTACAAGGCCAAACATAATTTTTCAATTGAGGAATATCTTGTTTCTGCTGGATTTAAGACTCTACTCAAATAACATACAACCTGTTCGTTTTAATTGGATTGCAAAGTATATGATTTTATCATATTTGAATATCTAGTTTTTTCTTAATAGAAAAAACAATAAAAAAAAACATTAAGAAAAAACCAAAAAGTAAAATATTTTGGCTTTTCTATTCAACTAAAAAAATTAAAAATTCATCAACAAGTCATGAAAAAAGTTAAAAAAACAAATAAGCTGAATATCAAAAGCAAATTGCTTTCAACAAAAAGCCAAAAAACAAATGCCACTTAAGATAAAAGTTAGAATATGTTATCAAGAAAAAAACTTAAACCTAGATTATAAAAAATAAAATTAAGTAAATAAATAAAAACTTTGAAGCGCATGTGATTTGATTTAAAATTAAAAAAAAATACATTTAAGACATAAATAACGTTCATAATATTGGGCTTAAAGGATCTTCAATGACACGTTAAAACATGTTTATGAAATAAAAAAGAGCCCGTACATTTATAGCTCTATTATGCTTTGAGTTTGCAAGGTCCAAAACAAAAGCCCACTTATTTCAAGAATAGCGGGCCTTGGCTTCAAAATGCCAAAAGATCCTTCAAAAAATTTGGCCCAACAAGCTAGTACTTCTCTTTCTCCATGTGTGCAGAAGTGCGTAGCCTTTATTTTATTTATTTATTTTTATTTATTTTTTATTTTAAAGATTATTTGATGATGATGATTGTAATCACTTGAGTTCGAGACCCGGTAGTTGTCGTGCTTCACCAGTTAATGACAACGGGACAATGACACGCAAATAAACCCACGAGGGTGGGGATGATCATTAACCCCTCAGATAACAAAAATCTGACCTTTTTGGAAGAAAGTAAGCCTGATGTTCCTTAGATTAGGAATGCATACCTCATTCAGTGTGATATGTCTCCTTTTTATGGAGGAAGATCGGAGATCCAACTTTTCCGGAAGGTGGACGATTTCTTCCCCTAATGGTAGGAAGTTAGCTCTTATTTCGGAAAGAGTTGTTTCCTTATGTCTGTATTGTTTTCGGATAAGGATGATGTTGAGGATGCTCCTGTTTCTTTGGAAGCGACAAGTCGATAAATGGTGCATTTGTAAGATAGAAACCCGGTGGCAACTTTGCCGGGGAGGACCCTTGCCCGGGAAGAAATGCCTGAATAAACGAACCGCTGAGCTATGATGTCCCCAGCGCCGGGCGAGCGGCTGTAGGAATCATGGTAGGCTAATGCGTGGGCTTACCCCCTTGAGATATTCGAGAGAGGGTGGAGCTGGCGGCTCGTGGGGCAGCGGAACTGGGCACTTTTCGGCAGAGACCCTTGGGCTACTTTGGCACGCTATGGGGATTGGTAGGGACTGAGTGCCTGATGCCTACTTTTCCTAACGGGGAGGTGGCGAGATCTTCGGTTGGGAAAGAGTAAGTTTGGCCGAGTCGTATTATGGGAATGGCACATTGTGTGCAGCTTAATTCTCAGTGTAATTTATAACTTCTATGCAAGCTACGTTAGAGCGTCCTTGATCGCTTGGCTTGATCTGAGATATAGGAATGGCCCATAAAATGGAAGTGATGAAGTTTGTTATACATGGTTGCGGTTTTTAGATTCGTGGAGAAGGAACTAGAGGATGTGGGATAGCTATCAATTGGTTGACCATGCCACTTGGGCATGGGTTCGTCAGGGACTATATGGTTTGAGCAGAGTCGGAAATATTTGGGGAGGTGTTTGGGTGGTTCTAAAACCAGTAAGCGACCCTCTGTCGAGTGCCCTACATTAAATCCACCGCGGGTTTCGGTCAAGTTTTGGACCAGCCTCATCCTCTCCTTTCCTCTTTCATGGCCTCGTGACGGTGCGGGAATTTACGCCTCGTTCGTGCCATCGCCACCATCTTCTTTTTACTTCGACAGCGTCTTTGGCTTGGATTCGACGTGAATGCTTAAGCTACTTTAGATATCTTGTTGGCGTAGTTGGATGTAAAACATTGCTTGACAAAGTATTGCTATGTACTCCCCAAACACACTTTTTGTGATATTAATAAAACTACTTAGTTTCCTTACCATTTCGTACCTTGTTGTGATTATGTATAAGTGTTACATAACCTTATATAAAATATGGTGCTTGACCATTTAACAACTAACTAACGGATTAACTAGTAGAGGGGCCTTTGGGCTGGCCCGTAGTGACTCTTTGCGCCCCAAGTGCGATACGTCGCGTCGGTTTATATCTTTGTGCAGACGATCGATTACTGCATTAAATGCGGCTACATACCCTAGGCGAAGGTGTAATAGACATGCATCATTAAGCTGCACCCTCTTCCTTGTCGTATTGTTTTGAACTCGTCTTCTTTCCTTCCGGTGACTAACTCGGTTCTTCCTTGCATTCATTCGGGGTCATTGTCGCGGGTGTTAGCACATTCCATTCTACAGGTATCTTTCGTAGTTTCTCGATACTGTTAGCCCTTGATGGGTGACGACTCTCTAGTTGTGTAAAACTTGGGGAAGAAAAATCTCAACCCGTATTTTGCTCGAGCTCTGTCGCTCGGGCCAGTGGTATATTCTCATACCTACTCGGTAGGTGTCTAGGGTTTAATATTCACCTTTTCCTCTCCTTTTGATATGCTTGCAGAATGGTGAGAGTTCGGGAGGAACCTTCCACGAGAGTGGTGTCTGGAGGGCGACCCAGAGAGCGAACATACGCAAGCGATATCATTGCGTCTATGATGTGGGGAACTAAAGGTGCGGCTGCCAGTGCGAATAACATCGACCAACCGGTTGATGGAGGGAGACGGATGAGTCTGTTGAGCGGGGAACACAATGATGTGTTTTTGCAGGGCATTTAGCAAGCCGATTCGCATTTTCCGTCTTAGGCCGTAGTCGAACGGTTCTTCATTTTGCTCGGCGCCGCTGACTCTTATTCACTGAAGCGTAGTTAGCATCCTAGTTGGTTGTTGCGTGCTGAACCACTTGTACCAGCTCGATCTTACGTTGGTGGAGCTCTTTATCATTTACATGTTGAACATAGGGTCAGGTGGGCCGAATGTCATGATTACAGATCCATGACTATAAATCATGAATGGGCTCCACAGGCTGCTAACCTAAGGCCGCGAGGTGTTGTTAGTGAGGGGTCCTTGGGATGAAACTCCTAGTTCCCCCGGGTTGCCTTTTAATGTCAACCGATCTCAGTCTTTCCCAGGTCAGTAATTGTGCCGGCTTTGCTTTGTATTTATTTTGATGTTGTTGTGTACTAATTGTTGGCTACGCATGTGAAATGAGCTTGGAAGGGAAGGAATTTACGGTGAAGTGGAGTGGAGAAGTCAGTATAGAAAGATTCAGCTTTTGGAGATTTCAGACGGGGCGCGTTGCAAGTTCTTCTTACGAGTGAGAATATTTATCTTGCGTCTGGTGTCCGGCTCGCCTCCATCGGTTATCCCTCGGCCTCTGCCTTTGAATGTCATGGAGGGGGAACACTTCGTGCTTGTGGATGTACGGCGTCTTGCTTCTGGTAGTGTTAGTTCTTCCCAAGACCTGGTAGTTGAGGCCTCGAGTCGGAGTCACGGAGCCGGAGTTCATCCACAAATCGCAGCTTCTTGGCTGGGTTCTTGGTCATCGTCTACTCTCTTGTCAGGGAAGCTATTGGACAAGGTTACAGTGCGTCCTCTCCCTTGCGCGGTATCCAGCCTTTAAATTAGTGAAAGTCAAGCGGAAGAGTGGCAAAGCGCGTCGAACGCGCCAGAATGCAGATCCAGAAGATTTTGTTCCTTAGTTCCTAACGCCGGGACGATTCGAGTTTAGAAGTGGAAGAGCGGATGGAGAGGGGCGGGGTTGCTTGATCGTTCTGTGGCTCGTAAAAGCGGTGGATTCGAGGCGGAGTCATCGCAGCTGCCTATTCCATGCGGACCTTGGCAGCTTGATTCTGAAGGATGAGTCCTCGCTGATGGTAGTTCGGGAGATAGGAATGATTACCGTCACGGTTCCCGGTGGGCCATCGATTGAGGTAGGCGGGCCAGGTCGAATCGAATGAGGATGATCCGACTCATGAGGCTCTTCAAATAGTGCGCGCCGTATCAGACGGGAGTCCTGAAGTAGGTCGAAGTTTATCGCGCTGGAGTGCGCCCCGAACCCCAGGTCGTAGAACCATGTGATTACCCTGGCGCATTCCTCGGTCGAAGCCCCAGGGTGAAATTCGACCCGGGGAGGAGGAGGTTGAAAAATATTCTTATTCTTGGGGCCCTTTCATCGCGACGGAGTCTGCGGCCAATCGGTTGAATGAGATTCCCAGTATCTGGCCGTGTATCGGGTTCAGTCCAACGCTCGGGCGAGCCCTTTCACTCCATGAGTCTATGACCATATCGCATTCGTCTTGCTTCTACTCCGAATGAGGACTTCTTGCAAATCATTGATGATGGGATATAGGTCCGGAACCTCAATTTAGTTCAATCTACCGAGCTGGTAAGATGGGTTTTTCCATTCGGGCGGATTCAGTGTTGTTATCCTTCTCCATTAGTTGCTAATGGATTCCTGCTGGGTATCTGCAGATTCGAAACATGGTGTTGCGGCTTATCGTGAGTTGAGCCGACTTAGTGATCTTGATTGCGGTTGTATGTTCGACGGGCATGGCTGAATGGAAATGCGGTGCCTCTTTGAAGCCCGGTCGGCAGGCGTGTCGTCGTTTAATTTGAGGCTAAAGTCCATTTGAGAGAGCTACGAGTAGGAAGGCTGAGGAGGGGCCTTGTTGTTCACTTGATTTGCTATGACCAAGTTATCTGCCGAGGGGGCCCTTAGCACCCAAGTTCAGGTGGAGACAAAGCTTGCTCAGGTTTAGCGTGCTTTAGGGCTGGAAGGGCTCAGGAGCGGGTTTATTAGTGGGCCCCTTTCGAAGATGCCGCCACGGGGAAGCTGCGAAGGGTGAAGAATAGTCGATTGAGGCGGAAGAAATTGGCTCGGTTATGGGAGCTTGGAGGTATTAAGATGACTTTCTTGCATACGGGAGAAAGGTATAGCGAAAGAAGAAGGAGATGATGGAGGCTGCTTTTAATTCTAGTGGTGACACACTTTTTAATTACGGCTATGGCTGTTGCGCTTTTCGCCTGACATATCTTGTGTGAAAATCCCCCGATGGCGTGTCAGATCCTTGAGTTCGAACTGCTGGATTCTTTGCAAATCAGCGCCCCCCCGGGTGCATGCTGTAATTGCTTCTTCCTTAGATCCACGTAGTCGGTGCCAGCGGGGGATGGATTCGGTGAATAGCCGATCCATTTAACGGGTGGAATGGGTTATTTGGGAAGCGAGAGGAGGGAGCTCTTGTATTGATCCATTAGGAAATGGAAGTTATTTTTTGGCGAAGCTTGTTATATTGCATGTCATTCTAAACAATTTGCTTTTTTCTCGTCCTTTTTAGTGTTTGGACAAATTTACGATGGATCCCCATACTTGTTTCTGTTTTAATGTTTATTTCAAATATATGTGTGATTGGTAAAATTTTTCAACAGAGAGTTAAGTTAGCAAATTTAACTGATTGGATGTTGGGCCGGGCGTGTTAGGATCTTGTTGCCGGGGTTGTGAGCTGACCAACTAGGCATCTTTGGCGGGCGGGTTAACTTCGAGTGCCACCGGTTGTCATTTGACCGGCTAGGCGTGGCTAAGCTAGCGACGAAGTCGGTTACCGCCGCTGGACTTAAGAATTGACCATCCAGACGTGGCTAAAATTTAGGCGAGCCCAGTCGGTTTCCAGCCACGGACGCCGAGATTGACCAGGCTGACGTGGCTAAATTTGTACGGCCCGGTCAGGTTTCCCCGCCCTTCGGACTTAGAGATTGACCCGACGGGCGTGGCTAATTTGGGGTACAGGCGGTCGGTTTCAGCGCCTGCTAGACTTGAGATTGACCCGACGGGCGTGGCTAAATTTCAGGCGAGCGGTCGGTTTCGATGCCACGGACTTAGGTGGCCAAAAGCGATCGTGGCTAAGGTAGTGGGTAGGTCGGTTTGTCGCGCCACTCGGACTTAGAGATTGACCTTGCATTGAGCTTATGAAAATATACCAGCAGTGAATAATAAAGATATATATATTTTCTTTTATTGATAATACCTTTTCAAGTGCATGGCATTCCACATTCTTGGTACAGGAGTTCCATCAATTGTATCTATAGCATAGGACAGGTTCTCGGGTGCGGCTTGGTATCTGGGCCTTCGATTAGGTTGGAATTTTCGCCCTTGGGTCTGTAGTATTCTCAAAAACTTCCAGTAAAACTAGGTCGCTGGGTGAACACTTTCGAGGAGCCTTACGTTTGTTATAAGGATTCGCGACGATGTTGATAGATCTGGAGTGGATTCGCTGCCTTGTGACTCCATCGTGATGTCCCAATTCTCACGTATGGATTCTTCATTTGGATTAGAAGTGTTATGCAGGCAATTGCGTGGTTGCATGTGTTGATAGGGATAACAGCTTCCATCCCATAGGTGAGTGCGAAGGGAGAGACACCTGTGGGCTTTCGAGTCGTGGTCCTGTAAGCCTAGAGCACCCCGGGCAGTTCTTCTACCCATTTTCCTTTGGCGGAATCTAGCAGCTGCGAGGCGGATCTGAGTCTTATTGGAAGCCCCGACTGGCCATTGCTTTGAGGTCTCTTAGGGGGGTAAGTCTGAGGTTCCATATTTTCACTTCCTGGCAAAAGTTTCGATATACCCGGCTGTCAAATTGTGGCCCATTATCTGATATGACCGATTTTGGAATCTGGAGGCAAATGAGCAATGTTCTTCCATATGGTCGGGTGGCGTCCTGTCTTTGATGGATCTGTCGCCGACCTCTATCCATTCTTGGTAGTTCATAGCGACCCGGTAATAGTTTTTTCTACTCTAGGCGGTGGGGAAACGATTTACAATATCAATTCCCCATTGTGCGAAGAACGTTTGGAGATAAATCAAATCCGCTAGAGATCTAAAAATGGGAGACATTATTTGGCGAGGGTCCACGTCTTCGGCGTAGTTGGCAACATCGTCTTCATGGTAGGCCGGTAATATCACATTGTGTGAGCTCATTGAGCTAGGCGTCCTTCCTCGGGTGGTTTCCACATATGCCTTCATGCGACTCGGCCCGACCGCGTCTTTTGGCCTTGCTCGAGAGATCAGGCATTTCAAATATGGTCAACGAAGAGGACCATTTATATAAATGCGGGTATTATGGAGAACTTTGTGATTGGATCTGAGATTTTGTGTGCCACTGCCGTAGCGGGTAATTCCCGTGTGATGTAGAATAGTATGGGATCCGTCGGGATGGGAGTCTCCTTTATCTGGCTTATTAGGGTGTGCAGTATGGATGAATCTAGTTTATAGTAGATAGGGAGATATATTGTTTCCTTTACTGGCAAAGAAGCGGCAATAGAGGCTAGGCATCAGCCCTCTTGTTGCGGTCCTTAGGAATATGTTCCGAGTTTCAGAGCTGAGAGGCAGCAATTTTGTCTAGCGAGGATGTATCTTGCCATTCGGGGTTCCCTGGATTCAAATTCGACGTGTCGTCCTGACGGCTGCGAATCGGCTTGTGGATTAAGAGTTTGCTGACACCACGACGGCGAGTTCAACTCCAACGATCAAGGCTTCATACTCTGACTCATTGTTGGAGGCATCGAAGCTAAGCGAGCTACTTTGCTCGATCCTCCCCCATAGGGAGGTTAGCGTAGGCGGAATCACGGGATCTGGTGCTGGAGGCCCCATCAATCGCGAGGGTCCACCGGCCCAGCCGGCTCTTTCGGGCGTGTGTTGGGTTGCGGGAGTTAACGAGGAAATCGGGTCAGACATCCAGCTAACCGGAAAGCCTCGCTTGTATTGTATCCAGTACTCGTGGAGCTCCATTGCCGTTGGAGCGTTACGCGAGACCGGAGAAATCCAGATTTCCTAAGGAATGATGAAATGGTAATTTCGGTCAAAATCTGAAAATTTTCTAGATCTCGGATGGCCAGAAAGCGGACTTCAGTTGGAATTGTCTCGTGAAATCTAGCTATGTCAATTTCGTCAGTGAGACAGTCGGAATTTCACGTTTTTCGAGGCACATAGAGGATGCAGGACATTTGGCATGTTTTGGGAGTGTTGGCCAAGAGCGCCACGTGTCGATGCGGGAATCTGCGGTCGACTTGAGCTGAAGTGGGGCTCACTTGAGACACATGTATCGTACCATTAGAGTGAAAATCTCGAGGTAGATGGATAAAGATAAGGGTGTAATCCCGCTAGGCGTGGAAGCTTGACACTTGTGAGTGAGGGCGATTCTCTTGACTTGACCTTGACCCAAATCAGTTTGGGAGAGGGAAAGAGAGAGAGGGAGGGCCAACGGAGGAGGAAGTGGAGGAAATCTGAATTCAGGAAGCTCCTATAAATTTCCGAGTATCGGACCAGTCGGTTCCCAGAAGAATAAGCAAGAAGCAAAGTTGCTCCCCACGGAAAGGACTACGCGTGGGTACCGGTTTTGGGGAGTTTCGACAAACTCCGGAAAGGTAGGGGTTTTTCTCCTACTTGCTTTACTTTTTGTTTAAGGGTTATGTAATGGATGAGGATTTGTTGGGCTGGATGGCCATGATTTCGAGTTCGAAAGGTTGGGCCAGGGTGAATAAATACTGGAATGGTTTGAATGGGTCCATGATTGTTTGCGCGTAGATTAGGTGATGTTGTGTTGTTGCCATGAGTAAATAACATGCGGTGTGATTTTGTGGGGCGGTTCGAGATGGGCGCGGATTGTGCTCTTAGCCAGTGAGCCTAATCTTATGTCATTGTTGTTGTAAGCCCAGATAGCATGATTTATGGAATTAATTTTGTTAATATATCGTAGTGATATATTAGCATGTGTTGAATGTTTGTTGTGCCATTGCATTGCACTTAGGTGGGAAGTAATCAAGTAGGGAAATTCACTTCTTGGGCATTGCTCATACAATAGAAATTTTTGGTCAGAAGGCACTTGGGGATGGGACTTATCAGGGACCTTAAATGAAGAAAGCGCGAGATGGCCTTATCTTGTATTTTCCTAAGAGTGCAGGCGAAGACCCATTTTTGTATAAATTGTAATTAAATCATTTTTTTGTATAAAATATACATTTTATGAGTAGGATGTAGGCTAGTGACATATTTGCACATGTATGCAGGTCTCATAACATAGAACATATGGAATTCAGGTGGGTTGGCGGGTAGTTAACGGACCCAGGAGTTTTTGGGCGTCACGTTCGATGGGACATGTCGACGTGGATAGTTCCTCGGAGCGGAAGATCGGTGAGCACCACGATAGGATGGGCCTAGAAGTAGGGGCAGAGCTTCCGGTCGGCCGTTCGTAGGGCTAGGGCGACTTGTTCAAGGTGTGCACAGTTTCAACGTTAGTGGGATTTGCTAAGAAGAATCTGTTGCAAATTTTGCATCTTCCATCTTTAAATAAGCGACATAATGTTGTTTTGAAAATTTGCAAGGTAAAGGCGAGTGTATCCGGGTGTCTGGGACTACGAGGGCTAGGGCTCTTATAGATATTGCTTGATTGCTATGAATGCTCGATCGCATTCCTCATCCCGTCGACGGTGGCCGTGAGGAGTAGTGAAGAAGGGTTTGGCGAATCGTTGGCGGGAAATAAAGCGACCCGAGCTGCTAAGCCAAGCCAGTTAATTCTTGGATTTCTTTCTTAGAGGCGGGGCCGTGATTGCGGATGGCACAGTTGTAGGATTGCCTCTATTCCTTTACGTGTTACCATAAAGTAGAGATTTCCGTGGCCCGACCGAATGCGCGTGTTAGTGGGTTTAACTTCATGCCATATTCTCCCGGAGAATCAGCTTATTTGGAGATGAGTGACATGATCTTGACGTTGTTTGGATTTAACCAGCATATCGTCAATATAAACCTCCATGGTGCTGCCCAGCAGAGGTCGGAACATTTTTGTTACCAACCTTTGATAGGTGGCCCCTGCGTTCTTTAATCCAAAGGGCATTACATTATAACAATACAATCCACGAGGCGTGATGAAAGATGTCTTCTCTGCGTCCGAGGGATGCATAGGGATTTGGTGATAACTCGAGAAAGCGTCCAGAAAGGATAACATGCCATGCCCTGTCGAGGCATCCACAATCTGGTCTATGCGAGGCAGGGGTAAGTTGTCTTTTGGACAGGCGTCATTGAGGTACGTATGGTCGGCTATACTCTCCATTTGTTCCTTTTTGGAACCACCACTACGTTGTGACCCTCGGGATATTTCAGCGACTGATGAATCCATTTTGGCCCAGAAGGTTATCGGCTTGATTACGGTTGATCAGGTGGCGATCAGGGTGAAATCGCCTCACTTTTTGTTTGGCTGGCTTGGCAGAGGGGGCGATATTTAGCTTGTGCGCGGCGTGGACAGGACTAATTCCAGGCATATCCGCATGAGTCCAAGCAAATACATCGGCGTTGAGTTGGCATATTGGCGTAACCGGGGCACTTTTCCTCTGGGAGAGGAGGTATTAATGTAGATGAATCTGTCTATCCAGTGTGAGGACTACGGCCTCTAAGGGTCCACAGCCTGATGGCTCTCTTTCATCGAGGCAGCGCCTGTGGATGATTGTGATTACTATTGAGGTTGGTTTTCGGAGAGTGGTTCTCGAGCGGTCAGCTTGCCCGTTCTTGTAGAGTTTTGATAACATTGGCGTCTTGTGGTGAAAGCTACAGAGTTAACTTGTCGGCCTTGGTTAGGTAACTAATCGTTTGGTGATATGTAGAAAATACGCTTTCATTGCAATACAGCCGGGCCGACCCCGAAATAGCATTATGCGGTCCCCGAATCTTACACCCGCAGAGAATAATACTTCTTTGGAGTTCTTGGACCGGCTTTAACGAGAAAAAGGTGATGTCTCAGGCCAAGCCGGAGTGGTTGCTCGTTAAAGCTGACGGGATCTGGGAGAGTGGAGATGATCGTCGGTTTTCATGCGCTTGAAAGGGAAATGGAAATCATCGATTCTGTTGCACGGATCGACCGAGACCACTATGCACATATTTGTTAATGCATATAGTTAATACAAGTGCATCATAGTGTGGTGTGATGACCCGTGTAGGGTTGATGGGTGGAAAGGATATAGGGTCATCCACTGGCTGCGCAGTTGGGGCGCTTCCCTGATGGCTGATGGCGTTTATTCGGGCTCCCCAGCGGTTTGTTAGTAACATTTTCTCGTTGTTTCTTGGATTATAATTGGTGTCGTACAGGGTCCCCTGATATGAAGTTGATGGTCTACGAGGTTCCAAGCATGTTCAATCTCTCGCCACCGCCTATCTGGCCGCGAGGAACGGCCGCGCCTACCTGTCGCCCTCTCAAATACCACCTGAGGCGGCCGACCCTAATTAGCTTTTCCACCAGAATTCCGAGGCTCGCGCTATTAGTTTCATGGCTACGGTCTCTTGCGGTAGTCACATCGTAGGGTTCTATCAGATTGGTCCTACCCGACTCATCAGCCATTTCGTCGTGGAGGTTCCGAATGAGGGGCAGAGTCGATCATGCGATGTTTAGGCGCAAACCTGGGATCTTTTTTTCTTCTCAATTTGTCCACTCCGAGGGCTTCTGCCTGGGCTTGATTGTTTTTCGCTTCTGACGGCCCTTAGTAGCCTGGGCTTTTGTTGTTCTGGGTGGTTATCATAATTGCTCGAAGCTACTGGGATGTTATCCTCCAAACAGAGAGAATTTATCCGCCCCGACGATACAATTCTTCCATACGCTATCGTGGGTCCATAAAGACAAGGATTGAAAACTAGGTGGTCGCCCAAAGCTCCTTTGAAATTCTATAGAACCCGTATCCATACTTCCTTTACATATCAATTTACTCGAACTGGGCCATTCGACCGCTACGTTAAGTCACGATGGACTCGTTTTCCCCGTTTCGAGGATGGATTGAGGAGCCGATGCTCCTTTCTGTCTCCGACAAAGCATAAATACCGAGAGCACGGCGCGCCATGGTTCTGGAATGTGTTTATCGATCCCTTTGGGAGCTTAGAACCATGCTAAAGCGTCTTGAGGTCGCGGGGCTCTAGAATACCTTACGTAGTAACCGATCATCCCCTGCTTAGGATCATTGCCTGATTATAATGTAACATATGATCATAAGGATCTGGAGAGCCATCGCACATGGCAAAGGGTGGGATGGAGAAGCCACTGGGAGGATCAAATCCAGATATGTCATCCAAGGAGTGGAGCATATCCGCTGGCCCCGAACTACGGAGCAAAGACCATTCGAGGTGCGTGGGTGGCCCGGAAGGCTGACATGCATGGTAACGGCCGGAGGTCCCCGACGGCCCGGGCGCGTGTTGCCGAGTGGGTACGGGCTGGGCCGCGGCCTCAAGCAGTTCTCTCCACGTCCAATGTCTTTCATAAAGACCGGGACAGATCGGCCGGGCCTAAGACGGGGCCTTTTCTGAGCTTGAGGCCTCCACCGCTGCCTCTGAGATGATGAACGACGCAGGAGAGGGGAACTATCGGAGGATAATTCATCGTCAGTCGGTAAGTCGATATCGTATGGTGTAGTAGCCTCTTTGCCTTCCTAGACTCGGGAGGGGAAAGTGGGCGAGGAGGTTCTTTGCGACCGCACTATCCAATGCTTCCAAATGCAGCCTCGTAGGCGCCGCTTAATCTCAGAATCGATTCAGCCCGTCCGCTGGAGTTCATCCATCCGCTTTGCTCCATTCCTCTTTGCCTTACTTCCGCCGATGCCGCGAGGAATCGATCTTCGGGCCGTGTTCGCTGGATCGCTTAGTCATGGTGTTTAATTCTCATGGTCTCGCGAGATGTTCAAACAAACAAGGCTTCAGAACCGTGGGAATGGCCCGGGAGCCGATGTACCTGCTTTCCACCGCCTTTGTGATTTTGTGCTCTGCTGCTTCCTACGATCACATAATTGTAATCACTTGAGTTATGAGGGACCAATGCCGTGACATTCACCAATGGCAACAACCGTGCATTAAACTCCGCAAATAAACACGAGGACGACGCGGATGATCCGTCGCCCTTCTCGATGGCAAAGTTAGCCTTTGAAAGAAAAATCACGTGTTCCTTAGATTAGAACGCGCATCTCATCAACGTGATATGTCCCCTCTTTATTGAAGGAAGACGAGATCCAAACTTTTCCTGGTTGGGCGACGATTTCTTCTAATGGTAGGTAGTTAGGCACTTATTTCGAAAGGGGGCATTGTTTTTACGTGCACCATTTTCGTGATATGATATGGTCGTGATGCCCTTATTTCTTTTTCTCGAGGCTTAATGTCAGACAAATGAATTTCTGTTTGTAAGATAGAAACCCGGCTGGTAACTTTGCCCGGGAGGACCGCTGCCCGGGAAAGTATGCCACTGAGATAAACGAGCCGCCTGAGCTATGATGTCCCCAAGCGCCTAGGCGAACGACTAGTCGGGCATCCATGGGCCGGCTAATCTGTGGGCTTACCCCCTTGAGATATCCGGAGGGTTGACCTGGCGCTCGTGGGGCAGCCGGGGCCTGGGCCTTTTTCCTTCAAGACCCTTGGGCTACTTTATCGTTATGGGATTGGGTCAGCCCAAGGTACCCTACAATGACGATCTCGATGTAATTCATTCAAAGTTTAAAAGATAGACAAACTGTGGAGGGTCTAGGTCCAAGTAGGGATAATTTATTGTATTGTAACAAAATATTTAATTGTAAAATAATAATAATAATAATAATAATAATAATAATAATAATAATAATAATAGTTTAAAAATAATAATAATAATAGTTTCAAAAATTAACATTAATAATAATAATAATAATAACCACACACAAAAGGATACAAAAATATGAATCAATGAGACATTATTGCGTTGTTAAAAGGAACATTTGAAAGTAACTTTTTTCTTTTTTTGACATCATTTGAGATGATCTTTTTTTTTTCTTTTTTTGAAATAAAAATTTTATCGATTTAAATTAACAATACATCTTATTGAGACATAGAATCAAATTCGATAAAAACACTAAAAGATAACGCAACATCCAGGTTAATAGCATTAACATAATGACTTGATATAAAACTTGTACATTTGAAAATTCTATAATGACTAGACTTCATAAGATTTCAGTTATATACTTCTATAGCATACTAACGACCCTGATTTGAATTAATGTCTATATTTGATCCAATACGTTTTATCATTTGAATCGCTCAAAACACTAGTACCTTCGTAACAAATCGATGGAATCCAACACAAAACAACAAGCTGCAATAAGACAGTGATGAAAATAAGAAAAATCAAAATAAATCAGAGATTTATGTAAAAGAACCACTTTATTGTGCAAGAAAATGAAATGAGGGGATGCATAGAGGTGATTTTAGGCCAAAATTGCCAAAAAATAACTCCTCCTTACTTGAGAAAAAAGGGCTATAAAAAGAACAAAATGAAAGAAAAATAGGAGAGGGCAGCTAGGGTTTTTTATGAAAGTCATTTGAGAAAAACCTTGATTATGGCTAAGGTTGCAAAATTCATAATATAAGGTAATGAAATGAAGAAATTAAGAGGGAAGTTTTTTTTTTGCATTTTTTTCCAAAGACAAAATGTGTTTGAATTACCTTAATGAGCTCATTTCACCGTCCATTTGGCCCACAGCCCATTGAACACTGTGGCCCATTATATATTGGGCTCCAAGGTTCAAGGCCTGCTTCCTCATTGGAACTTTACAGGGACAGAAGAAGGTTCCAAAGCCTTGTTCAAGCACATGTTATTATTATGGATCATCCTTTAATTGAATTTGTAGGTTTCCTTCTTCCCACTTTCAGCCATTGAATATAAGCCTAAAATAACAAACTCCAAAAGGTTCACAAAGTAAAAAAAACAAAAAAAAACATGTAGTGAAAATGCTAAATAAATGAGCATGCAATTCTCTAAAAAGAATCCTTATATTATATTAGAAATCTATTGAAAATGAATTTGTGATAACTAAATTAAAATAGATACGAGGCAAAAAAGAGCAACTGAATTTTTAAACCTTGCAATGTGTTGCAGTTGCAGTAGTGTATCCTGAAAGACCTAAAAAAGTTCAAGCAAAAGCTAACAAGGAAACAAAAGTTTTAGTAGGCCAATGAGTTATGGTATGATAGGAGCTGTATATATCAAACCAGGAAATAATATTTTAAATTTGATTTGTATCATTGAAAAAAAAATACCATCTTAAAACATCCATAGATTATTTAAATGGTATTAGGATGAAATTTTTCTCTAAGGATAGATATGAAAATAAGTTAGGAAGAGGCTAGAAAAGTTAAAGTAAAAAAGCTAACAAGAAAACAGAGTTTTGGTGAGAAACCATCAAGTTGTGGTATGATAGAAGCTCCTATGTATCAAACTAATAAATGATATTTTAATTTTGAAAATATTTCTAAACATAACATGTTGTATTCTTGAAAAAAGATAATCACCTTCTTAAAACATTAAAAAATTATTTAAATAGTATTAGGATACAATCTTGCTTTAATTAAATACAAATAAATATGTAGAGAGGGAGGGAGATAGAAGTGGGGAGGGAGGAGACATAGGACTAGGAGAGAGAGAGAGTATTGAATAGGAATGATAATATATTTACTCAGACTACGCTGCTTGTTTTTCACTTAATGAATAACTTTTTTAAACTTAATGTTTGACTGAATAAAGCATTAAGATTAAGTTATTTGTTTTTAACATCAATAATGAGAGGATTTACAATTGCATCGATTATTTCGAAGCCTCTCGCCCGCCTCGCCCTTAATGGTATCGCCTGGCTTTAATTATAATCGGCTTTTACCAAATGATTTATTTTCTCAAACCCGAGACGGGTTCAGGATGAGTTCAGGTATTGTTACTCCCGCCCCGCCCCGATTATATTTTAAAAATAATTTTTTATTGTTTTATTTTATACTTTAATATAAATAATTATAATAATTAGAATGTTTTTTAATAAATAATTTATAAATTACTAATATTTTATTTTTTATGAAATATATTAATTTTAATATAATAAAAATAAAAAGCAAAATATAAAAATAAAATAAAAATAAAAAATCAAATGTAAAATTATTCAGACTTTTCTCATCCCCCGCCTGCCTCTCGTTTAATATTTTAAATGAGCATAAAGCCAGAATCAAAAAAAAATAAACGAACAAGGGGGCTCTTATTAGTCCGTCTCTCGTCCCAAACCTCGCTGCCACATTCCTAAGAATGCATCATGTTAAATTCTTCCCTTGCTTTCTAATAAATGTTTTTTTAATTTTAAATTTTGTAATGACTCTTTCTCGAATGTAAAGTCTAAATATTTTCACTTTTCTATTCGTAATTTTAAAAATTTCAGCAATAAATGGTGAAAATTTTAAAAAATAAACAACTTAATGCTAAAAACTATTCAACTTTTAACATTAAATCAAAAAACAAACACCACCTAACTCGATCCCTCTCCTGCTACGTCGGGGATGGGTATGATAATAAGGTTATTCGAGTTTTGATAGCTTTCTAAGAAACCGACTCGGGTTCGACTCAGGTATGAGATTTCTAGTTACTGCCCGGCCCCACTCCAGATATAAAATTATCAATATGCCTTTATTATATTATAAACTACCTATCATATCCTTTGTATATACTATATACTTGTTTTTCTTACGGTTTCCATTCCCATGCATGTGCATCAACCCCCTTATCCTTTGTTTTTGATAGCTAGGGTTTATGTTTTGACATGCTTGTTTTACGTTTCAGACACTATCATTTTTGCTCAGCTGCATCTGTCCATGGCTTTATGAGGTTAGTATCGTGTCTGAGGCTTTCATGGGAAAATGTAAGATTAAATAATAAATTATTTTTAAGTTTGTGTAATACAAATATCAATGTATAGATTTATAAACTTGTGCATTGCCTTTGACCTGGCCAAAAATTAAAGCTTTTAGAGAGGATGATTTATTGCTTTTATTTCAGTTATGTACTTAACTATATCCCAAGTGGGCCAAGTCATAATTTTATAGTAACTTTATTTATTACAATATTTTTTAAAACCTATACAATAAGTCCAAAGAGATAAGGTTTAATGAATATGCCCTAAAAACTAGTTTTGATTGAAATTTATAATTAATATACAATCATTATAACAAAAATCCTCGTAAGGCAAGGCATGCTCATAATTATAGCCTTTCCGTCTCAACTCCCATCCCCACCTCTGTTTTGGGTCTATTCTAGTTTACACCTTCTTTTTCTTTTTTCCCGTTCTCTCTATTTCTTTTATATTCAAATCAAACATTGAGTTTTTGTGAACAAAAAAAAAGAAAAAAAAGAAAAATCAAGCTTTGAGTGTTGACTAGAAATTTACAAGCCATAAAAATAGCATTTTACTTTCTCTATATCCAACTAATTCTTACCCTCCAAGCATATCTAGAAAAAAAAAATCTAAAATAGAAAAAAAAAAATCCACAAGTTTAGTCGTCTTTTAGGCATGTTTCATTTTACTTGCACTTGTAGCCACGAATATGTCAAATCAACGTCCCAACCTTGAGATTGTTAAGCTAGCTTCCACAACGGATAAATAATTCAAAAAGAGGAATCAAAATGTTGATGTATAAGATTTGATGCTTTTTGGGAAAACATTCCCATACTAATGCATTGGGATAGTACAACCACCTATAAATTAAAAGATATTTTCCTTTTTAAATATTTTTCATCTCATATTTCCGACTTAAAAACTTGAAAAATTAAAATCAAAATTTATTTTTTAAATATAAATCAATTATTTTTAATTTTTTATTAATTTTTTTTAATTTCATGTAATTAAAAATAGTAAAATATATTTTTATCAAATTCTTAATAATATAGTAAATAAATACTATATTTATATAATTTAACTTTTATAGAATATCATTAATAAATAGAAATATTATGCATTAAAAGTAAAATATTTATTTGCTTCAAACAAAACCATAATATGAGTAATTTTTGAAATAAAAACAGTAATCATTATTATTTTAAATATTTTTCATTTTAAAAAAAATATTTGAAGATAAAATTAAAATTTTTAAATGTGTTCACATTAACTCTTTTAAAAAATTTTCCTTTAATATTTTCTTTCCTCACCATCAAACTTTATCTGTCGCCCCCTCCCCCTTATTCTTCATTAGTAAATCCCACCCACCCCTACAACTGCCTTCACCCTAATAAAAAAAATTTTAAGCACTAATTTTTTCCTTTCATATTTACACTGGAAACCATTACGGTTTCCTCCATACAAAATAATGTCATATCAACTCATCCTTTTTTAACTTTCACAGAAACATAGACCCTCATAAATAAAATCTCTCTTCTCCTTCACATTTTCTCGAGAACCAAACAGAGCACTATAAAACCGCTTTCACTAAATCTGCATTCAATTCCCAATAAAGCAAGCTCAAGTCATCGTCTTCACAACTTTATAAAAACAAAATTTCTCCCTTTTCCTTCATTCCCTCCTTTCTCCCGGGAATCAAATAGAAACCTTTCCGAGAAAAGAAAAATAAAAAAAATTCGGACTCTTGTTTCCTTACTCGTTATCCAAGCTCTCAAACTAACAGACATTAACTCCCACAATCGCAATCTACGAAGTATTATTCATCATTTTCATCAGCAACTGCTCCCTCATTGCCACATCCTTGTCGGAGAAATGAGATATGTTCCTCTCCATCTCCTTCCAATCACCCCATAATCCTTCAATCTAAATGTCATTCTCTCCATCTCCCCACTTTAAAAAAATTAAAGGTAGATTAATATTTTCTCTTATTATGTTTTTGTTAGAAGAAAATAAATTTTTACTTCTAATGCATAATATTTTAATTTATTAATCTAAGTTTGATGTTCTATAAAAATAAAAAAAAATATAAATATAATGTTTATTTACTATATTATTAGTTAATTATTTGATAATAATATTTTTTATCTTTTAAATTTTTTTAATTTTATCTTCATGCTTTTAAAATGAAAAATTATTTGAAAAATATTGTAAATGGGGAATTATTGCACATGGTAAATGACCATATGCATTGTGGTGACTGACCACATTCATCTCATTTCAATATTGCTTCACATTCTTCCATTAAGGTGAGTAATGAAAGGCCTTTGTGTTTATGAAAGGTTCTCTCTTCCTCCGTAATGGTATTCTACACGAGTAAAGCTCCTTCTTTCTCATTTCCTTTCTCTCTTTTAATTCTATTTTTCTATCATTTTCATTATCTCTTTCCAAAGGGAGAATAACATATCTTCATTTACATCAATTTTGCTTTCCATTTTATAATATATTTTACAACACGTTATCGACACGAGTTTTCTTTGAAGGTAATTCCCTTACCCTAACATAAAATTATTTCGATTTTGCATATCTATAATTATATTTGGTTTTGCTTATAAGCCAAAATCGATATTGCTATTTGTCGAAATCAATTATAATACTTTATCATATATCAAAGATTGTTGACTGATGGGGTAGAAAACAATATGGGCATAGGCCCAGAGCGCAAGCCCAAGCATCCGCCTTATGAAGGGAGTTGAGGCATAGACCCAATAAAGAAGCTCAGTCCACAGTGAGATCCCACCCATGCCAAAGTACACGGGCCCAGGCCTAGAATTGAAACCACCATGTCAGGTAATCAAGTGATATAGGCGCCTTAAAAAACTCATGTGAAAGGAAGAATGCTCAGTCTCCATGATCCGCGCCCCACGGATTAGGAAAGAAGGATCTTACAAGATCACGGCTCCTCCATTATCCCTTAACAGTTAGTCCATGATAAGGAAAAGGAAACTCCTCACCCATTAGAGAGATAATTGTGATTACCATCTAACAAGGAAAGTAACTACCATCCTTTATAAATTCAATCCATCTCTACCACGTAAAAGGTACGCAAACTCACGCCTAAGGCGCTTAACTTTTCCTTCCTTTGAGATAAAACTAACTTAGCATCGAGAGGCGGTCGCACTCCTTCCGTGGTCACTTTGTCTTTATTAAGTTTTTCGCAAATACGGATTTAGATCATAGATAGCCGAATAATGAAACTGCTAAATGGCATTAAGAGAATCGCCACAAAGCAGCTGCTGGGAACGGATCGCTCCTTTACAAGCAAATTGAATTTCATGGATCTGATGGTATCGACCGAAACATAGGAGTCACGCTAACCCCCCTTAGTGATCTGTAAGACCAAGAGGCGCACCGATAACCGACCACCAAGAGACGCCCGAAATCCCCCACTGCACTAATATCGATTTAGATGCAGGCACTGGCCTCACCAATCGCTTGCCGAGACTTGAAGAACTCAACCACAAATTCAACGCCCGTAGGAAGAGCAATCTACACTAATGACGCTCCTCTAGATAAGCCGACAGAGAAGGAGAAACTATCGCCAAGGTGTATGATCCTATAAACTCTCTGGTAGGGATTGCTACTAGGAATACTCTAGTAGAACAACAGAGGCAATGGACCCATCCTTTATCAGCAGGAGATAGGGGAACGAGCATGGGAGCAAGATCTTGACATCCAAGAAGAGCTCGGGCCTAAGCCATGAAGGAAACTGTAAGAAGACGAGCTCTAGTCTCCATGGATGCTTTGGTACAACAAACATAATCCTCGTTCACGGCCGAGGTACTACACTTCCCTCTCCCTGCGAAGTTTAGAATGCCTCAGATCGAAACGTTCGACAGAACGAAAGACCTTGTAGACCACCTCAATACTTACAAGAATCAGATGGAGCTACACGGATGCTAGGACCCCATGAGGTGCAATGGCCTCACTAATACTCTGGGAAGGTCTGATGTCAACTGTCTGCACAGACCCCGCCACCCAAACGCGATCCTTAGAGTTATCCATCGCTCATCTCCCACTCATCGAGCTCACGCATGTGAAGCCGAGCTATCACTTGCTAACCATAAAGCAGAGCCCACAGGAGAACCTGAGGTCATACGTCCAGAGGTTTGACGCATAATCATTAAAGGTAGACATCCCAGGCGTGAAGCTCATATCACCGCTCATCGCCGCTAAAGTAGTCGAAAGATCTATTGTTTTCATCTCAAAGAACTTTCAGAGCATGGCTTCTATGTGTGCTCACAAAGGCAGAAAATTACATCAACGGTGAGGAAGCCCTTCTATCTAAGGAAACTCTTCAAATGCTGTATGAGAAAAGCAAGGGCTAGAAAGGAGAGCGAGCCCCAGAGGACAAGGAGACGTGGATATATCCCCACAAAGGACAGAGGAGAACAAGAACGGTCTCCAAAGAGACGAGGCAACGCAGGACCGCTGGCCCACTTCAAATTTCAGGCCGCAGCCAGCCGATATCCACCCCGACAATTCACCCCCTTGACAACCTCGGTGTCACAGGTCCTACGTGAGACGCAACACGAAAAGTTTTTAAGGTGGCCATCTCAGATGAAGACAGACCCAGCGAAAAGAGACTCAACCAAGTATTGTGAATTCCATAGGGATCATGGACATCGAACAGATGATTGCATCCAACTGAGGAAGGAAATTGAATACCTGATCCGACGTGGACATTCGGCCGCTTCAATTCAAAAGGTTCTGGCTAGGCACCTCATCACTCTTCACACCCCCAACTCAACATCAAGAACTGGGAGAAACCCATGTGACCCCGATTCGTAAGCCACTGGCAGGTGATTCTAATCAACAAAATTTGTAGTCCTGTTCTCCTATCGCCAGGAGTCGCCATCGCAAAGATAGCAGCCTAGGGTCGAACACGGACGGGCCATCCTATGAATGACTCATCGTGCGAAAATGGTGAGGCTTTTAGTTCGATTTTTGGATTGTTTCAAAAACAGTGAGTAGTTTGAAAACCGATTAACTCGTAAAACTAAAAGTGAAGTGAAAAGGTAACTTTGAAGATTTAGGTCACTAACTTGATAACATATGGCAAACAAGTGTCCGTTTTATCCTCGTGACATGACAAGCAAACCTATAGTCCAAGCTATAACCTGATCTTGTTTAACTAAAACCTAACCCTTGTGAATCAATTCCTATTTGAGTCAACACGTGCAACATGCATCTACAACCCTTTAGCTCAAAACCCCAACATTCAACTTTATCATGGCTCAGAAGACCTATCTAAAAACCACAAAGGCATCTAGCACAGTATGCACCGTATCCCAAAGCATGGTGGTGCCACAACACGACATTAATGATATCTTAACCTCTGGGTTTAGAAGGAAACACAACATAAAAGACTGAGCATTTAAATACATGAGGACAACTCCGTGAACTCCGCCCCACAACCACAAGCTAGCTACCTTCCTCTTTCAAAGCTAAGAGGCTTAGCTACATCTCTTGAGTCGTCATCCTCAAGAGGGTTGTTTGCAGCCTAGGAAAATGAGAGAGAAAGAGGAGAGAGAAGAGAGAAAAGCAAACCCTAATCGAGCCAAGGGAGATATTTACATAAAAATGAAAATGTGCCAAAAGATTTCTTAGGTTACAAATTATAGCTTATATAAAGCACCCAATGTATGAAAATACAAGAAAGCCTAACATTTGGCTAATACAAGGGACAAGGTGATAATACCCAAATGAGTTTGTTGATACTTACTACACAAGACGATAAAGCAGAGTTCATTAGCACACTCACAGAAGAAGAAAATTTTCAACATGAATAGAAAATCGTAAATCAAAGTAGATACGAACGAGAATTTCGCTAGGCACCGCAATTTCTCGTTATTAGCTAAATTTCTCATAGTTTATTAAATTTTTAAGAGAGAACGAAGTGTATAATTTCAAGCAGAATTCAAGTGAAGTTTAAATTTTGAAGTCGAATATAATTCCTCAATTTCATTAGATTGCTAAATTTTCGCTATGATTGCGAATGCCAAGAATCCCACGAAATTTCAAGAATCTTAGTAAATCTCTGGTTTGTATATTCTTCACACGTGACACCGATCCTCTGATCGCATCATTTCTTCTCACTTACCTTCATTCCTTCATTGAATTTTGAGATGCTCAAGGCTGATAAATGAGTTCGATCTTCTCAAGGTTCAGCACATATCTCTTATTATTGAACTCTCAAAGCATGCAAAACCCGCAAAACAACACTATTAAAATAACTCTAAATTAAAAGTGATACCAAGAAGACCTAACACTTAATTGGTATTATTGATATGATTAGTGCGCAAAAAAGTGACTCTCAAAAACATATATCCGATATGTGGCTCAAAATAGCACTTTTGGGTACTAATCACACCCCAACCTAAACTAAAGCTAGTCCCTTTAGCAATGCAAAAAGAATAAGGGCATGGCGCAAAGTATTTTCATAAAAAGTTTATATCCAAAAGGTGTAGATAAACAAATAAACATCTACCTTAAACCGAAATCACACCAAGTTTGAAACCGACATGAAAGAACCAAACCATATAAGAACAATTTTGTGTCAATATTGGTTCCATGGATTCTCAACTTGAATTTCCACCTCAAAGTCTAATGGTTCTTGTGTAACTTTCAGACGAGCCAATAAATTAGAAAATTGTCCCTCCCCAACTCTAGCACCGACATGGGCCTTTAAGTCGCTGAACAACCTAGATAAGGATAGTTACACTCTCCTTTCTTTTATTCAACTACATTGTATGGTGCAATGCTTAAAATCCGACTTCACCAAAGTCCGTGTAACGGGGGTCCACCGATGACTCCCAACCAATTAAGGTTTAGGGCATCAAGCCAAAAGGATCATTGACCACAAACTCTATTGTGCTTCACCCCGACTAATGACTTCAAAATCAAGCACCTACACCGTTAAACTCACCATCCATCCATGTAACGAACACTAAATCGATGACTCCCCAACCATAAGGCTTAGGCATCGGGCTCAAGGCTTTCGCCATACACCCTAATCGTTCTGCTTCAAGGCAGCGGCTGCCACTGAAGTTTTTATTTTCTTTTTTTTTCTTGGGAATGGGCACTAAAGCAAGGTGTTCATCTGAAGAAAGACATGCCTAAGGCCAAGCATATGCAAAGTGAAAAAGGAGGCAACCAATCTGACAACCATTGAAACAACTGGTGTGCACAACAGCTGATGAGAAATGTCTGGTTGAGCATGTTGGGACTTCAACTGACCAAAATTATTTCAACATGGAATTTATCTCCCTCCCTCCTCTCTCCCCTCCTCTTTAACACAAAGGTAACTTACAATGATTCAATTTTCCAACAAACTGGCACTAATCTGTCCACTAGCACCAATTGTTCAATCAAGCACCAATTGTTCAATTGAAGACAAAACAGTTTAAACAAAGTAGTATAAAAGTATAGCAAAAGGAAAACAAAATTCGATAACTAGGATATAGAGGATGAAATTACCTTTAACCCGGCTTGTCATGAAATGCAAAACTAAGGGATAGAATCGCACTCCTAAAGTATGTTGGTCGGGGTGCGGGCATTTCATTTGTTAAGGTTAATGCAATTGTCAACATAAAGTGAAATCAAATGCCCAGACGTTAGACAGAACCACAAATTTTGAACAAAAAATGAATTTTAATTAAACTAAATAGTGATAACAAGGATAATAAAGTGGTCACTGGAACCAAGCAAAGAGCCACCCTTAGACTTATGTGGATTGTAGGACTTAGGAGGGTCCATAAAGCAGAGAATTTCCCTCCCTGAGGTGGTTCACGTGACTCACATGTATTTCACCATTCATCGACTTGAACACTCATATCATCCGGATTGATTAGATCATCAACCATCGGTATGCCTCGGTGGACAAATGAACGGACTGGCCCATCGACGGAGCTTTTGCCCTAAATAGATAGAGTTTGGAGTCAGATAAAAAGACACCAGGATTCCTCGCTGAAATTCTTCCTGGGGCCATCATTTGATCATGCCATCTTTTTGATTTTTTCTTTGCAATCTTCTCGAATTCAAGTAGGCATCATTCCGTATTTCTTCCACCATTGAGATCCAGAACCTTCTTGATCATTTCCACTTAGGTCCATGTTCGCTCGATTGCCCACCATGCCTTATACTCGAATTCCACCGGAAGGTGACATGCCTTACCATAGACTAACCGATATGGGACATTCCTGATTGTCTTGAAAGCCGGTCCCCAGAGGCCCACAAATGAATCAAGCAAATATTGACCACCTTTCTCGTTGGTATTTACCACCTTCATTAGAATGGTCTTGATTTCCCGTTGGCAAGTTCCCACTTCGACCACTTGTCCGAGGATGGCAAGGGTGGCTACTTGTTTCACACCATATTTAGCCATGAGGTTTTCAAATGGTTTGTTACAAAAATGTGAACTCCATCGCTAATAATGGCTTTCTTTGCATTCGAACCTGAAAATATGTTGGCTGAATTTAAGTACCACCCAAGTGGTCATTGGTCTTGCAGGATTGCTTCACCCATTTGGACACATTATTAGTCCACTCCCACCAATATGTACGCAGACCATAGGACGTGGGGAAGGGTTCATGCGAAATCGATGCCCCAAACATCAAAAAATTAACTACTAAAATTGGGGTTCAATGGGCATCATCCTGACAGACAATTTCCGAAGTTTTTTGGCACCTATCACACACACTCCGCATATTTGGTGAGCTTCCTTAAATAAGGGAAGGCCAAGAGGAAACCAGATTGCAAGACCTTCATTACTGTCTTCCGGGGAAGCAAATGACCGCCACAGCGCCTCACGCAAAGGACTCACTCCCCGCCCGCCGTGCACGCACTTCCCGACATTATTTGATCCGCACAAAGATTTGAACAAGAATGGTCTTCCCAATAATAGAATGGACTGCGAAAGAAATACCTTTCCATCCTGCTCTTTCCACTTGATGGGATTTCTCCCTGTGGCGAGAAATTGGCAATGGAGCATACCGTGAGCTTTCCAAACTGTGATTGCTGATCTCTTCTCGTAACTCATCATTGATGCGGTGGGCTATGAGTGTCGCAAATATTGTTAACCTTGGAAAGATGATCCGCCACTTATCTTTCTAATTCCCCCTTCTTGTCTTTAATTTGCAAGTTAAATCTTCAAGTAAAAGAACCTATCGACGAGCCTTGCTTTCGCATTTTCCTGCTTGGTCGTGAGATACTTCAAAAGCGGAATGGTCCGTGAAAAATGACTATATCGACCGATCAAGTATGCTTGAAATTTGTCTAAAGCATAGACCACGCCAACAATTCCTTCCTTCTCAGAAGGAAGAGCACCTTGTGCTTCATTCAAGGTTTTGCTTGCATAATAGATTACATGAGGTTTTCCATCTTCTCTTTGGCCGAGAACTGCACCTATAGCAAGATCACTGGCATCACACATCACTTCAAAAGGCAACTGCCGGTTAGGTGCTCGTACTATTGGGGCAGTAGTCAAATGGGATTTCAGCTCTTCAAAGCTCTCCTGGCATTCTTCATTCCAAATAAATTTAGCATCTTTCAGGAGTTTGTACATGGCCTAGGCACTTCGAGAAGTCTTAATGAACCTTCCGTGAGAAGCCTGCATAACCAAGGAATTGCCTAATTGTTTTTACATTCGTTGGAGATGGCAATTTGGAAATAAGTTCAATCTTTGCTTTATCAACTTCTATTCCTTTGCTGAAATAATGTGCCCTGCAGAATACCTCGTTAACTATAAATGGCACTTCTCCTGCTAAAGACTCAGTTCTCTCTATGCACCTTTCGTGGATGGCCTCTAGATTAGTCACATTCCACAAAATCGCTCCATATACAAAGGATGTCATCCATGTATACTTCCATTATGCGCCCACCATATCGCTGAACATGCTAAGTATACATCTCCGAAAAAGTGGCAGGGGCATTGTAAAAGACCAAAAGGCATCCTTCATAAGCATATGTACCAAATGGACAAGTGAGCCGTCTTTTCCTCGATCCTCCTGGCAATCCTTATCCGAAATACCCCACTACCCATCCAAAAGCTAATAGAACGTGTCCTAAACCTTTCAAGGAGTTTGACCCGGACAAATGGCAACGGAAGTGATCTTTCTTGTTACCTCACGAGCCTCTATAATTCATGCACACCTCCAACCTATGAATAGTGGTGCAGAGGTTCTTTCACCCTTTCATTTTCGTCATTGTCACCCTAATTTCCAGGGCACCACCTGTGTTGGACTCACCTAAGTACTATCTGAAATGGGGTAAATGATACCGGCTTGGAGCAATTTCAGGACCTCAATGCGAACTACCTCCCGTAGTAGTTCAACCCTCCGCGTGGTCGCCAACAGCCTTCTGGGATTCCTCATCTGTGTAAATGTGACGAGCATTGCCGGGTTTATGCTTTTAAATCGTAAATTTTCCACCCCAATGCTTGCTTGTTCCTTCTTTGAGAAGGTGCAAGCAGGTTATTTTCGCGGCAGACAACAAAGATGAAATCACAATCGGACACCCGCCCATCGCCTTTCCAAATGCATACTTCCAACCTAACTGAGGGGCTCTGAGTTCTATGTCAGTTCTCTCTTGGTTCATCAAACAGCTAATAGGAGGTAGGATTTCATTTTTCTCTCCAATACCCTGTACTAAGCTCATGCTTTGAGGTTCCCCTGGTCTTCAAGACACTCGAATAACCTTGGTTATTACATCTCGCACCGATGCCTCATTGGGCCTGCTCTTCAAGAATCGTGATCTTATTGTATACAAACTTTTCACAAATTATCTTCTTCCGAGTGCATATGCCGCCTTTACTTAAATGAAAAATATTGAGTTCTAAAGTCATATTCCCAAATGAGCTGCATAACCCTATTCCTATGAATTGATTATGATTCATGACAAAATGGGCCTCCCTAAAATGATTTGGCAACATTGATTGCCCACCGCAATCGGGTTCTACGCTGGCACGACGAAATCCACCTGCAACAAAATCGTCCACTTGTATTAATACATCCTCAATGGTTCCCTTGGGTGATTTTTAATAGACCATCGGGCAGTGACAGTTGCGATGGAAGTACTTCACCCTCCCCAAACCTAATTGCTCGCATACAGAATGGCGGCGTAAGATTCACACTCAGCTCCTAAGTCTAATAGTGCTTTCTCCACACTGATGCCTCCAATATTAACCGAGATTGTTGGACATCCCGGGTCTTTATTTCACCGGAGTTTTCGGTGACTCAATGATAAGACTTACTGCTTCGCCAAAAGGCCTTCTATTTACATTAAGACCTCTTTTACTGTGCATAAATCCTTCAAAACTTCATGTAGGGGCGGACTTGTTTGATCATATCAAGGAGAGGAATGTTAACTTTTACCCGTCGCAAAATCCTAGAATTTCATCAAGTTACCGTAACTTTTTTTTTATAAGAGCTGTGGGAATGGAGGTACACTATTCTTCACCTCCTCTCTATTTACTGACTGATCTTCTTGCGGTGGTCACTACTGTGGGAGGCTGATTTTGGCATGTCGGATTGGTGGTCTCAGTTCCTTTACTACTTCTTAAAGTCACCACTCGGCTTTAACTTCACGGCTTTATTCGATCATCGTCAGCCCACCATGCACTCCCTTCTTATGTTGTCATGGACTGGAAGGGAACCTTCCCCTTTCTCTCAACCTCAAATTGCTATCGATAGTCTTGAAATTTCGTAATGCATATTGTCTAGTTTCCTGCTTAGTGAGCTTACTACTTCAATTTTTCTCGATTAGTTTGAACATTCGCAGACCTTCGTTTCTTCTACAAACGTGTTTACCACTTTACTTAAGTTTAGGATTGCCTGCTCAATGTAGGAGAAAAGTAGAGGGAGGTCGTTGTTGTATTGAAGTGGAAACCAAACTGGCCACAGGCTCCCCGGAGGGGCGTATGTGGGTCGGCTTCCATGATAATGATGATTTCTCCGCTAGTGGTTATAAGTGTTACCATGGAGCATCTATGGGTGGTTTATTTTGATTTAGGACATGGGCATACTTGTGACGTTGCTCTCAGTGGTGATTATTTGACCGAAATTGAAGCAAGAAAGTCAGATGCGTATAACTCATTAACCGCTTGTACTTTATGTCGATTTTTCATTTCCAAATTTCATCCACCCCAGTTAAAGGGTCGCTTTGTTTTCATCTATGTGTCTTCGTAAAGTGCATTACATGCCCCCCCGCTTGGTCTCAAGGTCTTGATCTTTCGGCTTCTCGATTCGTTCATCCCATGCCTTTTGGAAAGCCGAGGTCTAAATATATCACTGGTTCTCGCCCGCAGCACTCCACAATATAGTCCGTTGTTCGGTCAGACATGACCAACGCGCAATGGATCGACATCGAACGTCGGCGACGGACGCATCGATCCGATCTATCCAGACGGCAGGTCACACTGGTCAGGTAATTGCCCACTCGGCGTTAACCGGCGAAATCAGAACCCAGAATCATCATCGACTCAATTTGCATCATCGAATGAGCTAACTACTTAACGGTCGCTGAACATTTCACTCAGGTAAATTCCATAACTCATCTGTAAGAGCAAATCCCAAACTTTGTATGTATGGATTTTCATTTTCCATACCATGATATGTGGGGAGAATAAAGGCCTCACCGCTACATCTTCTTAAGGAGGTATGATGCGTGTGAAGGGGCACTAACTCTGGGGAGGGTGGATGTGGTCCATCATCGACCCATAGTCATTGATTTACTGGGGTACCCGTCACTTTCGCTGCTTCTTCGGTGCAGGATCCATGTTTTCACTATGTATACCGACCGTGTAATCGATCCTTGTAATTCAATTCGCTATTCCTCCTGGTCTCTAGTACGCATACAAAAATGTTGGCACAAATCGAGACATAACAAAGAGCACAAAAACTAATCCTTGCAAAAAGGTTAGTAGCACCCAAAATAAACCGATCGTATGAAAACAAAACAAAGGCGCTTATCGCGAAAGTGATGAACACTTCGTGCTACAGCCTACCAGATTCAAAAAGGGTTAAAAAGGTCACCTTTACTTGTGATGTTGATCACAAGTACACCTCAATTTATCAAACGAGTTTGGCACCATCCCCGAAGAACGCGCCATTTGATTCGCGCTACCTAGCAGGTGATTCTAATCAACAAAAATTTAGTCCTGTTCCTCCTAACGCTGTGAGTCGCTTACCGCAAAGATAGCGGTCTAGGGGTCGAACACGGATGGGTTCTTCATCCTATGAATGACTCAGACGTTGTTGAAAATTTGCAAGAGGTTTTTAGTTTGGATTTTGGATTTGCTCTCAAAATTAAGGGTGAGTGGTTTGAAAACTGATTAATCAGAAACTAAAAGTGGTGTGTGAAAAGGTAACTTGAAGATTTAGGTCACTAACTTGATAACATAGGGAAACAAATGTCCTTTGGGTTTTATCTCTCGTGATTATGACAAGCAACCCAGTCCAAGCTTACAACCGGATCTTTTGTTTTTAACTAGCAACCTAACCCAGAATTTACCTCTTTTATTTGAAGCCACGACAAAAGTAACATGTACTACAAATTCTTTTAGTTTGAAACCCAATGATTCAACATCACTTCAAGGGGCTCAGAAGACCATCTAAAAACCACAAGGCATCTAGTAACAAGTATGCACTGTATCCTAAAGCATGGTAAGTATTGGCCAAATTAATGACATTAAATGATATTCAACCCTAGCTTTTTGAGAAGATGGAGCCATAAATACAAGCATCTGTGAAGATTTTAACACATGAGGACAACTCGCAACTCCGCCCCACAACCAGCTTTCTAGCTCACCTTCCTCTTCAAAGCTAAGAGGTTTAGGCTAAGCATCTCTTTGAGTTGTCATCCTCAAGAGGTTGCCTAGTATAGCCTGTAAAATGAGAGAAAGTGGAGAGAGAGAAGTGTGAGAAAGCAAACCCTAACTGAGTCAAGGGAGATATTTTATACAAAATGAAAAATGTGCCAAAAGATTTTAGGGTTACAAATGAGGGCTATATAGGCCACCCAATGTATGAAAATACAAGAAAGCCTCTAACATTTTGGCTAATATGGACAAGGAGGTAATACACCAAATGAAGTCGGCTATACTAATTACATAAAGATGATAAAGCAGAGGTTTCATGAGGCAAGAATAATTTCGCTAGGTAGCGAAATTGCATAGAGATTAGCGAACAGTGTAATTGCTAGATCGCAATTGCTAGCTAGCGAATTTCGCTGAATAGCTAAATTTCGCTAGCTTATGAAATTTTTAAGAGATAGCGAGCGTATAATTTCGCTTAGAACACAAGATAGCTAAATTTCAAGCCTAGTTTAAATTTCTCACTCGTTAGATCGCAAATTTCACTTATAATTGTAAATTTTTCGTCGAAATTTCGCAGGATTGCGAATCTTTCGCTATAATTATAATTTTTCGCAGATTCCCAAATAAATTCGCAATCTTAACGAACTTGGTTTGTATATTCTTCACCGGGCCGCACACCGCATCCCCATCGTGATCATTTCTTCTCACTTTACCTTCATTCCTTCATTGGAATTTTGAGATGTTTTAAAGTTCAGAGAATGAAAGTTCGATCTTCATGGTTCAAAGACATATCTCTCGATATTGAACTCCTCAAAGTATGCAAAACCCGCAAACAACCTGCCAAAATAACCTCTAAACGATATGGAAGATACTAAGAAGATCTCAACACTTTAATTGGTATTATTGACATGATTAGTGCGCAAAAAGCACTCCAAAGTCTATATCTTATATAGGGCTCAAAAATAGCACTGGGGTACTAATCACACCCCCAACCGAAACGCTGCTAGTCCCTTAGCAATGCAAAAGAATATGGCATGCATGCAAAGGATTTTCAAAAAAGTTTATGATTCAAAAGGTGTATAAACAAATAAACACTACCTTAACCGAAAATTGACACCAAGTTTGAAACCGACATGAAAGAACCAAACCATACAAGAAGAATTTTTAGGTCAATATTGGTTCCATGATTCTCAACTTGAATTTCCACCAAAGTCTAATGGTTCTATGTAACTGCATCGAAAGCCAATAAATTTGAAATCGTCCTCCCAACCTAGCACTGACATGGCCTTAAGTTGTTGAACAACCTAGATAGGGATAGCTACACTCTCATTTCTTTATCTGAATCACATTGTATGGTGCAATGCTTAAAATCCAACTTCACCAAAGTCCGTGTAAGGGGTCCATTAGTGCCCAAAGTGCTATTTTTGAACCCTATTTATTATAGGTTTCAGTGCTTTTAGTACTAATCATGCTAATTAACCCGATTTGCACATTAAGGTCCCTACTTTTTTAATGATCGCATTTTGTTGCAAATTTTGTAGTTTTTGCGAGCTAATTATGCCGAAATTGTTGAGTCGATCCAAGCACGAAGAATTCAAGTCAAACACACCATTGCAAATCAAAGATCAGAAGGAAAGAAGAGCAAAATGTGAAGAAAATTGGACCCTGCAGGAGTGCTTTTGCCACAAATGCACGTGCATCCCCGCGAGCACCGTTCCTCCCCGCCGATTTTTCCCCCGCTTTTCACGCCCTAGTTTTGCTACAACTTTTGGTTTTTTTCCATTCTTACCTCAGAATAACCTTCCGATTTTGGTTTTTGAACTTCCCTTAATCAGCATCTATATAAGTCTCGCTGTACAAATCAACGCACTTGAATTTCTGATATGCAAGTAGTTTCGATGCGCCTGCAGCCTTCCTTTTCCCTTTTCTTTCCTTTCTTTTCCATTTTTCTCGGCTGCCAAACACTCCTCCGAGGATGACAACCTGCAGGATGTTCTGCCAGACCTCCTCCCTCCCTTGGAAGAGGACTGTTGGCTGGTGGTGTGGAGGTAACTCACGGCTCCCTGCTTTTAACGCACGTATTTATGGTTGTTTGTGTTCCGCTTCTCACTTAGGTTAAAATCTCTTAAGCATGCTCTCTTTAATGTGTATTTGTAAGTTTTTTTTT
The DNA here is from genome assembly GCA_016808115.1 of Tetrastigma voinierianum. NCBI lineage: Eukaryota > Viridiplantae > Streptophyta > Magnoliopsida > Vitales > Vitaceae > Tetrastigma > Tetrastigma voinierianum. Next base: position 75,894 of record JAEQBH010000243.1, on the reverse strand, counting down.
GGGTTCAATGGATACTTTCACTAGATCCATCGAGGCTCTACAATGCCTCCCGCTAGTTATCGTGAGTAGGGTTTGAGATGTGTTTTCCAGGGAACATTTATGCCTACTTAAAATGCTATGTTTGCAAGGAAAATCATAGGGTTTAGTTTTTAAAGCTAAATGAAGATCCTGGGTCGAAATGACTATATGTCATCCTCCCCAACGCGCAGGAAAAATACCCGGACATGTTGGTTACCTTAGAACCCTAAACCAAAGGGCCCGAGACTTCAAGGAGCTCTATTTCTTACATTTTTACTTTATTTAAATTTCCTACACTTATAAACCACCAACCCCTGCTTTTACTCAAACCCCAAAATCCAAATTTAATTCAATTCGGCTTTTGATTTCCACTCAAATCATTCAGATTTAAGAAAACCCATCCCCAGAGCCCGACTTTTAGATCGCTTATATCAAGAAGAGCTTGACTACTAAGTAGTAGGGAGGAACTTAGAATATAATTTTGTTGATTCAGCCACCCTACTGGTAAGGTAGAATCAATGGCGCCGCTGCCGTGGATGGTGCCTTTAGTGCAAGTGGAGGAGTCAAGGGAACACTCTGTGATCCTCACTACAAGTTTTGGGTGAATTTTTATTTCACGTCATTTCATTTCATTTCATATAAAAAAAGTGTCAGCAGTGGGACTGTTTCGTGTTGTTTTTGAGGTGGCCCTATTTCAACTCGCAGATTGTACTTTTCCAGTTGTTTGAATTGAGAGAAAATGGAATCCCCATATGAAGAGCAATACAACAGAGGGCAACCCTAGAACGAGATGACAACAGGGACTATAGGAACCTTCAGATGGCAAAATCACTGAACCCTCGGGAGAAATCCAAATCCAAATATGTCTATGCGAGGGACTATAGAGACTCAATGGATGGGTACACCCTCCTACAAGGTGCCATCTGAACCATGCACCTCCTCCACATCCACAAGATGCTTCGTTCTACCTCAACCATCACAACAATCTCCTAATCGGCAAGCAATTTAGACCTACCAACCGGTGGTGATGCTGGTAGAACAAAAGGAATTAAATGCCCAATTGAGTGAAAATCCATAATCGAGAGAATTCCTCGGACTAAAGATTACGGGATGAACATTGATTTTTAGGCATAAACGGACAACCTCGTGTGATCACTAAGACCCAATTGACGCTGAACAATGTCCACCAGAGGAGGACACAAAGGGACATAATGGCAGAGGAGCAAGCAGAAAAACAAATACAATGTAGGAGCTTATAGAGGATTTTATTGAATTATCTGAAGGATTGGATGAATCCTCAGATATGTGTGATGTTGTTTTTCCAAGGGAGAACCAAGAAGAAATCATTTCCTTGTTGACTGAGGAGGGCAAGAAACAAAGGAAGTGGGAAGTACCCCAAAAGAATGTCATTCAACTAAACCCCATAGATTGGATACCACGCTTTAATCGCCAAGACACCAACACCATCACAAGAAACTCTTCAACGAATTAATGCATATATTCTACCTTCACCGCACTACAACTAACACCGCAGCAAACTCCAAACCTCGCAGTTCCCCAAAGCAGCCAACCCACCGCATGTCATGCGTAACTTCGTAAAGAGCTAGTGGCCATTGCTCGATTGCCACTACATCAAAGAAAATGGCAAATTACCACATCGCATGGGCACAGTTGGCTGTCTTCAGTCGGCTCGGCTTGGAGCACCAACCTCGGCATTTCAAGCTCCTCCCACTTTTGTTTTAATTTTCTTGTCTTATCTTTGTTTTATAGTCTTATTTTGATTTCGACTTTTTTTTCTTAGGTTTTATCTAATTTTTTTAGCTAATTCTATGTTTTTAGACTACTTTTACTCTTCTGCAATTTTTCTTAATTTTTCGCATTAATTTTTGCAGCTTTAGTGAAATTTGGGAGCTATTGAAGAAAATTGGAAAGGTAATGAAGACGTGAATTTTTCGCAACTATAGCCTAAAATTCACTCCCAAATGAAACAAGAAATTTTCAGCAGATAGAATTTTCACAGCTAATGAAATTCTACATTTAGCTTAAACTCGTGAGAGTTTAAATGAAAATTCTCGCTTAGGAACAAAGGTCTAGCTTAAATGGATCAAGATAGCGAAATTCTAGCGAAATCAATGTACCTTCCACTACAAAGACAAAACAAGGCACAAGATTTCCAATTTGTTTTTTTTTTTTCTTTATTTTATATTTTATTAAAAAAAAACGTTTTGTTTTTCTCTTTATATATTATTTTTATTTCCAAAAAAATATTTTATTTTTATTTTTATATATATTACTTTATTTCAAAAAAAAATTTATTATTATTTCTATTTATATATATATATATATATATATATATATATATATATATATATATATATATATATATATATATTAAAAAAAAATTGTCTTAAAAATTTTGAAAAAAAAACATTTTTTTTAATATATAAAAAAAAAGTTTTTTTTATTTTTTTATTTTTATTTTTATTTATTATTTATTTTATTTGAAAAAGCAATAACAAAAAAATCAAAAAAATTTCGCTATAGATATAATAAATTTTTCTCGCAAACTTAGTTGAATGCCAATTCTAGCTGGGCGAAATTTTCATACTTACTGAAAATTTTTCGCTATACCACTCTTTGCCTCACAATTTTGCTTCGCCATAACTTTTTCATCCGAACCCGTTTAAGCGCTCTTGGCATCGTTGGAAAGTTTAGAGAGTGTAGAATTCAAATATGACCAGAAAGAACATTTTTGGACACTTTTATGAAGGTGTAATTTTAAAAATGTCCAACCGGTCACTTTTTTTTCTCTCTTTCTCCTCAACTTGTTTATCTGGAAAGCCCAAACGGAGTGAATAACGCATCGCCAAAAGCTTCATAAGTCACCTATTCAGAAGACAGACTTTTCAAGAGAGGGAAAATTTTCTTTGAATTTTTCAGAACTGTTCGCTTCTGCAAATTGAGTTTCAGCTGGGGAGTGAAAGTAAAGTGGCTAGCTAGGTTATAAGGCTGTCAAGTTTTGGGGTGTTGGTAGCTGGCTTGGTCTTTTTGTGAAAGTCATATACTAAACAAATTTTACTTTTTCAAAATCGACCCATTTGTAATCAAAATTGTGGTTTTGCCTAACTCCGTGGTTTGAAAAATTGAAACCTTAAGTCCAATTCTATTAATAAGAGGTCGTTCCATGCTTCAAGCTGAGTAAATGATTAGTTGAATTCTTGTCGTTTTCAATATTTTTCTTCCACCTTAGCTAACCTGTCAATTTGTTAATATTAGGTTTCATGATAGTCAAAAATCATGAGTCCTCAGCTTCATAACCTACCCTAGTTTCATTGATCATTTTTAATAGGTTAAGGACCCTGTGGAAAAGAAAAAGAAGAAAAAGAAAAAAAGAAAGAAAAGAAAAAGAAAAAGAAAAGAAAAAGAATAAAATTGCAATGCTTTTTTGCCTGGAAACTGAGCACGGCCCGAGGGGTATATGGCGAAAGCCTCAAAGCTCCTAAGTGTCTCTAAACCTTCACTGCTGGGAGTCATGACTCTAGTGTCTGCTAAGCATGGGTGGACGTGGGTGGAGCGAAGCAAGTTGTAGGTGGCCGGAGCTCCCGAAATCATTCAAGTCCCGGTGAAACCTCGAAGAGTTTGTGGTCAAAGATCTCGCGACTTGGTGCCCTAAGCCTTAATTTGCTGGGGGAGCCAATGGTGGTAGATCCTCATGGACTTTGGTGAGGTCGATTCCTCAAAGATTAAAAATCTCACAACTAGAAAAGAATTGTGGAATAAGAGGTGGGTCCCATCTATTTAGGCTGGTTAGCATGCTGTGTCGTGGTTGTAGCTAGGTCGGGGGAGAGTGGTAATGATTAGCTTTATTGTTGCGAGCTAATCAAATAAAACACTTAGATTTTGGTGAGTTTCCGCTGAGTCATCGAGAAGGAAGCTCTTTGACACCTGAATTCTGCAGGGCGGTACTTCATTCTCTCATGATAGCATTGACACGGCTTGATGATTTTTCCTTAGGTTAGCATTACTCATTCACAACCTTTTGAAATATAATTTTTGTGAACATTATTTTGTTATCGCCAGATGCTCTTTCTTCTTTCTTTCTTTCATTGCTATGGACTAGCAATGTAGGTTGGGGTGTGATTAGTGCCCAAAAAGTGCTATTTTGAACCCTATTTATTATAGGTTTTGAGTGCTTTTTGTGTACTAATCATGCTAATTAACCCGATTTGCACATTAAGGTCCCTACTTTTTTAATGATCGCATTTTGTTGCAATTTTGCAGTTTTTGCGAGCTAATTATGCCGAAATTGTTGAGTCGATCCAAGCACCTAAGAATTCAAGTCAACTCACCATTGCAAATCAAAGATCGAAGGAAAGAAGAGCAAATGTGAAGAATTGACCTCAAGTAGAGTGTTGCTTACAAATGCATCGTGCATCCCCGCGAGCAATCGCTCATGCCGATTTTTTCCCGCTTTTTCACGCCCGCTTTTTGCTACAATCTTGTTTTTTTCATTTACCCTGTAATAACCTTCTCCTACTTTAGTTTTTTTGTAACTTCCCTTACACTGAGCACCCATAAGGGTCTCACTTGTACAAATCACTGCACTTGAATTTCTGATATAAAGAAGCGGGAGTGCGCTCTCACAGCCTTCCTTTCCTTTTTCTTTCCTTTCTTTTCCATTTTCTCAAGTTGTTAAACACTCCTCCGAGGATGACAACCCGAGGGCTGTTCGGCCAGGACCTCCTTCCTCATTGAAGAGGACTGTCGTTGGCTAGGGTGGAGGTAACCTCACTGCCCCGTTTTTAACGTGACGATGGTTGCTCGTGTCTCGCTTCTCACTTAGGTTAAAAATCTCTAAGCATGCTCTCTTTAATGTATTTGGTGTTTTTTGGTTCAGTGGATACTTTCACTAGATCCACTGAGGCTCGGTTAGTTGTCTCCCGCTAGTTATCGTGGAGTAGGGCTTGAGATGCGCTTTCACCGTTGCATTTATGCCTATTTAAAAATGCCATGTTTCAAAAGGGAAAATCATAGGTTTAGTTTTTAAAGTTAAATGAAGATCCGGCTCGAAATGACTATATGTCATCCTCCCCAACGCTGAGGAAAAATATCTGGACATGTTGGTTACCTTAGAACCCTAAACCAAGGGTTCGAGACTTCATGGAGTTCTCTATTTTACATTTACTTTATTTAAATTTCCAGTTTGCAAACCACCAACCCTCGTTTTTACCCAAACCCCAAAAAATCCAAAATTTAATTCACCGCTTTGATTTCACTCAAATAATTTGTACGAAGAAACCCATCCCCGTGTTCTCACCTTAGATCACTATATCATAAGAGCTTGACTACTATAAAGAGGAGGAACTTAGAATATAAATTTTGTTGATTCCGCTTCACCCCACCGTGTAAGGTACGAATCAGGGTCCACCGATGACCTCAACCAATTAAGGTTTAGTGGCATCGTCAAAGGATCACGACCACAAACTCTACAGTTTCACCCCTGACCGAATGACTTCTAAAATCAAGCACTCCACAATTGCTAAACTCTACCTATCCACCCATGTAAACTAACACTAAATCGGGATGACTCCTAAACTAATTAAGTCTTAGGCATCTGGGCTTCAAAGGCTTTCACCCATACAATCCCTGACTTATCTGCTTCAAGGCAAAGTGTCACGACTTTATTTTTCTTTTTCTTTCTTTCTTTTTCTCTTTTTCTTTTGCTTTTCTTTTTTCTTGGAAGACTATACTGGTCTTCAAATGTGGTAACACAAACCTAATATCCTAGGTTGCCAACATGCCTAAGGCCCCACAAAGAAGAGGTAAAAGGAGGCAACCGATTTGATGTACTCTATTGAAACAACTGCAAAAGTGCAGGTGAATTACTTAAGGGAGAAATGTTCGTTGAGCATGTTGGGACTTCAACCACCAAAAATTATTTTAAACATGGAATTTGTTCTAACATAAAGGTAATTTCTATAATGATTCAATTTTCCAACAAAAACTAAGAATCTTTCAATCAGTCTAAATTAGCATTCAATTGTTCAATCGGGCAATTCAATTGTTCACTTGAAGACAAAAACAGTTTAAACAAAGTGGGGGCATAAAAGTGATGGGCAAAAGAAAAGGAAAACAAAATTTGAACAACCAGGACATGTAGAGCATGAAAATTACCTTTAACTGGCTTGTCATGAAAAATGCAAAATCCATGATGGTGAATCAGATTCTCCTCGCATGTCATTTAAAAGTACATTTTCATTTGTTAGTGTTATCAAGAATTGTCAACATAAAGTGAAATCAAATGCCCAGACGCAGATTGCAACCACAAATTTTGAACAAAATGACTTTAATTAAACTAAATGCAAGGATATCAGTTGATAACAAGTGGTCACGAACCGCAAAAGAGCCACCCTTAGACTTATTTGATCATAGGACTTGGGTGGAGGGTCCAAAGCAGAGAATTTCCTCCCGATGAACCGTCAGATCACATGTGGGGCTCTGTCCTCCGCCCATTGGACGGAACACTTTGTTATCATCCTGGATTGATTAGATCATCAACCATCGGGGTATGCCCAGACAAATGAATGGACTGGCTCCATCGTGATTCAGCCAGTTCTTTAAAATAGATGGAGTTTGGAGTCGATAAAAGAACGTGATCTCCTCGCTGAAATTCTTCCCGCTATCATTTGATCATGCCATCTTTTGATTTTTCTTTGCACCCTAACTAAGTAGGCATCATTCCGCATTTCTTCCAACCTACTGAGATCCAGTGAACCTCTTGACTCTACCCACTTCAGTCCATGTTCGCCTTGACGCCCACCATGCTCAGACTGATCTCCACCTGGAAGGTGACATGCCTTACCATAGACTAACCGATAAGGGGACATTCCTGTGGATTGTCTTGAGTCGGGCCCCAGAGGGCCCACAAATGAATCAAGCAAAATGATGGACCAATCTTTCACAATGTATTTACCACCTTCATTAATGGTCTCTGATTTCCCCGTCAGTGCCCCACTCCGACTAATTTGTTTGAGGATGGTAAGGGGTGGCCACTTGTGTTTCCACACCATATTTAACCGCGAGGTTTTCTCAAATGGTTTGTTACAAAAATGTGAACCTCCATCGCTACTAATGGCTTTCTGCATCTCGAACCCGAAAATATGTTAGCTGGGAATTTCATACCACCCGGTGGTCATCATTCAGGATTGCTTCTACCCATTTGGACACATAGTCCACTCCCACCAATACATGTGGACCATAGACGGGGGAAGGGTCCCATGAAACTCGATGCCCCAAACACCAAAAGTCTCGACTACCAAAATCAGGTCTCAATGGCATCATCCGACGGGCGAGACACCCCCGAGCCTTGCACCTATCACACACACTACATTACGCAGAGCTTCCTTAAATAAGGAAGGCCAAGAGAAAAACCGTGATTGCAAAAAGACCTTCCACATCGGCCTTCTGAAGCAAAAATGACCGCCACAGCGCCTCTCATGGCAAAGGACTGCACCCTCGCCCCGCCAGCACGACTCGATTATTCGACCGCACGATCAGAACAAGAAACACTCTTCCTAATAATAGAAATGACTTAAAGAAATACCTCTATCCCCGCTTCTTCCACTCGATGGGATTTCTCCCGTGGCAGGAACTGGCAATGAGCATATCAGTGGAGCCACCGCATTAAGTGACTTCCCGTGAATTCATCACGATGGGTGGGCTATGAGTGTCATGTGCTGTTAACCTTGAAAGATGATCTACCATCACATTCTTACCCCTTCTTAATTTGCAAGTTAAACTCCTCAAGTAAAAGAACCCATCGAATGAGCCCTTGCTTTCGATTTTGCTTGGTCGTGAGATACTTCAAAGGAAACGGTCCGTAAAATGACTATGGGTCGTAACTCGATCAAGTATGCTTGAAATTCGTTTCCAAAAGCATAGACTACGCTAATCACCCTTCTCTCAGAGTGTAGTATAATTCCTTTGTGTCATTCAGTTTTGTTTTGTATTAATATTTACGTGTGGTTTTCCATCTTCTCTTGGCCGAGAACCTGCACCTACAAGAAGATCACCGGCATCACACATCACTTCAAAAGGCAACCCGCCATTAGGGTGCTCGTACTATCGCGTGAGTCAAATGGGATTTCACCAAAGCCTCCCGGCATTCTTCATTCCAAATAAATTTAGCATCTTCTAGAGTTTGTACATGGGTTTAGCAATCTTCGAGAAGTCTTTAATGAACCTTCTCGTAGGCTCTCCGCATAACCAAGTGAATTGCTCTAATTGTTTTACATTCGCTGAGATGGCAATTTGGAAATAAGTTCACCCTTTGCTTTATCAACTTCTATCTTTGTTGGAAATAATGCCCTGCAATTCCTGGTTAACCATAAAATGGCACTTCTCCCGCCACACTGTGTTCTTCTACGCACCTTCGTAATTAAGGCCCCTAGATTAGTCAAGCATTCCACAAAATCGCATCCATATACAAAAGGATGTCATCCATGGCGCTCTCTCCATTATGCGCTCCACCATATCGGCCGAACATGCTAAGCATATATTCTAAAAGTGGCGTGGGCATTGGTAAAGACCAAAAGGCATCCTTCTATAAGCATATGTACCAATGGACAAGTGAAGCTGTCTTTTCCTCATCCTCCACAATCCCTTATCCGAAATCCCAACACCCATCCAAAGCACAAACTAAGTGTCCCAAACCCTTTCAAGGAGTTGGATCGACAAATGGCAACGAAGTGATTCTTTCTTGTTACCTCATTGACCCTCCTATAATCTATGCACACTTCCAACCGTAGAGCGAGTGTGTAGATACCCTTCACCCTTTCATTTTCACACTGCCACTCCCGACTTCTTAGGCACCACCTATGTTGGACTCACCGGGCATTATCTAAATGGGGTAAACGACACCATTGAGCAATTTCAGGACCTCACGTTAACTACCTCCGCAGTGGGGTTCAAACACCGGGCCGTGGTCGCCATCACCCTTTGATTCCTCAGTCTAGAATGTGATGAGTGCATTGCTTCAAGTTTATGCCTTTAAATCAGAAATTTTCCACCCCAATGCTTGCTTGTTCCCTTGAGAAGGTGCAAAGCAGGGTTATTCTCTCACGGTAGTCAATGCTGATGAAATCACAACTGACACCGCCCATTGTCTTCCGTAAATGCATACTTCCAACTCAACCGGGAGGGGTTTGAGTTCTAAGTGTCAGTTCCTCGTTCATCACCGCTATCAGAGGTAGGATTTCTATTTTTCTCCTCCAATACCCCGTACTAAGCTCATGCTCTGAGGTTCCTGTTGGTCTTCAAGACACTCGAATAACTCAAGTTACTACATCCGCACTCGATGCTCATCAGCCTCGGTTTCTTCAAGAATCGTGATCTATTATACAAACTTTTCACATCATCTTCTTCCGAAACAGATATGCTTTTTACTTAAATGAAAAATATGGAGTTCTAAAGTCATATTCCCAAATGTGAGTTGCATAACCCCATTCCGGCAATTGATTATGGCATTTGAAGTAGCCAAAAATGGCCTCCCTAAAATGATGGGCACATGATCTGTTCACCGAATCGTCTCTATCGCCATATGACGAAATCCAATCGGTAATAAAATCTGGCCCAATTTTGTATTAATACATCCCTAAATGCACCCCTCCCATTTGAAGAGAACTGAGCCCACAGTTATCGTAAGTGTGAGGGCATTTACAAAACCTAATTGCTTGGTATACATAGAATATGGCGAAGATTCACACTAGCCCTAAGTCTAATAAGAAGTCACTCGATGCCTCCAATATTAACTCGAGATCGCTGGATCCCGGGTCTTTATATTTCAATCGGAGTTTTGCACTAATGATAGCACTACTTGCCTACCAAAAGGCCTTCTTATTTACATTAAGACCTCTTTTTACTGTGCATAAATCCTTCAAAAAATTTGCGTAGGTGGGGACTTGTTTGATCATATCAAGGAGAGGAATGTTAACTTTTACCTGCCGCAAAACTTCTAGAATTTCTGATTGGTTAACATAACTTTTCTTTTTTATAAGAGCCTGTGGGAATGGAGGGGGTACACTATTCTTCACCTCCTCTATTTACCGACTCCGATTCTTCTTGTATGGTCAAACATCGTGGAGGCCTCCGTTTAGTGTCGGGATTGGTGGTCTCGCCTTACCACTTAAAGTCACCACTCGCTTTAATCTCATCGCCTGCATTTGATCATTGGTCGCCCCAATTCATGCACTCCCCTCTTAGGTTGCCGTGGACTAGAAGGAACCTTCCCCTTCTCGAACCCCCCGCAAATGCTGGTTGATAGTCTTGAAATTTCGTAATGCATATTGTCCAGCTTCCTGCTTGAGCGAGCTTACTGTCAATTTTCGATTAGTTTGAACATTCGCCACCTTCGTTCTTCTACAAACGTGCCTACCACTTTACTTAAGTTTAGGGATTGCCTGCTCGGGGCACAGAGAAGAAAGTAGAGGAGGTCGTTGTTGTATTGAAGTGGAACCAAACCGCCGCCGTGCTCTCGAGGGGTGTATGTGGGTTTCGTTTCCATGACAAAGTTTGGATGATTTCTCCAGCTAGGGTTATATGTTACCATGGAGCATCTATGGGTGGTTTATTTTGGATTTAGGACATGGGCATACTCTAGACGTTGCCTCGTATGAGCTGATCGACCAAAATCGGGGCGCGAGTCGGGATGCAGATAACTCACACTGCTTACATTTCATGCCGATTTTCATTTCCAAATTTCATCCAATCTTTCTAGTTAAAGTGGTCATTTTGCTTTCATCTATGTGTTCCTAAGAAAAGCATACATGCCCTCATTGTTTGGTTCTGATCTTTTCTGCTTTCCTTTGATTCGCGGTTTTATCCGATGTCTTTTGATGTTTCAACACATAGTTCAAAAAGTCCATGGCTTCATCCGGGTTTTGCTCAAAAGTTAATTTCCCACAAATATAGTCCCAACATAGTTCATTATGACATTCAGAGGGAATCATAAAAATGGTTTTACAAGATCCATGTATCAAAACCATGATGTGGACAAGCACTCATGGTCTCCATGAATCTATCCGTGATCAGAACCTCTCACCATCTTTTGAGTTGCAAAGGTGTAAATTGCTCTTCAAATTGTCGGGTCTTATGAGCACCGAAGAACTTTTAAGAATTCTACTTACAAATTTCAGCCCAATTCTTATGGTTCTAGGCCCTCAGTGAGTTGAGCCACCCTGGCTCATCTTTAGGGTTAATGGAAATACTTCACTTAGCAATCCATGTCAATCATACCTTCGTTAAAGGTAGTGCAAACTTCCCTCAAAATCCCTTTATATGTGTGTATGGATTTCTCATTTTCCATACCATGATATGGGGAGTAGGGTACTAAATAGGGGCCCCACCGCTTACATCTTCAAGCAGGAGGTATGATGTAGGAAGGGGCACTAACTCAGAGGTGGATGTGGTCCCTCATCGACTCCATAGTCATTGATTCATCGGGTACTGGCCGATCATTGCTCTTCGTAGAGGATCCATGTTTTCACTATGTATACCGACCGTACTCGATCCTTTGTAATCTACTCCAGTTATCTTCCTGTCCCACTGGACATAAAATCAGTTACACAACCTGAGATTGACAAACAAAGAGCACAAACCAACTTTGCAAAAGGTTATGTTAACTAAAATAAAACTGACTGTATGAAAACAAAAACAAGGCAGTTATATCGTAGCGGATGAACACTCTGCGCTACGCTACGAGATTCAAAAGGGTTAAAAAGGTCACCTTCACTTGTGATGTTGATCACAAGTACCTCAACTTATCAAACTTAGTTTGGCACCATCCCCATAGTCGACGCCATTTGATCTGGTGCTACCAGAGGGTGATTCGAATCTATGAAAAATTTGTAGTCCTGTTCCCTCCTACCGGCTGTGAGTCAAGCTACCAGCAGAGTTGATGCAAAACACAGGTCGAACACGGGATGGGTTTATCAAGAATAATCGCATCAAATAAAATGGTGAGGCTTTTAGTCAGATTTTTGGATTTGTTTCAAAAAAAGTGTGAGTAGTTTGAAAACTGATTAACTGTAAAAACTAAAAGTGAAGTGTGAAAAGGTAACTTTGAAGATTTAGGTCACTAACTTGATAACATAGGGCAAACAAGTGTCCTCGGGTTTTATCCTTCGCATTATGACAAGCAACCTATACCCAAGCCATAACCTGGATTCTTGTTTAACTAGCAAACCTAACCCTAGAATCAATTTATTTGAGTCAACACAGCAACATGCACTACATGCCCTTTAGTTTGAAACCCTAATATTCAACATCATTAAAGTGGCTCGTAAACACTATCTAAAACCACAGCGATCTAGCAATAAGTATGCAATCGTCATCCTAAAGCATGGTATTGGCCAAATTAATGACATTAAATGATATCTCAACCCTTAGTTTGAGAAGATGGAGCCATAAATACAAAGATTCGTAGCATTTAACACATGAGGACAACCTCGCAATCAACACAAACCAAGCTTAGCTACCTCCTCTTCAAAGCTAAGAGGCTTAGGCCAAGCATCTCTCGAGTCATTATCCTCAAGAGGGTTGCTCGTGGTTTAGAAAATGAGAGAAAGAGGAAAGAGAGAAGAGAGAAAAGCAAAACCCTAATCGAAAGCCAGCGGGAGATATTTACATAAAATGAAAATGTGCCAAAAGATTTTTAGGGTTACAAACGGAGGGGCGATATAGGCCACCCAATGTATGAAAATACAAGAAAGCCTAAAGATGAAAACATATGATAAGGAGTTATTACACCAAAATGAAGTCGGTTGGCATTATCACACAAAAGATGATAAAGTGAGGCTTCGCTATGCGCAATCAATTCTCGCTAGTAGCTAAAATTTGCTTAGGTAGCTTAAATTAGTTAATAAAATTTACATAATGGTACCCCGGCCAGGCAGCCAAATCACTTAGATAGCGTAAACAGAATTTCGCTAGCACCGGCAATTTCATTAGGCTAGCGAATTTCACTAGCCACAAATTTCATAGCTGATAAATTTTAAGAGATAGCTACAAGTGTATAATTTCGGTAGGAACAAAGGCATAGCTTAAATTTTTAGCTTCAGAGAATAATTTAGTGTCCCAAACAAATTCGCAATCTAGCGAAATCTCCTTGGTTTGCATATATTCTTCATCACGCACACCGTATCCTCTATTGCATTATTTTTCTTCTCACTTTGCCTTCATTCCTTCATTGAATTTCGAGATGTCTGAAGGTCGATAAATGAGTTCCTCATCTTCACGGCTCCCAAAGACATATCTCGATATTGAACTCTCAAAGTATGCAAAACCCGGCAAACAACCAAAATAACTCTAAACAAAGATAAGTGATACTAAGAAGACCGAACACTAATTGGTATATTGACACAGGATTAGTGCAAAAGCACTCAAAACATATCCGATATAGTGGCCCAAAATAGCACTTTAGGGGTACTAATCATCTCGGGATTCGTGACAGGAGCTTTAGCCTGCCCTGGAAGGCTCATCTACGTAGCATTAAATTAGGGGAGATACTAGAAATACAAGCCGTATCCAAACTCCCCTACTGACACTACCATAACCTGACCCGACATGGAAGGCCGCCAAAGATCCCTAAGGATGATCCACCTAAGAATAAGGGTCGTCGTGAGCCAACAAACAATACACAGTGGTCTCGTCGACAATGGAAGCTCACCGACATCATCTTCGCTACACACCCTTTGATAAATGGTGACATCGAAGCGGAGAAACTAGAACCGATCAACGCCCACCGGGATTCCTCCGAGAAAAAGTGCTACCCCCGGGTCAATACAACTAGTGCCTACTCGGATCCCCCAGCCAAAGCCACAACGGCAGAAGTGTTCCCCATAGTGGACGCCCACGCCTTATAGCATACTATCGGGCACCCTCACGCCACATAACGCCGCCCCTTCCATTTCTATCATATGATTATCAAATTTCATCATAATGGGGTAGGAATGGTTCGAGGAGATCAACGTCAGCGTAGCTAGGAATTTGATGTCGGCATCAATGAAACAAAAGGCGGTTGTGACATCTACATGGATGGGCTCAACGCAGGAGATGAGGTAAGCAGTCAGTACTACCCTCGGAAGAACAGAGCCCAATACAGCTTGAAGACCAGCCGGAACATCTCGTTTACATTGGATCCAAATTGGCCAAAGACATCAGGGACCTCCTTATCCACTTCTTAAAGAAGAATATAGAAGTATTTGCTATGAAGTAAGAGGATATAGGGAATTATTGATAATCACCTGAGTGAACATTGACCCCTTCTTGAGCCGTGACAAAGAAAGTTTCACCTGGAAAGTGACAATTAATGAAGAAGTTAACAAACTCATCCGAGCCAAAGCTTCTCCAAAGTAGAATACCTTGACTGTTTGGCTAATGTAGTCCTCGTCAAAAAGGAAAACGGAAAATGGCGACTCTGCATTGACTTCACCAATGTCAACAGAGCCTATCCAAAAGATAGTTTTCCCCTACCTCAGATCAACCTTATAGTGGACGCCACAACTGGCCACAAGCTTCTCAACTTCATGGACGCTTTCTCGGGATATAACCAAATCAGAATGGACCCCAATGACCCAGAGAAGACCTCATTTGTGACTGGGCAAGGTACTTACTGTTACCAGGTGATGCCTTTTGGGTTGAAGAACACTGGGGCCACCTATCAGAGGCTAGTGAACAAAATGTTTCAGAAGCAGATTAGAGCATCTATGGAGGTATATATAGATGACATGTTGGTGAAGTCAGTTAAAGGTACAGGCTCATACGGCCCACCTAGGTTGAGTCGTTCCGGGTCCTAAAGAACTATATAGCAAAAGTTAAATCCAGCCCGAGTGTGCCTTTGGAGTCGGTCGGAAAATTCTTGGGTTTCATAATTGACGGCCCGAGGAATAGAGGCAAATCCAGGATAAGAGAAATCCGTCTTAGACATGCAACCGCCTTCGAACACCAAAATTCAACGCGTTGGTAGGAGAATGGCTGCTTTCTGGCCCGGCTTTGTATCTAGATCCGTGACAGTGCTGACCATTCTTTTCGGGTTCTAAAAAGGCTTTCCATTGGGACCTTGATGCGAAGAAGGCATTCTGGTAGCTAAAAACTTACCTAAGCTCTCCTCCTGTCTGGTAAGCCCCTTGAGGAGAACTCCTTACCCTTTATTTAGGCGGGTTTTGATTCTGCGCTAATTGCCGCCACAGTAGAGAGCGAGATAGAATACAACCCAGCCCAGAGTGCATTACTGTAGGCGAGATCTAAGAGAAGTGGAGAAGGTATCCAAAGATGGAGAAATTAGTCTAGCATTGTAACCACTACCGAGAAGTCTTCGACCATGTTCTGGAGGAGAGGCTCCTACCTTGTGAAATCGATAGAACGCAATGAAACAAATATTGCACAAACACGAGAGACCGCGGGAAGGGCGATAAAATGGGCCGTAGAGTTGATGAGTTCGACGTAGATCTGAAGCTAAGGACAGCGGTCAGGGCGGAGTTTTGGCAGATTTCATCAAGGAATTTACCCCCTTAAATACCCCGGTGCAGCCCACTGAAACTACGGTTGGCGCCAACACCCATCAGAGTTGTAGTAGATGGGCGCTAATTCGAGACGGTGCGGGTCGGTCGACCTGCTGGGCCAGGGATTGATGCATGGTGCGCACTTAGATTTGGATTTCAATCCTATAATAACGAGGCCAAGTACGAAGCTGTCATAGTCGGGCTTAACCTTGCCCACTCCATGGAAGCTGATCAACTGGAGATATGCAGTGATTCCCAGTTGGTGGTGAAACAGATAGAGGACTAATATGAAGCCAGGGGTGCAAAAATGATCCTTTACCTCAAAAAGGTGCGAAAACTATTTAAAAAGTTCATACGAAAGGGTTCGAGGTCGGGCATGTCCCGAGGCGAGAACACGCAGTAGATGCCACAGGAAGCTAGCAACAACATCACAGGAGGATCTAGATAGACTGGTACTGGTCGAGCACCTCCCAAAACCCTCGGTGAACATTGACAATGAAGAAGTGTCCCTGGTAATGTCCAAGCTGAGCTTGATGGACCCCATCTAGGATTACTTGGTGGACGAATATTGCCAAGCGACCCAAAGGAGGCCTTCAAGCTTAGGACAAGGTCGGTTAGATTCACCATTCATCGGGGGACCCTTTATAAACGAGGCTTTTCTACACCCATCCTTAAATGCGTAGGAAAGGAAGATGCCAATTACGTGCTCAGAGAGGTGCATGAAGGTATATGTGGCAACCATATCGGAGCCAAGTCCTTGGCAGCAAAGACCTTGAGACAGGATATTGGCCTACAATGCTCAAAACAGCCACAAAGCGGATTTAAAAAATGTAAGATTTGTCGAGCATGCCCCGGATCGCCTCGTTTAGAACGTGACCTCAATCACAAGCCCTTGGCCTTTTCAACAGTGGGGGCTAGACATATTGGGGCCCCTACCCATTGGGAAGGGCCAGTGCAAGTTTATTGTTGTAGGAGTGGATTACTTCACTAAGTGGGGTGGTCGAGCCATTAGCAACAATCATCGAGCAAAAGGTGCGTAACTTTGTTTGGCGTTCCATAATATGCAGGTTTGGAATCCCTAGAGCCACAGTATCGATATTAGGAAGCTTGATTCGACAATCCTAAGTTCGAGAGATTTTGTCTTTGAGCTGGGAATCAAATTACTACTCGACCCGGCTCATCAGAGTCAGCGGATAAGAACCTTATAAGGGTGTCAAGCCGGCGTTAAAGACTAAGTTGGAAAATCTAAAGGGAAAATGGGTAGAACACCTCCCCGAGGTATTATGGGCATACAGAACTACACGCAAATCAACAACTCAAGAAACCCCATTCGCTCTAGCATATGTGCCCCAGTTGCGCTCCGGAAGTCGAGGTTAGAAATTTAAAATCACAGAGTGGGTTAGCGATACCGAACACAACGAGGAGATTCTCTGTCTGAACCTTGACCTCCTAGAAGAAAAAAAGCGTGAGCGGGTTAAAGTGTGCAGGGACTATCCTGAGAATGACAACAAAATGTGGCCAGAAGGAGTCGGGCCGGGAGTTTTAAGCCCAGCGACCTAGTTCTAAAAAAACTCTTGCCAGTAAGGAAAAACCCCACACGCGGGAAGCTAGGACCAAACTGGGAAGGACCATACGTGGTATGTGTGAATAGTCCAGGCACAGCGGCTACAGACCCCCAGACATAAGAGGAAAAACCTTGTCACATTCTTGGAACGTTGAGCACCTCAGGTGATTCTACCAATAGACCTTGGATTGTAGCTTCTATTAAGAAATTCACAATTCATTTTCAGCCTAATTAATATTCTCGCAGATCGAAAAAAAAAAAAAAAAAAAAAAGAAAAAAAGAAAACGAACATCGGAAAGTACACGATTCAAAATCATGCTTTTATTATCTTAAAAAATTACAATCAGCAAAGTTGTTATCTACATCTCAAAAAATTACAATCAGCAAAGCCGGCCTCTACATCAGGCATTTCTGCCACATCTCGAGAAGATCCACGTCGACCCGACACCAGTCGAGGCAAAACCACGAAGAGATAGAAAAGGAAGGAGAAGGAGAAAAGATGGGAGGAAAGGAATAATGGAGGAAGCGGGACTTAAAAGTATTCCCTTTGAGCGCGCCGCCCCCTCCGAATATGCTCCCTTGCCCAGTTCCATCAATGGGCAGGACTAGGAAACAACACAACTCCCACAAGGGAGGGATTAGGGAAAAACACAACTCTTACAAATGGTAGAACGTCGAAACCAAAAGTCGGCTGCGACCCTGCAAAGCAGAGACTCACGTGAGTGGCGGTCGAACCACGAGCTTCGCCAAGTGCGTGCTCGACCTTTGTCGAAGAGAGGAAGAAGGTTAGGAGCGGAGTATAACATAGACCATTGAAGAGAGGCAGTTATTTATAAAGAAAACTGGACTCTTGGGAAACCACGCAGTCTGTTCTGATTCTCCATAGATTTGAATTAAAACTGTGTGCGCTTTCCCAA
Source organism: Tetrastigma voinierianum (assembly GCA_016808115.1). Classification (NCBI taxonomy): domain Eukaryota; kingdom Viridiplantae; phylum Streptophyta; class Magnoliopsida; order Vitales; family Vitaceae; genus Tetrastigma; species Tetrastigma voinierianum. The sequence continues at coordinate 57,838 of JAEQBH010000243.1, read as the reverse complement.
GGGAAGGAAGACGAAAGAGCCTTGTAGCTTAGTTTCGAAGGAGCCACGTACTTAGTTTCGAAAGAGCCTTGTAGCTTAGTCTCGAAGGAGCCATGTAGCTCAGTTTCAAAAGAGTCTTGTAGCTCAGTTTCAAAAGAGCCTTGTACCTCAGTCTCGAAGGAGTCATGTAGCTCAGTTTCAAAAGAACCTTGTAGCTTAGTATTGGAAGAGGCCATGTGAAAACTAGTCTCGAAGGGCCTTGGCTCGATGTCGAAGGAGCCACGTAGCTCAGTTTCAAAAGAGCCTTCCAGCTTAGTTTTAAAAGAGCCTTGTAGCTCAGTATCGAAGGAGCCACATAGCTCAGTTTCAAAAGAGTCTTGCAGCTCAGTTTCAAAAGAGCCTTGTAGCTTAGTTTCGAAGGAGCCACGTAGCTTAGTTTCAAAAGAGCCTTGCAGCTCAGTTTCAAAAGAGTCTTGTAGCTTAGTCTCAAAGGGGCCATGTAGCTCAGTTCTTAACAACCTAACAGCCCAGAAGGCCAAATAGCCAAGGGGCCACGTAGCTCAGTTTGATGAGAGCACATTAGCTCAGCCAATCAAAGGCTACATAGCTTAGTAAGAGCCCATCCATTTAAAGATTGGATGACCAGGAAACCTCTCAACATAGGTCAAAATAGAAGACGGGAAAACCAAGAAGGTAGAAGGACGGATATCCATAGAATAACAAAACCAATCTTAGCATTACAGATGTCTGAGGCTTAGAGCTCGAAGTTAGCCAAAATAAGCAAATATTATACAAAGGGGCCTAAATGTTGGAGGTAGAGCTATGAGCAGCCTCAAAAGTGCGGCCTCCAAGCCATGCAAGTTAGAAGGCGAAGCCCTAGCAGGCGAGAGGGGAGATCCAGCCTCGGCAGGAACCTCGACTTCACTAGGAAGAGGAACATAGCTGGGGGTATCAGAGAACACCAGGGCTTGGCTCGTCCTCATAAACGGATTCTTCCGCCTCCTCTTCATCAGGATCAAGAACTTGAAAATTGAAGTCTAAACCCGGAAAAGCCTTAGCGACTCAGCCCGGAAAGCAAGCCATCAGGGTGCCATAAGGTGCGGGCCTCGTCCTCGGCTCGCTATTACTCCGTGCGCCAGAATTTCAATCATAGCCTCCCGCCTCTTGAGATCCCCGCGTAGCGCGTTGCACTCCTCAGCTAAGCGCTCCACGGAGCTCTCAGCTTCAGAAGCCTCTCATTAGGTGATTCGTGTATAATCACGGTAGGTTGTGCCAGAATCAACAAAATTTATAAACCTAAATTCCTCCTACTGCCGTAGCATAACTACTGCGGTATAGTGGCTCTAGGGTAAAACATAGGGATGGGTTTTCTTCGTGTAAATGATTTGCAGTTGGCTCAAAAAGGTGAATTTCACTTTGGATTAGGGGTGTTTTAAAAACAATGGAGGTGAATGGTTTGCAAACTGAAAATAAACTAAAGTAAAATATGAAAAAGAACTCCTTGAAGCATTTGGCCACTGGATTTGAGGTCCTAGGGTAACTGAGAGGTCCTCGGGTCTTTTTCCTCGCGTTGGGGAGGATGACCTATAGTCATTTCCCGAACCGGATCTTCATATGGCTATAAAAACCGAACCTTAAAAATTTTCCTTTTCAGCACGAAATATAGCATTTATTGGACATTAATGCTCACGACGGTGAGCGTATCCCACTAAACCTACACTACAGTAACTAATAGAGGCAATAATGAATCTCAGTGGATCTAGCAATAAGCATCCACTGAACCCTAAAAGCTTGCCAAATACAGGTTAATCAAGGTACATTTAAGAGATTTAAACCTATAATGAGAGGTGGGAACATAAATGCCAATAAAAACTTATGTTAAAAACAGAGAACCAACAGTTACCTTAAAACCCTAGTCCAGCAGCCCTTCTCTTCAAGGAGAAAAGCGATCTACCTAACCATCCTCTAAGTTGTCATCCTTAGAGGGGTGGTGTTTGGCAGCCAAGAAAATGGAAGAAAAAGAAAGAAAATGAGAAGAGAGGGGAAGTAATGGGAAAAATCCGCCCGATCCTCAATATTCCACGAAATGAAAAATTTTTTCTTTACATACAGTTTGGCCTTATATATGCTCAGAGAAGAGCAAAATTACAAAATATCTAAACTACCTACAATACAGGAAGGGTATTTTAGGAAAAATTACAAAAACTTGGTCAAAAGAGCAAAAAATAAAGAAAAGTATTTTCGTATTGGTGTGGAAATTTCGCACAGTGCAAAAATTCGCACAGTGTGAAAGTGCGAAATTTTCGCACCCTTCTGTGAACTTTTTCTGTTCTTATTTCCTTCTGATTTCTGATCTGCAATGCTGAGTTAAACTCGAATTCTTCGTGCTTGGATTGATTCAACAGATTTGGCATTAAAAGCTTACGCTACAAAATTAGCCACAAAATCACGTCGATGGGAATAGCGGGACCTTAATGTGCAAATCAGGTTAATTCGGTTGATTAGTACACAAAAAGTGCTTAAAACCTACAATAAATAGGGCTCAAAATAGCACTTTTTGGGCACTAATCAGTAGGCCCGATCCAATGCCGCTACTTTGGTGCATAGCTCTTCCCTGGCAGCCTAAAACTCTTCCTTAACCGCTCGCAGCTCATCCTTAACAACCCTTAGGCCCTCTATGGCCTTGCTTCACTGTACGGCTCTCGCCTTTGCGTAGGGGTGTGCTTCGGAACGGTTATACCCCCATAACATCCTCGGTCAAGCTTTGTGTCAAGGCTCCGGCTCGACCCTCTCGGAGGGGTCAAGGCGACTTTGGCACATGCGCTTTACGTTGCCTTAGTAGAGCTCTTGGTCAAACTGACCTTCCTCGCTAGGCTCTTTATATAAGTGGTCTTTTGTCAAAGATCAAGATGGAGTTAGCAGATAACATTAACATAACGATGAGACAGAAAAAAGAAGGTGCTCGGACATACGAAGGTGGTTCCTTGGAGCCATAGGGCTGAAACCTCTTGCTGCAGGGACCAGTTTCGCCTTCTTGGGATGGGGTCGAAGGACCAGAGACGAAGCTTGATCCCGGCGAGATCGCATTGGTGACGGTAAGTCCTCGCTACCGACTCGAATGATCCTTCCCGCATCTCCTCGCATCGGAGGGGAAGGCATGGAGTTAACGCGGAGGACTCAATTAGAGATGGGAAGAGCTTTCAAGGAGTTTCAGCTGACCCTTCTCGAAGAACCACTTGGCAAAACGAGGAGGATGATGGAGTGCTATGCAACCGCCACCTCGGACACCGTTGAGGAGGCAAGCGCTGCCCCTGCTGAACAGCATGCGATCCACGCTCCTTGGTAGGCGCAGCCAGGGAAAATGCCTAAGCGGAGATCTTACCTGTTTGGGAGGTACGCCCTCGGGGGAGCAGGCCTTTATGCTTTCGCTCCTCATCTTCCTTGCCAGCTATTTCAACCGGGCTGAAGTTCTTCTAGGGTTAGCTTCCTAGCAGAGCCCTCAGGAGAAGTTTCCATAGCAGGGGGTGGAGGGGATCTTGAATAAGGGGAACAGGAAGGGCCCACACCTGAAGAGCCAGGAATGTCCTACCTAATCAGATTGGAATATGCCTGTGGACGACACTTGCCCAACTGCCACTTCACTTCCCTGTCCTCAGGAGTAAGGTTGGGACGGATACCTGAAGGTAGAGCAACCAAAGCAAAGTTGAGAACATAGCGTGACCTTTAAAAAGTTAACCCTTACTAGCATGGACGAAAAACTCACGCAGGTTCTCAGGGGCAGTCCATACTGTCGGAATCCCTAAAGTATCATCTTGATCGGCAGGGTTATATTCCCAATGTCGAATTCTCGACAGGCAGTCAACGCTCTTTCCAATGTCAGGAGGAAGAGAGGTCGAAAATGATAGGTCTAGTAGTGGCCCTCTTTGAAAAATACAAGAAGCCTTCCGAGGCCTCTTTCACGCTGAAGAGATCTAGCAGTAGGGCTATACTAGGGACCCCAAGGCCCTTATCCCTGAAAACAACCAGGAGGGCGACCAAGATGCCCCAAAAATTGGAAGAGAGCTGGGACGGGCACACATTGAAATGATGTAAAACGTGTTATATGAAGGGGTGCAAAGGGAAGCGGAGGTTGTTCTCAAAGGTCGCCTCAAAGAAACAGACCATCTTGGGAACATACACTACATAAGACTTGAGAAGATCAGGACACCAGATTTGGATACCGGAAGGAGGTCCATAACAAGTAGCGAAGATTTTAGCATAAGAGGGCTCAACCTGGCTAGGGCCCACGGCGTCCGCATACCTCACGGCAGCCCTCAAATATTCGGAGCCACAAGGATACCTAATCTCGCTAATCTCCCTCGTCTCGTCTCGCGGAGAATATAACCGACCGGGAAGGACCTCAAAGAACCACAAATGACAGACTACCAACCGCCACCAGCTCGCCCTACTGACTTCACCCGCCTCCCTATGCACAAGCCACTAAGATGAGAAGGCCCAGAGGAAACACGCATGATTAAGCGATAGAAAGGAAGAACACACGAAACAACGAAAGAGGCAGAACCCAACCCAACATGCCCTGACAACCCGAAATTCAAAACAAGGAAAGAAAAATAGGCGAAGAAGGAGAAAGACGCACCAAACTAAGGAGAAAAACAAGGAAAACGACCCCTGGGGAGACAGGACGGTAGAAAGCACCAAAAGCAGCTCTGAGCATTGATCAAAGACACTTCCAAACCCACAGAAGAAGCAGTTTCAAGAACGGAAGAACGCGATACAAGGAATGTTTTTAAGATATAGGGAGCAACAATCGAAATGAGCACGAAAATTGAAAGAGCTCCATCATTATCACAAGACGTTTGGCGGCGACAAAGCCTAAATCAAACCATCCCTGGCTAGCCACATGGAAGCCATAACCGATCCAAGAAATGATTCACTCTCTCCTGTTTCCTCTCTGTTTCACCCAAGTATTTCAGGTGGGCAATTGATGGGTAGAAACAATATGGGCACAAGCCTAGAGTGCAAGCCCAGGGCATAAGCCCAAGCATCCGCCTTATGAAGGGAGTTGAGGCATAGACCCAATAAAGAATCTCGACCCACAGTGAGATCCCACCCATGCCAAAGTACGGGGGGCCCAGGCCCATAATTGAAACCAACATGCCAGGTAATCACGTGGTATAGGCGCCCCAAAAAAATCATGTGAAAAGAAGAATGCCCAGTCTGCATGATTCGTTCCCCACAGATTAGGAAAGAAGGATCTTACAAGATCACGACTCCTCCATTATCCCTTAACAGTCGGTCCATGATAAGGAAAAGGAAACTCCTCACCCAATAGGAGAGATACCGTATCACCATCTAACAAGGAAAGTAACCACTACTTCCCCTTATAAATACCAATCCATTCTACCACAAAAAGGTAAGCAGAAAACTCATGCCTAAGGTAGTTAATCCTTTTCCTTCCTTTGAGATAAACCGAATTTCAGCCTGAGAGGCTATGGGCCGACACTTCCATTGTGTCAATTGGTTTCATTGCTTTTCTCAGATAACACATATAGCAGGATCGATGGATCGGCCCAACGACTCCAACCTGCTCCAGTCCAATACCGATAGGAAAAGCACAATCATTGACAATGTCAAATATCACAAAGCTTGAGTTTCTGGCACTTGAAATTATTGGAAAGAACTACCTATTCGATCTACGCCAAATACATCTTGATACTATGAATTGAGTCGCCATCAGCAAAGGAAATCAAGAATCCCTGCAAGATCGCGCAAAAGCATTGATTTTCCTTCGACACCACCTACATGAGGATTTAAGAAGTGAATACCTTGTAGTAAAGGACCCCCTCACTTTATGGAAACCATAAAACTGTGATTCTCCTAAAAGCTCGATATGATTGGTTGCACCGAAAGTTGTAAGATTTTAAAATAGTAAGTGAATATAAATCTACATTATTTAAAGTTAGATCCCAATTGAAGTTGTGCGGAGAGAAAGTCATAGAAGAAGATATGCTAGAAAAACGTTCACCACATTTCATGCCTCAAACGTGCTTCTACAACAGCAGTATTGAGAGCGTATATTTTAAAAAATACTCTGAATTGAAATCATGTCTTCTTGTTATCATCAAAAATAATAACCTCACTTAGAAATCACCGCCCTGCTCCATTGAACCATTCCCTAAAGTGAATGCGATATAGTCCCAAACACGTGGACGTGGATGAGGACATGGTCGTTGAAGGAATTTATGATACCATGGTATTCATGGTAGTAATCATTCAAATTCCTAGAAAAGGAAAGCCTCGTGGAACCACTAGAAGTGGAAAAATACCAAGGAGAAACAAGAAAATGGGAAGTGTATACAAAATACGCCTTCCAAGAGCCATAAGAATAATTGTCATAAATGTGGTATGATAAGACATTGGTTGCATACTTGTCGTTTGTCCAAACATTTGGCTAACCTCTACCAAGCATCAATCAAAGAAAAATGAAAAGAGATAGAAATGAACTTTACTGATAGAAATATACTAGACTTAACTTTCTATGATATTGATTTCTTTGGAGGTCCTAGTGAAAAAAAATGAATTATGTGATGAAGGATGAAAACACTACTATTGAATGACACTTCTTATATCAAAATTAAATAAAATACTATTTTATTTTTATCCTACTCATATTATTTATTGCTTTTATATTAGTTGTATCTTAAATTTATGTGTTATTGATATCAAGATGAATGAGGGTGATTTTATATCTGCTGACTGAAAAACTAAAAACACAATTCTTGAGATAAAAGATACTCCCTAGGTTTGATATTAATAATGCCAATGTGGTACCATATTCGGGTATCAAGTAAACTTTATCAGCTGAAAGAGCAAAACATATCGCTATCAAATGGAACTATAGGTTCCATATCGATGATGCATTATATTCTATCAAATCCATAAGAAATTGGCTTAGCTTTAAATATATATGTAGGAATGGATATCATATTGAAGCTATGAATGAATGTAATACAAAATGTCTTTATATTACCTATATTGTTTATGACAAGAAACTCATTGTTGAAAACCTCTTAGCCATCTCCTCTAGGTTATATCATACAACTATAAAGCCTATCAAGTCATATGTTATAGTAAACTAGAGTTTCAACGACCCAAAGAATTTTATTCTTTAGCATGACAGGTTAGGTCACCTTAGGTCTTCAATGATACGGAGAATCATAGAACACTCACATGGGCATCCACTAATGAACCAAAAGATTATTTTGTCCAATGAATACCCATGTGCTACTTGATCACAAGGTAAATTGATAGTTAGACCATCATTTAACAAAGTCGCATTTGAGTCAGTAGTTTTCTTAGAAAGAATACATGAGGATATATGTAGACCTATTCACCCACCATGTGGATATTTTCGTTATTCCATAGTCTTAATAGATGCCTCTATGAGGTGGTAACATTTTTGTCTTCTTTCGGCACGTAATGTTGCCTTTTCTAGGCTCCTTGCACAAATGTTTAAATTATGAGCCCATTTTCTTGATTATCCAATTAAGGCTATCAAACTTGACAACGCCGATGAGTTTACCTCCAAAACCTTTACTAACTATTGCATGCAAGAGGGAATAAAATGCTGAAAGCATCTTATTGCTCATACCACACTAAATGGTTTAGCATAGTCCATAATCAAACTTCTTCAAATGAAAACTGCTACTAATGAAACCAAATTACCAACCGGCTGCCAGTGGATGCTATTATGCATGCCGCAAGCTCTGGTTCTATTCGACTAATAGCTTACCATGAATACTCCCCTCCACATCTTATACTTGGAAAACAACCAAACATTTCTCACTTACGAATCTTTGGTTGGGTAGTGTACTTACCAATTGCACCTATACAAGCTTGGTTCGTATTCGATCAATAACTTACCATGAATACTCCCCTCCACATCTTATACTTGGCAAACAACCAAACATTTCTCACTTACGAATCTTTGGTTGGGTAGTGTACTTACCAATTGCACCTATACAACGCACAAAAATGGGTCCCTAATGAAGATTTGGGATTATGTAGGTTCTGATTCTCTGTCTATCATTAGGTATCTTGAACCCTTAACAGGAGATATTTATACAACATGCTTTACAGATTGTCATTTTAATGAGAGTGTATTCTCACAATTAGGGGGAGAAAAGTCAGTTCTAAGATAACAACGAGAAATTACTTGGAATGCATCTAGAATGTATCATTTTGATCATCGTACAAATCAATGTAAACTAGAAGTTCAAAGGAACATTTATTTGCAAAATCTTGCAAATCAATTACCAAATGCATTTATTGATACAAAGAAAGTGACAAAGTCACATATTCCGAATGTAAATGATCCAACACGGATTGATGTCCCTAAAGGACAATTAGCAAATGAGTCTCAAATACGCCTGAAGTGTGGGAAACATATTGGCTCAAAGGATATATAACTCCTCGAAAGAGGAGAACACAACGGAGAATTGATACCCTTGAAGAGGTACATGATAAACAAAAGGCCCCTATAGAGGCATATGATAAAAAAAAATCCCTTGAAGAGGTATATGGTGAACAAGAGCCCTAACAGAGGCGTATATTGAAAAAGAAACCCCTAAATAGGTTCGAGATAAAGAAATAGTTACTACCTGAAAATTATGAGATCTTAATGAGTTATGTGCACAAGGGATATAATATTTTTGCTTTCCAAGTGGCCTTTGACATCATAAGAAATAATCAGGATCCCGAACGAAAAATATGGAAGAATGTTGATATAGAAACATCACAAAATGGAAAAAGCTGTTTTAAGAATTAAACTCATTAATGAAACAAGAATTTTTTGGGCATATAGTCCAAACACCTAAAGGTAAAGCTTGTTGGGTACAAATTGGTATTTATACAAAAGCACAATGAAAATAATGAGATCAGAAGATACAAAACACGATTAGTAGCACAAGGTTTCTTTTAGAGACCTAATATTAACTACGAGGAAACATATTCTCCTATCATGGACGCAATCATTTTTTGCTTTTTAATAACTTGGTAGTCTCTAAAAGACTGGATATGCATCTCATGGATGCCATTACAACCAATCTATATGGATCCATAGATAATGACATATATATACACAAAGCCTCAGTAGTATGTTCGACTCCTCTCTTTTATGAAGGTAATTTCATTTCCTGACTTGAATTGGTTTATAAAAACTATAAAACCCATTGCAAACTTTTCAAACAACCAATGGAAAAAATTGTCATTATCCTTTGGAGTATTTGAACCCATAGGAATCAGGTGGTGTTTAGGAAAATCAAACCCAACCCCTTTTTCATTATTGAGAAAGTTACATCTACGTTTCAAAATCTTCATGAGTGTATGAGTGACACTTATCTTAACAATGAAGGGCATATTTTCCCTCGTAAAGTTGAAAGATGGATTCGATGAATTCCTCCAATTAATGGAAGGTTCAAATTGAATTTTGATGATTCAAGAATAAATAATATATGTGCTTTAGGTTGGGTCATTAGACACTCCAATGGAATTATTAAATTAGTAGGAAGTAGACATTTAGGCAATGCTTCAATCATTATTGTGGAGTCTATAGCTTTGAGAGATGGTGTTCTAGCAGCAATTTACAATGGTTTTACAAACTTAGAGGTTGAAGGAGATTCAAAAGTAATTATAAATTGTTACAATAGAAGAAGTAGTTCATCTAGTTCAGTTATTCTACTTATGGAGGATATTTGGAGACTTTCTTAAGATCTAAATATTTGAAATTGTAATCATATCTATAGAGAAGCAAATAGAACAACAGATTTGTGCACCCCAAATCTGGGGGTCCCGTTGACAACCCATCAACCTAATGCACTATGTGATTTCGGTGACCCGCTGCCACACCGTTGTGTCCCATTTATCTGATCCATATTTTCATTGAAAAATCTAGGCAGAGTTTCCTTTGTTCAGGGAGCTCTACCCAACATACAACCTGTATAATAGTATAATCATAACCCATCTAGGGTCTCAACAGTAGTAGTATTGACCACACAGGGTCCATCTGTCCATATCCCTAATATACATCCCTTTATCGGGACTCATTCATTCACATTTAATTCTAAAATATGAGAATAAAACACTTAAGTACAGTCTGGAAGAGTCTGATCATGGCCCTCTTACCATAATTACATACCCGACTATTTAGATAATAGTCCAAAAAGAATTTAGTTAGCACTTTTTATAGCAAAAATACTTTACAAAAGAAAATATCAAGGCCACACATCTACTTCTCCTTTCATACTCAATGACCAAAGCGCCGTCTCCCTCGTACAACTACATGTACCTGAAAGGGGGTCCTACGACATGGTGAGCAATGCCTAGTAGAAAAATTCTCCTACAAGGGCTACTCCGCCTAAATGCACATGCAATGACATACATACATCAAACCACATTCCATCTCAAAATCCAATCCTATATGGAATATTTCATGTCATGCATGAGATGAGACTCCTCATGCCCATAACCCGAGTCCTGACTGACTCTCTCACACATGAAAATGCCAAGTGTGAAAACCAGTCATTGGTGTTTCACTCAATGACTTGCCCAGATATTGATTTTCTTGTTAATTTATTAGCAAAGTATAGTTCCGCTACAACCAGAAGACATTGGAATGGTATCAAGCATATATTGCGCTACCTTCAAGGAACACTTGATATGGTCTATTTTAGTCAAATGAATTAAAGCAGCAATTGCTTGGATATGCTAATGTAGGATACCTTTCAGATCCACATAAAGTCAAATCACAAACAGGGTATGTGTTTAATTATAATGGAATTTTTATTTCATGGATATTATTTAAGTAGACAATGGTGGCCACATCATCGAATCATTCAGAGGTTCTAGCAATTCATGAAGCAAGTTGTGAATGTATATGGTTAAGATCGATGATTCAACATATCTGATAATCATGTGGACTCCCCTCTATCAAAGACAACCCGACAATATTATTTGAAGATAATGTCAGATATACGGCACAAAACTAAATTGGTTATATCAAAGGATATAGAACTAAACACATTCCCCCGAAGTTCTTTTATACACATGAACTCTAAAAGAGTGGTGAAACCGATGTTCAACAAATACGCTCAAGTTGCTTGCAGATTTATACACAAAGTCATTGTCAACCTTAACATTCAAGAAGCGAATTAATATATAAGATTGAAATATGCCAACTGAAGGACATTGACATGAGGGGGAATATGCTTATGACATGATATTAGTGTATTGTACTATTTTTCCCTTCGTCCAGGTTTTGTCCTACTGGGTTTTACTGGCAAGTTTTTAATGAAGCAATCCTAACAGACTAAGAGCAATCTACAAAATTATAAGAATATTGTACTCTTTTTCCTTTGCTAGGTTTTATGCCATTGAGTTTTACTAGCAAGGTTTTAATGAAGCATATTCTTAATAGTAATCATTCAAGTGGGGAGAGTTGTAAATGAGGAATTATTGCATACGGTAAATGACCATATTCATTATGGTAGGGGTCTCCAAACATTTTTAAGAAGGGTTAGGCCGCGGGTTTCATTTTAGGTCCGACTTGTAGTCTTTTTAGCCCGGCTAGAGGCTTGCCCAGAGGCCTGCCCTCTCCACTTAATTTTTTTTATATTTTAATTATATTAAAAAATTAAATAAAAAAGAAAGCTTAAAAACAATTCAAAAAAAAAGAATACCTCCTTTAAAAATCAGATCTATCGAATATGATCACATTTGGAAATATGAGAAAAGTTTCCATCACTACAAAATAAGTACACTCCTACTAGGTTGACACCTATTTATTTGTCAATCATTTGTACTTTTCAACCACAAGAAAATAAAAATAAAATATACATTAAATGAAATATTTTAATCACTATTTTTTTTTTTTTTGGACAGGGAACTATCATGAATCCATTTATGTATTAATAGTTTTAAGTTCTCCATGTCAGTCACTAGTGCGACTTCTCAAATAGAATCATGCAATCTCTTGTCTGCTAAATTCCAATCTTTTAAACATTCTACTGTTTCTATTGCTTCAGGTGACAAATTCATTGCTTTTTGCTAACTACTCTTCCACCTGCACTAAAAGCAGCTTCTGATGCAATTGCACTCACAGGCATGATTAATACATCATGTGCAAATATAGATAACATTAGATATTTAATTTGTTGTTTTTTCCACCATTCTAAAGTATCAAAATCTTCATTGTCTTCAAATGGAATTGTTTCTACACTAAGATATATATCTATATCTGTTGTATTATTTGGAGAACTAGTTGTTGCATGTTTTCTTCTTTTAAACATTTCTAAAGGGCTTTTATAAAAAGATGAGGAGCTTGTAGTGGATGATGATTTTATCGAACTAATATCATTACTATATTTTTCTTTATAAATATTATTATAATAACGAATTTACTTAATTTTTAATTTCTTCAATTTTTATTTGATCTTCATTATAAATAATTTGCAACCATTCATCTAAAGCTTCAAATTTTAATATAGGGTCCACAATTAAACCAATATAATAAATCAAAGGTATTTTTCCCCAATATTTTTTAATTTTTTCTATCATTGCAAAAATTGTATCATTAAAAATTTCATAACTTAAATAATTTTGAAGTACCATATAAATACTAGTTATTTGCATAATGACTTGGTGTGATGTAAAACCTGAGAAAAATTCAATTTTTCTGAAAAAGGGTAAAACAGTAATTTCGGTTGGAAACCGAAAATTTTCTAGATCTCGGATGAAGAAATGGACTTCATCGTAGATTCATCTCGTGAAATCTAGTTACCCCGTCGAATTTCATCGGATTCCGAGACAGTTGGAATTTTACATTTTTTGAGGCACCGACATGACCATGTGGATGCCACATGGCACCTTAAGAGATGGACACATGACATGATGATCATGTGGTGTAGCAAGTGACACATGGAATTTGGATAAATGGCCCATATTGAGCCATGTGTCAAATTGAAAAGAAAATAATGGAAAAGAAAAATCAAGAAAATAAGTAGATATTGGAGAAATATCTTAGGATTGGACCAAACAAAGAAATGAGAGAGAGGAGAAAATCCGGTGGGATAAGACCAGAAAGAGAAAATGAAAGAAAGGAGAAATGAGAAAATGTGAGAAATGGACAAGTGGCATGGAGGAAAGTGGGGGGAAGTTTCCCCCACTTTTGATAAGTTCGGTGGATGAGAATAAAAAAAAAGAGAAAAGAAAAGAAAAAGAAAGGAGAGGAGAAGAAAACGGATAGGGAGAGGAAGAAAGGGGGAGAAAAGAAGAGGGAGATTTTCTCAAGGCCTCGACCGTCGAAGGACCGGGGGACGCAACCGAGAGTTAAAGTCAATCCACGCAACGAGGGCTACGTGTAGGTATCAAAATCTAGGAGTTTCTGGCCAAACTCCAAGAGGTAGGAATTCTTTTCGCATTTGGATTATTTTAGCCTAAAAGCCATTAATGGCTTAGGTTTTCTTCTTGGGTCGTGACCATTGCAGGATTTAGTCCTGCAAGATTTTGGGACTGAAGATGGAAAATTTTGGGATCGGGAGTTCAGATAAACCCTGACCGTGTCGAGTTTGCTCTTGATCCGTGGACCTATGTCTTCGGGTTTTGTTATGGTGTTTTGGCATCACCGTGATTTGGTGATGAATGAACCAAAATGGTTCATAGTCGCATGAATCGAGGTGCCCTCGCTTTTATGGGTATGAGATTAGGTCATTTTAGTGTTATTACGTTTAGTGTTTGAATAACATGTCATAGGAAAAGTTCGTGTTAATATAGGCTTATATGATGTATTGACATGATGGATGCAAATTATATGAAAACAAATATAATTATCCATGTTTTGGTAATGTTGCATGTAGTAACATGGTATGACATGAAATGGCATATTCGTATTTCATGTGCACGGGACATCGCGTCGAGTCGGGTGTGTGTGCATGGTAATGGTTATTCACCATCTCGTGAATGTGTGAACTCAAAATAGACAACGCCCAAAATCGAGATTTACCGTCAGATAACAGAAAACAATAATAATAATAAATCTCGTGTCAGGAAGCAAGATGGGGTAGATCCCCCTAAGGTGAAAGACCCAAATTTTATTCTTGGTTAGAAATATGTGTCCAACGATGAAAGTTCGCGAAAGTGTCGGAAGGCATGCGAAGCTTGCGGTGAGACCCCAAAAATTTGCTACCCACAAAAACACATGGGATTTGGTAAATTCAAATGAATATTGGAGGGTTGTCCAATGGGTTAAGTCATTGGGTGAAACACCAATGATTGGTTTTCACACTTGGCATTGCATGTGGGAGGGAGTCGGTCAGGACTCGGGTTATAGGCATGAGGAGTCTCATCTCATGCATGACATGATATATTTCATATAGGATTGCATTTTCTGTGTGGATTGTGGTTTGATGTATGTGTTCCATTCCATGTGCATTTTAGGTGGGGAGTAGCCCTTGTAGGAAAATTTCTCTATTGAGCATTGCTCACCCCGTCGTGGGAAAACATTTTTCATGTGTTGAAGGTACACCCGGAAGTGGGCACAATTGAGGTTTAGTAGGAAAAAGGCCGGATTATGGCCTATTCATGTATTTTGTAAATTTTGGATTGAATATCCAGTTTTGTTGATGTAAATAATAAGTTTTTAATAAAACTTTACTGTTTATGCAATTTGTACAAAGACAGTGGTATATAAGGGAATGCATGGAAGAGAGCCGGTAATGGCAGAATGAAGAACAAGCACGCCCATTCTCGCTTCGTCGCGATTGTAGAATTTCGTTCCCGTCGATAGTGAATCTCTGGTTGCTATAGAGCCACACGCATGGCAGTGCCTGCGTGTGCGGCGACAAGGTTCTGGCTCACGTGACTCGGCCCAATGCATGCAACGGGCGCGGTGCGATAGAAGGGCATGTCGTGACAGACTTTCCCTAGCCATGCTGTAGCGACAGAGATCTCATATTGTGATAGTGTAGTGCACATGGCTAGCCATCGCGCACGATAGAGTGCCTGCATGATGTGGCTAGGCGTAAGCTCGCGCTATTTAACCCGACCACTCCTCTCAGGCATCACCTTCACAAAGATACGATCACCAACTCTACCTGCGCGGTCGACGTGAACCGTCTATCGTGAGCTCAGCCGGGCTCGAGCCATCAGAAGACGCTGCCATATCAAACTCACCTTCTCGGAGGTGTCTCTAATCAGATCCGGACAAGTAATGGAGCTTTCTCCCATCTCGGTCCAACAAATCGGTGATCGGCATGGCCTCCCGTACAAAGCCTCATAGGGTGGCACTGCAGAGGTCACCGATACGCTTGTTGTAGGCGACCACTAAGCGGTGCTCTTCGCCTACTCCTACATGATAGGACGCATGCTTGCAAAGATGTCCTCTAACACTGTATGGTCCTCTCTCGATCGCCATCTCGTTCAGGTGGAAGGCGATGCTCATCATCAACCGCATTCCTATAGCTCAGGGAACTCTTTCCAAAAGCGTGTCGTAGAATCTCTGCCCTATCCGACACTATGGATACTGGCACTCCATAACCGAACGATCTCTCAGATATACAACCGGCAGAATTCCTCCAGTGTGAAGGTCATCCGCACGGCTAGAAAATGTGCCGACTTCGTGAGCCGGTCCACTATCACCCATACCGCTTCATGCCTCCGAGGTGTCCATGGCAAGTGGGTCACAAAATTCATTGTGACGTGCTCCCACTTCCACTTAGCCACCTTCAATGGCTCGGAGAAGGCCCCCGCTCGGGCCGGGTGTCACTTAACTTGCCGACATGTGAGACATCACGAACAAAGTCCCCACGTGTCTCTTCATCCCTCTCCAATGGCACTCGTGGATCGAAGATCCCAGATATCTTCTTCGTACAATTTCGATTTAATAACAAATCAGAGCAGCTGAACTCCCCCGAGGATCTTTTTCTCTCGTGATTCATTAATCGGGGGAACCACCACCGTCTCTATACCGAAGACTACCATATGCGTGGATGGTCCAGCCCTCATCACCTGTACCTGACTGTACCCGGTCCTTGATGGACACTATCTCTGCGTCTTGTCCCTAAGACTCAATCACTCTGCTCAATAGAGATGGTGTAGCAATGAAACTCCCCAACATACCCCTCGAGCCACTCGCTGTACTATAGCCCGAATCGTTCTACGCCTCGAGCATTTTGCCACTCCCTTGAAACTATACTCGCTAATACCCCCATGACTTCCTACCGAGTGCTGCGCCCACCACATTCGCTTTACCAGATGCTACGCAAAGTGAAGTCATAGTCCTCTAAGAACTCTATCCACTTACGTTGCCTCATGTTGAGGTCCAGCTGCATGAAGATATACTTCAGACTTTTCAAGGATCGAAAGTAATATCTCGAATCGTTTCGCCATATAAGTATTGGAACCGGGGGATTCTCAAGGTGAAGACTATGGTCACTAACCCATATCGTGCATTTAGGTGTAATTTCGCTCATTGCTCCTTACCAGGCGGGAACCATAAGCTACAACTTCCTGATTGCATCAAAACACATCCTGCCCCGCTTTCGAGGTATCACAATACATCAGGTACCTTGTCTCCTCTCCGACTATCGAATAGGAGCTGGAAGTAAGCCTCCTTTTCAACTCTTAACGCTTCTCGCACAGTCATTCCACTCAAACTCGACTTTCCAGTCGCGGTCATAGGTGCCGCTAGTCGAGAGAAATCCTCACAAACCTCCGTAGCACTCCACCAATCCTACAACCGCATATCTCAAGACTCGACTTCACATTCCTAACTCATCATGGCCTCGACCTTCTCGGGGTCTACTGACACACATGAAGCTGGCACTATGTGCCCCAAGAATTTCACCTCAGTAAGACAAAACTCACACTTACTGAACTTGGCCTACAACTGATGATCTCTCAACAGTTGTAGAACAATCCTCAAATGATCCTCTTGTTCCCTCTCAGACTGGGAGTAAATCAAAATGTCATCCACAAAGACTACGACAAACTGATCTAGATAGGGTTGGAACACCCTATGCATGAGATCCATGAATAAAAGGCCACAGATTCGTCAATCCAAAGGGCATCGCCGCAAACTCCAAAGTGCCCATAACGCTGGCCCCGACACCGGCTCAGTGATATTTATCTCCCTAACCTCAACCGATGGTAACCAAAGGCGTAAGGTCTATCTTGGAGTGTGACTCGCCCTCTCACCGACAAACAAGTCATCAATCCTCGACAATGGGTACCGATTCTTGATCGTAACCCTGTTCAACTATCGATAGTCAATGCACAGTCGAAGGGTCTTGTCCTTCTTCTTTGCAAATAGAACCGGAGCGCCCTATGGTGAAGTGCTCGGTCTAATGAATCCCTCGGCCCAAAGAACTCATGTATCCATCTCGAGTTCTTAAGGGAGTCATAGAGAAGTTCGACGTGTCAGGGTGTAACTCAATACAAAAGTCTACATCCCTCTGTGGAGGTAATCCCAGTAGCTCGTCCGGGAAAACGTCCTCAGACTCACACACTACCTGAGGCAGATCCAAGTTTGATCCCACCTTATCCTCCAAGGTAAGGCTAGTTAGCCAACCCACTAACTGTCCGTGCCATCTGGAATCGTACATGGTCTGGGGTAAAACATCGTGTTTGTCCCCCTGAAACGTAACACAAGTACCATCCTGTGTGTAGGCGGTAACCCTCCTACGCTCACAATCAATGACGACTCGATATGCTGTCAACCAATCCATCCCAAGGATGACATCAAACTCTGACATGTCCATGACCCTCAGGTCCACTGTGAGCAGAATCCCAGAGATCTCTAGCTCGCAACCCCGACATATCAGATATATGCCCGCCCTAGTCCCTAGGGGAGAACTCACATACATGAGCTCCTCTAAGGTATCAACCTCCAAGCCGAACTCTCACACAATCGATGCAGCAATAAATGAATGCGATGCACCATAATCAAATAACACTCTTACCCATAGGCGAGATAGCAAAACGCACTCGTATGATCAAGTTAATTTGCCGACTCAAACGGGTGGAGTGATGGCGTATGACACACCCTCGTATCCCCTGACATGTCCCCGCCGTGGCTCCGCCCCTCTCGCCTCGCCCATAATCTGCCCGGGCCCCGCCAGGTAACGGAGGCACCCGTGCAACTCTCGACCTGATATCGCCCTCCGACTCCATACTAGGGGCAAAGGAGGACAAACTATATCCTCTCCTTGCCTCATACCGACTAGACCGCCTGCCCCTAAACCTTGGGATCCTTATCTCTAAGGGCAATCCCTCCTCATGTCCAGGTCGCTGGCAATGGAATCATCCATCCATTATGCCCGACTGGCAACCCTGGCCCCGGTCCCTGCCCGATGGCCGCGACTCTAACCCACGTGAACTAGAAGCCCCCGCTTTCTTTCGAACTGAAGAAGACTCCACTCTCCTCCTCTTGCCACTAGCACCGCATCCCGAGTGCCCGTGCATCCTTCATCTCCCTCTATGGTCATGGTTGTCCCAATCCATGTAGTCTATATCCCGTAGAAGTGAGTCCTACAATCCGCCCAATGGACAATCTCAAATTTCATTCTCACCTCCCGACCTCGCCGCATCCGTGGGCCACATAATTCGTCAAGAAAGCAAGCCACCCCTGTGGAACCTGGTCAGATAATTTATCACGGTCATGGCTCTTTACCAGCTCTAGGAACTCTTGGCCTTTGCATGCTCCAGAGTGGCCGAAAAACACTGGCTTCATGAAGAGCTCATGGAACTCTGCCCAAATCATTGCCTCTAAGTCTTTAAAGGTCTTAACCCAGTCCCACCACACTTGGGACTCTCCCTCTAGCTGAAACACAGCTAGCCTGATCTTGGCCATATCAGAGGTGATATCCATGGCCTCCAACACCTTCTCAACTGCTTAAACCACAAGCCTCGCACCATCTGGATTCCTCCCCTATGAATATCGGAGGATGACGTGTCTGAACCCCAGAGGTTACTCGACCTCCCCGGGCTACCACCGCACTAGCTCATGCGATGGTGGCGAAGAATCGCAATCCTACGGCCTCAAAGAAAGGCCTCGTTGGATCAAAATAGGTGGTGTTTGACTAGGAACCTCGTGACTAATTTACGTCTCTCTTATCCTCAACTAGCCATCTACATGTCAAATGGCAAGCTGAGTTTTAATGGCGCATTCTTAAGGGTGTAAATACAAATTTCTAAGACACTATTCACGCACTGAAAATAAAAATTCATGCACCACATCAAGGCATTCATAGGCAATGCAAGATAAACATACCATATATTAAGTCATACACAAACAAAAATTTTATTTTTTTGTACTCTTTTATTTATTTATTTTTTGAATAAAGGATCAGAATGTCCATAAACAAGTTCCAATAAAGGACCCAAACAAGGCACTATTAACAGGTGGGTCGCGGTGCACCGCTCACACCGCTTCATGCAGCGCAGGCCGGGCCGCGCGGCACGTTTCATGTAGTGGGCGCACGCCGGCGACATGCTCGCGCACAGCATGCGTCATTGCGCCTCGTGTGAGCTAGGCGCCCACACGTCCGTCCTTGTCTCAACACTAGAACTGTGTCGCGACGCACAAACAACCCAACTAGGTCACGATGCTGAAAATGATGTCGCGACACCAAACAAAGCACCCCGGTCGCGACATTGACTTTAGGTCGCGACACGGCATCTCCTCGTCAGGCCTAAGTCAGGTCGCGACGCCAAATTCCATGTCACGACCTAGCGGCTTAGAACCATGTCGCGACACCAAAAGCTATGTCGCGACACCAAAAGCTATGTTGCGACATCGCTTAAGCCCCCTAGTGAGGCTTCCTGTTGCAACACCAAGAACGTGTCGCGACACCCTCGAAGGCCCTCTCTGTTGAAACATGAAGGATCATGTCGCGACCCAGAACTGGTCCACTGTGTCGCTCCTTTGTCGCGATACAAGACTTGTATTGCGACCCATGATAGTCCCAATTACCCATAGCGATGTCGCGACACTAGAATGGATGTCGCGACTTGGGGCCAAGAAGAACCCTCCCGCCGCAAGCAGCGTTTAAGTCGCGGTGCGCGCCGAAAGCCGGGTTGCGATGTCAAGCCAAGGCGCACAACCGCCGGGACGTGCGCATGGCGCGGTCCCTGTCACGACACCACCTGCTGTGTCGGGACTGAGAGCTAGAAATGGGCAGTAGCCCCTCCATTTGGTCCCCTGCACCTTTTCTCTTTTTTTTCCTGCATCCTTCAAGACCCTCTCCTCGCCACTTCGCTCTTATACTTCATAAACCTCGGCTACTCCTGAGATGTAGTAGCTTGACTCTCCAAATCACTAGAAAAATATATAAACACCTGCTATTTATATACTTCATAAATTAAAGAGTTGAATTACAACCCTTTTTCTTGTGCAAAAATGAATAATCTCCTTAATTCCATAAAAACATCCGCTTTTATATTCAAAACCTGAACGACCGTCTAGAAAATTTCTTTTTTTAATTTTTTTTCACTCGACTACGGCTAAAATTCCTCAAACCCCTAAGGTTATACTTTTTTTCAACCCTAGTGTTCAACCTTTTCCTATATTCTATTTACTAAGCATACAATCACACAACACATACAACACAGAATCATGCAACAATCATCAGAATGCCCAATGAATTCATGATCTAACTAGTGCCCATCGAGTCCTAGGTAATCGTATACCGAACTTCCTAATAATAAGCTATAACTCTAGTATCCGACATCGAGCTCTAGGTATTTATAAACCTAAGCTATGATACCAAGCTGTGACGCCCCAAACCGGGGGGTCCATTGACAACCCGTCAACTAGCGGAATACATGTAGCCATTGAGTGTCTCAATGCCACAAAATGAATGTCTCTCTACCCGAGACTCAAACATAAGTAAAAATGGCCAAGTCGGGTTCATACATCCATACTCACCAAAATATAACCAACTATATTACAATAGTTTCAAGAGTTAACTACACTCTTATACAACAGATGTATCAATCAGAACGTTTCATACATGTTTTACAAAAATATATAATCAAAGCCACATGTCGGCTTTCTTCTCAAAAGCGGCTTCTAGTGAGCGCCGTCTTCCTGAATACTCCCCGCCAGACTGAAAAGTGGGGATTCCACGACCCGGGGTGAGCAAACTCAAGAGTGGAATTTTCCTACTCGGGTTACTCCCCACCTAAATGCTCATGCAATGGCACACCAAACATTCAAGCAAAACATACAAGTCCCTACCTCAAATGTCTACATTGCCATGGATGAGGGATGCGTGATACACCCATTCCCACATCCGAGCCCTCACTAACTCCTCACGCATGCCTGCTGCTGCAGGAGAACACCGCTTTCAAAACAAAAGGTTTTTATTCATGAAAACATAATACCAATTTCCGATAAAATTATATTGGACAACCCTTCGAGGTGAATTTGGCCGATAACTCTTCAAACAAGCCATGGGTCAATCCTCCGATATGAATTGACAACTTCCAAGGTAATTTTTAGAAAATCTCCCATGAAATTCATTCGACAAACTATGTTTTTCATGTCATGCACTCATACCTATCGCTCTAGGTTACCCCAATGCACATGAAATGCACATGCCATTTCACCATACCATGTTAATATATCACGCATGCATATATTAATGAAAATCATACACAAACAACATGTTATTCATTCATAGTAATAACACCAAAATTAGCTCACATGGGCTAATAAACAATCCGGCAGTCCATCTTGGAACTGCCCAAAGAATCACACAAATAGCACACAACAACACACAAGGTCACATGAACAGTCCAACCCACGGTCTCGGACTGTCATGGACGACTCTAGGGATTTCACCACTCAATCGCAATCTTTGGAACTGAATACACGGCCATTTAGGCCTCAAAACATCCATATCCATTAAAATGGCTCTTAGGCAAGGAATAGAAACAAGTAAGAGAAAAGCCCTACCTCTCGGAGTTGCCAAAACTCCACAATACCGGTACCCACACGTATCTCTTACAGTGTGGATCAACTTTACCTCGTCTCACGGATTCGACCTTAATCGACCGCCGGAAAATCTATAGAGAAGCGAGAGCTTCTCTCTCAAAAAAGCTCTTTCTTTCTCTCTCTTTCTCTCTTTTTCCCTCCCAAACTCCAAGGTCGGGTCGCCAGCCGCTAGACCGTCTCTCACTTCGCACATGTCCAATCCTCATCGCGCCTGTGATTTCCTTTATCCTCTTATCCATCTACCATGAATTTCAATCCACTTAAAAGGTGTCATGTGTCTCCTATGGCCCCACACTTGAATTGATTGTTTGAATTGCTCACAACTTGACATGTGGAACACTGTGAGCCACTCAGCACCTACCAAGTGTCCCGTACTACTCTCGGTGCCTCGAAAAACGTGAAATTATGACTGTCTCGAAATTCGACGTAGTAGCTAGATTTCGTGAGACGATTTCAATGGTGAAGTCCGTTTCATCATCTGAGATCTAGAAAAATTTTGGATTTTGATCGAAATTACAATTTTGGCCATTTTTCAGAAAATTTGAATTTTCTCGGGTTTTATAAAAATACTTTGAATTGAAATCATGTCTTCTTGTTACCAATCAAAATAATGAACTCTTGATGAGAAATCACCAGTCCTGTCCATTGAACCATTCCCTAAAGTGAATGCGAGAGGTTCCAAACACGATCGACAGGACATGGTCGTGGAAAGAATTTATGATACCATGGTACTCATGGTAGTAATAATTCAAATTCCTAGAAAAGGAAAGCCTTGTGGAACCACTAGAAGTGGAATAATACCAAGGTGAAACAAGAAAATGGGAAGTATATACAAAATACGCCTTCCAAGAGCCACAAGAATAATTGTCATAAATGTGGTATGATAGGGCATTGGTTGCGTACCTGTCGTATGCCCAAACATTTGGCCAACCTCTACCAAGTATCAATCAAAGAAAAAGGAAAAGAGATAGAAATGAACTTTCTTGATAGAAATAGACTAGACTTAACTTACTATGATATTGATTTCTTTGGAGGTCCTAGTGAAAAATAATGAATTATGTGATGAATGACTAAAACATCTGCTTTATTGAATGATATTTCTATATCAAAACAAATAAATACTATTTTTATTTTTATCCTACTCATATTATTTATTGCTTTTATATCAGTTGTATCTTAAATTTATGTGTTATTGATCTCAAGATGAATGAGGGTGATGTATGTCTTGTTGACTATGCAACAACACAAACAATTCTTTGAGATAAAAGATACTTCCTAGGTTTCATTTTAATGAATGCCAATGTAAAGTACCATATCTCGGTATTGCAACTCATCGTTTTCGAAAGAGCAAACATAATGCTATCAAATGGAACTAGGTTCCATATCAATGATGCATTATATTCTATCAAATCCATAAGGAATTTTCCTAGCTTTAAATTTATATATATAGGAATGGATATCACCCTAAGTCTTCAATGATGAGGAGAATCAGAATACTCACGTGGCATCCACCAATGAACTAAAAGCATTATTTCATTCAATCTAATATCCATGTGTTATTTGTTCGGGCCAAGGTAACGATAGTTAGACCATCATTTAACAAAGTCACATTTGAAGTCACCAGCTTTCAAAGAATATACAGGATATATGTGGACATATTCACCCACCATGTGGACTCCTTTTCGTTATTCCATAGTCTTAATATATGCCTCTGGCGAGGTGGTTACGTTTGTCGCCTTTCGACAGTAATATCCTTTGCTAGGCTCCTCACACAAATGTTTAAATTACGAGCCCATTTTCTTGATTATCCAATTAAGGCTATCAAACTTGACAACGCCGGTGAGTTTACCTCCAAAACCTTTACTAACTATTGCATGCAGTAGGAATAAATGTTGAGCATCTTATTGCTCATACCCACACCCAAAATGGTTTAGCATAGTCCATAATCAAACTTCTTCAAATGAAAACCGTTACTAATGAAAACCAAATTACCAACTGTTGCTTAGGGACATGCTATGCATGTCGCAGCTTCTCGTTCAGATTCGACCAATAGCTTACCATGAATACCCCCACATCTTATACTTCAGTAAACAACCAAACATTTCTCACTTACGAATCTTTGGTTGGGTAGTGTACTTACCAATTGCACCTACATAAGCTTGGTTCGTATTCGACCAATAGCTTGTCATGAATACTCCCCTCCACATCTTATACTTGGAAAACAACCAAACATTTCTCACTTACGAATCTTTGGTTGGGTAGTGTACTTACCAATTGCACCTATACAACGCACAAAAATTGGTCCCTAATGAAGATTTGGGATTTATGTTGGTTCTGATTCTCTATCTATCATTAGGTATCTTGAACCCTTAATAGGAGATATTTATATAGCATGCTTTACGGATTGTTATTTTAATGAGTGTATTCCCACCATTAGGGGGAGAAAAGTCGGTTCTAGGAGAACGACGAGAAATTACTTTGAATGCATCTACAGTGTCTCATTTTGATCATCGCATTAAATCAATGTAAACTAGAAGTTCAAAGGAACATTTATTTGCAAAATCTTGCAAATCAATTACCAAATGCATTTATTGATACAAAGAAAGTGATAAAGTCACATATCCCAGATGCAAATGCTCCAATACGGATTGATGTCCCTAAAGGACAATTAGCAAATGAGTCTCAAATACGCCTGAAGTGTGGGAGACCTTGTTGACTGGATCAGAGTATGTACACAAGTGTATAACACAATTACCAAAAGATTATTATCTAATCCCCGGCAACGGCGCCATAAAACTTGTTGACTGGACCATGTGATGCACACCAAATTTATGACATTATCACCTAAAGACTATTATCTAATCTTCAGTAAATAAACCATTAAATTTGAGTGTGAGTTTCTTTAAGTATCACTTGATTAAAAGATATTTTTGTAAGAGTAAACCATTTTCGTGTGGTTTTGATCCAAAGATACCGCAAGTGCAATGTGTCGGTCAAGTAATAAAATGGATTTAAGTTCGCATATCGATCCCACAGATTCCCAAGAATTTTTCAATCAACTACCCCAACTACTTAAGCTCCATACTATTCTGGGACGATAATACGATAATGAGATTTTGTTGAAAGTTTAAATGAATGATGTAAAGAAAAAATGAATAAACAATAAATGAATTGAATATTGAAATATCAAAATAACAAATTTGGGGATTTACCAGCTTATCTCTAAAGAAAACATTGAATAATCAAATATCGTGGAAGAATCAATTCCTACAAATTGTATCGCATCTTTGGTTTTCCGAACTACGCATCTTTAAAACTAAATTCAAGGATTAATAAAGGACTCGGATCTCTCCAAGCCACCCGGGCCATCATCTCACCTTAACTGCTTTCTTCGAACACGTAGGGTGAAAATATCTACTTTTAAAACTAGTATCCTTGTTCTGGGTATTTTTCTATCTCAATACTTCATACCCACAACATGGACTCCTGCACCCGAGCTCCTTCAATTTACTTCATTGGCCGAGGGCCGCACTATACTAGTTCCTCACCCTCAAAATTAGAATAGATTATCTTTCCTTGATCAGATCCTTGTTAACAATGTGATCGAATTCACTATTCGAATTGAGGTGAACTCTTTGTATACTTAAATTTATAACTCACTCAACTCATTCTCGATTACAAGCGAGAAGAGGATGTATTGATTTAAATATACAGAGCGCATTAGATCAGCAAATTCAGGTTCAAATACCTTCCCGAAATTGTTTCTTACTCTCAGGAATGCCTTCTCTGTGTCACCCAGAGCTAAAACAACCTCGTTATGGATACAAGAGACTGAAATTGGGATCAATTCCAAGAACACGCAAAACCAGCAAGTCGATTTAACATCCGTTCGGCCTATTATTAATAAAATATCGCAGAAAGATTATTTCTGACAATAACGCCAATTCAATGGAAGCTGGGTTTCTAAATTACTGATTATACCATACATTGGCTTGCTGATCAAGAAAACCACTGTAAATCGGAAACTGGGTGTTCGAAATCCCTGAATTTGTCTGGAATTCAAACAACCAGATAGTAATTTTAAGAAATATACATCTACATTCAGCTCAACCCATAATTAACGCTCAAATCCAAATTAGAACGAACACACACTAATCTAATCTAAAATAAAATGGAAAGAAAACTTAAAACAAAGAAAGAAAAGAAAGAAAAAGAAAATAAAAAAAAATATTGAAGAGCCTTCAAGAACCCGCATCTCTTCAAGCAAGAGATGTCGTTGGTAGCTTTCTCGTATTTATAGGGTTCTCAAGTTGGGCTCCTAATTCCAATGCGCTTTGTGATTTCAATGGATCGCCCATGTTAATGCTCGTGTCACACTCAAAGCCCTTGTCGCTGACATCGCCATTTTGGCACTTGTTGCAAAGATTTATCGCTAGTCATGATATTCCTTTGTTTTCTTCTGTTAATTTTGCGTCGCGACAAGGAATCAATGTCGCGACATCAACTTTATTCTCTCGCAACCTTAAATGATGGTTTTCGATGTCGCGACAATCTTTGTCGCGACATCACTCTATGGCTCCAC
This sequence comes from Tetrastigma voinierianum, assembly GCA_016808115.1. Taxonomy (NCBI): domain Eukaryota; kingdom Viridiplantae; phylum Streptophyta; class Magnoliopsida; order Vitales; family Vitaceae; genus Tetrastigma; species Tetrastigma voinierianum. Next base: position 31,229 of record JAEQBH010000243.1, on the reverse strand, counting down.
AGTTTTAACCGCTCGCCTCGATGCGACATCGACCTCGTCGGACATCAGCTCATGCTCCGCAGTTCTTCAATCGATGATTTCTGATGTCGCGACATCAATCTCTTTGTCGTGGACATCACTTTGGCGGTTCTTACAGCCTTTGAATTGGTCAGTTCTAGTGTCGCGACATCGATCTCTTGTCGCGACACGCCTTGAGTCTCTACAAACTTGAACTTCAGAGTCGCCTATGTCGCGACATCGATCTCTTGTCGCGACATCACTTTATGGAATTGCAGCTTTCAACTGAGCAAGTCTCATGTCGCGACCTCGATCTCTTGTCGCGACATCAGATTATGGCCTTGCAGCTTTAACTGGTTGCTTTTGGTGTCGCGACGCCGGCTCCCTCCGTCTCGTCGCGACTACAAATTCCAAATCACATCGCTTCATCTTTTCAAACCCCGTCATGGTCAAGGTGCTTCTCTTTGTCACGACCTCCATCCCTCAAGGCCATCGATTCTTAAGTCTCTGGTTAGCCCGCTGTTTACCAATGCCCGCCGCGACCGCATCAAGTTTCCTTCGAATTTTCCCCCCGATGTCGCGACCGCATAATCGGACAATGCAAGCCCAAAACCCAACATTAGTTACCCACCGCTTTCATTTACCTACCATTTTCCTCAGATTTTTACTCCAATCGATTGTCGTGATATTTCTACTCGCTTTTTCTTCTTTCTTTCACACTCTCAATAACAAATTAGTGAGTTTCTTCATAATTCCCAAGATATTAATTATTCCTTTTCTGATGAAAATCAAATGTAAAAATGGATTAAAAAATAGATGACTTTAAGCTCTTCAAACTCCCCAACTTAAAGTTTGCTTGTCCTCAAGCAAAGGAAAGAAAGAATTGTTTGTCCTCAAACAAAAGGACATTTTTCTCTGCTCTGCCTTGCAAGAGTGGGCCAATTTTTTAAGTTGAAATACAAGAATGCATTGTTTTCTGTATATCTAACTTCAAGTCCAAGCCAAGGTTATTTAATCTTTATAGTATACAAAACTAAATCGTTGAAATTGTTTTACAAACCACATAATCATTAGATCCCGTTGAATAGATTATTTTTCTTTTCTCATCTTCATACCGAGTCACTTAACTCCCTAAAGTCCTTCACGCTTTGATTGTTTCAGATTTCCAAATTCCATAGGTTTGTTTTTCATATTGATCTCCACTAATGTAGTGATTTCAAATTTCAAGATCAATCAGTCTTTGGGCTTATATTGTTAGGTTTGGGTAATGGGTAGGATGGAAGGAATTTTTGTGTTAAGATTACCCCGAACCTTTTCTCTCCTCTTTCTCGCCTCTTTCTTTCTTGTATTTTCTAATAAACTCCCCCTAAACTTCATGTTTGGGACATTTCTTTGATTTCTTCAATTCAGAACTGTATACCCCCTATTTCTCACTTGTAATTCAACTGGGGAAATTTCCTTTGTTTGTCACAATTCAGGGATAGTGCAATGTTTTAACTTTTTAGGCTTTCTAACACTCTTAGCGAACTTTCAAGTTAGTAGCCCTTATACCAGATGGCATTAGTGGTACTGTGTCAAAACACCCTAAGAACTTAATCGTTCAAGAGAGTTAGGCCACAAGATAAAACTTATCCCTATGTTTTCTTTTCTATTGCATTTTCTCGCTTTGCCTTTTCTTTTCACTTATTTTTATTTTTATTTTCCTCCTTGAGTTCCTCAAAAACCTATACTCCCCCAAACTTCATTTATTTCTTCCTCCTTGAACTCCTGGGTAATCATAGGTTCTTTACTGAAGGATTGATTTCTTAGGATGGGTTGGGGTTTCTATTGGTTTATTTTTTGAAAAATAAGCTTGTTGGCTCAATTTCTGGAACTAAGGTGTATGCATCAACATATGAATAGTGGGATGGCTAGAATGGCTCAAACTATCCAAGAATGGCCTCGCATCATCTCTTGTCACCAGACACTAGAATTTCACTCCAATCAATAATCTAACAAATTCTAGAATTTGATTGAACGCTTGTGACTAACCATAAGGATTGTATCGACTCATTTTTGCTGACGAAAGTAGTTAAATTACTTGATATTCAACAGTTCTCGACTCTATCGGTTCAGACCACAAACTCAAAATATGTCTTCTTCCTTCTATTGTATTACCTTCCTCTATTCTCGACTTATCGCTAGGACTTAAGTCACTTTTGCACTTTGTGTTTCAATCAAACTCAGACTACTGGCCTTTATTCTACATTTCGCCTTATTTCCTAATCTAATCGCTTCATTCAATTCATCTCATTACATCTCAGCAGCTTATTCTTGAACTAATTCCTACTTTATTTTCCCAACTATGCAAACTAAGGCCAAAGCAACACAAAACAACAAACCAAAATAACACAACAATTCATTTCAAATTTATCATTTTATTTCGATTCAATTGCAAATGTTTGGATAATACGTATGGGCTCTGGGAAGGTAAGAAGGTCACTAGGAAGAAGTCTATCTTTTTCTTTTGGAAGAGGCAGCAAAGATATTAGGGGGATCCAAGTCTAGGGTATTCAAATGAGTCGGGAATGGAGGGAAATTTCATTTCTTCTTTCCTTTCTCTTAGTTTCCTTCTCGATCTTCAATCGAGAGATCAACCTTCTTGCTTAGCTCATCTTGTCTCTTCCCAAGCCGTCTATCGTGTTTTCCATTCACATTATTTCCGTGAATTTAGAAAGATTGTTGTTAATCGATCCAAATTTTCTAGCCATTCTTTTCGCCTCGTAGGATTCAAAGATTCGCTTTGCCTCTATCATCCCGCTTATTCTCAAAATCTTTTGTAGAGACTTGTATAAAAATTTGAATCCTTTGATTTGTTCTCCAAATTTGGCTTCCTGTTCTACCTCCTTTTTCTTCATGATGGTTAAGAGCTGAGAATCACGCTCAAACTGATTGTTATAAAAAGATTCATGACTCAGCTTGAGTTTCAGAAGGTCGCGATCTCTTTCCTTCATTTCTTTCAAGTCCTCTCTTTTTGTCTAGAACTCTTTCATCCGTTCTTCTTCTTTCACTCTTCCTCCCATTGGGTCAGTTTCTTCTTCTTTAAATCGCGGTACCTCTCGTGCTTCGCGGGCATCTTCTTCCAATGGTTCTTCCCGTTGATTTCTTCTTCTCGTCGTACATATTCCTCCATGATCTCTCTCGTTAGTGGGACAAGGTTTCAGGTTTCACCATTCTCAAACGGAAATAGAAAGTTTTCTCAGAGTTCCAGAGCTAGGGTTTTCTGTGAATTGAGAATCGATGAAGGGAGGACGAATGATTTCGGAGAGTGGAGCGGAAGGGAAGAAGTTCTCCACGCTTGCAATTCAATCAAGTTTTGTGGGCTACTTATTGTTTTATTAAATTCGCATGTCGCATTTCAATGCAAAGTTGAAATTATATACCGTCATTAAAATTGGGGCAAAATTTAAACTACCCAACTCAGCTCAATGATGTCGCGACATAAAATTTTTGTCAGCGACATAATAAACTATTTGAGGACAAGTCGTCCCTTGGCTACGACAGCAATTATTTCCTCTATGTATGATGATGTCGCGACAACTCCCTCTAGGAGGAATTGCTCTTGTCGCGACTTCTGTCTTTTTCTTCCTTCAATACTGACTGAGTCACGACATCAATCTTCGTCGCGAACTAATCAAGATTTGCTCTTTATATTTACTCCAATGTAGGATTTTTCATTCTTTATCAAATCTCAAATCCTCGCATCAAATAATCTAATTTCACATGCCAGCTCATACATGTATTCAATTAAATTTTTACAAAATTTGTATAGGAAAAAGAATGCTTTCCCTTTTTCCCTCAGATTCCTTCCTCGTGAATTGCCGGAGTCGTCCCGAATTGTCGTCTTTCTCTCATTTCCTCGCATTTTTGCACAAGCACTCGCAATATTTAATTTAAAGGATTTGATTACACCTTAATTACTTCTAGATTTCCAAATAGTCACTATATAAAAATAAAACTTTAGAGAAAAAAATCAAAGTGAATTCTAAATAAAATTCAAAATTAGAAATTGAAAGTCTGGTCAGCCTCCCATCACCGCCACTGAGTCCCAGCTGCATCTGCTAGTTCTTCTTCTTCTAGATGACCCGTCGGAGCTCTTTCCATCTCTTCCTCCCCGCTTAGATAGTGCTTCGGGCCTTGTCCATTGACTTTGAATTCTTCTCCACATCGTCCCACGTTACCGCCCAAACGTATTTCGGTCGACACCACCGGTACGGCCCACCCATTCGGGATTTCCCAACTTTCCCCTGAAACAATTTTAGTCTAGAATTAAACAAGAGGAACCTGCTCCCCGCTCCGAATCCTTTCCTCGTGATCCTTTGATCATGCCATTTCTTTGTCTTATCCTCAGAGATTCTAGCATTATCATAGGCTTCATTTCTCAATTCTTCCAATTCGCATACAATTGAACAATCTCTTCCCTCGCAGCTTTAAAATCGGTTCACCTTCTGATGGCCCACATTGCCTTGTATTCCAATTCTGGGAGGTAGGTGACATGGCTTACCAAACACCAGATGGGGACATTCCATGGAGTTTTGTATGCGCTTCAGAAGCCCAAAGTGCACTGTCAAGCCTGAAGACTAATCCTTCCCGCTGAGCTCAAACAGCCTTTTCAAGTATTCTTTAATCTCCCCGTTGGAAATTTCGCTTGTCCATCGTCCGAGGATGATAAGGATGATAAGCTAGACTCATTACATGCTTGATCCCATGCACCGCTCATGAGTTTTGCAAATATTTTGTTTGCAAATGACTTCCCCCAAATCACTAATGATAGTTACAGGTGTTCCAAAATCTTGTAAAAATATTTTTTTGCAGAAGCTCACTACTGTATTAGCATCATTCCACACAGGGCAAGCCACATTTCCACCATTTGGAAACATAATCAAGCTGCTAGCGGTATGTGAGTTTAAATGATGGTGAGAATAGTCCCATAAATCTATTCCCCATATCAAGATTTGCACCACCATTACCTCTTAGGGCATTCATTTATCTTTGATATTTCAATCTTTGGCATCTATCACACAATTTCACCTCGGCGATCTCTAGAAGATAGTGGGCCAATAAAACCAGTTAATTATCTTATAGGCTGTTCTTTCTCTGAAAAATGACCCCATAACCAGTGATGCATGCATTCATTAATTTTCCCTTGTTCATTTTAAACACACATCTTCTTGTATTATTATCATGTCAACACCTCTTTTAAATAATAGTGGATCATCCCCAAATATAATACTGGCATGGGTTAAGTTTCTCTTGTTGGTAAATGCAGATTAGAAGGAGTACTCCCGCAAACTAAATAGTTCACAATATCGACATACCATGGAAGTTGGAAGAAACAGGTTGCTGTCGGGAAGTTCTCTTATCGATATTATTTTCTCTTCTTGGCGTTTTCTTTCTACTCTTGACAGTGATCAGCTATCACATTGTCACACCCTTTATCCTTGATCTCAAGTCAAACTCTTGCAATACGACACCCACCTTATCAATCTTGGCTTAACTTCCTTCTTTGACATCAGGTACTTGATTCTTGCCTGATCAGTATGAATATAACATGGGATCCACAAAATGTATTACTGAATTTTCCTGAAGCAAATACTATAGCTAACATCTCCTTTTAGTTGTTGGTATTTTTCTTTGTGCTTCATTGGAAGGTTCTACTAGCATAGTATATAGTCCCCAGATATTTTACTCCTTTCTTTGCTGGGTATCCATTTGCGAAAATCAACGGCATCACCACGTTATTTGAATCACGATCCCGTGCAGTGCGGCCATTATAGGTGCTTGGAACCAATTTTGATCTGAATTTCTTAGCGACCTGCGGGGGAAGTCATCAAAAATTAAGCCTTGTATCCTTCTCGATGTCGGCATAGTGGTCTAGCTATTTTTTGAGAAGTCTTTAATGAATCTCTCCTATGAATCCGACATACTAAGAAGCCGACTCCACTTTTCTTGTGGTAGGGAGTGCGAAGTTTGATAATGGATCACCCTTGGATTAAATTCTACTTCCGGTCAGTACGAGAAGTACAGCCAAAGAACACAATACCTTATGTTACCATAAAATGGCATTTTTCCCAATTCGGTGCTATTTGTTTTGTCTTATCTTTGAGCTTACTTGTTTTGGGTTCTTAGCTCTTGAAGTCAAAAGCTGGATCCATATACGGTGAAGTCATCATAAAAATTTCCTGCTTCTTCCAACCAAATTAGGAATATTGACATCCTTTACCTTTGGAATGTAGGGGTATTACCCATTAAATGGCATCATACGAGCAAAGGTACCATAGGGGCATGTGAAGGTGAGTCTTCTCTTGGTCGCAGTGCGTGTAATCAGTTGTATGAGATACCCGTCGAGGAAACAAAATGAGGGTGTCACCGCTGTCTGTCCAACATTTGATGATGAAGACGAGGAAATGATCTTTTAATTAGTTTGTGTTCGGCTTCACGTAATCAATGCGCCACTCCATCCACATCCTTGTTCTTGTTGAATCAATTCATTTTCTCATTGGATCACATTAAACCCACCGCTTCTTTGGAACCACATGGTGGGCTCACCGGACTATCCCAATTATGGTCAAACCAACATTCAACAGTTTGAAATTGCCTCCTTCACGACTTGCCTTCATCCTTTGAATTGGTCTCATTTGATCTTCTGGATGGCTTTGAAGTTTCTTACAGGGGTACGTGCGTGCAAATTGATGGATTAGTGCATGATTTGATGGACGAAACTATAGACTCTTTATGCTTCTTTAAGATTCACGACAACCTCTGTTCCTCATCACTAAGTCTAGTAGAGATAATCACTGGTCTTCTCCTTGGTGATTCTAAATAAGCATACTTCAAATGACTTGGCAGCTCTTTGACACTAGCCCCTCTGAAATTTGTTTCTTGATAATTTCCACTTTTTCATTATTTTCCCCTTTGTCATTTCTATTTTGCTTATTCAACCACAGTTTCTATACAGAATGAAAAACATTGTATGGACAATCGAGTAGTCATCTTCAATATGCGGAATTCATCTCTTTTCATTGATAAAAAATTGGAGCATTACAATCATTGTGAACATGGAGGTTGTGAAATTATGGAGCATCATCAACTACATTGCAATTTTCTCTGTCTATATCTGTATTACGCATGCTGATCAAGTTGAAAGCGGCAGCTTCTTCTCCAACCCTCAAGGTAAAACTCCTTTTGCATGTCCGTCGGGGCAGCTCAGGTAGCAAGAATGGTCTCGGTAGCAGGTACTTGTGAATCTTCTTCACTTCCCGAATGATGAAGTCTCTTTGGAAAAGCTAATTTCCAGTAATGACGGCCACATCTTCCAAGACTCCTTCGGGTTTCACCATCGATCATCTCTGTTTGAGTATGATGGTGGGAATAACCTCCCCAAACTTAATTGGCAGCACTTGAGAAAGAGGCATGAGTTTAATACTTCAGCTCTGAGTCGCAAAGAAAAGGCTTTTCATAAGAATTCAATTCGTCAATAATTAGGAATTGTAAAGCTCCCTGGATCCTTCATCTTTTGGCAATTCTTTCTTTATCCACGGCACTACAAGTAGTTAAGATTCTAATCCTTCTTCTACTATATTTCTTTTTCTTGCTCAGTGGCTCCCTTGAGAATTTTGCATATAGTGGCATCTCAGTCACCACTTTTGTAAGGAGCATCTTGATCTCTAACCAGAAAGGTTTAAAACCTTACCATTTGCTCCTCTATGCTTGGATTTACGTTCTGTGGAAATGGGACTGTGATCTAAACCAGCACAGATATCCTTTAATCCACTCCTCTTTTCTTTTTCTCCAGTTTTCTTCCTTTTCCCAGGCTTTCTTTTTCTTTTCTTTCTTTTCATTTTTCATCTTTTCTAACTCCTTCCCACTTCTATTGCCTGACATACGATCCTTTAGATTCTTCTTTGTGTCATAGGAGGTATCTTTCCTCGGCTTTGCGGGGTTAGAGTAATTTACACACTTGTGTCTCAGGACCTGTGGGGATGTTGGTGGTGAAAAATTTGAGAATTGGTAGATTGCTTCCAACTGCGCAAACTTTGTTCATGGAGGTTCAACAACTTCTTATTATCCCCCATGAAATGCGGCATCTGTTCGCTAAGGTGGGCCTCCTCGACCACGATGTTCATTCTGTGTTCATTTCTTCTTCTGGCGATCTTGGAACCTTGGTGACGCCCGATAACCCTGTTGAGGTTACTGTCCATGCCTTGGGCCTTGTGAAGCCCTCCACCTTCTCAGAAAGTTCTCCATGGTTCCTTAGTGCTGGGTGATAATGTCTTTGCGAGGTTAGTATTAGGTTTGAAATGGTAAGTTCTTGGCTCACGGATACTTAACCTCTTGGCATCATAAATTGTTCTTGACGGCTCTCACCGGCCTTTCCTTCAATAACTCTCTTTCAAGCGCTCCTATCTCATAGAAGTGTATTGTCTTCCTTTCTTGCTTGTCCTTTGTGCATAATAGCATCAGCTTGGCCTCATGCATTTGTCATCTTGCTTTCAGGCTCCATGATCCCGCTTTCCTGCGCCTCTTGGCTTCGAGTTTTCATATTGCATTAACCCGAGGTCTTAATCGGCTCTCTGCCTCCTTGACCAGCCTTTGCTTGAATATACAACATGACATCATGGTCCCCCCTTTGATATATCATTCTGACCGTAATCATACAATGTCCATCTGAGTCTTGAATCTATCCAAATACATTGGACATCTTCGTAACCGTTTGAATCTTTCCCAATTACATACAAGCTTCATCTTCCCCCTGTTTGAAACACAATGATTTCCCTCCTTCTCTACGAGGTGAGGGCTGGGGAAGAATCTACCAAGTGACCTCTACTATCTCCCAGTATCAATAGAACCATATGGTAATTTTATACCATGTAGTACATTTGTATCTCTTAGAGAGAATGGGAATAGATGCGGTTTGATAACCTGGTCTCACCCCATTCCAGCTTCAACGTGTTGTATCTGAGAAATCTTCAGATTGCTTTCGTTTGAGTCCTCAGGTGGGATGACCGATGGCCGATGTTCTTTGGACCATTGTAGTGAATCTTTGGTTAAGTTCAAAAATTGTTTGCATCGATAATGTTGTTGCTGATTGCGGAGTACTCATCTTAAATAATCGGCTTCAGAGTGCTCATAGTATCAGTGATTGGAGGCCTTCTAGCTCTTCTCTATATTAGCTCATTGATCACGTCTTTTCATGCGCCATGGTTGGGTTTTACGCCTTCTTTGTATCTTTCTCGAGCTTAAGGTGTTCTCTATGGTCATGCTCTGTGGAATCGGATCGATTACATTTCCTATGCATTAAAATTTTGTCCTGAATCAAAACACGTACATTAATAGGATGAGTCTGGTCAACAAATGTTTTCAATGGACATTAATGGTTAGTAGCTAAAAATAACCCTTTGCTTGAAAAAGCTATTTTTATTTCTTACGCCAAAAATGTCGAAGTGCGTTTCAACCTGTACCGTCTGAATATCGGATTTACTAAAATTCTACTGATCCCGAAACATGACATATAGCTTGTTGGTTGGATCGGTATATTGCACAAGTGTATAACACAATTACCAAAGATTATTATCTAATAATCCCGACAGACCATAAAACTTATTGATTGGACCATGTGATGTACACAATTTATGACATTATCACCCCCAGGACCTTCATCTAATCTAATTAAATAAACCATTAAATTTGGTGGCAGTTTCTTTAAGTATCACTTGATTAAAAGATATTTTTGTAAGAAGTAAACCATTTTATGGTTTGATCAATTATCTTGCAGTGCCTGAATTAAACCAGTAAAATGGATTTAGAATCGGATATCGATGGATCTGAATTTTCAATCTTGACTACCGCTCATTACTATTTGGGCGATAATACGATAATGAATTTTGCTTTGAAAGCTTGAAATGAATGATGTAAGAAAAATGAATAAACAATAATCGATGAATATTGAAATCAAAAATAACAAATTTAGATTTAGGTTATCTCTAAAAGAAAACATTGAATAATCATTGTGAAGAATCAGATTCCTATAATTAATCTGCATCTTTAAGTTTTCTGAACTACGAGATCTTTAAAAACTAGTCCCGAGTTAATAAGTGGCCGGATCTCTCAAACCACCGGTTCATCATCTCACCTTAATTGTTTCTCGAGCACAGAGGGTGAAATAACTACTTTTAAAACTAGTATCCTTGTTAAGATTTTCCTCCTCAATACTTCATACCCACAACATGAGTGAGACTGAGCTCCTTCAATTTAGTCATTGCTAAAGGAACACTATCTTTGGTTCCTCACCCTCAAAATTAGGAATAGATTATTCTTTCCTTGATCGGATCCTTTTCGCACGGGATCGAGATTCACTATTGATTGAGGTGAACTCTACGTATACTTAAATTTATAACTCACTCAACTCATTCTCGGTTACAAGCGAGAAGAGGGGATGTATTGATTTAAATATACGAGGCGCATTAGATCCAACAAATTGAGGTTCAAATACCTTCCACAGAAATTGTTTCTTATCTCGGGAATGCCTTCTCTGTGTCACCCGAAGACTCACGAAATCGAAAGTTGAAACAACCTCGTTATGGATACAAGAGAGGCTTGAGTGGATGAATTCCAAGAACACGCAAAACCTGACAAGTCGATTTAACATCGAAGTTCGGCTATTATTAATAAAATCTTTGCGGGAAAGATTATTTCGACAATAACGTCATTCAATGGATTTGGGTTTTAAATTGCGATTATACAAATCGTTGACTGTGTCAGAAAACTTACTTGTAAATCCCGGAGGCGGGTGTTAAATCCCGAATTTATGCGGAATTCGAAAAAACCAGACGATAATTTTAAGAAATATACATCATCATTCAATCCTTTACGGCTAACGTTAGTAAAATTAAAGCGAAATACACACACTAATCTAATCTAAAATAAAATGGAAAGAAAAGCAGTAAAGAAGAAAAGAAAAGAAAGAAAATAAAAAAATAAGGAGCCTTGTGCTCGGATCTCTCTTTCCAGGTCGCGAGATGCTTTTACATTGTGCTTGACTTCGTATTTATAGGGTTGAAGTTGGGCCTAATTCGATGGAGTCTTTGTGGATTTCCAAATGGGTGTATAATATAATCGGTCGACACCAAAGCCTTAATCGCGACATCGGATTAGTTTGGCACTTGTTGCGGCATTGCTCAATTAAGTCATGATATTCCTTTGTTTTCTTGAAGCACCCTTGCCAGCGTGAGGAATCAATATCGCGACATCAACCTTATTCTACGCAGCAGCACAATGATGGTTTGATGTCGCGACGTAATCTTTTGTTCGCGACATCCTCTGTGGCTCCACGGGTTTTAAGCTATTTGGTTCACGATGTCATGACAGCAATCTGTCGCGACATCATTTCGTAGCCATGATTATGATTAGAAAGATTTTTTGATATACGTGACATCAATCTCTTCGTCGTGACAGCCGCTTTGTAGCTCTCTGACTTTGAATTGGTCGTTCTGTGTGTGCGGCGACCTTCGATCTATTAATGCGTATCGACTTGAGTCTCTGCGACCTTGAACTTGTCTTCTTATGTGCGACATCCGATCTCTTGTCGACATCGCGCTATGGTGCGGCTTTCGGCTGCGACAGTCTCATGTGGCGACCTCGATCTCTTGTCAGCGACAGCCAGTTATGGCCTTGCGGCTTAAAGCGGTTGCTTTTGGTGCCAGCGTGGTCCCCATCGCGACTACGGCAAATCACGCCGGTTCCTCTTTTCAAACCTGTCATAGCGTCGAGTGCTTCTCTTGTCCACGACCTCATCGCCCAATGCGACTATAGGTGTAAGTCTCTTGTTAAGTCATGAGTTGCCTACATTGTAATGTCGCGACACCATCAAGTTTCCTTCAAATTTTCTGATGTATGACTGCATATGCAGGGCCAAAATACAACCAGGCACATGACATTAATTACCATTTGCTCATTTACCTTTGCCATTTTACGTATTTTTACTCCACGATTCTTTGCATTTTTCTCTGCTTTTCTTCTTTCTTTCACACTCACCTTTATGTAAATTAGTGAGTTTCTTCATAATTCTGCATATTAATTATTCCTTTTCGGATGAAAATCAAACAGAAAAATGGATTAAAAATAGATGACTTTTAAGCTCATCAGACCTATTGGCTTAAAAGATATATAACTCCTCGGAAGAAGAGAATGCAACAGAGTATTGATACCCTTGAAGAGGTACATGATAAACAAAAGGCCCCTATAGAGGCATATGATAAATAAAAAAAGCCCTTGAAGAGGTATATGGTGAACAAGAGGCCCTAACAGAGACATATATTGAAAAAGAAACCCCCTGAGAAAAGGTTAAGTACAGAAAATAGTCAGCGAAGAGGCACAAGTACCTAAGAAATTATGAGATCTCAATGAGTTATATTGCACAAGATAAATAACAGCTCCAGGCGGCGCGGCATCATAAGAAATAATCGAGGATCTCGACGAAAAATATGGAAGAATATTTGATATAGAAATGATTGGCCAAAATGGAAAAAAGCTATGCTGAAGAAATTAAACTCATTATTGAAGTAAGAATTTTTGGGCATATAAGCCCAGCACACAAAGTGTAAAGCTTGTTGGAGTCTGAGTGGTATTTATACAAAGCAATGAAAATAATGAGATCATAAGATACAGAAACACGATTAGTAGCACAGTTTTCTTCTTGAGAACCCTAGTATTAACTATAAACATGAGTCCTATCATGGGCCTTAATCATTTTTTTAATAAAAACTTAGCGGTCATACGAAGATTTGGATATGCATCTCATGGATGCCATTATAACTAATACATGTGGATCCATAGATAATGACATATATACACAAAGCCTCGGTAAATATAAACTCTCTCTTTTATGAAGGTAATTTCATTTCTGACTTGAATTGGTTGTACTTCATAAACCCATTTGCAAACTTTTCTAAACCTTAATGGAAAAAATTTCTATTATCCTTTGCGGAGTATTTTAACCCATAGGAATCGGATGGTGTTTAGAAGAATCAAATGACCCTTTCTCATTATTGAGAAAGAAAGTTACATCGTTCAAAATCTTCATGAGTTTATGAGTGGTACTTATCTTAATATGAAGGGTATATTGTCCTCGTAAAAAGTTAGAAGATGATTTAGGTAGAATTCCTCGATTAATGGAAGGTTAGATTAGTTTTATTGATTCAAGAATAAATGTCATCATGTGCTGGGTTGGGTCATTAGAGACTCCAATGGAATTATTCAATTAGTAGGAGTAGGCATTTAGGCAGTAAGCCGATCATTATTGTAGTGTAGGTTTGAAGATAGTGTTAGCTGCTGTTTATTTGTTTCTAAACACAGAGGTGGAATTCAAAGTAATTATAAGTGTATAATAAGAATAAGTAGTTCTAGTTCAATTAATTATAGCCAGAATATTTAAAGGAACTTTCCTCCGAGAATCAAATATTTTGCAGTTGTGATAATATCTATAAAGCCAATGTAAGCAAATTCATTTAGTAAAAATTATCTATAATACTATTCTAATATTTTGTGCTCCAAATTTTCCTAGGGGATGTTATAAATTCGATTTGAAGATTATTGTAGTTTATGAATTTAATCATATGTGTAAGTTTTTCTTATTCGTAGTCTTTTTCACCAAAAAAAAAGTCACGTAGTATGTACTCAATCAAATTAAAATGATATTTATATTGATTGAAACAGAATCAGACGCATGTGGTAGAATGCGTATGTGGTATTTATTTGAAAGTCACGAAACAACCTTATATGCTTATGCATCTTTATCAAGAAATCAGAGGCCAAATTTGTAGTTATTGTTGTGTATGTTAATGATTTAAATCTTGTTGGAACTTCTGAAGAGCTCATAAGAATAGAAAAATATTTGAAAAGGGAATTTGATATGAAAGATATTGAAAATTATTTTTTTTGTCTCGACCTGTAGATCAAGCATTTCCTTACTAGAGTTTTGGTTCACCAATCGACATATACTAAGAAAATCTTAAGCACTTTACATAGATGAAGCATAATATCCCCTATAGTTCCTCCAATGGTTGTCTGTTCACACGACATGAATAAACTCATTCGTCCTTGTGAAAGGGTGAATAATTACTTGGTTTTAGTACCATATCTTAATTGTCATTGGTGCACTTATGTATCTTGCTAACTATACTTGCCTAGATATTGATTTTCTTGTTAATTTATTAGCAAAGTATAGTTCCGCTACAACCAGAAGACATTGGAATGGTATCAAGCATATATTCACGCTGTAGGAACAATTGATATGGTATTTTACTCAAAATGAATTAAAGCATGTGCTTGGATATGATAATGTGGGATGCAACACCGATCCACATAAAGTCAAATCACAAACAGGGTATGTGTTTAATTATAATGGAATTGCTATTTCATGGAGATTATTTAAGCAGACAATGGTGGCCACATCATCGAATCATTCAGAGGTTCTAGCAATTCATGAAGCAAGTCGTGAATGTTTATGGTTAATATCGATGATTCAACATATTTGAGAATCATGTGGACTCCCCTCTATCAAAGACAACCCAACAATATTATTTGAAGATAATGTATAAATATTACTAAACAAATTGGAACATATCAAAAGGATATGATAATACATTTCCCAAAGTTCTTTTATACACATGGATGTTTCTACAAGAGTGGTGAAATCGATGTTCAACAAATACGCTCAAGTTACTTGCGGATTTATTCACAAAGTCATTGTAAACCTTAACATTCAAGAAGCTAATTAATACAAGATTGAAATATGCCAACTGAAGGACATTGACATGAGGGAATATGTATGAATGATGTTGTTATATTGTACTTGTAGAACAAGTTAAGAATTTTCTAAGTATTAAAAGTAAATAATAAATTACTGGAAATGGCTCGGGAAGCCTAGAGAATTCCTGGGGCTCGGATGTGAAGCAGTTTGCGCCGTTCAGTCCGTCTCCGCAGCGAGTAACTCGAGAAAAGTTTCGTTAAATCTAGAGTAGTGGGAATTCTTGATGAATTTTGAAGTTAGGTATCTAGTAAAAAACGGGAATGGGATTTTATTAAAAATCTCAAGAGTTAGTAAATGACTTGAGTTAAGTTCATTTAGAATACATTGTCTTTGAAGGCAAAATAATTGTTTAAGATTGAGAAAGCAATTCAGACGGTGTTGGACGCGTGGCACAAAATTAAGACATGTCGACTTAATAACTAAAGAGACAAAAAAAAGAGGAAGAAAGCTCATTTTTTGAGGAAAGCAGCCGGTGAGGGGAGAAATGAGATAGGAAAATTTCCACCTTCTCTTTACGATACGGAGATCGGGTGGTCGAATCAGTCGGGCGAGATTTAAAGTTCATCTATTTCGACCGGCGGGGCTACGCGCAGGTGCATTAACACACGGTTTCATAAAGAAGATTTTGGAGTTTTAGGAGAAAATCTAGTGAGAAACACGCTCTCTAAGATTTCGGCGATCGGCCATTCGGTTTTCTTGGGCAGACTTAAAGTCAGAAGTACTGTCGTGCTTGATGAGTGGTTGAAATCAAGAATTTTCTTCAAAGATTCAGGAGGAAGTTTGGGAAGTAGTGGAGTGCCGGGTGTGAGGACTCAAAAGTTTCGTCTTTGCTCCAAGAGTAGGAACCTTCCTACTCGGGTTTATATTTCATCATAAATGATGTTTTGGTCATGGTTGAGCCTAGGGGCTGTTGGTTGTGTTCACGGACACAAGAACTGAATTTGGTTTGGAGCTACTGATGTCTAGTTTTTTGGGTAGCTTTAGAGGCTGATTTTAGGCTGAGTTAGGTTTGATTTTGTACCATGTTTATGACTACAGATTGTATTTCAATTGGGACGGGTTTGTGCCGGGTGAAAGGAGTTGTTTTAGGACAGGTTGGGTAGGAAAATTAGCATATCTGGGAGCTATAAGGAGCCCCGAAAGCAATTTCGTGGGTTTCACGGCTGCTTGCTTGGTTGCCTTGTTTATTGCAAGGCCTCCAACTTAGGACTGACCGCTGCTTTCTGATCTGAACTCCGTTTACTGGTGTTCTTAGAACTCATGGAAAGCCCTTTGAGTCTACAGTCCATCCATATATTGATAAAATTTGCTCCAAAATGGCAGAAAAATAGTAGGCCCTTGGTTCCGTGCGTCGATCCTTTGTTCATCTGAGCCTCAAACTGACGACCATAACTTTCTCGTCCGAGCTCCGTTTGGGGTGTTCTTGGACTCTATGGAAAGCTCTTGGAGTCTAGAATATCACCATATACTTTTCAATGGCATTTTGTGCTAACATCATTGTTGAAAAAAATTGATTCTTACAACAAGTGTGCTAATTGTTAGTTGTGTGGATGTGAGGAGTTGTGTCTTTGAAGTGGCCATTACACTGGCAGGTGTAGGCTATCTTAGGTGCATGATATACCATGAATTATCTAGGAAATGAATGTATTACTTGCACCTAGGTGATGACTTGATGAAATGTTAACATGTTTGTGTGATTGATTGGTAGCATTTCTTGGTTAAGTTATCATGCTTGGATGTCAATATGTGTGCTCTAACATATTGGGTTTGTGATGTGTTTTTGTGTGGACATGGCTATTGCATGGCATGTTGTAAGGCGCTATTTATTGGGCATTATACGCCATGATGTGGCACAGGGATTTGATATGACATTACTTGTCTATGTAGTAATCGGAATGATGTTGATGCATGCTTGTTTGATGTGTTGACCTGAATCGACTAAATGTTAGTATGATTGCATGTATATTAACGTTTAATGAATGTATGGACTTTTGTGTGGCTGTTAGACATGAGTGTCCATGGTACAGGTGGAGTGTACGTTGTAAAGGTGTCAGTGTAGAGGTCTTTATACATTGGAAACGACTTGAAGTCTTAATGCTTTTAGGTACGTGGCCAGGGCCTGGGGACATCGCATGGTGGCGTGGTGTGGATGCATAGTCGTTGTCATTCATCCATCATAGTGAATGGGTTGTGGACTGTGCCACTTGGGCAGAATCGATGGAGTCCACGATTTGCATGGTGTTACGGGTTAAGGAAATGGAAATGGCTCAATGCATTTCACATGCATTGGGGCACCCTAGAATAGTAGGAGTGAGTGCATAAGGTGGTTTCTTGAGATAATTGTTTTGGAGGGTTGACCAAGAATATTATTTATCGAAGTATATCCGCTCGATATATTGGAGGTTGTCACTTTAATATCAATCGTCGGAATTGTACTTGATTGATACCGCCCGGAGGGTTGTCCATATAATGTCAATCGTCGAAATTATGCTCAATTAATATATACATCGGAGGGTTGTCACAGTGTGATTATTAGATGTGTCCTATTTATATCGGAGGGTTGTCCCTTGGGGTAAACAATTACCTTTGTTTGGTAGTTTCATTCATGGGCGTGCATGTTTAGGGAGTCGGTGGGATGCGCGGACATGATGGTGGCGTCGTTCGCGACCGTGGGGATTTCACGTGCTAGGATTGCATGTCCTAGGTTGGTGTGCTTGGTTCTTTGACCATTCATGTGCATTTAGGTGGGGAATAGCCCTTGGCAGGACTTATCTCTATTGGGCGTTAGCCTTCGTCGTCGGACCCCCACTTTGGTCTGAAAGGACATGTGAAGTAGGCAGTGCTCATAGGGTAACATTATGAAGCGGGTCGGATTGTAGCCTTGATCCATGTTTTGTATATTATATTAGAACATGTTAGTTTTAACATAATGTTTTGTATTAAGAGTGATGTAATAACTCTTAATGGCTTTGGTGATATAGATTGTATTTATATGGATAAATGGGTTCTACGTGGCCATTTTTACTCGTATGTGGACCCGGTGTGGTCGTTGTATAATATTGGGATAGGTTGCCATGAAGTACTGAGTTATTTTGGTAAACTCCCTAGGAACAAAGGAGACTCTACCCGGGTTTTCGTTTCAAATCCTAGGTAATGGGAAAGGGGACTGATAGATAGTTTCGGGTTGCAGAGCATCCACAAATTACCGCGGTTGACCGGCGGTTGTCCAGCGGACCCCGATTTAAGGGTGTCACGATTACTATTTTCACCGTCCGAGGTTGTCCCATTGGGTTTTTTTTATTGACAAGGTTTTAATGACGTTTGCGGGATTCAAGAGCAATCTGCTGACATTATAAGAATATTGTACTCTTTTTCCTTTGCTAGGTTTATGCCATTGAGTTTTACTATAAAGTTTTAAAGGCTGTTAATATTAGTCATTGGCTGAGTGTTGTAAATGAAGTATTGCATACGATAAATGACCATATGCATTATGGTAGGGGGTCTCAGCCAGGGCCAGGGCACGGGAGGCGAGGCCCGAGCCCGTTTGGAAGGGTTAGGCTACGGGTTTCATTTTCAGGTCAGAGCTTGTAGGCTTTTTTAGCTGCTAAAGGCTACTCTCTCCAACAATTTTTTATATTTTAATTGTATTAAGAATTAAATAAAAAAGAAACTTAGAAGATTCAAAATAAAAATACCCATCATTTACAAAAATTGTTCATTGAATATAATGTCACATTTGGAAATATGAGAAAAGTTTCATCACTACAAAATAAGTACACCCCAACTAGGTGACACCTATTTATTTATCAATCATTTTGTACTTTTCAACCATGAAAATAAAATAAAATATACATTAAATAGAAATATTTTAATCACTATTTTTGGTGAGCAACGGGAACTATCATAGATCCATTTATGTATTGATAGTTTTAAAGTTCTCATGGGTGACTGGTGTGGCTTCTCAAATAGAATTGTCTGATATCTTTTGTCTGCTAAATTCAATCTTTTTAAACATACTCTTGTTTCTATTAACTGGTGTGAAATTCATTAAGCTTTTTGCTAACTACTCTTCCCTTTGCACTAAAAGCGACACTGATCTACCGTTGCACTCTGGACATGAACAATACATCACATGCAATAATAGATAACATTGGATAAGCAAAATTTTCTGTTTTTCCACCATTCTAAAATACCATAAAGTCTTCATTGTCTTTAAAATGAAATTGTTTCTACATAAGATATCTATCATGTCATTGTATTGTTTGGAAAGAACTAGTTGTTGCATTTTCTACTTACTTTAAATATTTCTAAAGGGCTTTTATAAAATGAGACTTGTAATGATGGGCGATGATTTGATTAGAACTATTATCATTACTATATTTTATTATAAATATTATACAAAATATATAATAACGAATTTACTATTTTAATTTCTTCAATTTTTATTTGATCTTCATTATAAATAACTTGCAACCGTTCATCTAAAGCTTCAAATTTTCAATATAGAGTCTACAATTAAACCAATATAATAAATCAAATGTATTTTTCTCCAATATTTTTGTTTTCTATCATTGCAAAGACCGTATCATTAAGAAATTTCATAACTTAAATAATTTTGAAGTACCATATAAATACTAGTTATTTTGCATAATGACTTGGTGTTAGGAGACTGGATATACACCACAAAATTATTTGGTAGAAACATCAGAGTACACAAAAGAATCTAAATAGGGTCGCAATGTATCAAATCCATAATGTCATTTGTTAGCCACATAAGATCTACATACTATTATTGATAGATATTTCATTTTAAACATGCCTACCTTTTTTCATATTTTGTAATATGTTTTAAAAGTTTTAAATGAGATTTCATCTAATCGGCATATCTAAATTTATATTTTTTGTTTTCATATTTGCAATTTTGTAACAATAAGAAAAATTCATGTTTTGCTTAGAACTATTATTATTATATGCAATGCCTCTAATTTTTTCAATATCTCGTAACTTCATTTAATTCATCTTTTCAGTCATTTAAATATTGCACCATCCATCAGTGAAACTTAATTTAGCATGATCATCTTTTGTTATAATATTTTGATATTTTTACTGTATTGTTGTCATTATTAGAAGAATTATCTAATGTTATTATGCTATTTTTATCACAGACCTAAATCTATGTTCATCATTTAAGCTCAAAGTTGCTATGTTTTTACCATTATGTGGAGTATTTATTGTTTAATGATATTCTTTTATTTAATATTCATTAACTATCAGTATAATGAACAGTAATACATAAAAAACCTTTATGAATTAAAGATGTCCAAATATTAGATGTTAAACAAATTTTTTCTTCAAAATTTGAAAAATATTTTTTTAAAATTTCTCACGTGTTTAGAGCACCAAAATATGCTGCCGATGATACTGGACCAACCTCTAAGTGAGATTGAATAAATGTTTGAATTGTTTATGAATAATGTGGGTTTCAAATGTATTAAAGGTTGTTCCAGCTCTTATTATGTAATCAATAATTCCTTCACGACAAGAAGATTCATCGTAAGAATATGTTTTTAAATTTTCACTTTCATCTTTACCTAATCGCATATAATTTATAATATCTATATTATGTTTAGTTTTACACTGTTCATTATGTCTTTTTAGATGACTTTTGCCCGAATTTGATACCACTAAGAAGTTTACTACAAATTTTACATTTTCTTTCATTTATTTTTATTATTTTACTCTAAAATTATTTATATTCTATAAAAAATTTCAATATATTTGAATTAAATTGTTTGCTTGATGATACACATGGACTAGAAGAAGATGAACATGCACTATCCATATTAAAATTACAATAAAATAATAAATCAAAATAAAATGTAATGAAATAAGAAAATGAGGTTGAGAAATGTTACTCAATTGGAGGATCGAAGCCGAAATTCTTTAAAATCACCAATGCTTTATTTGCACTACCAATAATATCATGTAATATGAAGAACAATGGAAGAAAATGAAGTATTAAAGAATGTAAGAGAAAATTTTGAAAATGGAGTGAATTTGGAGAGAACTTGTGAGAGAAAATGAGAAATTAAGAAACTTTAAATTAGTTTGGATGAAAATGGTAAAGAAATTATAGTATTTATAGAAAAAAATAAGAAGGGAAAGAAAAAAAAAAAGGTGAGGTGATCCAACGGTCATGTGACCGTTAGGAAGGGAGAAGGAGTGGGGGGTATTTTTGAAAAAAATTTATACATAACTTTATTTATATATATAATATATATATATATATATATGTATATATATATCTATGCCCTCACCTCATACATAAAGATTCTTAACCAACTTATATATCCAATTTTTATAATAGAATTTTAAAATCATTTTTTAAAAGCTCGCTAGGCCACCTGTCAGACCTATCTAATACAAGGCTTGTGGGCTGAGCTGTGAGCCTTAAAAAAATGAAAGGTCGGCCTAGCTCTAGGTCCCGACTGATTAAAGGCTTATGGCTGACTCGGCGGGCTGTGCCTCATTTCTCCATGTCGAGCGGTCAGACTTAGCCGGGTTGAGGCTCCCTGAGTATGGTGGGCAATACATTTATCCCACATCATCATTAAGCCTTCATTACTCTTCCAAATTAGAGTGGTGTGAAGGCCTCTTTAATAGCGTATAAGGCTCTCGCCCATAGGTGGCAATGAGTATCGAGTTCCGCTATACTCCTCTCTTTATCTCCCTTTTTTCCAAAGGGAGAATATATCTTCTGTTTATCAATTTTTCTTTACATTTTATAATATATTTCACTAAAAAAAAAAACTTATTTTATAGTTTACTTATTATATTAAAATTTAATTATTTGATAAATCTGTTTTGTTATATTTTATTAAATTTTAATTATCAAATGTTAATATCTTTTGTCAAAAATATTTTTTATTAAATCAATTTATTTTAATAAATTTAACTACACATGAATTTAAAATAAATTTTTAATAAAAAATTAGAGAGATAATGTGGAGCAGAAAATTCCAATTTTCTCAAAAGAACAAAATTGTAATTTCGGTAAATCAGAATTTTCGGATCTCGGAGGGCGAAGCGGACTTCAGTTTGAAATAATCTCGCGAAATTTGGTAACCGCGTCGATTTCGTTGGATTAGGTGGTCGAGATTTTGCGTTTTTCGAGGGCGGTGGACAACCGGATCGCGTACCGCGAAGTTGGGGATCTTGGCAGCGTACGAAGTGACAACGGCATTAAAGTGTCATGATGCCATGTGTGGGAAATGATTCCATGGCTAAAATGCGCGCCATAAGTGATGATGTCATAAAGAGAGGTGAAATAAAGGAAAGGATAGCTACACATTTTGGCTTGAGGAAGGAGGAGGAAAGCTTATCCTTTTGGCCAAATACGGTCAATGCTCCCGGGGAGAAAGACGAGAAAGGAAAATGGGGAGAAAATGAAGAGGGATGAGAAGAGGAGTAAGGATGAAGAAAAGAAGCGAAAGAATAAAGCAAGCGAGAGAAACGTGGAGAGGAAGAAAGGAAAAAGGAGATACGAAGGTTTGTTCGCATTTTAGAGAAGTATCCTCATACTCTCTGGAATTTGTAGAGCGTCCAGGCCCAGTGGTTATGAGATAAGAAGGAAGTTGTTCTACGGAGGGACAACGGGGGACTTGGTTTAGGGAGTTTCTTCCAACTCCTTGAGGTAGGAGGTTTTGTCTCTCACTTGTTTTACACTTTATTTAAGTGTTTTGTGATATTTGTGTGGATTAATGATGTGAGGGCGTTTGATCGAAGTGTTGGAATTTTGAAACCCACTTGTCTGATCCGTAGCGAGTTTGGAATTTGTTTTGGGTGTGTGATGATTTATTAAATAAATCATGTATTGATGCGTGGAGGCGGATATGGCCGTTGTCGGTTTCAAAGGAGTGGTGAGGGGATCTGTAGGCGCCCACGGACGACGCATGCTGCTGTTTTAGGCTGTAAGCAGGTCGGTTGTATGAAATGGACATAAATGTCCATGTGTTTTGGCATTTAACTTGTTGAAATGAATGGCTTGGTATGTGTGGACATAGATAAGTTAAGACATGATTTTAAGGTGTTAACAAAATGACGCAATTATATGGAATAAAATTGTGTTGTAAGCCATTGGAGATGAGATTATGATTTGCTCAAGTGAGCTAAATTGGGTGATGATTGATGTGTTGAATTACAGCTATTGTAATTATAGTTGATTGCAAATATGCATATTAATATTGGTAATGAAATGGTTTGAAAAATGGAATAATGCAATTTCATACCTTTGGGTAACTAAGAAGTTAGGTGTAGTGCATGACATGGACACTGTAAAAGCGGACATGGTTCTGCGAAAGGAATTTCACAAAATGATATTAGGAGAATTAGGTTGGAGAATGACTACAGCAGATCATTCGGATGAGGACCATGGCATTTGTTTAGGAAGCTACTAACCAATTCACCTCGGAGGAGTAGTCCATATTTTCTGAAACCGTTCGGTAGTATATTTTCAAACAGCGAGGTTTTGTTTTGAAAATAGTTATTTTCTCATACATGGCTTAGGCAAGTGTGAGTGGTAGGTGAGGACTCGTGACATGGGGTGATCATGTAGACATTCCAAGTAGGATCACGTATTTAGGTGTGTTTAAATTGGAGCATTGCATTGCACTTGGGTGAAATAGCGTTTAGGAGTGATTCCACTCTTGAGCTTTGCTTCGCCTGTCCGAGCTTTACTTTTTAGTACGAGGGCTGAGAAGAGCGGCTCATTTAGAGGGTGATTTTGAAGAAGCCGGTTTGTGGTTTTGATGGTTTTGGACCTGTATGTATTAGAGTTGTAGATTTTAATATATGTTTGTATAAAAGTGTAATCAACTATTGAATTATTGGGAGATAATTGAAATAGTTGTGATATTTGTTTTATAGTATTGGTTTATGGGCGAGGCATTTTGCTCATGTATGCGTCTCGGGATCAGAGATGTGTACTCGAATTTTCGCAGAGTTATTTGGTAGTCAAATATGGACACTCGGGTTTGGGCGTTACGAATAACAATTGATTTGTATTAAAAAATAAAATTTTATTTTAAATCCTTATCATAGTTTTTAAATCAGGAAATATAGAGATGAAGAGTATTAAAGAGATATTTTATTATTTATAGGTGGTTATACTATTTCAATGTACTAATAGGAATATTTTCTGGCATCAGTCGAATTTTATCAATCTTTTGCTTCCTCTTTTTGAATTATTTTCCTGCCAACGTGGAAGCCAGCTCAACAATCTCGCGCTTGGAATGCTGGTTGGGCATATCCGAGGCTACAAGCGCAATTAAAATGAAACATCGTGTATTAAAAAATCAAATTTTTTAGTACAGGATACAAATGCAAAAATCGCTAAACTTTGGGATTTTTTTTCTATTTTCCTAATAAAAATATGATGAGTATACTTTATACTCATTTTATCCCTATGTTTTGCTTATATTTTTATTATTTTTATTATATAATAAGTGATCTAATGCTCTAAATATTCAATTTTATGATTAGGTTAGCCATGAGGTAATATGGAGCAAAAACAAAGAGAAAGCCAAAAAATCATCAAGCCCACACACATCACAGGCTTCTATGTTTTGATGTTTTTCGGTTTACCTGATGATCCCAAATGGCTACAATATTTATATGGATGTATAGGAGACTTCTCAGGCTTTTCAAAGAGACCTTATTCACTCAATTTGTACTCCAAATGGTCAGGTTATAACGCTTGGTAGTTGAAGGAATAAGAGAAGAGAGCTATAAAGTGACCAGTTGGTGCATTTTGTACATTCTGTGACGCCCCAAAACCGAGGTGTCCGTTGACAACCCGTCAACCCACGGAATACTCATGGATGTCGTTTAATCTACCCGACATTCAGAAAATGACGAGTCTCCTTTATGATTATTTGAGGGAGCTTTGCAGGCAAACCTGTCCAAACAGTTCACCCAATGACCCTACAGGTCTACATACGAGTAATATAATGGCCACTTGGGCCTTGCATCAATACTCACAAAATATATCCCCGAATACATCAGCTATCTACAATAGTTTCAGAGTTAATAAATTACTCTTTATACAAGCGTATATTAAAATTGCCGTTACATATTATTATACAAAATCAAACCCTGGTGGCTTTCTTCTTATCTTGTGATTGGTGCGTTGACCATCTTGCACTTGACTGTACCTGAAAGGGGTCCCTGACGAGGGTGACGAAGCCCGGTAGTGATAATCTCCTCTGAGAGCCTCCCCACTGAAAGTGCACATGTAATGGTCGCATAATCAAACACACATCCAAGTGCAACATACATAACTCTACTGAGATACATGCCATGAATGAGACTTGACTCACATTCCCATATCAGGAGCTCTGTGAGCCTATACTCGATATCATTTGGGTAACCGCCATCGAGTCACTCACTTGGAGCTCATCTCTGCCATGCATCACGCCAAGCTGTGACAAGTTTGTCACTGGTATTACCAATGACCCGAGTATCGAGGCCCTCAGGCTCCATTACCCTGATGCAAATGTCAATGACAGCCAATTGAAGTCAATCGCGACTCCTATCACCCTGACCGAATTATGTGATAAACATGGCCGTTTGTCTTCTTTAGGCAACATAACTTTTCCGGGTAATCTTTGCGGGTCCTCTTTTATACAGGCTTATGATATCAGCGGTTCTCTTACACCATCGCACCAGAGTTCTCTTGACTCCCTCAAACATGCATTAACATGAATGAAATACTTTCAAACAAAGGTATTTGTTTAACCGTGGAAATCCTCGATATAAATAGTGAAGCAGACTCAGGTAATGTTATTTTGTGGAAACTGACCCTCCGATGTATGTAATTAGCGAACTCGGCGATTGATATTATATGAACAACCCCTCCGATGTATATCAATTGGGCGGACTCCGGTGATTGATGATATGAACAACCCTCCGATCATTGTAGTGGACACGCTTCAACATAATATTGTAACAATTGACCCTCCCGAGCTTGATTCTCAAAACGCCCACCTCGTATAACTCCTATTGTTTTAGGGTGCCTGTGCATATGAAATGCATCGACCCATTTCATTTTCTTCGCGTGCGACTCATTTTGGGCGTTGTCTTGTGTCGGCACCTTTAAGTAACACCAGGCGGTGTTGATCCCTGTTTCATCATGCCCACGACACACCATCAAACACTAGCACCACAGTGTCGATCCTCGACTATGCACTCCTTACCTAATTTCTAGGTTGCAGAGTGCATATGGAATCACATGATACCAATTCAACACATTCATGCTAATATGTTACATGCATATATATTAACATAATTAAATCACCAAACATGTTATGCAAATTCACGATCAATTACCTTTAAATTAAATACATGGAAATTTAATTGTAATCTGACAATTCATTTCTAAATGGCAACACACAAAATGGCCCAAAATCTCGAGACCCATATAAAATAGGAGCACCTCTTGGTCCTTCGGTTCATCGCGAATATTGTGATACCAAAACACACTACAAAACCCAGAAAACATCGGTCCGAAACAAAGCCCGAGCCTCGACATAGTTCGGGACTTCACGAAAATAGTCCACGAATTACGTACATGGCTTGTTTCGCAGTCTCAAAAATTCAGCGACGTCAACAATTCCCGAAATTCGATGGGAGCGTAAAAATAGTCGAAAATTCCTAAAAATTCTACTACGTCCAAGAATTGAGGCAGAATTTACGGCCTTTCACGACCTCTAAGCCAATTCCAAACAGTAGAAAGCCTTTAGGCTAGAAAAAAATTCTAAGTGGAAGAATTCCTACCTTGTGGAGTTTGTGAAACTCAAGATTTTGGTGCCCAGTAGCTCTATCGCATGGATCAACTTTGCCTTGATCGACAGCGTAGTCCGATTTTATAAATACGAAAAGAAGGAAAGAGAAGAAAAAAATAAAAGAATATTCTTTACCTCTCTTCAGCGCTCTCTCTCCCCGGCTGCCTCTCCTACGCCCTTTTCATTGATTTTTTATTTTATTATTATTATAATATTATATTATTATTATTATTATTATTTGGACTACTTGAGTTATATTGCTTCATCAGGATCATTTCTTTTTCGAAAAAATTTATTTCCTTTCAGTTCTTTTATTTTGAAATGAACTTGTGAAATCTATTCTAAACTTTAAAGCTTTCGTAAATCATCACCAGAAGTCATTGACGGTTCTCCTTGAAAAATCGTAAAATATTAGATATATCTCATAGGTCGAATGAAACTTTTCTGGAGTCACTAGATTTGGCAAGAGGCAATTTAATATGCACGGTCATTTCGTCATCGAGATCTAGAAATTTCCGGTTTCAACGAAATTACGTTTACCACTTTTGAAAAATTGATTTTTTTCTCGGGTTTACATTCTCCCCCTTGAATTTCGTCCCATAAATTCACGCACCTCTGCGCACTCACATGCATATGCTTACCTTCTACAACTCTAAGACCGTGTCGGTATGATAACTTAGCCTCGGGTGCAAATCCTTTAATGCCATATGGGTTGTCATCATCCATGTCAAGAATGACATCAAAACCCGATATGTCTACCATATCTTACCAACTCACCCAGTGAGTAGGGAGAATTTTCCCATACAATGGCTTTTTCAGGCGCAACCTCCTAAGCCCCGAACTGAAGAAGGTTGATCCTCCTTTCTCTTTCAGTGACTTTGCATCTCGAATGCCTTGTCGTCATCCATCTCTCTCTCTATAGCGAGTTGTCGACCATAGAGTCCATGTCTTGTAAGCGGAGGCCCACAATCTTGCCCGAGCGACTTCCAGTCCATTCTCAAATCTCGACCTTGGCGCATGCGAGCCACGCAATCATCACCCAAAACTGCAACTGATGAGAATCGGCCATGCTCTTGCATCGGCTTGTCATCGTTACCCCACCACCGACTCCTAGGAACTCTTAGGCCTTTGCATGTCTAGCGGTGGGTGGAAAATGCTGCTCATGCCTCCTAAATCCTAGAGTCTTAACCTAGTCTCACCACACTTGGGACTCACCCTCTAGGCCCAGAATGTATGCTTTGATCTAAGCCACATAGGAGGTAATATTCCGCCTCCAATGCCTTCTGTCTGACTGGAACCAATGAGTGCACCATGGATCCCTCCTGGCATTCGGAGGATGATGTGACTTAAATCTTTGGAGATTTTCGGACCTCCTGACCTGTTTACTAGCCTATGCAATGGCAGTAGTTACCTTGACGACCTCGACAAAGGCTGATTCGTGCCCTGATAGGGTGATGGGAATCATAAAATTTGTGCTCTCTTCTCCCTCTTTGTGATAAACCCCTCTGACATAGTGAATCTAAAGGTCGAACATGGGGATGAGTTTTCTTCGCACAAATGACTAGCAGTAAAGGCAAAAATTGGTGAATTAAATTTTGGATTTTCAGGTTCCAGTTAAAGTGAGGTTTGGAGTTAAAGCGAAAATAAATAAGAAGAAAAATAAGAAAAAGAAATCATGAAGTCTCAGGCCCTTTGGGACAGGGTTTTTGGGGCCTTACGCATGTCCTCGGGTCTTTTCCTCACGGGTTGGGGAGAATGCCATATAGTCATTTCCGAACCGGATCTTTCATTTAGATTTTAAAAAGCTATTACCTGATTTTCTCTTTGAAACATAGCATTTAAATGTGCATAAATGTCCTGCGGTGAAAACATCTAAAACGCCTCCACGATAACTAGCGGAGACAACTAGTAATATTGGATCGATGAAGTATCCATTGAACCCAAAAACGCCAAATACACATTAAAGAGAGCATGCTTAAGATTTTAACCTAAGTGAGAAGCGAGGGCAAGCAACCATAAATACGTGTTAAGCAGAGGACCCAGGAGTGTACCTCAGACACTGGCGTGACTCTCCTCTTCCAAGGAGGAAGGGGCCTAGCCAACCATCTCTGAGTTTGTGCCTGGAGGAGTGTTTGGTAACTTCGAGAAAGGGAGAGAAAATGAGAGAAAAGGGGCTTGGAGGCGAAGCCCTAATTTTATTCATAGCAAAAAACGTCCCCTCGATAGTGTATACCAATGGCTTATGTAGCCTTACAAACTGATACCATACAATCCAAACATAAGTGATTACAGCAAGGGTAGAAAGGAAAAACCAAAAGTGTAACAAAAGGTGAAGAGTCAAGCGAGGGAATAAACTCTTTGGAGGAGCAGTGCTCGGGATGCAGTGCGCCTTGAGCCTTTCACGTAGTGGTGCAATTTCTTATTTTCTACTATTCTTTCCTGGTTTTTGATTTGCAATACTAAGTTTGACTTGAATTCTCCGTGCTTGAATTGACTCCAACAATTTTAGCATAATTAGCTCATAAAAGCTAAAATTTACCATAATGCGATCGAGTAGAATAGCGGGGACAGCAATATTACAAATAGGGTTAATTAGAATGATTAGTATACAAAAACACTCAAAACCTATAATAAATAGGGTTCAAATATAGCACTTTGGGCATAATCACACCCCAAACCTACACATTGCTAGTCCCTTAACTTATTGAAGGAAACGAAAGAAAGAGCATACAAAATGATAGCAAAATAACGTTCACAAAAATGATATTTCAAAAGGTTGTGAATGGTAATGTCTAACCTAGTAAGAATCATCAAAGTCGTGTCAATAACTATCATGAGAGAGATAGATACCATACAAAATTGAGTATTAAATGAGCCTCCTTGGTGAATCAACCCGAAACTTCCACCCAAAATCTAGTGTTTATTTGATCGGCTCTCAATGATAAATTGCTAAAGCTGCCTCCCCTGACCTAGCTACTACCACGACCCTAGCATGCTAACCAACCTAAATAGATCCAGGACCCACCTTTATTCTGGTGCTTTGCGTTGCGGGTGCAATGCTGAGAATCGACCTCGCCAAAGTCCATGTAGCGGGGATCTGCAGTGACTCCTGACAGTGGAAGCTTAGGGCACGAGTGCTGAGATCTTTTCGACCCTGCTCTTGAGGTTTCACCCCGGACTTCGAATGATTTGAGACTCCGGCACCTACAACGCTTTCAGCTCCACCTATCACGTATGGCGAGCACTAAGTCGGTGGCTCCCAGCGCGTGAAAGGTTTAAGGCACCGGGCTTTAAAGGCTTACGCCGCCATACCTGGTTTGTGCTCGGGTTTCAAGGCAAAGCATTACTGATATTTATTCTTTTTCTTTTCTTTTCTTTTTCTTTCTTTCTTTGTTGCCTGTTTTTTTTTTTTTTTTTTTGAAGACGCGTGTGCCTTCTTTCCATGGGTCCTTAACTTGTAAGGCGGTCAATGAAACTAAAGGCGGATTATGCGAGTAAAGGAGGTTGAGCATTTTTTGACTATCATTGAAACTAATGTGCTGCGATGTCGTGGTTAGCTAAGGTGGAAGAAAAAGGTTGAAAGCGGCAGAATTAACTAATCATCACTCAGTCAGGCATGGAGGCAGATCTAACATCAATAGGAGTGGACAAATTTTCAATTTTTTCAAACTGTAGCTAGTCAAAACACACCAAAATTTTGGTTTGCAAGCAGTTCCAAATTTTGAAAAAAGTAAAAAACATTTAGTATAACGGCTTTATAGAAAAGGAACCCGACAAGCCGAACATCACAAAATGGGCTTGCACAAAATAATAACAAATATAAATACAAAAGCCACTTCCTTTGTAACTCCTAGACCCAAACATCTCGGTGTCGAAATGGAGCTGGGTTGAAGTGCGAGAAGAAGTATTACCTCCTGTTCTTGTTATGATCTGTTAGTGGATTGGAAACTTTATATTTCCATGAACTGTACCTCATTCACTAGTTTGAGCTTCAAATATTAGAAGTTGGAGAAAGAAAAAGTGACGTTGGAGCATTTTGAAAGTGCACATTCATAAGGTACAAAAGTGTCTTTGCGGCGTATTTGGATTCTACTCACAATCCTTCAGATCACAGAAACGCCTAAAACGGGTTCGGATGAAACAATTATGAAGCGAAACAAAATTGGAGGTCAAAGGTGGGGCTCATAAGCGGTACAGCCCAAGTAGAAAATTAACAATCTGGCAGATTCTTTTATTTTTTGAAATAAAATAATTAATAAATAATAATAATAATAAATAAAAACTTTTTTTAGTAATTTTATATATATATATAAATAAAGTATATATATATATTTTTTTTTATATATATATATATATATATAAATTTTTTTAAATAAAAAAATAATATATATAAAAAAATGTATTTTTAATATACAATATAAAAATAAACCAAAAAATAATAAAATAAAATAAAATAAAATGGAACCTTTGTTGTTTTGTTTTGTCATGTAAGCGGAAGGAATAGTTATTTTAGCTGAAAGCTAGCGAAATTTAAGCTAAGCTAA